>JALAZF010000380.1:4526666-5173333 GCA_022829125.1 Lathyrus tuberosus
AAACGTTGTTCTGTAAAGCTAAAACAAATAAGAATTGTAAACAAAAGCACAAGGGCTCAAATTTTATTAATATGATGGAAATCTGCCAAGCGCGTGATTCTATGGAGTATTTACAAAGTTAGAAAATGGTAATTTAAGGGAAAAAGGGCTACATTGAAACATAACGAACGTTATCCTTCTACCAACATTGAATTCTAGACATCCTAAGCTTCTATCGAAAATGACCCTGACTGGAGTTTTCTGACGGATGGCATTACTACTACTGAGGATTTACCTGTGTCAGACGTAGTTACTTGCCATGAATCCCTAACTTTTGCTTGGATTGTACTTTAAGATTTCCAATCCACCAGGATCATTTTTGATTATGTCTCTAATTTTTTCCTGGACCGCCCTTTCGGGTTTTCGATCCACGGAGACGTTTTTTTTATTATTATTATTTAGGCGAAGTATTTCTTGACTACATCAACATTCGTGGGGTAGGCAAACTCTTCTCCATCCATGGTTGCAAGTCTCAGGGCACCGTCTGAGAAAGCTTTCTTGACCACATAGGGGCCGTCATAGTTCAGGGTTAATTTGCCCCGAGAATCAGTGAGAAATGATTGTATCTTCTTGAGCACGAGGTCTCCTTTTCTGAAGACGCGAGGTCGGACCTTTTTGTCAAATATTTTCCTAATTATCTGCTGATACAACTGACCGTGACATAGAGCCATTATTCGCTTTTCCTCGATCAGATTCAGTTCGTCCTGTCGACTTTGACACCATTCAACTTCTGTTAGCTTAGCTTCCATCAATACCCGGATTGATGGTATCTCTACTTCTATGGGAAACACTGCTTCCATGCCATATACTAGAGAGAAAGGGGTTGCCCCCGTTGAAGTGCAGACAGATGTGCGATAACCGTGAAGAGAAAAATGTAGCATCTCGTGCCAGTCTTTATAGGTTACAACCATCTTTTGAACAATCCTATTGATGTTCTTGTTAGCCGCTTCTACCGCTCCGTTCATCTTAGGTCGGTAGGGAGATGAGTTATGGTGTTCGATCTTGAACTCTGCGCATAACTCCTTCATCATCTTGTTATTCAAGTTAGATCCATTATCAGTAATGATCTGGTTTGAAACACCATAACGGCAGATGATATTGTTTTTAATAAATCAGACCACCACTTGTCGAGTTACATTAGCGTATGACGCTGCTTCGACCCACTTGGTGAAGTAATCAATGGCTACCAGGATGAACCGATGTCCGTTTGAAGCCTTAGGTTCAATCATGCAAATCATGTCGATTCCCCATTGTTTACTGTGAATTTTGGTAAACAACCTTTGGTCTATCAATCTTAAAGAAAACTGACTAACTTGCAGGATCGACCACACAAATCCTAGGACATCTGCTAAATTTGAGAGAAAATGACAATGATAAATGCACGAAATGTAAATTGAACTCCACGTTCGACAATGCTGAAATAAAAGTCTAACTGAACTCCACGTTCGACTACTTGCAATAACGTAAAGGCTTGAAATTTAAAAGAATAAAGGGCGCAGAATTTAAAGGCATCTAAAGGAAACAACAACGAGTAAAAACTTTGAAAGTAAAGGCTTGAACTGATAAAAAGTGCATGAAGGTAAACTGCAATAAAGTAAAAGTACTTGAACTCCACGTTCTCTGAATGTAAAAAATGCAAGAGTGTAAATGACTGTCGAATGTAAATAGCAAGGAAATAAATGGCTTCAAAGATAAAATGCAGAAATGAAAAGGCGTTTGAAAGCGAAAGGCAACGAATTAAAGGCGAACTCAACGTTCTTGAAAATAAAAGACTTTGAAAAGTAAATGCTTGAAGATTAAATGCTTAAATGTAAAAGTGGAGTCGAAGGTAAATTTGGCATGAAAGATAAAGTTCAAGAAATTGTAAATGCATGGAAAGTAAATGGCTGAATCTTAAACATGATGAAGATAAATTGCATTGCTGGAAAGGAAAAGGTGGTGTTACATTACGTACATTCTCATGAACCCGTTTCTCTACACGTGGATACTTTGAGTTTCTTTGAGTCACTAGTACCAAAATATGAACACCTCTATTACATAGAACTAACTACTATTTATAGTGCTAAGAAATAACTACTAAGTGGTGGTTATCACTTGAATCGTGCTCTTCTAGTGCCTTCTCTTTGATTTCAACCATTCCCACACTTGCAACTGTTCCTATTTGAATTTCAAACATTTGAAATTCCCTCCAGCCTTAGTGAGACAGTTACCATGCACGCTTCAGCAATCTCATAGTCGAGACACTTCCCTACACTTAGCCATTTTTTGAGACTTCTAAAATTCTCTTCGACTCAGGCTCTTCCAAAGACAATGTCGAAGCCTTCTTTAGGTTAAACATAATTTCTTACCTTAAAATAGCCTTAATTTCCTGGCGTCGAAAATGAGGGTTAACAAATTGCCCCCAAGGAATGTCCTTTCGCCAGGATTGGTAGGAAGGTCATTTCTTGATATAATAACCATTTCGACGCTTGTTTGCATGGTCTTAACCGAATCTCCCACTAATTACTTAATGGCTGAACCGTTCAATCTCTTTGACTCACGCTTCTGACGTCATGCCATCATGATAACTCCTTGAAACGTCCTTTCAGCCGTATTCATCATAACACCTTTCTTGAAAACAGACGTTGGCAGTCTGAACATAACTGCTACTTTTCATCACGTCTCTGTCGCTCCCGGGATTTTCATCCTAGTACAAACGCGAAAGTGGCACCAAACAGAGTCGCCAGCAATGTGTATTTATCCCAAAAGAGGGAAAGGAAACACCGCATAAACCTGAGAGAAGGAAAGAACGTGGTCTTACGACCAAGAGAAAGGGTAAGGGAGTCGGTTACACGAGAGGAAGGTATTAGCACCCCCTCGCGTCCATCGTACCCGATGGGATCCACGCTTGCTTGTTTCGATCAAAGGGTGATAGAAAAGGATACTGGAAGAGGAACTGAAAGAAAGAAAAGAGAAAGAATGGAAAAGGAACGAGAAACAAATGTAGGGAAAATAAAAGCAGTACTCGCATGGGCCCTACCCCACTGCCTACGTATCTCATCGGGAGCATGAGAATCAGAGCGACGTAGTTCCCATCACTAGGGATGAATTGTTTGTGTTTTTTAGAGAACGGCTTACGTTCTAGCTCAGGTGTTGCAGGCTCGCTGGTCCGAGTGCGTTACCATCTTGCAAGAGAACGAGTAGAAGCGCGTTCGTACGCTAAGAGTGAATGAGGTGAGAAAAGAATTCCCGAAGGAAAGACGTTATTGTTTGTTTTTGTCTTTTAGAAAGAAGTGTTTTGTTATTTGTTTGCATATGATAGTGTATCCAAATCTTAGTCCTTGGAATGTGTACCTTCTCACATTCCAAGATGGAATGAGTAAGAAAGTACACTAAATATGAAGAAGACCCCCACACTTAGTTTCAATTGTCAAGGTTCAAACACACTAGCATACTTGTGTTTATTAAGTGTTTTTGTTGATTAAGAAATGAAGAAGTGTTTTATTATTTATGCTTTCAACAAGTATTACATTTAAGTCCCTCATACAAGATCAAATGTTTTAACACATTGACCCAAGATGGGCTATATGCTACACATTCTAAGATTACAAGAGAAGACCCCTTATAATCTTTTCTTTATATGAAAGGCCTAAATGCAATAAGTGTCTACCTTTATTATATGTTTTGAATTTTCTTTGAGAGATGAGAAGAGAGACTCAAGAGAGGAGAAAAGGTAAAACCTATATGGACTAAGACTCAATCCTAATTGAAGATTAAAGGGAGTGATCCTAATGGTTTGTGAGGTTTCAACCTAAAGTCTAAAGAAAGAAAGAATTAAACAATTCACTTCTAAAGTAGAAGATGAATTGTAATTCAAAAAGGGAAAGTAATGAGTTATTAAAAGAAAGCACATAAGTGCTTAACAAAACATAAAATGGAATTGTAAAAGAGAAAGGATAGAAGTTGAATATGGATTCCTTATCCACACTCAATTGCAACTTACCAAAGCCCCTACATGGTTAGTAAACATGTACAAGAATTATAAGAAGTAAAAGAACATATAATGCACCATAAAACTCAAAAGAATTAAATGAGAAATCAAATCCTATAACCACAACCAGAATGTACATCACATGGAAAACAAATGATCATTATCAATCAAACTCAAGTGGATAGGCAACAAACATCCTCCATGACATTAGAACATGATATCATAAGAAAAGGAAGAATGAAAGATGAAAGAGAAAAGAAGAAATATGCACAAATGGAACATGTAATCCATGGATCAGAATTGAAATGAAATGAAAAATGATTCACAAACATCTCACAAGTATTCATGCATGACACATCAAAGCATTTAAGAAGTAATAGAAGAAGTAGAATTGAAATGGAAGTTCAAAAGAAAACACAAGTACAAACACCACATGTTAAAGGTGCACAAGGTTTAAATGAAAGTCAACATGCAAGGATGACATATGATATGTACCAATGACCTATAATGTCAAGTGAATGGTTCACCAAATATGCAAATGATCATGCCATTATGTACAAAAGAAAACATGTAAACATGCACAAAAGATTACAATGATATAACATGTTATAATGCTTTAAATTAAATGCATCAAACAAAAATCAAATGGCCTCATGAAAATTATGAAAACATGGTATTGAAGTTCACTAATCATAGATGAATCACATATCAAAGTAGCATGCAAAGAACCAAGGCAAAATGATGTCAAACAATGCACTTAGGTCACATAGACATATCATACAAAGTAGCACAAGAGTGAACACCAAACATGCCATAAAACTGACCTAAAAAATCAAATAAAAATCACTTAACATACCTCAAGATGATAATGACTCAATGCAAAAAGAAGAGCATAAAAACAATTTTTAATGATCAAGAACAAAATTAAACAAAATCATGTACCACATTAAGAATGCACACCAAAGAAATTCAAAGAAAATTATGGAGCAGGGGCAAAAAGGTCATAAAATCAGAAAATAAAATCATGAAAAATTTTCTAAATGTTTTAATGATGCTCATGAATTTTTGTGGAATTTTATGATGATGTTTGATATTTTTAAAAATTAAAAAGCAAACGTGTATAAAAATGAAAAAAATAAAATAAAATGGAAATAAAGAAAGGGGGTGCAAGCATAGCAATTACTCAGTTCAAGAATGGTTTGGGCTTAAGGCATGGGGGTGTGGATATCAAATCTGACTAAGTCCATTAAGCACGCATTCCACATTAACAACCATACACTCTCAGTCAACACAAGTCAAAACCATTACAACCATTGGATGAAGTCAAGTCATACACACAGTCAAAGTAATCAGATCAAACGCTCACACACGCATGTCCACGTTCCATACCATACACCATACCACACCACGTTTAATTGAAATCAGAAAAATGGCACCTGCCTTGCACATGCGTTTTAATGCGTTCTCATGCTCTTAGCCACACGATGAGAAAAAAACAACGGACAGGATTAAAACATGGCAAAAACCCTAGCTCTAACAGTCACTGGCCGGAGAGGACCTCCGGTCACCTTCTCCGGCCAACAGCCACCACCTGCAAACTCCAATTCCTCCAGAAATTCACAATACGTACACCAATCGAAAGCTGAGCTCATGTACATCATGAATCTAACACTATTTTTCACATAACATACACGTATAACACAAACCGATCCAAAACAAATTGCCCTAAAATCACATCTAAACTCTTAAAGAGCCTATCAACTAGACAGAACTCACGCATAGCTCCTAATAAGCTCCAAACATCATAAAACAAGCTTAAATCACAAGAATACAATGAATTAAAATTGAGTGAAATAAACCTGAAATTGATGAGGCTTCGGAGTGCTCTTCAGAAAACCAGAGATCCTAGCTTCTCCTTCAACCTTGAAGCCTCACGAACTAAGCAAAATAAATGCTATAACTCGTTGTCTTGAAAGCAGGGAGATCCAATGTTGAACAATGCTTGCAGCAATCTTGAGGACTGTGCTGAAGTCTCCTTCAATCCAATGCCATTGATGATGATGAATTGAGGTGGATGAAGATGAATGATTCGTGCACAGAGAGAGAGAGAAAAAGCTTAGAGAAGATTGAGAGAGTGAGAGTGTTCTTGAGAGTGGAAATGAAAAGTGAAGTTGAAAATGAATTTGTGAAGAGAAGTTTGGTTTTATAGTGAGTTAGGAAGTGAGTTGGGTGACTGAGTTGGGTGAGTTCACTCTAACTAACTGAGTCAGTTAGTTAGAGGCGAGTTGATCTTGGGTTTTTTATGGTGTGGGTGATGCTTAGAGTGTTATGGTGAGGATGAAGAGAATGAAGCTGCAGCAAGCAACTTGTTATACAAGTTTGTATTCTTTCCACTTCTATGCATGAGCAACACACGTGACCTGGTGAACGCAAAGGTGTTTGGCTAAATGAAGCAAAGGTTGGTGAGTGTGATCAAGCATGCGCAAACTAATTCAATCAGCAATAAATTCCACTTGCTTTTTTTGGTTTTATGTGACAGTTGAAGACAGATGAAGATAGGGTTGCTTGAGGATGCATTACTCCATGAAATGTGGATGGTTTGGTGAATTCACGGGTTCATTTGAAAGAGGGTACATTGAGGAACAATATTGGCTTGAAAATTGAAGTGAAGTGAGGTCTCAAACATACCTAAAAATGACCACAAACAGATGGATAAAGAACTGGTACATATGCGTACGATGCAAGTCACGGCATGGCAAGGGACATGCATGGAAGTTCAGCCTAACCAACCTATCTTGAGACCAAAATTTCCCCTTTATAAATTGATCAAATGGGATTTTGTCCAACATGAAAATTGAAGGTGACATTGCAATTAACAACTTTCATGTTGAAAACTTTTCCATTTGAGGCCTTTAATTATGAGAAAAATGATTGGACATTTGGCTCACCAACTGTTTGTTAAAATGACTGCGCGCGTGCCCTGAAAATCTTGGTCATGACCTAGTTTTGAACCTACTTTGCTCAAACTTTGATCAATCATATCTCACTCAATTTTTATCCAATGGAGATGTTCCACACATGGATTTGAAGCTTAAAACAAGATCTTTTGTTGTGGCCGAGTGGAATTTTCATTTGGTGCTTCAATTTTAAATGGCCTTGGTTCAAACTCTGATGCAAAATGGCCAAAACTTACTATTTTTAGTAACCCTACTTCACCCAAAAATGGCAACTTTCCACATCTTGATTTTTTCATGATTCCTTTGGAGTTTCTTGACCAAATTTTGCACATTGGACACATATAACATGAATTTTATGAATTTGGCCTCAAAAAGTCAAGAGTTGACTTTTTCCTCTGATTATTTGACTTGGCCCCAATTTTCCTGATTTCTGATCTTTCTTCCAGTTGAAACACTTCCAAAACCAATTGAGATGTAATTTTCCACATACATACCCTTAGGGACATATGGAATACCATGACATCATGTTTTGTCCAAAAAAATCAGAGATACCCTGATTTAATTGGAAACCCTAATTTCAGCCCCTTCTGGTTAGGAGGAAAAAGTGCAGTCTTCAATTTCAAATTCCTCAGAGTATGTTGTGTATCCTCTTAAAGGATGATGATATATGCCATTTGAGGATGATTTTGGATCAATGAGCTATCTCTTTTGAGGGTTTTCCTTCATTTTTTGAACCTCTTGCATAGTGAAAGATGTAATGCTTCAATCTCCCATTGTATCTCTTATCCTTGAGGTTGTGGATGATCAATTGAGATAGTAGGAGACATGAAAGGCTTCTTGGCTTGCCTTGAGGCAACTTGACTGACCTTTTTGTGCTTTAAATGATCTCTTGATTGTCCATCTCCCACCTGACCACATGCCCTGATGGTAAGAAGGATGCCATGCTTCATTTTTCTATGTTAAATGCAATGCAATGCTAATGAGATGGATATGATATGATAAATGATAATGCCATGCTATGATGCCAACAGGGGAGAGCAAATTTTGGGGTATTACAGCTGCCCCTATTCAAGCGCTGTAGACCTGAATGCCTGAAAGCAATTGCTTTCGGACTTTCAAGGTATATAGTGATTGAATACCAAATATAACCAAAAATTTGCTCTGGATGATGAAGAATAAAAGGGATATAAACCCAACGAGACTGCTGGATTGAATCTTCGATGAAACGTCGGAGAGATCTGTCTTTTGAACGACGCCAAACGACTACTGGCTTGCCACGCTGCTGGTGGACTTTAATAATGTCTTTTATGCAATTCCAGACGACTACTGGCCTGCCACACTACTGGTGGACTTTGATAACGTCTTTTGAACGACGCCAGACGACTACTGGCTTGCCACGCTACTGGTGGACTTTGCAGCTTCGTGCCACCCGAAGACGGACTTTTGCCAATCCACTGTTGGACTTTTGCCACCCGAAGACGGACTTTTGCCAATCCACTGTTGGACTTTTGGAATATGCCACCCTTAGATGGACCTTTCGCCAATCCACTGTTGGACTTTTGCCACCCGAAGACGGACTTTTGCCAATCCACTGTTGGACTTTTGGAATATGCCACCCTTAGATGGACCTTTCGCCAATCCACTGTTGGACTTTTGCCACCCGAAGACGGACTTTTGCCAATCCACTGTTGGACTTTTAGCTGCTTTGCCACCCGAAGATGGACTTTTGCCAATCCACTGTTGGACTTTTGCCACCTGAAGACGGACTTTTGCCAATCCACTGTTGGACTTTTGCCACCCGAAGACGGACTTTTGCCAATCCACTGTTGGACTTTTGGAATATTCCAATAACGGATTGCACTCTGCATCCGTGTCAGATATCTCTGCCGGCTTTGCTGAGGAACAATGATCAATGACTTGACTTTAGAGATTCCTGAGAGGATAGTATCTCTGTGGGAGAATAAATGAACAATCCGTCTGCTTCAAATTGTCAAGTTCGCCAAAAAAAAATTGGACTTGAAGAATAATAAATCTACCAGGAATCACTTCATCTGCTGGGGGAATGAATTCTGGTCACAGTGATTCCGCTGGGGATGAGAATTTCTTTGCATGGCGTCTTGCTAGGGAGGAAGAGTCATAAAAACTCTACTTGAGGATCTATCCAATCCACGACCCTTTGTAGGGGTTATCAACCTTCTGACCCGGCTGGGGAAAGACTGTGCCATCCTTGTTGAGGAATAGATTCTGCCGATCTTATAAACCTCTGCGGGGAGAACAATAACTCAGCTGGGGAGTATTGCTGACAAGATTCGATGCTGATCTCTGTGGGGAATACAATGACCAGAGGTACGATCTTGCTGGGGAATCAGGGTTACTCTGCCGGGGACAGACAAAACCTGGTTATACCATTCCACTGCAACTTGTTGGGAAAGAGTCCTTAGAGATCTGCTGGGGAAACCCAAAGCAAATCCACGGTAGTCTGCTGAGGAATATGACTGTCGAGCTTAGGATAAGTACTACAATGCCCCATGTTAGGCGAGTTTTCCTTTAGACAATTCCGTTGGGGATGACGAGTTTATAACAAACTCTGATGGAGAAAACTGCTTTAAAGCGTCTCGTGGTGGGGAATGCCTTTTGAGAGGATTTTACAGAAGGCCAACTGTCCTCAAACTCTACTGGGGATGATCAACACTTCGTGCTGGGGAAACAATCATGCCCCATGCTTGGACAAAACAACAATTCGTCCCCGAAGAGGATGTCATAAGAGGATTTTACAGAAGATTTAGCCTCTTCAAACTCTTGTGACTTTGCTGGGGATAATGACCATCAGTTTCGGTGTCGACGAGACCACTCTTTTGGGGAACCTGTGACCGTTATCGACACAGAAAAGCTTGTAGTTGTTGGAAGTACTGTATGAGAGAATCGACTTAATAAGATACAACGGTACCCAGTTGAACTTAATTCAATGATATCGAACCATTACGAACGACCGTCGACCGAGCGATGAACGCAAACGTCCTTACCCGTAATTGCCCCAGTCCTTTGCGTGGGGTGATTTATTGCTGGTCTTGTGCTTAAAATCATCTGCACCTGCTACCTGCAACAAAAGAATATGCCCACATGCCCCGAATATTGCGTGGCTAGAATCCACCATCCGGGAGTATTCAACATTCGAAGTAATTTCAAATGTTTTTTCTGCGCATGTTATTGCAAGGCTGCCATGTTTTCAAATGCAATGTTTTATCAAAAATTAGGACGTTTTTGTAAACAAAGCAATAAAACAAAAATAGAAAGCTCTTTATTGAAATTCAATTTATTGACTGAGAGCCCAGAATAGGCAATTACATCTGGAAGCAATCCCTGGAAAGAGGTGATCGCTGAAAATTGAGAAAAGAAACTATCCTAATGGCAATGTGAAAACGGAATTCCACTGAGTTTCCATTCTGTTATGACCAGTATGTCTTCAAAACTCCCCGACCTTGCCTTCTGAGGAACGATCAGACCGATCCCTATCTTTCAGAACGTCAGTTGTTCAAACGGCAATGGGGTACAGATAACTCAGACCGTAGTCATTCGCTTAAATCCCTCTTTTGTGTGGACCGCCCTTTCAGGTTTTCGATCCACCAGGATACCCTTTTTTGCCTAAGTTGCCCTTTCGGGTTTTCAACTTACCAGGTGTACAATTTTTTTCAATTATATCCCTAATTTTTGCCCGAACCTTATTCTGTTTTTGGTTCGCCGGGATGCCCTTTTTTGCCTGGATTTTTTATTTTTATTATCCAGCGAGTCTATTCATGCGAAGTATTTTTTGACTACGTCCGAGTTGACAGGGGATGAAAAGTCTTTGCCATCCATGGTTGTAAGCAATAAAGCTCCGCCCGAAAAGACCTTTTTAACCACGAATGGACCTTCATAGTTAGGAGTCCATTTGCCCCTGTGATCTGTATTGGGAGGAAGGATCCTTTTGAGTACCACATCTCCGACTTTGTAAACCCGAGGACGCACCTTCTGGTCAAATGCCTGCTTCATTCTGCGCTGATATAGTTGCCCATGGCATACAGCCGCCAATCGCTTTTCCTCAATAAGGCTCAACTGATCAAATCTGGCTCGTACCCATTCAACCTCATCTAGCTTAACATCCATCATGACTCTGAGGGACGGAATCTCCACTTTAACTGGTAGTACTGCCTCCATACCATATACAAGTGAGAATGGGGTTGCCCCAGTGGACGTGCGTACCGACGTTCGATACCCATGCAAAGCAAATGGTAACATCTCATGCCAATCTTTGTACGTGACAACCATCTTCTGCACAATCTTCTTGATATTTTTGTTGGCCGCTTCGACCGCGCCATTCATCTTTGGGCGATACGGAGAAGAATTGTGATGTTCGATTTTGAAGTCCCGGCATAACTCAGCCATCATCTTATTATTCAAATTAGAACCATTATCAGTAATGATTCTTTCGGGAACTCCATATCGGCAAATGATATCCCGTTTTAAGAAACGAGCTACCACTTGTTTTGTAACATTGGCATAGGATGCAGCTTCAACCCATTTGGTGAAATAATCAATTGCCACCAAGATGAAACGATGACCATTAGAAGCTGTAGGCTCAATCTTTCCAATCATATCAATGCCCCACATGGCAAACGGCCAAGGCGACGACATGATACTCAACGGATTTGGAGGTACATGCACTTTATCTGCATAGATCTGGCATTTATGGCATTTGCGGGCATATTTGCAACAATCTGACTCCATAGTCAACCAATAATATCCCGACCTTAACAACTTTTTAGCCATTGCATGCCCTCCAGCATGGGTACCGAAAGAGCCTTCGTGCACTTCAATCATCAACAAGTCTGCTTCATGTCTATCCACACATCTAAGCAGGACCGTGTCAAAATTTCTTTTATACAGCACGCCATCTTTATTCAAGAAGAAACTACCAGCTAACCTTCTCAACGTCTTCCTGTCTTTGGACGAAGCCCCGGACGGGTACTCTTGACTTTTCAAGAAACACTTAATGTCATGAAACCATGGCTTGTCATCAGACGTTGCATCGACCGCAAACACAAATGCTGGTCTGTCAAGGCGGGATACCTCAATCTTAGGTACATGGTTCCATCCTTGCACTTTGATCATGGAAGACAAAGTGGCCAAGGCATCAGCGAACCTATTCTCATCTCGAGGAATGTGGTACAGTTTCACTGTTGTGAAAAACGTCAGCAATCTCCTTGTATAATCTCTATACGGCACTAGATTTGCTTGGTGCGTGTACCAACTTCCCTTCACTTGATTGATTACCAAAGCTGAATCACCCAATATATCAAGGGTCTTAATCCGTAGATTAACCGCCTCCTCGATCCCCATTATACAAGCTTCGTACTCTGCTTCATTGTTGGTGCATCCGAAAGTTATTCGGGCAGTGAAAGGCATATGAACACCTTCCGGCGTGATAAGAACTGCTCCAACTCCGCACCCATTCATATTGACAGCCCCATCAAACATCAGACTCCATTTGGATTCAGGGTCTGGTCCCTCCTCCGGAAGTGGTTCCTCACAGTCTTTAGCTTTGAGAAACATGATGTCCTCATCAGGGAAGTCAAACTTCATGGGTTGGTAATCATCAATCGGCTGTTGCGCAAGATAGTCGGACAAGATACTTCCTTTGATGGCCTTTTGTGAAGTGTACTGAATGTCATACTCTATCAAGACCATTTGCCACCGTGCAACTCTGCCTGTCAATGCTGGTTTCTCGAAAATGTACTTGATAGGATCCATTTTTGAAATCAACAAGGTTGTGTGCCTGACCATATATTGCCTCAATCGCTTAGTGGCCCATACAAGCGCGCAACATGTCTTTTCAAGCATTGAGTATCGGGACTCACAATCATTGAACTTTTTGCTCAGGTAGTAGATAGCATGCTCCTTCCTACCTGTCTCGTCATGTTGACCGAGAACACAACCCATGGAACCTTCAAGCACTGTCAGATACATTATCAGCGGTCTCCCTTCGACTGGAGGCATTAGAATCGGAGGTTCCTGCAAGTATTCTTTTATCTTATCGAATGCCAATTGGCAATCGTCATTCCACCTGACCGTTTGATCTTTCCTTAACAATTTAAATATTGGTTCACACGTGGCTGTTAGGTGAGATATGAACCTTGCAATGTAGTTCAATCTACCCAAGAAACCACGAACCTCTTTTTCTGTTCTCGGTTCAGGCATTTCTTGTATTGCTTTCACCTTGGCAGGATCAACCTCGATTCCTCTTTCGCTCACAATGAAACCCAGTAACTTTCCAGAACGTACCCCAAACGTGCACTTGTTTGGATTTAATCTCAGACGGAACTTTCTCAACCTTTCAAACAGCTTTTTCAGGTTAATCAGATGTTCCTCTTCTGTTCTCGACTTGGCAATCATATCATCTACATAACATTCGATCTCCTTATGAATCAAGTCATGAAACAATGTCACCATCGCCCGCTGGTATGTTGCCCCTGCGTTTTTCAACCCGAAAGGCATTACTTTATAACAATATGTACCCCACGGAGTAATGAACGTGGTCTTCTCCATATCTTCAGGTGCCATCTTGATCTGGTTGTACCCGGAGAAACCGTCCATAAATGAGAACACTGAAAACTGAGCTGTATTATCGACCAGCACATCAATATGAGGTAGTGGAAAATCATCTTTCGGGCTAGCTTTATTAAGATCTCGATAATCCACACACATTCTCACTTTTCCATCTTTCTTCGGTACTGGCACGATGTTGGCTACCCACGGAGGATACTTTGTCACAGCAAGAAACCCAGCATCCCACTGCTTCTGGACTTCCTCCTTAATCTTTAAAGCCATGTCGGGATGAGTCCGACGAAGTTTCTGCTTGACTGGCGGACATTCTTCTCTTAATGGCAGCCTGTGCACGACAATATCCGTATCCAACCCCGGCATGTCTTGATACGACCAGGCGAAGATGTCAACATACTCGCGCAACATTTCCGTCAAAGTTTGCTTCACATCTGCTTGCAAGCTGGCACCAATCCTGACCTCTTTCTTGGCGTCCTTGGTACCAATATTGATGATTTCTACAGTCTCCTGGTGAGGCTGGATGACCCTTTCCTCTTGTTTCAACAATCTGGCCAGTTCTTCAGAGAGTTCACAATCTTTCTCATCCCTTTCTTCAGCTTGATAAATCGGATTGTCAAAGTCATACATAGTCATATCAAAATCGTTATCAGTGGTATCCGGAGGATCAAGTCTGCATGAACGGGTTCATGCCTTATTTTAGAATTTATTTTAAGCAAAACAAAAGAAAATGAAACATTGCCATTTTATTTTTTGTGCAAAAATAAAAACTGAAAGACAGAGAACAAAATTTGATTGCAAAACGTCCTTTATTAATGATTAAACATTGCAAATGCAACCATGGTGGCCCTACAAATGAATCTGTACGCCTTGGGCAGAGCGCCAGATTTTGACATGCATTATGGTTAGAAAAAAAACAAAGAAAAATTACTCTGTCTGAAGAGTAACCCGGATGACTTCTTCAACGGACCAGTTTTGCACTTGTTGTCCCGGAGCATGAGGGCGTACCCAGTTGTCCAGGTCACAATTACTGTCAACACTATCCTCTGTGGCTGCACAAGACTGGTCCGTGTAGATAATTCCCTCACTATTGAAAGTAATGGGTCCCCTGCTCCCCGCATCTGAAGTTGTAGAGGGATGATAACCAATACCAAATTTGTCTTCCTTCATTGGGGTCTCTATCAACCTGCCCCAACCTTGGGCGTTGCCTGCCCTGACGACTTCGACAGCTTGTTTGTAAGATGAAATGGAGGTACCCGGCCCCAACTGGTACAGAAGAAGACTCAGGTGCATCGTCAATATTGACTGCTTCGAATGATTGGCACAACATCTCATGAATTTCCCCATCCATTTCAATGTACTTGAACGTGGACAAGTGACTCACAAAGATGTCTTCTTCCCCACACACCGTCACAACCTGCCCTTCAAACTCATACTTCAACTTTTGATGTAGAGTAGAAGTAACAGCCCCGGCTCCGTGAATCCAAGGGCGCCCTAATAGGCAGCTATATGCAGGTTGTATGTCCATTACATGGAACGTGGATTTGAATACCTGTGGTCCAATTTGTACGGGCAATTCCACCTCACCAAACACAGATCGTCTAGTTCCATCGAACGCTCTGACCACCAATTCACTAGGCCTTAAGATCAAACCATCAACTTCCAGCTTCATTAATGCCTTCTTGGGCAAGACATTGAGTGATGAACCAGTGTCTACCAGTACATGAGATAACACTGCGCCCTTACACTCCATCGTGATATGCAAAGCCTTATTATGGTTTCTTCCTTCAACAGTCAAATCTCTACTTGTAAAGCCCAAGCCATGGCTAACATTAACATTGGAGATTACGCCCTCGAGCTGATTAATAGTAATTTCTTGTGGCACGTATGCACTCTTCAATACTTTCAACAACGCCTGCCAGTGCGCATCAGAGCACATCAATAGTGACAAGATTGAAATCTTTGAAGGGGTCTGATTCAGTTGGTCCACAATCTTATAATCGCTTTTCTTGATTATCTTCATAAATTCTTCCATTTCCTTATCAAAAGTAATCTTTGTCTCTGCTTCAGGTGTAGGCGCATTTTCAACCACCTGTTTACCCTTAGCCTTTGCTGCAGCTTCTACCTCCTTATCACTTCTCAAGGTTTGGGGAGCGAACAACCTTCCACTCCTTGTAAAGCCCCCTACACCCCCTACATTATCAATATTTGGGATGACTGACGACTCAACTTCCTGCTTTTTACCTTCGTAATATACATCTGCCCTATAGTGCCATGGGATAGCCTTCGTAGACGTGAACGAAATTGGTCCTGGCACCGTGATAGTGACAGGACTGGGCCTTTCTGGCGCAACACTCGCCACGGGAACTGCATTGACCGGCATTTGAATCTCAGCGGGAGTGTAATAGATGGTCACGGTTGATATCTCATCAGTGTCTTTCACGACTCTGTCGAACTGTAGACATCCTTCATCAATCAGATTCTGTAAACCCATCTTCAACTTATCACAGCCGTTCTCCTGATTCATACACTCAGAGCAATCTTGATTACAGCCCGGGAACACCTGTCCCTTCAATAAACGATCTTTTACCAACAACAAAGAAGTTCTTACCTGATGTATGTCTACCACCAAATTCAATCTCCTCCCATCTTCAATAGCATATACATTGGCTGCACTATGATCAGGCATGGGATGCTGAGTAATATTAGGAGCGGGAGAGAAATTGATGGCTTTAGCATCAATCAAATCTTGTACTTTATGATGGAAAGCCCAGCATTTTTCAATGGAGTGCCCCTGAGCACCTGAGTGGAACTCACAACGAGCATTAGCATCGAAGTTAGGTGGCAGGTTTCCAGCAACCGGAGCTTTCATAGTACGGAGTTCTACCAACTTTAACTCGAGTAGCCGGGGCAACAGCGCGGCATAAGTCATAGGGAGAGGATCCATCTTACGATCCTTCTGTCTAGACCTTTGCTGGAAAAAAGGTTGTTGCTGTTGAACTTGTTGTTGGGGTTGTTGTTTCTGAACAGACGGTGTGGGGATTGTTACAGCATCTACCTGATAATAAGCTTGAGAACGCCCTCTGCCTCGTCCTCTAAACACAGCATTCGTATCACCTTCTCTTCTTTTCTGGTTACTAGCAAACGGCTTCTTCGTCCCCGAAGAGCCAGCCCCACTCACCTCCTGGATCTTTCCAAGCTTTAACAGACTTTCTATTCTTTCTCCCGCAATCACAATATCAGCAAATCCAGTTGACGGACAAGCAGCTAATCTATCAAGATAGGCCCCTTGCAAGGTGCCCATGAACATATCTGCCATTTCTCTGTCTGACAAGGGAGGTTGAACCTGGGCAGCCATTTCCCTCCACCTCTGTGCATATTCTTTGAAACTCTCCTTGGCATTTTGTGACAACCCCTGCAATTGAGTGCGGTTGGGCGCCATGTCAATATTATACTGGTATTGCTTCAGGAACGCTTCTGCCAGATCTTTCCAATTCTTCACAGCAGCTCTATTCAACTTCATATACCAGGTCAAGGACGCCCCAGCCAGACTGTCCTGAAAATAGTGCATCCATAGCTTCTCGTCATCCGTATGGGCTGAAATCTTCCCAAAGTAAGCTTGAAGATGCGTTTGGGGACACGCATTGCCGTGATACTTTTCAAAAGTGGGAGGCTTGAATTTAGGGGGAATTCTGACTCCTGAGACCAGCCCCAAGCTGGTAACATCAATACCCATAGAGTTCTTGCATTCTATGGCCCTGATCTTTTCTGCTAACTCCTCATACCTTCGATCACCTTGATTACCCACATCAGCATCTAATAGAGTAAATTGGTCTTCCAGAGTATCTTCAAGAGTAACACCAGCATGCCTACCATTTCCATTACCCCGATTGTTACCACCAGGAGGAGGGTTGCCACCGGGAGGAGGGATGCCATGTCCCTGTGAATTGTCATGCTGATCACCTTCGGGCCCATTGTCTGGACGCTCGACCAGAAGCCTCAATCTCTCCTGATTTTGCGCCATGCCAGTCATGAGGGTCATGAACTGTTCCATACGCGCCCTCATTTCGGCCAAATCACTTTGCACTTGATCCATGATTCTTACTTGATTTCTTCGCGTCGAATATCGGTGAATATGACTCTCCGCTATACTGCCTGAAACCAAATAAAGGTTAGAGTCCCTGCAACGAGTACCTGAAAAGCAAGTAACATAAATGCAGAATGTTATGCAATGCCATGCAATGTTATGCTTATCATTTCCAAAGTGCTTTACACCCTGATTCCAATCCAACCACAGAAATCTGAAGACCAGAAATCGTGATATAGAGAGACGTGTCGTGGTCATGTGCTTGTGTGCAACTATCTGATAAGGAATAATTCTGAATAAAACTGCTCATACTCATTCAACGAAGTATTCAAGTACATTTAAGAAAGGTTCAACCGCAAATGCGACACAAGGAAAAATGGATCCATCAACAAGCCTGATGGTAGCCATTAACAACAAAATACAGGGAAAAGAACATCAATCTGACAATTCCACATCCTTCAGCTTATCACTTGAGTATTTGATCTCCTCAAAAAGTATACGGGTACGCTGGTGATTCGGCTTTTCAATCATTTCTTTGATCAAGACATCCCTTTTCTCAAGAGCTTCAGTTAAAGAACCCATATGCAGCATAAGAGCTTCGTCATCATGCACTCCTTTGTGTCTCTTTATGCCAGCTTGCGTCTTGAGTATCTCTCTTTCTATCATGGCTTCTTCAAGCTCTTTCTTGGTATTCTTCAACTGGCTTCTAACTTCTTCTAACTGTTCTTGACTTTTATCGAGACTTTCCCGATACTTTCTCCTCTGCTCATGTGCCTTTTTAAGCTCCTCGTCTTTAGTCTTCGACTGATCCTTTAACTCGGCATTTTCAATTCTGACTTCATCCCAAGCTTGACGAAGTTGAGCTAATGAATCCTTGCTTCGGGCTAAAGCCTGTTTTGTAATCTTGTGAGCCTGACTAGTGTCATCTGCTCCCAAAGTGAGTTTCCGAAAGTACCGAGCTCGGTCATCAAAATCTTCCTCTTTGTCAGCCAAGGTTTTTTCCGCTTTCAAGGCTCTCTTTTCCAACTCTTTGTTGTCAGCTAGAGCTTTCTGAAGACATCTGCTCATTCCAGAATTCTCTATCTGCAACTCTCTGACCATTTTCTTCCACTTCTCACATTCTTCAATAGCCACCATAGTGGGTTGTTCTGGCTGTACTGAACATAAAAGAGGTCCCCTTGAAAAGGGTAAAAGCAATTCCTTTACTTTCGTCTCAATCCACCTGTCATATTCAGGATAAGATCTACAATCTCCCTTTCCAAAAACTGCTTTTCCAATTTTGTGCTTATCTTTCCAAGCATTCACTACTTCTACCACCTTCGCATCTTTAGTTCCTGTAAAAAATAAAGATTCTTCCACATCTTGCTCTGTAGGAGGATCCCTGGAAGCATACCCAAACTGTCGGATGGCCAAAACTGGATTATTATTGATCCCTCCTTTTCTGCCAATCAAAGGCACATTTGGAAAACTTCCGCATCTTGTGACAAGCTCTGTTCTCAATAACCGGTGGTCAAACCATACAATGTTATCAGCAGTTAAACTCATCAATCGTTTAGACCATTTCACCACATCTTTGGTTTCCACAAAGGCACCTGTCTGAGGCAAATGTTTGAAAAACCAATGACTCAGCAGTGGAGTACAACAACTAACAGATCCTCCCCTCCTTTTCTCATTCTTATAGTGCACGGAATGATAAAAATCTCCTAACAAAGTAGGGACTGGATTTTTAAGAACGAAAACTCTTGTCGCTTGCATATCCACAAAGTCTTGCTGATTGGGAAAGAAAACTAGGCCATATATGCAGAGAGCCAGAATGGAATTGTAAACCGTCCAATTTTTAGCACTTGCAGCCTCTTGGGCCTGTCCAGACAGAAATTCTAAATGAAATCCGCTAACTCCATTTTTACTGCTCACCCCACTCTTTATCACTGCCTGATCCATTTGTAAAGCAGCAGCAATTTCTTTTACGCTGGGAGAACTACTAGAGAAGAATGGTATTGCCGACGTGATCGGAATTCCCAAAATAAATGAGAATTCTTCCAGTGTTGGCATCAAAATGTAATCTAAAAAAAGAAAGCACCTCAACGAAGGCTCGTAGAACTGCAGCAGAGTGTGCAAAGCATCATGTTCATACTTGGTGATTGTACGGACCATCCCAACCAAATTCCCGTAGCTCTTCTGAAACCTATCAAGAATACCCGGACCAGCCATATCTATAACTTTGAGCAATGAATCCAAGACAGGATCTGGAAACTTGTAAGACACATTGTTCTTTCTCTCGGCAACGATCTCTGTTGAACCCATGGATTGGAATCAGAAATGTATTATGCACCTGAAAATGACAAACATAACTGTTATGATATGATAATGCAATGCAAAAGGGCATGTGATCAGGTAATCAAGTGTCGGTGTCTGTATTGAACTGTGTGCACTGTGTCTCTGTACTGAATCTGACAATATCTGAAATGAACACTCAAATCACTATCATAGGATACAATGTCTGAAATCCTCATAGAATCACAAATAAGGTAGGTAGGAGGCTGGGTTTCCTGCAAACCTGTAAACATCCCGCCCATGCTCACATGTGGTTCTTAGAAAATAAGGCTTGTCAGCTTCGGAGGTTTGAGAAGCCATAGCACATTCAGCCCGTAGGATACAATGCTATGCCAATCAAAGAGGTCGTCCACTGACTCCCCTTAGAAAATAAAAGTCATCCTATGCAAGTTCCAAAGTGGGCCCTCGGGTGCGAATGGGTTTGCCACAGAATGTGGTCTGCCATTGTCACCGCTAAAGAGGGATGTTTCCACTAAGGTCCTCATGATCGGTCACTAGAGTCGACAGCTCTCTAGATCTACATCCTGGAATACGCAAGATGCGCATGCCACGACGTGTCCCAAGATAGCCTCGTCTAGCTGTGAATTTCGTGAACACCCAACGCACTCCAAACGGCACGTAGGTCCCACTACTCTCCACTCTAATTCTAAGTGTATACTCAAGCCTGTGTAATGGGCTTATCTCTCAGAAATCCCATCCCGCCAAACAGGCAAAGCAGTGCAACACAATATAATATATGATATGTAATGCTAAAATGCAGTAAATGCAGTAAAATAAATAAACAGCAACATATAGCACAACAGTAAACACCCAATGAAAAAACAAACAAGCGCTAGGATCGACTCGCTTAGGATGGACCAGCAATAGGTCAACCAAGTCCCCAGCAGAGTCGCCAGCTGTCGCTCCCGGGATTTTCATCCTAGTACAAACGCGAAAGTGGCACCAAACAGAGTCGCCAGCAATGTGTATTTATCCCAAAAGAGGGAAAGGAAACACCGCATAAACCTGAGAGAAGGAAAGAACGTGGTCTTACGACCAAGAGAAAGGGTAAGGGAGTCGGTTACACGAGAGGAAGGTATTAGCACCCCCTCGCGTCCATCGTACCCGATGGGATCCACGCTTGCTTGTCTCGATCAAAGGGTGATAGAAAAGGATACTGGAAGAGGAACTGAAAGAAAGAAAAGAGAAAGAATGGAAAAGGAACGAGAAACAAATGTAGGGAAAATAAAAGCAGTACTCGCATGGGCCCTACCCCACTGCCTACGTATCTCATCGGGAGCATGAGAATCAGAGCGACGTAGTTCCCCTCACTAGGGATGAATTGTTTGTGTTTTTTAGAGAACGGCTTACGTTCTAGCTCAGGTGTTGCAGGCTCGCTGGTCCGAGTGCGTTACCATCTTGCAAGAGAACGAGTAGAAGCGCGTTCGTACGCTAAGAGTGAATGAGGTGAGAAAAGAATTCCCGAAGGAAAGACGTTATTGTTTGTTTTTGTCTTTTAGAAAGAAGTGTTTTGTTATTTGTTTGCATATGATAGTGTATCCAAATCTTAGTCCTTGGAATGTGTACCTTCTCACATTCCAAGATGGAATGAGTAAGAAAGTACACTAAATATGAAGAAGACCCCCACACTTAGTTTCAATTGTCAAGGCTCAAACACACTAGCATACTTGTGTTTATTAAGTGTTTTTGTTGATTAAGAAATGAAGAAGTGTTTTATTATTTATGCTTTCAACAAGTATTGCATTTAAGTCCCTCATACAAGATCAAATGTTTTAACACATTGACCCAAGATGGGCTATATGCTACACATTCTAAGATTACAAGAGAAGACCCCTTATAATCTTTTCTTTATATGAAAGGCCTAAATGCAATAAGTGTCTACCTTTATTATATGTTTTGAATTTTCTTTGAGAGATGAGAAGAGAGACTCAAGAGAGGAGAAAAGGTAAAACCTATATGGACTAAGACTCAATCCTAATTGAAGATTAAAGGGAGTGATCCTAATGGTTTGTGAGGTTTCAACCTAAAGTCTAAAGAAAGAAAGAATTAAACAATTCACTTCTAAAGTAGAAGATGAATTGTAATTCAAAAAGGGAAAGTAATGAGTTATTAAAAGAAAGCACATAAGTGCTTAACAAAACATAAAATGGAATTGTAAAAGAGAAAGGATAGAAGTTGAATATGGATTCCTTATCCACACTCAATTGCAACTTACCAAAGCCCCTACATGGTTAGTAAACATGTACAAGAATTATAAGAAGTAAAAGAACATATAATGCACCATAAAACTCAAAAGAATTAAATGAGAAATCAAATCCTATAACCACAACCAGAATGTACATCACATGGAAAACAAATGATCATTATCAATCAAACTCAAGTGGATAGGCAACAAACATCCTCCATGACATTAGAACATGATATCATAAGAAAAGGAAGAATGAAAGATGAAAGAGAAAAGAAGAAATATGCACAAATGGAACATGTAATCCATGGATCAGAATTGAAATGAAATGAAAAATGATTCACAAACATCTCACAAGTATTCATGCATGACACATCAAAGCATTTAAGAAGTAATAGAAGAAGTAGAATTGAAATGGAAGTTCAAAAGAAAACACAAGTACAAACACCACATGTTAAAGGTGCACAAGGTTTAAATGAAAGTCAACATGCAAGGATGACATATGATATGTACCAATGACCTATAATGTCAAGTGAATGGTTCACCAAATATGCAAATGATCATGCCATTATGTACAAAAGAAAACATGTAAACATGCACAAAAGATTACAATGATATAACATGTTATAATGCTTTAAATGAAATGCATCAAACAAAAATCAAATGGCCTCATGAAAATTATGAAAACATGGTATTGAAGTTCACTAATCAGAGATGAATCACATATCAAAGTAGCATGCAAAGAACCAAGGCAAAATGATGTCAAACAATGCACTTAGGTCACATAGACATATCATACAAAGTAGCACAAGAGTGAACACCAAACATGCCATAAAACTGACCTAAAAAATAAAATAAAAATCACTTAACATACCTCAAGATGATAATGACTCAATGCAAAAAGAAGAGCATTAAAACAATTTTTAATGATCAAGAACAAAATTAAACAAAATCATGTACCACATTAAGAATGCACACCAAAGAAATTCAAAGAAAATTATGGAGCAGGGGCAAAAAGGTCATAAAATCAGAAAATAAAATCATGAAAAATTTTCTAAATGTTTTAATGATGCTCATGAATTTTTGTGGAATTTTATGATGATGTTTGATATTTTTAAAAATTAAAAAGCAAACGTGTATAAAAATGAAAAAAATAAAATAAAATGGAAATAAAGAAAGGGGGTGCAAGCATAGCAATTACTCAGTTCAAGAATGGTTTGGGCTTAAGGCATGGGGGTGTGGATATCAAATCTGACTAAGTCCATTAAGCACGCATTCCACATTAACAACCATACACTCTCAGTCAACACAAGTCAAAACCATTACAACCATTGGATGAAGTCAAGTCATACACACAGTCAAAGTAATCAGATCAAATGCTCACACACGCATGTCCACGTTCCATACCATACACCATACCACACCACGTTTAATTGAAATCAGAAAAATGGCACCTGCCTTGCACATGCGTTTTAATGCGTTGTCATGCTCTTAGCCACACGATGAGAAAAAAACAACGGACAGGATTAAAACATGGCAAAAAGCCTAGCTCTAACAGTCACCGGCCGGAGAGGACCTCCGGTCACCTTCTCCGGCCAACAACCACCACCTGCAAACTCCAATTCCTCCAGAAATTCACAATACGTACACCAATCGAAAGCTGAGCTCATGTACATCATGAATCTAACACTATTTTTCACATAACATACACGTATAACACAAACCGATCCAAAACAAATTGCCCTAAAATCACATCTAAACTCTTAAAGAGCCTATCAACTAGACAGAACTCACGCATAGCTCCTAATAAGCTCCAAACATCATAAAACAAGCTTAAATCACAAGAATACAATGAATTAAAATTGAGTGAAATAAACCTGAAATTGATGAGGCTTCGGAGTGCTCTTCAGAAAACCAGAGATCCTAGCTTCTCCTTCAACCTTGAAGCCTCACGAACTAAGCAAAATAAATGCTATAACTCGTTGTCTTGAAAGCAGGGAGATCCAATGTTGAACAATGCTTGCAGCAATCTTGAGGACTGTGCTGAAGTCTCCTTCAATCCAATGCCATTGATGATGATGAATTGAGGTGGATGAAGATGAATGATTCGTGCACAGAGAGAGAGAGAAAAAGCTTAGAGAAGATTGAGAGAGTGAGAGTGTTCTTGAGAGTGGAAATGAAAAGTGAAGTTGAAAATGAATTTGTGAAGAGAAGTTTGGTTTTATAGTGAGTTAGGAAGTGAGTTGGGTGACTGAGTTGGGTGAGTTCACTCTAACTAACTGAGTCAGTTAGTTAGAGGCGAGTTGATCTTGGGTTTTTTATGGTGTGGGTGATGCTTAGAGTGTTATGGTGAGGATGAAGAGAATGAAGCTGCAGCAAGCAACTTGTTATACAAGTTTGTATTCTTTCCACTTCTATGCATGAGCAACACACGTGACCTGGTGAACGCAAAGGTGTTTGGCTAAATGAAGCAAAGGTTGGTGAGTGTGATCAAGCATGCGCAAACTAATTCAATCAGCAATAAATTCCACTTGCTTTTTTTGGTTTTATGTGATAGTTGAAGACAGATGAAGATAAGGTTGCTTGAGGATGCATTACTCCATGAAATGTGGATGGTTTGGTGAATTCACGGGTTCATTTGAAAGAGGGTACATTGAGGAACAATATTGGCTTGAAAATTGAAGTGAAGTGAGGTCTCAAACATACCTAAAAATGACCACAAACAGATGGATAAAGAACTGGTACATATGCGTACGACGCAAGTCACGGCATGGCAAGGGACATGCATGGAAGTTCAGCCTAACCAACCTATCTTGAGACCAAAATTTCCCCTTTATAAATTGATCAAATGGGATTTTGTCCAACATGAAAATTGAAGGTGACATTGCAATGAACAACTTTCATGTTGAAAACTTTTCCATTTGAGGCCTTTAATTATGAGAAAAATGATTGGACATTTGGCTCACCAACTGTTTGTTAAAATGACTGCGCGCGTGCCCTGAAAATCTTGGTCATGACCTAGTTTTGAACCTACTTTGCTCAAACTTTGATCAATCATATCTCACTCAATTTTTATCCAATGGAGATGTTCCACACATGGATTTGAAGCTTAAAACAAGATCTTTTGTTGTGGCCGAGTGGAATTTTCATTTGGTGCTTCAATTTTAAATGGCCTTGGTTCAAACTCTGATGCAAAATGGCCAAAACTTACTATTTTTAGTAACCCTACTTCACCCAAAAATGGCAACTTTCCACATCTTGATTTTTTCATGATTCCTTTGGAGTTTCTTGACCAAATTTTGCACATTGGACACATATAACATGAATTTTATGAATTTGGCCTCAAAAAGTCAAGAGTTGACTTTTTCCTCTGATTATTTGACTTGGCCCCAATTTTCCTGATTTCTGATCTTTCTTCCAGTTGAAACACTTCCAAAACCAATTGAGATGTAATTTTCCACATACATACCCTTAGGGACATATGGAATACCATGACATCAAGTTTTGTCCAAAAAAATCAGAGATACCCTGATTTAATTGGAAACCCTAATTTCAGCCCCTTCTGGTTAGGAGGAAAAAGTGCAGTCTTCAATTTCAAATTCCTCAGAGTATGTTGTGTATCCTCTTAAAGGATGATGATATATGCCATTTGAGGATGATTTTGGATCAATGAGCTATCTCTTTTGAGGGTTTTCCTTCATTTTTTGAACCTCTTGCATAGTGAAAGATGTAATGCTTCAATCTCCCATTGTATCTCTTATCCTTGAGGTTGTGGATGATCAATTGAGATAGTAGGAGACATGAAAGGCTTCTTGGCTTGCCTTGAGGCAACTTGACTGACCTTTTTGTGCTTTGAATGATCTCTTGATTGTCCATCTCCCACCTGACCACATGCCCTGATGGTAAGAAGGATGCCATGCTTCATTTTTCTATGTTAAATGCAATGCAATGCTAATGAGATGGATATGATATGATAAATGATAATGCCATGCTATGATGCCAACAGGGGAGAGCAAATTTTGGGGTATTACAGTCTCCAGGAGAAAGACACGCGTCCCACTAACTCCTCAACTTCAACGGTGGATCCAAGTCTCTTGGGATTTTCAAATGTCTATATATATCCATTTCCGCCACTTTGTGCACTTTCCACACTTTTCACACTCTCAAGCGAACATTGTCTTCTCTTCAGTCTCTCTTAAGCAAACCCAGAGAAAACATCATCTTTTCATCTTCTTCAACAATGGCGTCTTCCAAAACTAATCCTCAATCAAAGAAACCTCAGAGAGGCAAGGCCACTCCATTTAAACAAACCATCCCTCCATTCGCTAATATCCCAGGCCCCCAACTAGTGGACAACCGTCGTTGCATGCCGGAACCTACCACTGAAGAAACAAGAGCCATCTACCTGTCGCAGGTAATGATTCCTATAGTTGTTTCTGATAAACCCTATGCGTTATCTGGTCCTTTAGCTGAGGTTGACATTTCTAACGAGAGACTAAGTGAGTTTCTCCCCTCGTATCGGAAAACAAGGCCGTTAAGGCAAAAGAGTTTTCCCAAAATCAACACTGCTGCTGAAACTTCTCCTGAAGAAACCCACTTGCCCAAAATCAATGTTGGCTATCTCACTGATGGCACCAGGCTGGTGAGAGCTGTCAACCCCTTGAAAGAATTTGACCAATGGATGGCGAAGATGGAGAAGGTTAAAGATGACCATTGGAAGGAGATAGGGATTTATGACCTTCTTATGCTGTCGAAAACCAGCATACCATATTGTTTGAATATGTTGGCGGCATCCCTATAGTTTTGGGACAACACCCATTATACATTCCATCTGCCATGTGGAATGGTTACTCCAACCTTATTCGACATAGCTTCCATCACGGGGCTTCGTCCAGATGGCCTCGTCTATAATCCTGATGTTGATGCTGAGGACACCATCAACATTTCAGTCTCCAAACTGACCTACACCCTCTTCATCAAACACCACTTTAAACAGGAAGAGGACGAAGTGTCTGATGAAGAGCATATTGCTTTTCTCACAGTCTGGCTGTCGAGATACGTTTTTTGTACCAAATCTTTGCAGGTAGCTAAGAAGTATCTGCCCCTGGCGAATCAACTTCACCACAACAGAGGAACCTTCTTGAGTTAGCTCATTCTGGCGAACCTTTATGAGTCTATTAGCGAAGGGGCTTCTCGACTTAGAAATATGGAGGCCCAAGGTCCTATGCACTTGAGTGGTCCTCTTTGGCTACTTCAACTGTGGCTTAATGCCACATTTGAGGCTAGCCTCCCCAGAAAAGGCCTAGTTGATGAAGCCTCTGCTGAAATACAGGAGAGGAGTGTCGAGGGAACATGTCTGGCCAAACTCACTCCCAATGATGATGGTGAAACCCTTCAAAGGGCCTTTACCAGTTATATAATGATGTTTTCCAAACGCTATGATTTCACTCCTAGCATGGCACCTTTTGCACAACGAAGATACGACCCTGTGTGGTTTAAAAGGCCGTTTCCAAATCCTCGCCAAACTCCTGATCAAGAATCTGTTGCTATCTGGGAAGCCTTTTTTATTCCAAGATTCTTTATCCACAGGCTGAACTTAGGGAGAGGTTTATCAGCACTGATTGCCTATCAACCAAACCTTGTCTCTCGACAGTTTGGGCTGGTTCAGAGCTTTCCTCAATGTTTGTATAAGAGAAAGGGCCAAGTAATTCTTTACACTGCCTGCCTCGACGAAGAAAATGTCTCCCTTACACTCGACAGCCGAAATGATAAAAGAAGAATCCGCTCTCCTGTGTTTTTTTAGCCTTCGTTTTTATGTACTTCATCGTTCCACCAATGGTGGTCGAAGCACTATAGTGAGCATTTTCTTGATGTGGCTACATTTTCTTCGTTACTTGACCAAGCTTTCTCAACGTGCAGGACAAGACGAAAAAAAGTAAGTCTGCTCATGTCGAAGAAATACAGGCTTTTCAAAAATACTTTGAAACTATCTATCGACCAGATGATCTTAGTCGAACCATTCATGAGGCTGCTGTCACTCTAAAAAGAAAATTCCTAGAAAAGCTGGATCGACTGAAAATTCCTCCAAACGTCTCTCGTGAGAAACGTTATGAGGTAGCTTTTAAACTTTTCCCTCCAAAGTTCCCTCGACTGCCTAATGGTGATTTTGGAGTGGCGCTTGCCCCTCCATTTCCAGATTGGTTTGTTTGTGGGGAGCACTTTAAACTTCTTCGACAGCAGTCTCAACCAAAGGCCCAACGAGTGGTTCCGACTAAGACTACGTTAGACAGTTTTAAAGGACACCTTCATATAGGAATTCAGGACGTTCGTGTCGAATCTGAAATATATGAAGGTTTGAAACCCTTACTCCATGGCTTTACAACTAACCATGTAATCATTAACTTGTAACAATTTTTACTGTCTTTCAGCTGTGCCTAGGAAAACTACTTCGATTAGGGTTGCCACCTTACAAAGTGGCAAAGAACCAGAGAGCACACAGGTATACTTCACATCCCCTGCTTATGCTTTTACTACCTGACTTTCTTTCTTACATTTGTATTGCCTTTTCAGGCTGGTCGAATACCTCCAACACCTTCCAAGAAAGGTAAAAAGGATATCCCAACTGTTATTATAGCTTCAGAGGCCTTAGATGAATCTCCTGAGGAGGTTCTTACAAAGAAAAGAAGAAAACCCATAAAGGCTTATGGACCCACTGGCCCACCTCCTTCGAAGGTGGCCAAAATACTCGAGAAGGCACCCACCTCAAGTGGTGTCGAGAAGGAACCTTCCAAGGTGGCCTTGAGAACCTCTCTTGGTGGCCATGGGAGTGATAAATCAAGTCCCGCTGTTGAACAGACTCAGGTATGTGCTCCACTTTTTATTATGCTGACGTCTTTCGCTCATTACTTCGATCTCATCTTCTCCATTTGTGTTCTTTAGGCACCCATAATCAACACTCCAGATCCCCAACCAACTCCAAGCAACTTCGCCACCACCATAATTGACGACTCTGTTCCTCACACAACTTCAAGAAGCTTCACCACCACGCTCCTCAACAGCCAAGGTGAGCCAACTTATCACCCATCTTCTGATATTGGCTCTGGTTTGAGTGAGATTAATCAACCTACTCCATATGTTACAGAACCCACTGCACCACCAGTTCCAACCGCTACCCAAAACGCACAAGCTGATGGCGCCAACTCTGATGATGATGATGCCTCAAGCCCACCACCTTTCAATCTGGCTACCCCCATGGACAAAGGCCAGTTGGTTGAAGAAGGAAGACATGAACTTGAAGTTCAAACACACAATGCCAATCCTGATCAAGTTGCGCCTGAGGAGACAAACGAACTACATGCTACGCCAGCTGATGACCAGGAGAATGTGCAACCAACTATTGAAGAGTCTGATGAAGAAATGGGAGAAGAACAAGATGACGAAGGAGAAGAATCAGAAGAGGAGGAAGAAGAACAAACTGATCCTAATCCCCACCATACTCCTTCGCCTGTGGTCCTTCCACCACCTAGAGACTCGCTGATGGCACTCAAGTGGTAGAACCCACGCGAGTTTACCAAATTGGTTCTTGAGCAGAGGTATGGTTCTTCTTCTGTCTCCTCGACTCCAGCATCAGATGACTTCGCCCAACCAATTCTTCAAGCCATCAAGAAAAAAATTCTTCATGGGGGATATCTACAGAGTTTTGGCCTCAGACTCGACTGCAACCATTTACTTGAAGGACACCCTGGCAAAGATTGAACTCACCACCCTCACTCCAGAGGTCTCTGGTTTTCTGATAGAGCTAACTGCTGTGGTGAACCAAATAGCTACAGAAATAAAGATGCTTCCCTCTATCAGGGATACCATAGAGAAAACATCTGGCTGTTAGAGTGCAACCTGGTGTGGTGCAAAAGAGGCGTACGAAGAGATTGAACATATAGAGGCTGATCGAAAGGAAAAGCAAGATGAGATAGCCTCCAACCAGAAGGACATTGAAGCCTGGAAGCAACAAATCATGGAGCTACAAGCCAAAATTGAAAATGCTAAAAAACGCAACCGTGATTTGCACCATTTCGACAACACTAAGATAGCTGAAGAAACAAAGCATGCTATTGATCGTATTGAGGCGGCCCAAAGATACGAAAAAGAGCTCGCAGCAGCAAAACTTGACGAATCTTTGTGCAACGCTCGCCTCAAACATCATATAGAAGCCTTTTCTCAGTTGTCGTCGAGGCTTCCCTTCTGATACTTTCGACACCTTCGTTTGTTTAATCATCATTTGTTTCTTGGCCTTTTCAGGCTTTTATGTAATGACAATTTTGTGCCTTTTGGCATTGATCAATTAATCATCATTATTTTGCCCTTAAATGCTTTCGACCTAGATTACGTCATGATGCACTTTATTCGTTGCCTCTCATTAATCACATTTGCAATTAAGGCATTCTATCTTTTCTTGGAAAGTCAAACTTTCCAGCTTTAAATTCCAAGGCATAAGCCTCTAGCTTTTAAAGTAACATTTATAGCATAGCCTTCAGGCCTACTTCCAAGAATAACTCACGTGTTTCCACCGTTTGACTGGCCAATCCAATCAGTACTTCGCCTCTATAAATTTCTTCCATATGACCACGTTTTGCATAGAAGCAAACATGAATAATTCAGAGGAATCATCAACCAAGAAGATGGCTGGGAAGGCAAAGGCAACTGAGGAAACAAGAAGGATGGAGGCACTTAAGAAACCTGAAGCCTCCATTGGAGCCACCTCTCGGGCCAAGAAGAGAGAAACTAAAATGAAGATCTCTAAGAAAGGGCGCTCCAGCACCTAAGACTCTGATGATGAGCCAGATGCGGATTACATGGATTTCCTCAAATCCATAGATTGGAGAGATTACGAATAACCTTTCCTTGATTAAAATGGTTGTATTGGTTTTTCTTTGCTTTGTATGCCATATTAGCCTGACTTGGCCTATTTTGGCTTTCTTTTTATTAAATAAAGCTTATGTTTTAATATGAATCTCTTGCAGCATAGGCTTATATTTTTTCAAATACTTGCCATTTACTTACAAGATTCTTTTATCTTTATCCAACTCTTCCACTTCATAAGCTCCATTAGAGAAAACTTGTATGACTTGGAATGGACCTTCCCACTTAGGAGACCATTTGCCTAATGTTCTATCCTTTCGATCTATAGACAAATTTACTTTCCAAACTAAATCCCCACATGCAAAAGATTTAGACTTAACCTTTTTGTTGTAGGACTCTTCGACCCTTTTCTTCTGCCTTCTTAACAACTCTAAGGCTCTAAGCCTTTCTTCATCCAAATCCACTAATTCATTCATCATCATCTCCCAATAGTTTTCAGAGGGAATCTCATGATGTCTTTGAATTCTTATAGATTGTAAATAAATCTCAACAGGAAATACTGCATCATGGCCAAAAGTAAGTCTGAATGGGGTAGTATTAGTAGCCTCTTTAGGTGATGTTCGACATGCCCAAAGAACTTGGTCCAACGTCTTGTGCCAATTTCTAGGCTTCTTTCCCACATGCTTCTTAATTAGTCCAATCACTACCTTATTGGCAACTTCGACTTGCCCATTGGCCTGAGCATAATAAGGTGTAGAAGCCAATAACTTAAAACCCATTTCTTTGGCAAACTCCTGCATCTTTCGACCAGTAAACACTGATCCTTTATCTGTAGTGATTGTTTCAGGAATACCAAATCTATAAATAATGTGATTTTGGATGAATTCAATAACATCTTCTTGACCTATATTCGCCAGTGGTATTGCTTCAATCCACTTGGTGAAATAATCAATTCCCACCAAAATTTATCTTTGGTTCTTTGAAGATGCTGGTCGAATCTCTCCCACTACATCCAAAACCCATCCTCTGAAAGGCCATGGTTTCACTATGGAATGTAATTCACTTGCAGGGATGTGCTGTATGCCAGCATGAATTTGACATTCTTCTCAACCCTTAGCAAATTCTATACAATCCTTCAGCATAGTAGGCCAATACATGCCTGGTCGAAACAACAGCCATTTCATCTTCTGTCCAACTTGGTGCGCTCCACATGCCCCACTATGTACTGTCGAAAGAGCCAAATATGCCTCTGCCTCACTAAGGCATTTCAATAAGACTCCCTCAGGGGTCTTTTTAAACAGTTCATTACCCAAAAGTACATAGCTTAAAGCTTGATATTTGACTTTTCGCTCTGTCGAAACCGTTGGATTTTGCAAATATTCAATTATAGGCTTCCTCCAGTCTTCATCTGTCAAATCACCTATAACAAAAATTTCAAAATTTTCGCCATCTATGCATCCAAGCTTCGTTGTCTCTAAGTCTGATGGGCACAATCCAACAGCCACCACTTTACCTCTTGCGTCAATCACTTCTTGAAGATTTTCCTTCGACACTTTGTATCCAGAGGCAACTTGAGCCAAGTCATTAGCAACTTGATTCTCTATTCTAGGTATGTGTTGGATGGGCACTACCTCAAATTTCTTTAATAATCTATTGGCTATCACAAAGTACATAATGAGATTCTCCTTAACACATTTATATTCCTTTGTGAGTTGTTTTATAACCAACTCTGAGTCTCCCATTATTTCGACTCTAGTTGCCCCCAATTCTAACAAAATTTCAAGGCCAGCAATTAATGCTTCATATTCAGCCTCATTGTTAGAGCAAGGTCCTTCGACCTTGTACTTGAATTTTGTTGGAATTTTTTTAGGAGAAATAATGTATATTCCCACTCCTGTTCCATTTTTATGACTTGATCCATCAAAGTATAACTTCCAGGATTTTAAGTCAACATAGTTCAAATCATTTTCATTTATGGAGTGATCAACTATAAAGTCTGCAACTATTTGCCCTTTCACAGCTTTTAAAGGTTGATATGTTAGAGAAAATTATGTTAACGCTAATGCCCATTTGCCAATTCGACTATGTAAAATAGGCTTAGATAACATGTGTTTGACAACATCAAAGTGAGAAGAAACATACACATCAACTAGCTTTATATATTGCTTCAATTTAGTACAAGAGAAATACAAGCATAAACATAACTTTTCGATCATGCTATACCTAGTTTCTGCATCATTTAAAACTCGACTAAGATAATAAATGGCTCTTTCGATTCCATTTTCATCCTCTTGAGCTAACATACTTCCTATAGTTTTATCTGATGCAGCTATATACAATCACATACTTTTGTTTCTACAAGGTTGTGACAGAATTGGGGGGTGGCTTAGGTACTCCTTGATTTTGTCGAAGGCTTCCTGCTGTAATTGCCCCCACTCAAAACTATCTTTGTTGAAACGAAGCAATGGCGAAAAGGCTTGTGTCTTGCCACTCAGGTTGGATATAAACCTTCTCAAGAAGTTGATCTTGCCCAGCAATGACTGCAACTCCTTTTTAGTTGATGGCGCTTTCGCCTCCATTACGGCTTTAGTTTTATTCTGATTTATTTCAATCCCTTTCTTGTGGACCACAAAGCCTAGGAAATCCCCTGTCTGTACACAAAAAGCACATTTGAGAGGATTCATTTTAAGACCATATTTTCTCATCCTTTCAAAGGACTGTCGAAGATGGTCAATGTGACTTTTCCCAGAAATAGATTTTATAGCAATATCATCAATATAAATTTGCATGAATGTGTCTATAAAATCATGGAAGATTGAATTCATCGCCCTTTGGTAAGTGGCGCCAGCATTCTTGAGACCAAAAGGCATCACTACCCATTCATAGGTGCCTAAGGCTCCAGGGCATCTAAAAGCAGTTTTATGAACATCTTCCTCAGCAATGAATATTTGGTTATAGCCAGAATATCCATCCAGCATACTAAGATATTCATGTCCTGCTGCAGAGTCTATTAACATTTCTGCTACTGGCATTGAATATTCATCTTTAGGAGTTGCAGAGTTTAAATCTCTAAAATCAATGCAAACTCTCAAAGACCCATTCTTTTTAATAACAGGTACTATATTAGCCAACCATTCGACATACCTTGTAGTGCGAATGAATTTGCAACGAAGCGGTCTTTCGACTTCCTCTTTGATCTTTGACAATATCTCTGGTGCAAACCGTCTTGGATTTTGCTTGACTGGTTTTTTCCCAGGCGTCATAGGCAACCTGTGTTCGACCAACTCCCTGCTCAAACCAGGAATCTCATCATAATCCCAGGCGAAGCAGTCTTTGAACTCTTTTAACAACTGAACCACTTCAACCTTCAACTGGGGATCAGGATTGGAACTGATGTAGGTAGGCCTTTTGGTTGCACCCTCGCTGAGGTCAACTTCCTCTGAAGGATCTTGTGCTAGAATTTTTATGTTATTTGCCAACGGATCCTTCTCAAATCCCAAAGGCTCATCTTCATAGATGGCGTCGAGCCTCTGGCTTTGCTCTCCAGTTTCAACCTTATCTGGAGGTTTTGGGTCGAAGTCCTTACTAGGATCTTCTTGATAAAATTCAGAAATGGCTTCCCCAGCCATATAGTCATTGGCAGCTTCCAAAGCCTCTTGAAGTTTTGTTTCAGCCATGTAGGCCGAAATTCTTTTTAGAGCTTCGAACTCAGTCATGATCACTGAATTCATCTCCCCATCCTGTGGGGTCTATTGGAGGTGAGCCTAAGCATAGAAGCCTTCCTCCTGGTACCTCCCTGTCCCATCTGAAACCTTCGACAGGGTGTAAATACAACGAATAAAACGTTTCTTCATCAGGAGTAAACTCAAAATCAGCTGGAGGGCATGGAGCAATGTTCGCCAGATGCTTCTCAAACTGCCTACTATCCACATGATTAATAGGCACCTTAAAGTACCCTTGATCAGCTTCAATATTCTCGACTATTCCATCTGGTCTCCAAATAGTGATTCTTTGGTGCATAAATGAAGGTACATCACCTATTCCATGGATCCACTCTCTACCCAAGAGTAGATTGTAGTTAGCTTTTGTCTCAACGACCATAAACACTGTTGGCCTGGTGATGGTTCCCACAGTGAGATCCACTTGGATCACTCCTAGAGTGGAGCCAACCTTTCCTTCATAGTTCGACAGAACCATGTTGTGGGGTTTTGTATCCGCCTCAAACTTCCCAATCTTGCTCAGATCAAATTAACCGTTGCACCATAATCCACCAAAATCTTGTTAACAGGGACATTTTCCACTTTGCCAGTAATGTAAAGGGGCTTCAGATGACCCTTCATTTCCTCTGTGAGGCGTTCAAAGAAAGCATTATGTTCTTCGACGCACCCATTGTTCATGATGTAATAACACACAGGCTTGTGTGCCAACATTTCTAATTCGGCAGTTTGGTCCAAGTCTTCGACCTCTGAAACCTGACCAAATTCCCTTGGCATCACTGACACCACATTCACCAGAATATCCAGAGAAGCTGCTGACTCACAGTCAAAATTATCAGTCATATCTTCATCATTTTCAACTTCTTTTTCTGGTTGCACCTTGAACAGCTTTCGCCTTATGGGCATCTTTTCAATCGCCCCAGCTTGCTTATCAACGTTAGTGCTCGATTCTCCATGTACCTGAGCCTCTCTGATAGCCTTTCGCCTACGTTGCTCCCTTCGCCATTGTGATCTGGACATGGGATTGTTACCTTTGTAATTCTGGGAAATGTAGGCTGACTTGTTGGTGGTATGATTCTCTTTCCTATATTCAAATGAGGAACCTCTTTCGACATCAAACTTCTCCCACTTCCTTTCCTGACCTCTCCCTCTGATAGGCTTAATCCAACTACCTGTTGGCACATTCACAACAAGTTTGAATGTTCCTGGCTTGGCTCTTGGTACTTGGTTTTTTGGCCCTGTCGAAAGTCGTCTAGGGTCAAAACTCCGTGGGCCTTTGTTAGGCTTTTGCCCCCAGCTTTCACCAGTTTTTCTGTCAACCTCTACCTCGTAGGCAGCTTTCTCATAAAAAATGGCGCTACATCTGGGACACAACATCACTCCAGAACCTTTCTTCTGGCAACGGTGAAGAAACTCCACAATAGTTTCCTCTTGCTTAGGATAAGCTACTTTGTTGCGCTCCTCTTGAGCATCTGTTTTACTCAACTCACTAGCTTTCTGGTCCGTTATTTCCACCATGTTAACATCAATTTTATTTTTTAAACGCATCTTGGAGAACTGAGCTTCAAGACTTTCAGTGGCCTTCGCAAAATAACCACCGTTTGCTGCTGCTTTTGCAGCTTTTTGAGAAGCTTCCTGCCAAGCAGCTTTTTCGGCTTCAACCATTTCTTCAGCATTAACCTTTTCGACGTTAGTAGACGTCTTGAAAAACTGTTCAGCAACCATACATATCCAGTTTTCCACCAAACAACCCTCCATGTCTATCATCTCTCCTACCAATAGCATGTCATCTTCCAGTTCTTTAGCCACTTCGACTCTGGGGACATTTCTGCCTATAGCCTCAATGGTGCTGATGCTATCAGAGCTAGAATCAGACTCTTCAACCAATTCGACCATGTTAATGCCCTCAGAGGCACTTACCTTCAACCCACTCACTGCTATATCCAACACTTTGGCAGCTTTATCCATTTCCACAAACTTATCAGCAGTTTCCTTGGTCACCAACATTAGACTGGTACCATCATCATTCAGGCCATTTGCAGCCTTACCAAAACCTTCAGTTATTACAGGATTAGTGGCGAAGTCCTTCACCATGTAGACTGACTGACCAAATCCCACTGTGGCTTCGACCATCTGGACCTCGTGAGGCTCTGTGTAGTTAGCCTCTGCAACTTGCAATGGGTCAGAGTCAATTTTCATCTTAGCTTTGTCTTTGTCACCAAACTTCAGCCTTCCTTCTTGGATAGCATTTTGCACCAAATCCCTGAAAAGAAAACATTGAGAAGTTTTATGACCCAAAAAATTATGGTACTTACAAAAACCTCTTTTCTTTCTTTGTTCTAAAGGTGGCATCTTAGCACCAGCAGGCACTATCATTTGCCCATCTTTAACTAACAAATAAAAAATTTCGTCACATTTAGTGACGTCGAAAGTGTATGTTTTCTTAGGAAATTTGTCGTTAGATTCGACAGGATTTTTTCCATTTGAAGGAGCTAATAATTTGCAGGCATAAGGGGGACCTTGCTTTAACTCAGCAACGTCCACCTCATTTCCGTCGAAATAAGATGTCTCATCATACAAATTCTCCACATCTTCACTACATTCGACAAAGGCTACTTTTTTACCCCTGCTGAATTTGGCCTTTTCCTCTTTCAGCCTTTCTAGTTGTCGAACCCTATCAGCCAACTGGGCCATATCTCTAAGATATTGGGTATCTAATTTCTTCCTAATGGAATAATCAAGACCCCCAGCAACCATTTCAACCAACTCATGTTCTGGTACTTGTGTAAAGCACCTGGCTTTAAGAAGTTGAAACCTATTCAGGTAATCATCAATTGGCTCAGTAACTTTGCGTTTGATGCTAGCCAATTCTTTCAAACTAATCTTAGTTTGCCCCATGTAGAACTGTTCATGAAACAATCGTTCTAACTGGTCCAATTGTATATGGAATTTGGAGGAAAAGTGGTGAACCATGTGAAGGCATTCTTGGTAAGGGAACTTGGGAAGTATTTGATTCTAAGGCTTTCTTCAGCTGCAATCTCGCCTGCTTCAATCAAATACCTAGCCACGTGTTCAACAGTCGATTCAGTAGTATCCCCTGAAAACTTGCTGAACTTTGGAACCTTCATCCTATGGGGTAATTCTGCTTGGAGAATATAATCCACTATAGGCGAAGTATAATTTGGTCTTGTGAAGCCAAGATTCACACCATTTCTAGTCATTATCCTTTCGACCATGGCTGCGAGATTATTTTCTTCCGCTTGATTATGATGTCGAACTTGTCTAAGGAACTGATCAGCATTTTGGTCCCTGTTCACCATCACTACTGGCTCTTCCTCCATCTGGATTGGCACCTGGTTTCTTGGTGGTTCGACTCTAAAATGCTCAATCATCTCTTGATCTTCCACGTTCACCTCAGGTAGACGACGTCTTGGGATATCTTCGACAACAGTTGCTCTTCGATCTACCGCTGGTACTCCCATGAAGTCAGCCATACGTGCCAATTGTGCAGCCAATTGTTGGTTAGTTTGAGTTGTATTCTGAATCAAGGGTTGAAAAACTTATCCCATTGTCTGAGACAACGTATGCACCATTTGCATGTTACTCTCATCCATCTGCTGTCTCAAGCAATTTATGGATGTATTTTTGAGACTAGGCACTTGAACAGAGCAACCAACTCATATACTCTGGTTGTTTCGACCTCATGATCCTTGTAACGGCGAAGTCGCTACATTTTCTGAAAATACAGGTGGAGCATTATGCAGATTTTGCATCATTGATGTAGGCAATACCATAGGGTTGACTCCTTGACCCTGGATGTGGAAAACCTGGTGGAGGGAATTGCCTGTATAGTGAACTTCCCCCTGGGGGTGTTGGTGAATTAGGACTTTGTGGTCCTATGTATTCTAACACCGGTTGAGTATATGATTTTGTGAATGTTGATCCTGGTCCAGACACTACTAATGAAGATGACGCATGTCCTCCTGTCGAAGGCACTGGTGATGATGTACCTTGAGACCCCACACTACTACTTGACTGAGTGTTTGAAATACTCCCTTGAGGATCAACTTGTTGGTTGGAATTGGTTGCCATTTTCTTGATATATCTTCTCCTTGGTATTCCTTCGTTTGTTGTGGCTAACTTCCCACTTCTCAATAACATACAACGAAAGTACTTCTTCACCAAGAAAGATAAGGCTAACAAAAAATATAAGACTTAGCACTGGGTCCCACCAGGTGTGCCAATTTGTTTACTGTGAATTTTGGCAAACAACCTCTGGTCTATCAATCTTAAAGAAAACTGACTAACTTGCAGGATCGACCACACAAATCCTAGGACATGTGCTAAATTTGAGAGAAAATGACAATTGATAAATGCACGAAATGTAAATTGAACTCCACGTTCGACAATGCTGAAATAAAAGTCTAACTGAACTCCACGTTCGACTACTTGCAATAAGGTAAAGGCTTAAAATTTAAAAGAATAAAGGGCGCAGAATTTAAAGGCGTCTAAAGGAAACAACAACGAGTAAAAACTTTGAAAGTAAAGGCTTGAACTGATAAAAAGTGCATGAAGGTAAACTGCAATAAAGTAAAAGTGCTTGAACTCCACGTTCTCTGAATGTAAAAAATGCAAGAGAGTAAATGATTGTCGAATGTAAATAGCAAGGAAATAAATGGCTTCAAAGATAAAATGCAGAAATGTAAAGGCGTTTGAAAGTGAAAGGCAACGAATTAAAGGCGAACTCCACGTTCTTGAAAATAAAAGACTTTCAAAAGTAAATGCTTGAAGATTAAATGCTTAAATGTAAAAGTGCAGTCGAAGGTAAATTTGGCATGAAAGATAAAGTTCAAGAAATTGTAAATGCATGGAAAGTAAATGGCTGAATCTTAAACATGATGAAGATAAATTGCATTGCTGGAAAGGAAAAGGTGGTGTTACATTACGTACATTCTCACGAACCCGTTTCTCTACACGCGGATACTTTGAGTTTCTTTGAGTCACTAGTACCAAAATATGAACACCTCTATTACATAGAACTAACTACTATTTATAGTGCTAAGAAATAACTATTAAGTGGTGGTTATCACTTGAATCGTGCTCTTCTAGTGCCTTCTCTTTGATTTCAACCGTTCCCACACTTGCAACTTTTCCTATTTGAATTTCAAACATTTGAAATTCCCTCCAGCCTTAGTGAGACAGTTACCACGCACGCTTCAACAATCTCACAGTTGAGACACTTCCCTACACTTAGCCATTTTTTGAGACTTCTAAAATTCTCTTCGACTCAGGCTCTTCCAAAGACAAGGTCGAAGCCTTCTTTAGGTTAAACATAATTTCTTACCTTAAAATAGCCTTAATTTCCTGGGGTCGAAAATGAGGGTTAACACCCATATGGAAGATGGCCACGGGGAAGAAAGAACTTTGAGATGCGTAGGCGGTACAAGGATTTTGTCTGAGTATATCTGACACTTGTGACACTTCCTCATGTACTTGTAGCAATCGGATTCCATGGTCAACCAGTAGTTCCCTGCTCTCAGAATTTTTCTCGCCATTGTGTGTCTGTTGGCATGAGTGCCAAAGGATCCTTCATGAATTTCTTTTATCAGCATGTTTGCTTCTGGTCTGTCTACACATCGGAGCAAGACCATGTCGAAGTTTCTCTTATAAAGTGTATCACCGCTTAGAAAGAAACTGCCTGCCAATCTTCTGAGAGTCTTTCTGTCTTTTCTGGATGCCCCAGGTGGGTAATCTTGTTTCTGAAGGAAGCATTTGATATCGTGATACCAAGGTTTTTCGTCTATAACTGCTTCGATCGTGAAGATGTAGGCGGGCCTTTCTAGGCGCATTATATCAATCTTAGGTACGTCGTTCCATTGACCTACACTAATCATGGAAGAGAGAGTGGCTAATGCATCAGCCATGTGATTCTCCTCACGAGGGATGTGATGAAACTCAATTCTGTTGAAGAATGGTAACAACCTTCTCACGTAATATTTGTAAGGAATCAGTCCTGATTGGTATGTGTTCCAATCTCCTTTGATTTGATTGACGACCAGAGCTGAGTCGCCATATACATCAAAGTTCTTGATCCTTAAGTCGATTGCTTCTTCGAGACCCATGATACAAGCTTCGTATTCGGCCTCGTTGTTTGTGCACTTGAACGTAAGTGGGGCGGTGAAAGGAATGTGGGTACCCTGAGGTGTTATGATGATTGCCCCAATTTTGTTTCCATAATGATTGACAGCTCCATCAAAGATTAGTCCCCATTGGGAACCTGGTTCTGGCCCTTCACTGGGTAGCGGTTCATCGCAATCTTTCATCTTTAGATACATGACATCTTCATCTGGGAAGTCGAACCTGACTGATTCCTGATCGTCAATCGGTTGGTGAGCCAAATGATCGGCTAAAACACTTCCCTTGACGGCTTTCTGAGCGTGGTACTCGATGTCGTATTCTGATAACAACATCTGCCAATGGGCAATCCTTCCCGTGAGAGCAGGTTTTTCAAAGACAAACTTGATTGGATCCATTTCGGAGATTAACCAAGTAGTGTGACGAATCATATACTGGCGAAGACGTTTGGCTGCCCAAGCCAGAGCACAGCAAGTTTTCTCAAGCATAGTATACCGAGTCTCACAGTCTGTAAACTTCTTGCTCAAATAGTAGATGACAGACGCTTTCCTTTTTGTTTCATCTTGTTGGCCAAGTACATAACCCATGGAGTCTTTCAAGACTGTTAAGTAAATGATTAGTGGTCTTGCTTCCAATGGAGGTGATAAAATCGGTGGATTCAACAGATATTCCTTAATACTGTCGAAGGCGGTTTCGCAATCCTCTGTCCAAACGCAATCCTGATTCTTTTTTAGTAATTTGAAAATCGGTACGCACGTCGCAGTCATGAGGAATATAAATCTGGAAATGTAATTCAAACGTCCCAGGAATCCCCTGACTTGTTTCTCAGTCCTCGGAGAAGGCATTTCTTGAATGGCCTTGACCTTGTCAGGATCAACTTCAATTCCTTTCTGGCAGACGATGAACCCTAATAGTTTCCCTGAACGGACACCGAATGTGCACTTATTGGGATTCAAGCGGAGTTTGGACTTTCTCAACCGCTCAAATAGTTTTGACAGGTGGGTTACATGCTCATCTTCTGTTTTAGATTTGGCAATCATGTCATCGACATATACCTTGATTTCCTTGTGTATCATGTCATGAAAAAGAGTAGTCATGGCCCTTTGATAGGTTGCCCCGACATTCTTCAACCTGAACGGCATAACCTTGTAACAAAAAGTACCCCATGGGGTGATGAACGAAGTTTTCTCCATGTCTTTCGGCGCCATTTTTATCTAATTATAGCCCGAGAATCCATCCATGAAGGAGAAGACTTTGAACTTTGTTGTACTGTCAACCAGCATGTCAATGTGTGGTAAAGGAAAGTTGTCCTTTGGACTAGCCTCATTTAGATCTCTATAATCCACACATATTCTGACCTTTCTGTCCTTTTTCGGAACGGGTACTATGTTGGCTAACCATTGAGGATATTCTGATGTGCCGAGGAAACCCGCATCAATCTGTTTCTGTACTTCCTCTTTGATTTTGACGGCCATGTCTGGGTGAGTTCTTCTCAACCTCTATTTTACCGGCGGACATTCTGATCTCAACGTTAGATGATCTTCCACGATGCTGGTATCCAACCCTGGCATGTCCTGATAGGATCAAGCGAATACATCGGGAAACTCTTTGAGAATCTTTATCAAATCCTATTTGACAGTCGGACTGAGCAGTGCCCCAATCTTGACATCTTTTCTCTCTTCTTCTGAACCCAAGTTGACCGTTTCTAATGGCTCTTTGTGAGGTTTAATGGATCTTTCCTCTTGTCTGAGTAATCTGGAGATCTCTTTTGGAATTTCTTTATCATTTTCTTCTTCAGCTTCAAATACCGGGAATTCAAAGTTGGGAGAAGGCGTCGGATCGTACATTTCAATGGGGTTTAAAACAAGCAATCTGCACGACGTTATGATTTGTTTTTATAAGAGATAGAGAGAATGCAAGAGTGCGTGCAGTGTAAAGTTTTTGGAAAACTGCTTGATTTTATTGTTTGAATTGTTTTTTAGGATTACCATTTTCTGAAAAAGCGAAAAGAGAAAACATTAATTAATGCGGAAATGACATTATTTTATTTATGAACTTGTCAATTCTTGAAACTACAGCCCTATAAAACAAAACTCTGTCGCTTTGGGCGAAGCGAAGAGGGACATTTACAAAAAGTGAGCCCTATCAAAACATCCGTTTCACCTGGGCAAGGTGAAAGGTTATAACAAAAACGGCCATTACTTTGACTTATGGACGACTTTCAGGACATCGACAGCAACCCATTGGCGACGAACTCCTCGGTGAATCACAAAGTCTGGTACCTTCCTTGATTTGTCTTCAGAAATAACGCTGATTTTTGGTGGAGCAGGATCATTGGAATCTGTCTCCCAGGCAGAGTTGTCGTAGGAGGATTCCTCTGTTGTATTTTGCATAGTATTTGTGCTCTCAGGTAAATCTCCCTATCCAGTTGGTTGGATGTCTTCGAGCCTGATACGAGAGCTTTCAAGAGCAGTGTATTTGACCAAGAAGTCGTATTTGCCACTCGGTTGCCCTAGGATGTTCCACACTTCTTTGGAACTGGACGAGTCATCTCTCTCGATGACGTTGACCTCGGGAAAAGTATAGTTGATGAATTATAGTCCTGCAAGCTTTGCGAATTCATCGTCGTGCTGGATATTTTCGGAATGCCCTGAGTGTTAATCCCGTGACATGGTGGGGACGCAGGTATTTTTTTCAATGATGCTCAGCTGATTTTCATTGTTCGGCTGATTTTCTTGCCCTAAGTCTCCTGGGTACGGCTGACAGATAGGCAGGCCATCCATCGGGCCATAATAGTTGTGGTCAAAGTTGTCTTTCATCAGAGTGTCCTCCTCTAATGAGTTTGGTGGAGCACAAAATCTTTCTGGATCACAATCTCTGTATATCATTTTGACGTCTGACCTTGGTATAAATCTCGGACTCTGTACGGGATAGCAAAAGGGCGTATGCACTTCTCCCTGAGGCATATAATCGTCCTTGTTAAGATAGGACTTCCACTCTTCATCGGTATCGGAGGAGTCTCCCTCATTAATGGTATGTACTTCTTGAGATACTAGGTGAAGGAAACCTCCACTATGGAAGAAGTCCTGAATGGGATGAAAACTTTCATCGTTAGTAGCAGTCTGGGTACAGGTTGCAGAAAAACCAAGACCCTTCTTTGTTTTATTGTCAGTAGGAATGGCAAGCTATCCCATCCCTTTGCATTGTTACTTTTGATCACCTCGAGATCATCTTTGTACGAGGAGATCGATGTTCCCCTCTCTAATTGATTCTCATTGCTCGCCGAAAGTGCCTGGAACTGAGTTCCAACAACCTCCTCAGGTTCTACACAAGTGGATAATGAAAGGTTACTCACGATCAAGTCTTTTTATCCACAGACCGTGACGAGTTGGTCATTCTTAACGAACTTCAGCTTCTGGTGAAGTGTCGAAGTGACTTCCCTAGCCTGGTGTATCCAAGGTCTTCCCAACAAACAACTGTATGTTCCTCGGATGTCCATGACCTGGAAAGTGACTTGGAAAGTGTGTGGACCGGTAGTTATGGGAAGGTCGACTTCACCGATAACTGTTTTTCAGGACCCGTCAAATGCTTTGACGATGACCTCACTGCCTCTCATCGGAGATCCTTTGAATGATAGTCACATTAGAGTGGACTTCGGCATAACGTTGAGAGCCGATCCAGTATCTACCAGTACGCTGGCTAAGGCATCGTCCTAGCAGTTAACTGTGATATTGAGCGCCATGTTGTGACTTTTGCCTTCTTCTGGCAATTCCTCATCACTAAACCCCAAGTTGTTGCAGGAAGTGATGTTGGAGATGATGTTGTCAAATTGTCTTATTGACACATCCTGTTCCACAAAGGCCTGTTCTAAGACTTTCTGTAGAGCCTCTCTGTGGGCTTCGGAACTGAGTAAAAGAGATAACACAGAGATCTTTGAAGGAGTTTGTAACAACTGATCAATAATGTTGTATTCACTCCTTTGGATGAGCTTCAACATCTCATCATCATTATTTGAAAGGTCGGGATCACCGGATTGACCGACTGGTGGATTGGGAGCTTCTGTCTGAAGTTCCTTTTCTCTGTTAGGTTCTCCAACTCCTCTGTTGAAGATTCGACCGCTCCGTGTTACTCGACTGATGTCTACAATATTCACGATGGAGGGTAATGGAATTTCCTTTCCATTCTCAACTGTTGTTGCACCGTATTTGTAAGGGATAGCCTTATTAGACTTGTACGACACTGGTCCCGGCAGATAGATAACTACAGGAGCCTTCTGATTTCTCTGACTATTGTAAGTAACTTCAATCAGTTCCTGGTTAAGAACTTTTGATCCGTTGAGTAGAGGGATGATGGTACAAACATCCTTGGTCCTCTCATGATCATAGATTACAACAACATCTTTGATTTGATCAGCGAAGTAGTCGGGCGTCAAGTTGATGGACCCCGAAACTGGATATGGTTGAATCTCTTTGTGGTCCAACTGACTCTGAAGGGCTACTCGCACGAGGTAGCATCCTTGGTTATTCTACGAGAAGAATCTACATCACTCGTAGTTATGTGGGGGCACCTGGTCCATCCGCTTTGAATGCATTGTAACCTTACTAGGTTCGCTTCCATATATCAAACATCCTGACTTTGATGCCTAGTAGGGTTCCCATTAATCATACTGACTTGTTGCGTGTCTTCGTCTAGATAAATCGGAAGCCACCAATGATTTAACAAGTGTAGCAAAGTTCTCCGAACGAGAGCACATCCTTGGTCACTCTCACAGCATAGTGTACAATTCTGATACTCATGCGAAGTCAGAAAATCGTGCTGGACTTGCTTAGCGTGTAATTCTACCAAGCTGGTATTCATCAAACGAATATCGAAGATTTGAATCATGTTGATCTGATAAGGATTTTTATCATGGTAGTCCTGGATCCATCCAAGATCCATCTGACGCTGGAGGGCCTCTTGTATAAAAGAGCAACCCTGATTGTTTACCGAGCAAATCAGACAGGAATTGTAATCATGCTGCGGCAGATTATGATACTGGCTTTGCCTTGAGTGCATTGCCACTAAGTTGACATTCATCGCACGGCTGTCGTGGTTCTGAATGATGTTGGAATTCGTATAAGTCATGTTAACTTCACGAACTCGATGCTCTTGGATCCACCCGAGATCCAATTGTTCCTATAGAGCTGATTGCACCACAGAACATCCTTGATTGTCTTTAGAGCAGATATCACACTGGTGATAATTGTGAGGTGGTATATGGCCATACCCGCTCTGTCTGCGATGCATCTTGACTAGATTGGTCCTCAATAAGAGTACATCATGAATTTGATAGCTGTTGTTAGACTCTCCTTCTATCAAATTTACTGCAGCTTTCTCGTGTTGAGGCAACGGGTTCGTGAGAACATTCGGATTCGTATCTTTGAAAGATAAGACCCCTCTTCTGACAAGCTTCTGTACATCGGATTTGAAACTGAGGCAGTTTTCTATGTTATGCCCTGGTCCTCCTTGATGGTAAGGGCAATTCTGATCCGCTTTGAACCAAAAAGGCGGATTTTCAGTACTGTAAGAGGAGACCTAGTTTGGACGTGCCCCTTGACCAGTGAAAGTGGAAACAATTCTGCGTACAACATTGGTATAGGATCGAACCCTGGCGGTCGTGTTGTACGGTTGTTGTTGTATTGGGGACGAGCCTGCTGAAGAGGCGGTTGTGCCCTTTGCTGATATTGTTGTTGATTCGGTTGGCTTTGCGGAACCTAAGGTTGATACGTTGGAACTGACGCAGGGTTGATAGCAGGAGTTACAGCTGCTACTGGTTAGTATCGTCGCCTTTGCTTTCTGAGAGAGATATTCCCAATATCCTGCTCTTTTTTCTTAGGGAGAGCACTACCGTATCGTTTTGTACTACTTGATGATCCAGCGTCTTTAACTAAACGTCCTTCTCGAACGACTTCCTCAAGACGAACTCCCATGCCCACCATCTCGGTGAAGTCACTGGGCGCACTGGCGACCATTCTGTCGTAATAAAATGAACTTAAGGTTTTCAAGAAGATTTTTGTCATCTCTTTTTCCTCAAAAGGTGGACAAATCTGGGCGCCAATTTCACGCCATCTCTGAGCATACTCCTTAAAGGTTTCCTTATCCTTCTGCGACATGGTTCTGAGTTGATCTCTGTCCGGTGCCATGTCCAGGTTATACTTATATTGTTGAACGAAGGCAGCGCCGAGATCTCTGAAAGTAGCGATCTTAGTGCGGTTTAAACCCATGTATCATTTGAGTGCGGCACCGGTTAAACTATCTTGAAAATAATAATTCAGTAGCTGGTGGTTCTCTATATATGTTGACATTCTCCGAGCGTACATCACCAAATGACTTTGAGGGAAAGAGTTGCCCTTGTACATTTCAAATTCGGGCACTTTGAACTTGTGCGGAACTTTCACATTGGGGACCAAACAAAGGTCTGCGGCGTCTTTTCCAAATAGATCCTGACTGCGAATGGCTTGCAGTTCCTTCTGCATTTCCAGGAACTGTTCCTGAAATTCCTTCATCTTATCGTTCATACTCTCATTTCCACTGTAACGCCCCGATTTGTTTAATTGTATTTATTTATTTCATTTATATGAATTTTGGAAAATGTGTGGATTTATTGTATTCTACCTGCTAATTGAGCTAATTGGTTAATTTCTCTGATAGATAAAATAATTGTATTAAATTATTATTTCTTTTCAACTTTTATTTCCCGAAATATATTTCATCGGTATGTTTATGTTTTATAGCATTTTGGGAGCGTTTGCGGGGTATTTGAGAGTAGGGGCATTTTAGTCATTTTATATTATATTTTTATAACTTAGAAAGAAAAGAGATAGAAATAGAAAGGAGAGAAAAAAATAGAGAGAAAGATAGAGGAAGAGGAAAAAGAGAAGAAGGAAAAAGAAGAGAAGAGAAAAAGAGAGAAAAAGAGGAAAAGCTAGGTTGGATCAAATCAACTTCTAGAATCGATTTAATCGGGTAAGGGTGTGAAATTCAATTATTCTATGCATGTGTGTGATTATGTATGTATTTGTGTTGTTGATTTTGGAATGTATGAAAAGTTAGAGCAAAAATAATAATGTTTAGAAATTGGTAAAATTTGATCCAAATGTGTCTAAACTCATGTTGTTGTGTTCCTTGTTATTTATGCATGTTAGGTATGTATTGATATACCTCAAATTGGTGTTTTTCTGAATTTGGATGATGATTTGGAAGGGTTTTGGGTGTAAAACCCGTAACAATAAGAAACCTGCAGAATTCTGGTTTGCCCAGGTCATACGCGTATGGGGCATGTTCATACGCGTATGGGCCTTGGCAATACGCGTATCATGGGCGAGTTTTGGGGCCAATACGCGTATGGGATGTCTCTTTTCCCGGCCATCTGGTGAGATGCATATTGTACGCGTACGAGGGTTTTGCCATACGCGTATGACAGGGGCCATACGCGTATGGGCAGGAGAAGTGTAAAAATGGGACTTTTCAAAATATCGTTTTCGTTTTTCTTTCGTAACTTGGGTTCCGTTTATCCGATTTTTACATTCTTGATATTGTTGGAAAGCTATTGAGCTGTACTATATGATTATGATGATTTGGAAGTTGTTGGCCGATTAAATTATGTCGGGAATTTAGAATAGTGTCGTTTTGTCGACTTTTACCGTATTAATTGTGTGTAATTGATGTGTATCATGCAATGTGCTTTTGATATGGATATTTTATGACTTGTGTGATGTTATATGATGTGAATGCATGTGATGATATGTTGTGGTGATGAATTGTGGCCGAAAGGCAAATAAATGCAATGTGTGGTATTTGGTTATATATGCATGTTTATGGTTGCATATATGTGTGAAGATGCATTGGTTGTCATGAGTTCTTGTATGCTGAGCACCATGATATGCATTCTTGTGACGGATTGATTCCAGAGGGAATCCGCTATAACATCGTGTGCCTTAAAAATAAGAGGTGTGAGCGATCGGATGGATCGTGTGCCTTATACAAAGAGGTGTGAGCGATCCATAAACGTCGTGTGCCTTAAAAATAAGAGGTGTGAGCGATCGGATCGGATCGTGTGCCTTAAAAATAAGAGGTGCGAGCGATGGGGAACATCGTATGCCCGACGGGGAGTTACATTAAGTAACGAGCGATGATTCCAGTAGAGTTCCTGAGTGAACTGTGTTGAGAAATGATGGAATAAGTACCCGCATATGCATTTGCATAGAGTCGTTGTGTCGGTCTCTTTGTATCTGCCTGAATTATGATGGTGTTGTTTATATGTGGAAAATCATGATGTAATTGATTATGTGTGAGACATTGTGATATGCATTTGTGATAAATGTATTGTGCATGATTAATATGCAATGGGGAATGGAGTAATTATGGGATTCGGCTTGTCATAGCATTTGTGAATTGATGTGCATTCGTGGTAAATGCATTGAATTATGAATGATATGTTTGTGTATAAACATATGCATTATGTGTGAATAGGTGTTTATGTGAATATAATCTATATATGCTTTAAGTGTTGGCATGTGATAATTGGGTTGAGAATACTTGATATGTGTATTTTTATGTCGATATATATAATTATATGCATTTATATTATGATTGTGTTTCTCACCCTTATGCGGTTTTATAATGCTCTATGAGGCATTGCAGATTAGAGTTGTTGGAGGTCTTTTTGTGAAGATTAGCCCTCCGTTCTGTTGTCAGTCTTGGTGTCTGCTCTGATACGTAGCAGCGGGAGTCGGGAAACGATTATATATATATATATATATATATATATATATTTATATATATATATATATATATATATATATATATACATTTGCTGAATGTATTTCGTAGTACTTTTGTGTATATAGTTGATGTTCTAAAATGATTTATTTTGTAAAACAAGTCGGTTATGGATCTTCCGCTTTATTCCATAATTGACGTTTCCTTTTATATGGAAAATGTTTCCCCTTGAGGGTATTTCATTGTCTGTGTTATGTATCAAAACTTATGAGCAGGGATTGTGTTTTCTTATTTTAAAATGTGGCATCCTTATTTCTGTCGGAAAAATAAATTTTTAGTTACTCTGATTTATTTATGTATTATTTATTCGCGATGGGAATTGGGGTGTTACATTAGTGGTATCAGAGCAGGTTGGTCCGTCCGGCCAAGTTGTTGAGTCTGTTGGTGTGACAGTTGAATACTGTCGGTGTTGTTGGTTTCTTAGTACGTGATATGTGTGTGAAACACTGTCAGTGCTTTCTGGTTTTCTAATCCTTTGTCTTCAGGATTGAGAATGAGATAAGTGGGGGAGAAGCTGGTGCTTCTCCATGTTACTTCGGGTGTGGAGCATTGGCTCAATGTGCCGTTGGTTGCAAGAGTGTAAGTGTTATTTGGACAGTGTTGTTCCCGATTCCGGAGGGAATGCGGAGGTAAGGTTTATGTCAATTAAGGATTTGTGCCTTAGGTAGTTTGTGCACAAGATGCAAGAAATGCTATTATAGTTTGGTAAAGACGGTTTATGCCCCATCATGATTGTCGGCTGTCTATTGACAAATTGAGGAATTGATTACCCTTAATCTCTTGTTGATAGCAGATGGGAATTATGTTGGATGGAATAGATGTGTCTTTCTGGCTTTGATAATGTGTGAAATGAACTGTTTGGAATTAAGAAAATGATTACGGATTATTTTGATGAGTCGATGAAGATTCTTATATCGGAAGATGAGACGGATTAGAGGTTTGTGTATGTGGATTAAGTTGGAATGTCTCTGAGGGAGAATGATTGGGTATTACTAAGGGTTGTTCTCAGAGAGTAGAGTGTGAACTTAAATTGGATGAAGGTGGATAGTCGAGGTTATATCTACTAAGTGAGTAGGACACTCTTTGGAGTTGAGACTAAGGGGTTTGTTATATTTGTGAGGCCAGTGTTCTGGAAATTGGCAGGAAAGTCACAGTGTTAGGCCGTCAGTTGTGCATGGTTTTCAGATGCGTTTTGGATGGAACATTAAGGTGTTGTCTTAGAGAGCTCCAGTATTGTTAGTAACAAAAAGGAAGGATGATTGAATGAAATAACAAGCATGATGTGTATAATGGTATTGAGACTATGGAAAGTAAAACTTAGAGTTTTGGTGAATTTTGGAGTTTTGAAAGTTTTAGAGCATTAATGGAAATCTTGAGAAAATCTTAGGTGTGGATGTAATATTTGAGAGTTCTTTTGGGTTGGTTGTTGCTACATGTTGGGATTTATGGAATTTGGACGGTCAAGAGAAGAAATTGTGTATGGATTACTAACAGTTGAATAAGGTAACGATGGAGAACAAGTGTCCACTTTCATGAACAGATGACTGGAATGGTTTGGTTGGGTTTGAGTGAAATTGTAATTGTTTGGAATGTTTGATTAGAGTGGTGAATTGTGTGAGTTGAGGCTTTGATCAATTTGATGTGACTGGTTATGTTTGTTATCGGGATAGGCTGTTATTTACTCGGTTAAGCTTGTATGTGAGTAACCAGTTACCCAGTGGAAAGTTTTGTAAAAGCTTTAAGAGTTTGTATCTTTTGGAATGTGGTTGGGCAGTGATGTTATTTGGTGTTAGTAATGCGTCAGGAATGTTTGTGGAGTTTAGGAAACGTATCTTCTATATTTATTTGGATAAGTTCGTAATGGTTTTGATTGAGGATATTCGGATCTGTTATAGACTCAGAGGAAGAACAGGTAGAGTGGTTGAGATTTGAATTACAAGTGTTGAAAAGAGACGAAGTTTTATGCTAAGTTATTCAAGTGAGAATTTTGGTTGGAAAAGGTTAGTTTTCTGGGATATGTTATTTCAGATGAGAATATGGTTAACGGATCCATTGGAAGTAGATGCAGTTCTATAATGAGAGGCTCCGAAGTTGGTTAAGGAGATTAGAAACTCTTGGGCTCAGTTCGTTATTACTGCAGGCTAGGGATGACTTTGCTAAGTTCGTACTCCTGTTATCTCAGTTGACTTGCAAAGGGTGAGTAGTTTGTTTTGGATGTTCGTTGTGAGTAAGTTTTGGTGAGCTGAAGTAGAATTTGTCTACGGCTCCAGTTTTGATTCTGTGTGATCCTAATAAACCGTTTGTGAGGTATTGGGATGCATCTTTGATGAGTGTAGTCAGTGTGTTAATGCAAGTGGGTAAAGTCGTAGCTTATGCTTGCGACAATTGAGGATTCATAAAAGGATCTATACTATTCAGGATTTGGACTTAGTCGCGGTTGTATTGTGTTGGAAATTTTGGAGGTATTATCTTTATGGTTCTAGGCTCGAAGTGTTTGGTAATCACAAGAGTTTAGTGTACTTGTTTGGTCTGAAGGAATAGAGTATGAGACAACGAGGATGGTTAGAATTCGGGACGAGTTATGAATTTGGCTTGGATTATCATTCGGGAAAAGCTAAGGTGGTGCGTGAAAAGTTAAGTCGAAAGTTTTTACGCATGGCTGTTTTGATGGTCAGAGAATTAAAATTATTTGAGCAGTTCAGAGACTTGTGTCTGGTGTGTGAGATAACACACTAGAGTGTGAGGTTGGGTATATTAAAAGTGAACAGTGACTTTTGGCGAATATGAGGAAGAGTTAGACTTTGGACGTGAGATTGGTAGTTTTGATGGTTACGAGTAATCAGAGTGCGCAGCGGAAGCGTGATGTGGCACATTTTGTATTTGAGTGTGTGACTTGTAAGAGTTCATAGGTTGAATATTGGGAACATGTTGGAATGATGAGACCATGGGACGTTTTAGAATGGAAGTGTGAGGTGAAAGGTTTAAATATTATTCATGGGCTACTATGTAGATGGATGTTCTGGTTGTATGTTCGATTGGTGAATCGTAGCATTGTTGCAATATTGTTGTGTGACGAGGATGCTGGTATTGTAGTTATGTAGAGGTTGTTGAAACGATGATGGGTCGTGGAACTTGTGTTCTTGTTGTGTTTCGGTTCAAGAGTGAACCTGTGTGTGTTCGTAACTTGTGGATTCTTTGAGTCGTGGGTTGGTCGTCAAGTGCATTGTATGGGCTTTGCATCTTGTCGTTGTAGTTGTCGTCGTTGTCGTGTCGTTGTGGTAGCTGTTGTTAGCAAGGTGGGTTGTCAGTTAGTGTTATTTGTGGTGTGCCTTTGGTAGGCCTGATAGTTTGTTGGTCGGATGCGAGAGTCGTATCCTGGGTTGTTCGTCTCAGTTATATTTTCGAGGACGAAAATGTCTAAGTGGGGGAGAATTGTAACGCCCCGATTTGTTTAATTGTATTTATTTATTTCATTTATATGAATTTTGGAAAATGTGTGGATTTATTGTATTTTACCTGCTAATTGAGCTAATTGGTTAATTTCTCTGATAGATAAAATAATTGTATTAAATTATTATTTCTTTTCAACTTTTATTTCCCGAAATATATTTCATCGGTATGTTTATGTTTTATAGCATTTTGGGAGCGTTTGCGGGGTATTTGAGAGTAGGGGCATTTTAGTCATTTTATATTATATTTTTATAACTTAGAAAGAAAAGAGATAGAAATAGAAAGGAGAGAAAAAAATAGAGAGAAAGAAAGAGGAAGAGGAAAAAGAGAAGAAGGAAAAAGAAGAGAAGAGAAACAGAGAGAAAAAGAGAAAAAGCTAGGTTGGATCAAATCAACTTCTAGAATCGATTTAATCGGGTAAGGGTGTGAAATTCAATTATTCTATGCATGTGTGTGATTATGTATGTGTTTTTGTTGTTGATTTTGGAATGTATGAAAAGTTAGAGCAAAAATCATAATGTTTAGAAATTGGTAAAATTTGATCCAAATGTGTCTAAACTCATGTTGTTGTGTTCCTTGTTATTTATGCATGTTAAGTATGTATTGATATACCTCAAATTGGTGTTTTTATGAATTTGGATGATGATTTGGAAGGGTTTTGGGTGTAAAACCCGTAACAATAAGAAACCTGCAGAATTCTGGTTTGCCCAGGTCATACGCGTATGGGGCATGTTCATACGCGTATGGGCCTTGGCAATACGCGTATCATGGGCGAATTTTGGGGCCAATACGCGTATGGGATGTCTCTTTTCCCGGCCATCTGGTGAGATGCGTATTGTACGCGTACGAGGGTTTTGCCATACGCGTATGACAGGGGCCATACGCGCATGGGCAGGAGAAGTGTAAAAATGGGACTTTTCAAAATATCGTTTTCGTTTTTCTTTTGTAACTTGGGTTCCGTTTATCCGATTTTTACATTCTTGGTATCGTTGGAAAGCTATTGAGCTGTACTATATGATTATGATGATTTGGAAGTTATTGGCCGATTAAATTATGTCAGGAATTTAGAATAGTGTTGTTTTGTCGACTTTTACCGTATTAATTGTGTGTAATTGATGTGTATCATTGAATGTGCTTTTGATATGGATATTGTATAACTTGTGTGATGTTATATGATGTGAATGCATGTGATGACATGTTGTGGTGATGAATTGTGGCCGAAAGGCAAATAAATGCAATGTGTGGTATTTGGTTATATATGCATGTTTATGCTTGCATATATGTGTGAAGATGCATTGGTTGTCATAAGTTCTTGTATGCTGAGCATCATGATATGCATTCTTTTGACATCCTAAGTGACGGATTGATTCCAGATGGAATCCGCTATAACATCGTGTGCCTTAAAAATAAGAGGTGTGAGCGATCGGATGGATCGTGTGCCTTAAACATAAGAGGTGTGAGCGATGGTTATAGACGATCGTGTGCCTTATATAAAGAGGTGTGAGCGATCGGGTCATATGCCTTATACAAAGAGGTGTGAGCGATCCATAAATGTCGTGTGCCTTAAAAATAAGAGGTGTGAGCGATCGGATCGGATCGTATGCCTTAAAAATAAAAGGTGTGAGCGATGGGGAACATCGTATGCCCGGCGGGGAGTTACATTAAGTAACTAGCGATGATTCCAGCAGAGTTCCTGAGTAAACTGTGTTGAGAAATGATGGAGTCGGTACCGCATATGCATTTGCATAGAGTCGTTGTGTCGGTCTCTTTGCATCTGCATGAATTATGATGGCGTTGTTTATATGTGGAAAATCATGATTTAATTGATTATGTGTGAGACATTGTGATATGCATTTGTGATAAATGTATTGTGCATGATTAATATGCAATGGGGAATGGAGTAATTATGGGATTGGGCTTGTGATAGCATTTGTGAATTGATGTGCATTCGTGGTAAATGCATTGAATTATGAATGATATGTTTGTGTATAAACATATGCATTATGTGTGAATAGGTGTTTATGTGAATATAATCTATATATGCTTTATGTGTCGGCATGTGATAATTGGGGTGAAAATACTTGATATGTGTATTTTTATGTCGATATATATAATTATATGCATTTATATTATGATTGTGTTTCTCACCCTTCTGCTGTTTTATAATGCTCTATGAGGAATTGCAGATTAGAGTTGCTGGAGGTCTTTTTGGGAAGCTTAGCCCTCCGTTCTGTTGTCAGTCTTGGTGTCTGCTCTGATACGTAGCAGCGGGAGTCGAGAAACGATTATATATATATATATATATATATATATATGTATACATTTGCTGAATGTATTTCGTAGTACTTTTGTGTGTATAGTTGATGTTCTAAAATGATTTATTTTGTAAAACAAGTCGGTTATGGATCTTCCGCTTTATTCCATAATTGACCTTTCCTTTTATATGGAAAAAGTTTCCCCTTGAGGGTATTTCATTGTCTGTGTTATGTATCAAAAATTATGAGCAGGGATTGTGTTTTCTTATTTTAAAATGTGGCATCCTTATTTCTATCGGAAAAATAAATTTTTAGTTACTCTGATTTATTTATGTATTATTTATTCGCGATGGGAATTTGGGTGTTACATTAGTAGTATCAGAGCAGGTTGGTCCGTCCGGCCAAGTTGTCGAGTCTGTTGGTGTGATAGTTGAATATTGTCGGTGTTGTTGGTTTCTCAGTACATGATATGTGTGTGAAACACTGTCAGTGCTTTCTGGTTTTCTAGTCCTTTGTCTTCAGGATTGAGAATGAGATAAGTGGGGGAGAAGCTAGTGCTTCTCCAGGTTACTTCGGGTGTGGAGCATTGGCTCAGTGTGCCGTTGGTTGCAAGAGTGTAAGTGTTATTTGGACAGTGTTGTTCCCGATTCCGGAGGGAATGCGGAGGTAAGGTTTATGTCAATTAAGGATTTGTGCCATAGGTAGTTTGTGCACAAGATGCAAGAAATGCTATTATAGTTTGGTAAAGACGGTTTATGCCGCATCATGATTGTCGGCTGTCTATTGACAAATTGAGGAATTGATTACCCTTAATCTCTTGTTGATAGCAGATGGGAATTATGTTGGATGGAATAGATGTGTCTTTCCGGCTTTGATAATGTGTGAAATGAACTGTTTGGAATTAAGAAAATGATTACGGATTATTTTGATGAGTCGATGAAGATTCTTATATCGGAAGATGAGACGGATTAGAGGTTTGTGTATGTGGATTAAGTTGGAATGTCTCTGAGGGAGAATGATTGGGTATTACTAAGGGTTGTTCTCAGAGAGTAGAGTGTGAACTTAAATTGGATGAAGGTGGATAGTCGAGGTTATATCTGCTAAGTGAGTAGGACACTCTTTGGAGTTGAGACTAAGGGGTTTTTTATATTTGTGAGGCCAGTGTTCTGGAAATTGGCAGGAAAGTTACAGTGTTAGGCCGTCAGTTGTGCATGGTTTTCAGATGCGTTTTGGATGGAACATTAAGGTGTTGTCTTAGAGAGCTCCAGTATTGTTAGTAACAAAAAGGAAGGATGATTGAATGAAATAACAAGCATGATGTGTATAATGGTATTGAGACTATGGAAAGTAAAACTTAGAGTTTTGGTGAGTTTTGGAGTTTTGAAAGTTTTAGAGCATTAATGGAAATCTTGAGAAAATCTTAGGTGTGGATGTAATATTTGAGAGTTCTTTGGGTTGGTTGTTGCTACATGTTGGGATTTATGGAATTTGGACGGTCAAGAGAAGAAATTGTGTATGGATTACTAACAGTTGAATAAGGTAACGATGGAGAACAAGTGTCCTCTTTCATGAACAGATGACTGGAATGGTTTGGTTGGGTTTGAGTGAAATTGCAATTGTTTGGAATGTTTGATTAGAGTGGTGAATTGCGTGAGTTGAGGGTTTGATCAATTTGATGTGACTGGTTATGTTTGTTATCGGGATAGGCTGTAATTTACTCGGTTAAGCTTGTATGTGAGTAACCAATTACCCAGTGGAAAGTTTTGCAAAAGCTTTAAGAGTTTGTATCTTTTGGAATGTGGTTGGGCAGTGATGTTATTTGGTGTTAGTAATGCGTCAGGAATGTTTGTGGAGTATAGGAAACGTATCTTCTATATTTATTTGGATAAGTTCGTAATGGTTTTGATTGAGGATATTCGGATCTGTTATAGACTCAGAGGAAGAACAGGTAGAGTGGTTGAGATTTGAATTACAAGTGTTGAAAAGAGACGAAGTTTTATGCTAAGTTATTCAAGTGAGAATTTTGGTTGGAAAAGGTTAGTTTTCTGGGATATGTTATTTCAGATGAGAATATGGTTAACGGATCCATCGGAAGTAGATGCAGTTCTACAATGAGAGGCTCCAAAGTTGGTTAAGGAGATTAGAAACTCTTGGGCTCAGTTCGTTATTACTGCAGGCTAGGGAAGACTTTGCTAAGTTCGTACTCCTGTTATCTCAGTTGACTTGCAAAGGGTGAGTCGTTTGTTTTGGATGTTCGTTGTGAGTAAGTTTTGGTGAGCTGAAGTAAAATTTGTCTACGACTCCAGTTTTGATTCTGTGTGATCCTAATAAACCGTTTGTGAGGTTTTGGGATGCGTCTTTGATGAGTGTAGTCAGTGTGTTAATGCAAGCGGGTAAAGTCGTGGCTTATGCTTACGACAATTGAGGATTCATAAAAGGATCTATACTATTCAGGATTTGGACTTAGTCGCGGTTGTATTGTGTTGGAAATTTTGGAGGTATTATCTTTATGGTTCTAGGCTCGAAGTGTTTGGTAATCACAAGAGTTTAGTGTACTTGTTTGGTCTGAAGGAATAGAGTATGAGACAACGAGGATGGTTAGAATTCGGGACGAGTTATGACTTTGGCTTGGATTATCATTCGGGAAAAGCTAAGGTGGTGCCTGAAAAGTTAAGTCGAAAGTTTTTACGCATGGCTGTTTTGATGGTCAGAGAATTAAAATTATTTGAGCAGTTCAGAGACTTGTGTCTGGTGTGTGAGATAACTCAGTAGAGTGTGAGGTTGGGTATATTAAAAGTGAACAGTGACTTTTGGCGAATATGAGGAAGAGTTAGACTTTGGACGTGAGATTGGTAGTTTTGATGGTTACGAGTAATCAGAGTGCGCAGCGGAAGCGTGATGTGGCACATTTTGTATTTGAGTGTGTGACTTGTAAGAGTTCATAGGTTGAATATTGGGAACATGTTGGAATGATGAGACCATGGGACGTTTTAGAATGGAAGTGTGAGGTGAAAGGTTTAAATATTATTCATGGGCTACTATGTAGATGGATGTTCTGGTTGTATGTTCGATTGGGGAATCGTAGCATTGTTGTAATATTGTTGTGTGACGAGGATGTTGGTATTGTGGTTATGTAGAGGTTGTTGAAACGATGTTGGGTCGTGGAACTTGTGTTCTTGTTGTGTTTCGGTTCAAGAGTGAACCTGTGTGTGTTCGTAACTTGTGGATTCTTTGAGTCGTGGGTTGGTCGTCAAGTGCATTGTATGGGCTTTGCATCTTGTCGTTGTAGTTGTCGTCGTTGTTGTGTCGTTGTGGTAGCTGTTGTTAGCAAGGTGGGTTGTCAGTTAGTGTTATTTGTGGTGTGCCTTTGGTAGGCCTGATAGTTTGTTGGTCGGATGCGAGAGTCGTATCCTGGGTTGTTCGTCTCAGTTATATTTTCGAGGACGAAAATGTCTAAGTGGGGGAGAATTGTAACGCCCCGATTTGTTTAATTGTATTTATTTATTTCATTTATATGAATTTTGGAAAATGTGTGGATTTATTGTATTTTACCTGCTAATTGAGCTAATTGGTTAATTTCTCTGATAGATAAAATAATTGTATTAAATTATTATTTCTTTTCAACTTTTATTTCCCGAAATATATTTCATCGGTATGTTTATGTTTTATAGCATTTTGGGAGCGTTTGCGGGGTATTTGAGAGTAGGGGCATTTTAGTCATTTTATATTATATTTTTATAACTTAGAAAGAAAAGAGATAGAAATAGAAAGGAGAGAAAAAAATAGAGAGAAAGAAAGAGGAAGAGGAAAAAGAGAAGAAGGAAAAAGAAGAGAAGAGAAACAGAGAGAAAAAGAGGAAAAGCTAGGTTGGATCAAATCAACTTCTAGAATCGATTTAATCGGGTAAGGGTCTGAAATTCAATTATTCTATGCATGTGTGTGATTATGTATGTGTTTGTGTTGTTGATTTTGGAATGTATGAAAAGTTAGAGCAAAAATCATAATGTTTAGAAATTGGTAAAATTTGATCCAAATGTGTCTAAACTCATGTTGTTGTGTTCCGTGTTATTTATGCATGTTGGGTATGTATTGATATACCTCAAATTGGTGTTTTTCTGAATTTGGATGATGATGATCTGGTGAGATGCGTATTGTACGCGTACGAGGGTTTTGCCATACGCGTATGACAGGGGCTATACGCGTATGGGCATGAGAAGTGTAAAAATGGGACTTTTCAAAATATCGTTTTCGTTTTTCTTTCGTAACTTGGGTTCCGTTTATCCAATTTTTACATTCTTGGTATAGTTGAAAAGCTATTGAGCTGTACTATATGATTATGATGATTTGGAAGTTGTTGGCCAATTAAATTATGTCGGGAATTTAGAATAGTGTCGTTTTGTCGACTTTTACCGTATTAATTGTGTGTAATTGATGTGTATCATGCAATGTGCTTTTGATATGGATATTGTATGACTTGTGTGATGTTATATGATGTGAATGCATGTGATGACATGTTGTGGTGATGAATTGTGGCCGAAAGGCAAATAAATGCAATGTGTGGTATTTGGTTATATATGCATGTTTATGGTTGCATATATGTGTGAAGATGCATTGGTTGTCATGATTTCTTGTATGCTGAGCATCATGATATGCATTCTTGTGACGTCCTGAGTGACGGATTAATTCCAGAGGGAATCCGCTATAACATCGTGTGCCTTAAAAATAAGAGGTGTGAGCGATCGGATGGATCGTGTGCCTTAAACATAAGAGGTGTGAGCGATGGTTATAGACGATTGTGTGCCTTATACAAAGAGGTGTGAGCGATCGGGTCGTGTGCCTTATACAAAGAGGTGTGAGCGATCCATAAACGCCGTGTGCCTTAAAAATAAGAGGTGTGAGAGATCGGATCGGATCGTGTGCCTTAAAAATAAGAGGTGTGAACGATGGGGAACATCGTATGCCCGACGGGGAGTTACATTAAGTAATGAGCGATGATTCCAGCAGAGTTCCTGAGTGAACTAGTGTTGAGAAATGATGGAGTCGGTACCGTATATGCATTTGCATAGAGTCGTTATGTCGGTCTCTTTGCATCTGCATGAATTATGATGACGTTGTTTATATGTGGAAAATCATTATTTAATTGATTATGTGTGAGACATTGTGATATGCATTTGTGATAAATGTATTGTGCATGATTAATATGGAATGGGGAATGGAGTAATTATGGGATTGGGCTTGTGATAGCATTTGTGAATTGATGTGCATTCGTGGTAAATGCATTGAATTATGAATGATATGTTTGTGTATAAACATATGCATTATGTGTGAATAGGTGTTTATGTGAATATAATCTATATATGCTTTATGTGTTGGCATGTGATAATTGGGGTGAGAATACTTGATATGTGTATTTTTATGTCGATATATATAATTATATGCATTTATATTATGATTGTGTTTCTCACCCTTCTGCGGTTTCATAATGCTCTATGAGGCATTGCAGATTAGAGTTGCTGGAGGTCTTTTTGTGAAGATTAGCCCTCCGTTCTATTGTCAGTCTTGGTGTCTGCTCTGATACATAGCAGCGGGAGTCGGGAAACGATTATATATATATATATATATATATATATGTATACATTTGCTGAATGTATTTCGTAGTACTTTTGTGTGTATAGTTGATGTTCTAAAATGATTTATTTTGTAAAACAAGTGGGTTATGGATCTTCCGCTTTATTCCATAATTGACCTTTCCTTTTATATGGAAAAAGTTTCCCCTTGAGGGTATTCCATTGTCTGTGTTATGTAATAAAAATTATGAGCAGGGATTGTGTTTTCTTATTTTAAAATGTGGCATCCTTGTTTCTGTCGGAAAAATAAATTTTTAGTTACTCTGATTTATTTATTTATTATTTATTAGCGATGGGAATTGGGGTGTTACATCCACCAGAAGGTATCCGTGGAATCTGTCCTTCCGGGACAGTGTGTACCACGGGTGGTGGTATAGTCATCATGGCTGTGACTCTTGGTGCCTCCCGAAGTTTTTTATTTTAGTTATCTTTGTTTTATTTTATTATTTATTTATTAGTCAAGTCCTTTAATTAATAGAAATTAATTTGAATTAATTTAGCTATTTTGTTAATTAGGTTTTATATTCTTTTCTTTCAAGATAAGATTTATGGTTTTGCTTTCTCTTAACAAACAAACCCACATGCCAAGTGCTACCGTAAATTAAATAATCAGGAACAAGCCTTCCCATGATAAGTTACAAAATGCCAAAACTCTCTTGCTACTTTTGCTACCACAAGGCAATAGTCCAAGGACTGGCTTAACACTAAAAATTGCGAAAAACTTTCTGCTATTTGAGCCTGCTGCATTTGACTTTTGTACACAAAATTGCTGCAGACATCTCTTTTCATCCACCCTACACTCCACAAAACCAGCCTGTCCAACCTATACTGTCCCAACAAGACCTGCAGCGCCAAACAAAACAAAATTTTAAAATTGCCAATACACATTAAAACACAGAATGGCCTGCTCTTCTTCTCCTTTAAAAAGAGAACCCTTTGCCAATCCTCTAAAACCTTGAACCCTCCTTCCAAATCCCAGACCTGTTCTTCCATCAAACCTCCACCCATCTTAACAAACTTCAACCATTATTAAAACAGGGTTATTCCTCCTCTTTCTACCACTGAATCAACAACATTTCACAACTTCATCCCAAACTCAACCTCATCTTTTTTTCCGTCGCTCAACCCAAATCAGAACAACCCTCCATCCTCCAAATCCTTCGACCAAACATCTCCTACCGCCCCATTTCCATTATCGCTCATCCACAAAATCAAAACCCACGACAAATTTCTTTCTTCCGAATCTTCGGGACCCAACCTCTCGCTCTCATCAGTCCTGCTCCCTTTTTATTATCAACAACAACCATAACCCAAATTCAAAAAAAGAAAAAGAGATGAGCAGAGAATGATGAATTGAATCGGAGAGATCGAGAAGGAGAGAGAGATCAAAATCGAAAAACAAACCGAACCCGAATCTGAGCGGAGAAGTTTCGGCGCGAGAGGGTTGGAGTTTGATTTTCTCTCTCATTCTTTCCTTTCGTGGCCGTCGGAGATTTGGATCTCCCTCTTCGTTTTGTGACGCGATGATGAATGCGTTATTCTAAGCAAATTAATCGCCGCTGCTTTTACGTCGGTGTTGCTCAGCTTTCGTGAGAGTAAAAGGGTTTTTTCTGTGTGTGTGAGTTTGATGCTTTTAATGTTGGATTTTTGATTTGTGTATATTTCTGGAACTTAAGTCGTGCCTTTTGAAAGATGAGGTTGACCCTGTGTTTTATAATGATTCACAAGCATTAGCTCATTAATACATGGCCACAGTGCATTTACAATTTGTTTTATGAGGCATCAGATCCCTTTTTCAAACATGGATTCGTGGGATAGGATGATGGGCCTTGGGCCCATGTGACTCCTAAGTCTTGCTTTTCTCACAGCATCTCCATTCCAGTGCACCCCCTCCCTCTTTGTGTTTCATACAATTCATTTTGTTTACTATTTTATTTTCTAATTGTTTAACCATTTGTTTAAGATCTTCTTTGTGATTTTAATTTTATTCATTTTGTTTATGTTTCATTTTCTTTTAATTTTTGGCCAATGATATCACAAAAATCATGACTTGGTAGTTTATTTCAAATCACTAAATATCTTGTTATATATCAGGCCACCTTTTTTTATTTATTTTTTTATTGGTCAATGAAAGTCAAAAATCTAGATTATCGATTTATCGATTTAAATCTTGATAAAGACGAGACCGACTTTATTTTCATTTCGATTCCTTTTTTATTTTTGGTCAATGAAAGTCAAATATCTAGATTATCGATTTCTCGATTAAATCTTGATTAAGACGAGACCGACTTTATTTTCATTTTGATTCCATTTTCCTTTGTTTTTTGGCCAATGATATTACAAAAATCTTGATTTGTTGATTTATTAGAATCACTAAGAAATCTTGATTAGTATGAGGCCAATTTTTTATTTTTGGTTAATGAAAGTCAAATATCTAGATTATCGATTTCTCGATTAAATCTTGATTAAGACGAGACCGATTTTATTTTCATTTCGATTCCATTTTCCTTTATATTTTGGGCCTCATCGAGTATCCATTTATCGATTTATCGATTTAAAATCTTGATTTAGACGAGACTAACTTAATTTTTATTTTGATTCCATTTTCTTTATTTAGGGCCAATGATTTAGAAAAAGTCATGATTTGGTTGATTTATTCAAAATCACTAAAAGTCTTGATAAATATGAGGCAATTTTTTTATTTTTATTGGTCGATGAAGGTCAAATGTCAAGATTATCGATTTACCGATTTAAATCTTGATTAAGACGAGACTAATTTTATTTTTCATTTCAATTCCATCTTATTTATTTTGGTCGATGATATAACAAACTTCATGGTTTGGTTGATTTCATTGAATCAACAAAACTTCGATCAATATGAGACCACTTTCCTTTTTCAGTTTCTTTCACTTTTGGTCGATGAAAGTCAAGAATCATGATTGTCAATCTTATTGATAAATTATGATTAAGACTAGACCATTGTAAATTCCATTTCATTTTAATTTTAATTGGACTACTAACTTTTTATTTCTCTCTTTGGTGAGACTTGTAAATATTTCTAGATGAGGCCTTGTGGAGGACCTTCTTGTCTTTGTTATGATTGTAGTTGCCTGTTTCATTTGACACTTCTTCAATACCCTTCCAAAGGAAAGTCTTTCTATTGACCTCAAAGTCATAGATATCTCAATACCAGCTTTGACCTCATAGTCATAGCCACTCTCCTCCTTGACCTCATAGTCATAGGATATCAGCCTTGACCTCATAGTCATGGCCACCCTCTCTTTGACCTCACAGTCATAGGATACTTTCCCTTGGCCTCATAGCCAATCATCTTACAACTTACAACAAGTTAGAGTTCTTGAACTCTTTGTGAGACTCATCATTTTGAGCATTCACTTCCCCCACCATAACTTAGACTTAGAGAGTTTTTTAAACTCTACATAAGCTCATACTCATTCCCCTTGGAACTTTGGCCATAGTCAATGGTTCCTCAAATTCACCCTTAGTTAGGTGAACTATGGTTGCTCTGATTCTCTAGTCAGATACGTAGGCACAAGATGCGACGTCTTGGCGAGCAAACTTAGTGTACATACTCTTAGGTCTTTACCTTTATCCTTAGGTCTTTACCTTACCCTTAGCAGATATCCTTTAGTAAGCAAACATAACATAACACAAACTAAACAAGAGGTTCCTATATAGAACTACAAATATTAAGGGTGCTAATACCTTCCCTTAGTATAACCAACCCCCGAACCTTAGATCTCCCCCCTTTAGGTTTTCTCCATCTTGAACCTTTCCTTTGGATAAATCAAAGTTGGTGGTGAATTTCAAAGTTTTGTGATGCAAGTTAATAAATAGCTTGTTATTCGATTCTCACCGCAACAGACGGAATATATCCTTCTGGGATATAGTTGAGTGGCATGCCCCAGGGACGATCTTCAGGCATGGTATACCGAGGGTCATACTTTTCCACTATAGGCGTCGGTGTGATCTCTGAGATCACAGTCCTTTGTTGTTGCATCTGAGCTTTTGCCAGAGCTTGGATGTCACCATGAAGTTTTCTCAGATCCTCTCTGAGAGCGTCGATTTCTTCTCTCAGCTCTCTGTTCTCTTCCTCGAGATTATCCATTTTCTTCTGAATGTTGGCCCGAGTATTGTACGAATGAGACAGTTTGACGCTAGAATCAAGACACATATGTGAGATTCGCAGGGAAGAAGAATGTGTTTACGCGAGAATGATGAATGATATGCAATGATTATATTAATTATTTTTTTGTTTAATAAAAATAAACTTCGACAATTTGGATTGCTAATATCAAATAGTGGAGAAACCCCATTTTTTTGAATTTAAAGATTGCGGAAATGGAAATACAATAATAGTGCTGTAAAAGGAAATTTCTAAGCTAATGGATCCTGAGTCCTCTCTGAGGAGGGCTCAGGTGCTGGTTCTGGTACTTTCCTTTTCTTTGACCGGGGCTCTTGAGTCGTTGTCGGGTTGTCATTCCTTTGCCAAGTGAAAGGAGTGAGCAAATTCCTTTGGTCTTCTTGATTCTCTATAGCATGTTGCTTTAAAATCTCGATCAGAGCATCTTTATCTTTCAATGTTGCTGTATTTTCTTACACTCCACATTGAGAATACGGTACTTGTTCCTCCAAGACCTCTTCTCCTGTTGAACTCTGTTGAGAGTCACCTGAAGCTTTTCCGTATCAGACATAAAATAAAGGACAGGGTCCCTTAATGGAAGAACTTCTTGACGAGGGTAAGACATCCTCAGCTTGAGAGCTCTAGTTTGTACCCAGTGGAGATAAGGTTCCACAGAGATACAGTCCGGTTTTCCTAGAGACTCTCGTCCATTTCTATGAACGTGTTTCCAGGCATGCACTATTTCTGTCTTTAGTGCTCTGTCATTTTCTCCTTCCTTGAAGAAAAGACCTTCCAGATGAGCATTACGTGGGATATGCCTCATCTAGTATCCAAATTGACGACGAACTAAAACTGGATGATAATTGATTCCTCCTTTAATTCCTATGAGGGGTACATTTGGGAAGTTTCCACAACGGTCAATGATTCTGATCCCGTCATAGATTCGATTGTACCAATCGATGTCAGAGTTGGTAAGAGACACGATTCTCTGCGAACAACGTAAAGTACTCTTTTGATCCCAAAATGCGGCAGACTTTGGTAAATGGGAAAGTTGTAACGCCCTAGTTTAGTTATTTTTATTTAATTGAGTCGTTTTGAGTATTTTACTATTATATTATTTTATTTTCGACTTTTATTTGAAAATATGTTATTTTTCATCGTGATTATGTTTTGTCGCGTTTTGGGAGCATTTACGAGATATTTGAGTGTAGGGGTATTTTGGTCTTTGGTTGGGTAGATATTATATTTTTCATATAATAGAAATAGAAAGAGAGAAAAAAAGATAGCAAGGAAAGAAAAAGAAGAGAAGAAAAAGAGATAGAAGGAAAGAGAAGAGAAAGAAGAAGAAGAGAGAAAATTTGTGGATTTAGGAACCGATTCAACCGACTTTTCAAATGCAATTTAATCGGGTAAGGGTGCGAAACTTGATTATACTATGTTTGCGTATGATTATGTATGTTTGTGTGGAAGTTTTATTGGTTTTCAAACATAGGTCGAAATGAGATAATCGGGTAGAAATCGATGTTTTCGCGGTTGGAAATCGATGTAAATGCGATAGAATACTAGTTACCATGATTTGATTATGTTCTGATTGATATATGTTGGTTTGAAAATGTTTTGGTTGAGAAAATGGGGTTTTGGGTTATGTAACAGCGCAGCTGGGAATTCTGGTATTCGCATGTTCGCACTGCGAATCCCCTAGCGAAGGGGGAAAGCGAGCATTCGCTCGTAGTTCGCACTGCGAAGGTTGGGCGAGCATTCGCCAGAGGTTCGCACTGCGAACTCTGTGTTATTTTGAGTTGTTTGCTCTCTGACTTGGTTCGCTGGGAGACTCGCACGGCGAAGGTGGTAGCGAAGGTTCGCTGGGACGTTCGCACTGCGAACGTTGGGAATTTTCTAGGCTATTTTCCTTTCTGACTTGGTTCGCTGGGACATTCGCACTGCGAATGAAGTAGCGAAGGACTCGCTAGGAGCTTCGCACTGCGAATGTAGCAACTTTTCCCAATTTGTTTTCTTTATAACTTTTGATCCGTGAGTCAGTTTGAGGCGTGGTTTAGTGCGTTGGAAAGCTTTAGACATGCTCTTTCTTATTAAACTGGTTTTGAGATTGTTGGACGATTATATTATGTCGGGAATTTAGCATGGTGTCGTTTAGTCGACTTTTGTCGTCTTCATTGTGTGTAATTGTTGTATATCATGCAATATGTGGTTGATATGGATATTGTACGACTTGTGTGCTGTTGTGAAATGAAAATGCACGTGGTATATGTTGTGATGATGATTTGTGGCCTAAGGGCAAGAAATTGCGATGTGTGGTATTTGATGATATATGCATGCTTATGGAATGTGTATGTGTGTGCATTTGAATGTCATGAGTCATTGTATGCTAAGCATCATGATATGTATTCTGGTGATGTCGTGTGCCCGTGTAGGGTGTGAGCGACGAATCGATTCCAGAGGGAATCCACTATAACATCGTGCACCTTATATAAAGAGGACTGAAAGCGATGATTATAGACGATCGTGCGCCTTATACAAAGAGGACTGAAAGCGATCGGATCGTGCTCCTTATACAAAGAGGACTGAAAGCGATCCATAAACGTCGTGCGCCTTATACAAAGAGAACCGAAAGCGACGGGGAACATCGTATGCCCGACGGGGAGTTACATTATGTAACGAGCGATGGTTCCATTAGTTCCTGAGTGAACTGGTGTTGAGATGATGAATGTCGGTACCGCATGTCCATTGCATAGAGTCGTTGTGTCGTTCTCTGTGCATTTGCATTATCATGAATGGATTGATTGGGTGTGGAATTGTGAATGAAATTGATGAGTTGGGATATATACATATATATGTTGGTGATAATTGAATTATGTATAATTGATATGCTTTTGTGATCGATATGTGGGGAAAATTCATTGTGTTGGTTTGTATTTGAATTATGGCGTATAGTGTGGTGAGAATATTATGTTTGTGTAATTGTGTGTTATTATATAATTGTATGCAACTATATTATGATTGTGTTTCTCACCCTTCTGCTGTTTTTAATGCTCTATGAGGCATTGCAGATTAGATTGTTGGAGGTCTTTTTGTGAAGTTTAGGTCTTCATTCTTTTGTCGGTCGGCTCTGATATGTGACACCGGGTAGTCGGGGTGATCGAGTGTGGTTATTTGTATTGTGTATACACATGTTTTGGATGTACTTGTGTGACTTTATATATGACAGATACACTTTGTATGATGTATATATATATGAGATTCAGTTGCAGATTTTCCGCTTTTATTCTGTATCTGAATTGTGGGTGCAAGGAACTGAGTTCCTTATTTATGTGCTACCTGAATTGTAGCATATCTGTATGAGCAGGTTCTTGTAGGTTTGTTTCAAATTGATGTGACGCCCTCGGTCCATGCCGTGAATGTTTTAAATATACTCTGATGAAATTTTTATTTTTATTTATCGCTTTGCTTTATTGGGGGTATAGATTAGGGGTGTTACATTAAGTGGTATCAGAGCCAGTCCATGTCAGTTTGTGTCAGTCCTTGTTGGTCTTTGTGGTTCAGTGAGCTGTTTGTTTAACCATAGTTGTTGTTATTGGAAATTAACAGAATATGGCTGGTAGGAATGACGCTGCTTTAGCTGCTGCGATGCAAGCTAGGGCTCGGGCTGTGCAGGGTGCACCTAATGTTGTAGGAAATGATGAGTTCAGGAAGAACAAACCGCCTATCTTCAAAGGGAGATATGATCCTGATGGTGCATAGATTTGGCTGAAAGAAATTGAAAGGATTTTCTGAGTGATGGATTGTGACGAGGATCAGAAGGTGAGACTGGGTATTCACATGTTGCTGGAAGAAGCCGATGATTGGTGGGTTGGTACTTGTCATGTGTTGGAAGTTGCGAAGGAAGAAGAGATTACTTGGGAGGTGTTTAGCCGGGAGTTCTTGAGGAAGTATTTTCCCGAGGATGTGTGAGGAAAGTTTTAGTGAGCTGAAGAGGAGATTGACGACAACTCCGATTTTGATTTTACCGGATCCTAATGAACCGTTTGTGGTGTATTGTGATGCGTCTTTGATTGGGCTAGGTGGAGTGCTGATGCAAGAAGGTAAGGTGGTGGCTTATGCTTTGAGGCAATTGAGAGTGCATGAGAAAAATTATCCTACTCATGATCTTGAGTTAGCGGCTGTGGTTTTTGTGTTGAAGATTTGGAGGCATTATCTCTACGGTGCAAGATTCAAAGTCTTTAGTGATCATAAGAGTTTGAAATATTTGATTGATCAGAAAGAATTGAATATGAGGCAACGTAGATGGTTGGAATTCTTGAAGGACTACGACTTTGGCTTGAATTACCATCTTGGTAAAGCTAATGTGGTAGCCGATGCGTTGAGTCGAAAATCGTTGCATATGTCGGCCTTAATGGTTAAAGAGTGGGAACTTTTGGAATCGTTTAGAGATTTGAGTTTGGTATGCGAAGTGACGTCTGATAGTGTGAGGCTTGGTATGTTGAAGGTTACTAATGATTTTCTATTGACGGTTAGTGAGAAACAGAAGTTGGACGTGAAATTTGTGGATTTGATGACGGTTGGAGATAAAAGTGAAAATGAGGACTTTAAAGTGGTTGATAAAGGTGTTTTGAGGTTCTGAGGTAGAATTTGTATTCCGGACGATGCGAAGTTGAAAAGGATGATTTTGAAGGAAGGACACCGGAGTAATTTGAGTATACATCCGGGAGCGAATAAGATGTACCAAGATTTGAAGAAAATTTTCTGGTGGTCGGGTTTGAAAAGAGACGTGGCTCAGTTTGTTTATGCGTGTTTGACGTGTCAGAAGTCTAAGGTGGAACATCTGAGGCCTAGTGGTTTGTTGCAACCGTTAGATATTCCTGAATGGAAATGGGACAACATTTCTATGGATTTTGTAACAGGGTTGCCGAATACTCAGCGAGGGCATAATGCTATTTGGGTGGTTGTAGATAGGCTGACTAAATCGGCTCATTTCATTCCGATTGACATCAGTTTTTCTTTGGAGAGGTTAGCTGAGATTTACATCAGTGTGATTGTGAAGTTGCATGGTGTTCCGTTAAGTATTGTTTCTGATCGAGATCCGCGGTTTACGTCGAGATTTTGGGAAAGTTTACAAAAGGCGTTGGGTTCTAAATTGAGATTGAGTTCGGCTTATCATCCGCAGACGGATGGTCAGACCGAGAGAACGATTCAGTCGTTGGAGGATTTGTTGCGGGCTTGTGTTCTTGAGCAAGGTGGTGCGTGGGATAGTTATCTTGCGTTGATTGAATTCACGTATAATAATAGTTTCCATTCGAGTATTGGAATGACACCTTTTGAAGCGTTATATGGAAGGAGGTTTCGAACGCCGTTGTGTTGGCACGAATCTGGTGAGAGTTCGGTGGTTGGACCGGAGTTGGTGCAGCAGACTACGGACAAGGTAAAGCTTATTTGCAAGAAAATAAAGGCTTCTCAGAGTAGGCAAAAGAGTTATCATGATCGAAGAAGGAAAGATCTTGAGTTTCAAGAGGGCGATCATGTATTTTTGAGAGTTACGCCGGTAACGGGTGTTGGTCGTGCATTGAAATCGAAGAAGCTTACTTCTCGGTTTATTGGTCCTTACCAGATATCCGCGAGAGTTGGTGATGTGGCTTATAGGGTGGCGTTGCCGCCGAATCTGTCAAATTTGCATGATGTGTTCCATGTTTCACAGCTTCGGAAGTATGTTCCGGATCCGTCGCATGTGATTCCGATGGATGAGGTTGAGGTAAGGGAGAACCTTACAGTTGAGGCATTACCAGTGAGGATTTTGGATCGCGAGTTGAAGCGGTTAAGAAACAAGGATATTGAACTTGTGAAAGTAGCGTGGGGAGGCGCTGCTGAGGGCAATCTAACTTGGGAGTTGGAGAGTCGGATGCGGGAGTCGTATCCAGAGTTATTCGTCTCAGGTATATTTTCGAGGACGAAAATTTCTAAGTGGGGGAGAGTTGTAACGCCCTAGTTTAGTTATTTTTATTTAATTGAGTCGTTTTGAGTATTTTACTATTATATTATTTTATTTTCGACTTTTATTTGAAAATATGTTATTTTTCATCGTGATTATGTTTTGTCGCGATTTGGGAGCGTTTGTGAGATATTTGAGTGTAGGGGTATTTTGGTCTTTGGTTGGGTAGATATTATATTTTTCATATAATAGAAATAGAAAGAGAGAAAAAAAGATAGCAAGGAAAGAAAAAGAAGAGAAGAAAAAGAGATAGAAGGAAAGAGAAGAGAAAGAAGAAGAAGAGAGAAAACTTGTGGATTTAGGAACCGATTCAACCGACTTTTCAAACGCAATTTAATCGGGTAAGGGTGCGAAACTTGATTATACTATGTTTGCGTATGATTATGTATGTTTGTGTGGAAGTTTTATTGGTTTTCAAACATAGGTAGAAATGAGATAATCGGGTAGAAATCGATGTTTTCGCGGTTGGAAATAGATGTAAATGCGGTAGATTATGTTCTGGTTAGATTATGTTCTGATTGATATATGTTGGTTTGAAAATGTTTTGGTTGAGAAAATGGGGTTTTGGGTTATGTAACAGCGCAGCTGGGAATTCTGGTATTCGCAGGTTCGCACTGCGAATCCCCTAGCGAAGGGGAAAGCGAGCATTCGCTGGCAGTTTGCACTGCGAAGGTTGGGGCGAGCATTCGCCAGAGGTTCGCACTGCGAACTCTGTGTTATTTTGAGTTGTTTGCTCTCTGACTTGGTTCGCTGGGAGACTCGCATGGCGAAGGTGGTAGCGAAGGTTCACTGGGACGTTCGCACTGCGAACGTTGGGAATTTTCTAGGCTATTTTACTTTCTGACTTGGTTCGCTGGGACATTCGCATTGCGAATGAAGTAGCGAAGGACTCGCTAGGAGCTTCGCACTGCGAATGTAGCAACTTTTCCCAATTTGTTTTCTTTATAATTTTTGATCCGTGAGTCGGTTTGAGGCGTGGTTTAGTGCGTTGGAAAGCTTTTGACATGCTCTTTCTTATTAAACTGGTTTTGAGATTGTTGGCCGATTAAATTATGTCAGGAATTTGGAATGGTGTCGTTTAGTCGACTTTTGTCGTCGTCATTGTGTGTAATTGATGTATATCATGCAATATGTGGTTGATATGGATATTGTATGACTTGTGTGCTGTTGTGAAATGAAAATGCACGTGGTATATGTTGTGATGATGATTTGTGGCCTAAGGGCAAGAAATTGCGATGTGTGGTATTTGATGATATATGCATGCTTATGGAATGTGTATGTGTGTGCATTTGAATGTCATGAGTCATTGTATGCTAAGCATCATGATATGCATTCTGGTGATGTCGTGTGCCCGTGTGGGGTGTGAGCGAAGAATCGATTCCAAAGGGAATCCGCTATAACATCGTGCGCCTTATACAAAGAGGACTGAAAGAGATGATTATAGACGATCGTGCGCCTTATACAAAGAGGACCGAAAGTGATCGGATCATGCGCCTTATTCAAATAGGACTGAAAGCAATCCATAAACGTCGTTCGCCTTATACAAAGAGGACCGAAAGCGACGGGGAACATCGTATGCCCGACGGGGAGTTACATTATGTAACGAGCGATGGTTCCAATAGTTCCTGAGTGAACTGGTGTTGAGATGATGAATGTCGGTACCGCATGTGCATTGCATAGAGTCGTTGTGTCGGTCTCTGTGCATTTGCATTATCATGAATGGATTGATTGGGTGTGGAATTGTGAATGAAATTGATGAGTTGGGATATATACATATATGTGTTGGTGATAATTGAATTGTGTATAATTGATATGCTTTTGTGACCGATATGTGTGGAAAATTCATTGTGTTGGTTTGTATTTGAATTATGGCGAATAGTGTAGTGAGAATATTATGTTTGTGTAATTGTGTGTTATTATATAATTGTATGCAACTATATTATGATTGTGCTTCTCACCCTTCTGCTATTTTTAATGCTCTATGAGGCATTGCAGATTAGATTGCTGGAGGTCTTTTTGTGAAGTTTAGGTCTTCATTCTTTTGTCGGTCGGCTCTGATATGTGACACCGGGTAGTCGGGGTGATCGAGTGTGGTTATTTGTATTGTGTATACACATGTTTTGGATGTACTTGTGTGACTTTATATATGACAGATACACTTTGTATGATGTATATATATATGAGATTCAGTTGCAGATTTTCCGCTTTTATTCTGTATCTGAATTGTGGGTGCAAGGAACTGAGTTCCTTATTTATGTGCTACCTGAATTGTTGCATATCTGTATGAGCAGGTTCTTGTAGGTTTGTTTCAAATTGATGTGACGCCCTCGGTCCATGCCGTGAATGTTTTAAATATACTCTGATGAAATTTTGAATTTTATTTATCGCTTTGCTTTATTGGGGGTATAGATTGGGGGTGTTACAAAATGAACCATTTGTATAGCAGGGGTACACAGCATGTGATCATTCCTCTGCTGTACAAATTCCTTAAGTGTACCGAATGATAAGCATCTGCGAGCAAGGTAGGTACAGGGTTTCCAATTAGAAAAATCTTAATGGCATTGATATCAACGAAGTTATCAATGTTGGGAAACAGAAATAACCCGTAGGTGAGCAAAACAAAGATGCTTTCGAAAGCAGCTACGTTCCCTATTCTAGCAAAGTACAGAGCTTTCTTTATCAAGAATTGGGCTGGCAAACCCTGGATACCACCCTTAATGATCATGTGAGTCCTGACTTCTGACTCGTCCAAATAAATTGCCCTTGCAATGGTCTGATCTTTTGGAATTTCTTCCACTCCAGAAAAGGGAGCTTGATCAGTGATAGCTAAATCAGTCAGGTGAGAGTACTCCTCCAGTGTTGGTGCTAGCTGATAATCCGGGAATGTGAAACAGTGATAAACCGGATCGTAGAACTGGATTAGCGTGGATAGTATTCCCTCAAGTACATGGACCCTTAACAGTGACAACAGTCCTCCATACTTAGCTCAAAAAGCCTCAGGGTTGGTGACCGTCCTTGCCAACCCTCTTAAATCCTCTAGTTTTGGAACTTTGAAGGTGTACTTGTGAGTCCTCCTTCTACCGAAATCCATTACGCAATCTCTTTCTCTGACATTTGCAATCATTGTCTTAGTTTAATTTGAAAAAGGGAGACTAGAAGAGAAAATTTTTCTTTGTTTTAATGTTTTTTTTAAATGAATGTATGAATGCAGAACACAAAAACATAGAAAAAACATGGGGTCAAAGGGTCGGTGTCATGAAGTCAAGGCTCTACCCATCCCCAAAGGTTTATACTGGTGATTTTTGTACCTGTCCTCAAAATCATTGACCCCTCTTGGGATAACGACAGCAAGCGGATCACCAAACGAGCTGTAGCATCTTAGATTAATCTCATATGAGGGTAGTATCGCGTGACAACTATTTCTGATAGCTTTCGCACTAAAAAATGGTTTCAGTCAACTAAAATCCTTAGTTTCTCAGATAACCCAATCGAACAATCTGCTTTCAACAACCGAAGTCGTATAGGCATTGAATCCGCAAAGGGCATCTCCACTGATTCGATGGTCTACCGGGACCTCTTATTTGGGATTCCCTCCCAATAAGATTACCCGTCTCGTGCCATCACCTATCATAGGTGTATACTCAATCATTCCAGATGCGGCATCACACGCATTCCCATTAGTAGAAAAATAAACACGGATATCAATTAGGAAAAGAAGTATATATATATTTGTCCTAACATCCTAGACCTCTAGTCTTATGATCCTATACAGACAATGACTCCCCAGCAGAGTCGCCATTTCTGTTGTACTTTGTGAACTTAAGGCTTTCTACCTAAGACTGTGAGAGAGAAACACCTCCCACTGTGGTTGTCATTCTTCTGTAGCGCGATTTTTGTGGTTTCGAATCACTATCGCTTTGGTACTACAGTTCGATTCATTTTTTATCCTGTGAAGCTGATTACGGAAGGGAAATAGATGTCTCCAATTAACCCTGCTTGCATACTGAGTTTAAACAGATGACTATTGGTTTACAGATGCTATCAAAAAGGGGGGTCTGTCTTAGGTTTATTTGCTTAAGAATACAGTGTCTGGACTATTTTACGAGGCTTTTGGTAAGGTGTTTAGATCTGATGCTTTTGGTTGATTGACGGAGGTACTGGACTTTGAGTTTTTGATTAGTATGCTTGCTAAGATTTCGAAATCTTATGCCTACGTATTCCCGTTTAACGAAACATGGAAATCAGAGCGATCGTAGTTCCCTCCTATTTTAAGGGAGGAAAAAGATGTTTTGGTGTCTTGTTCAAAGCCCAAGATTGAAGCTAAAAGTGATTTGTATCTTGTTCATAGCCCAAGATATGAAGCTGAAGGGTTTTTTGTGTCTTGTTCAAAGCCCAAGATTGAAGCTAAAAGGTTTGACTGAGAGAGAACTTGTCATTTCTAAAGAGGAATTGTTGATGTTCGTATGCCTTGATTAAAACACAAGTTTGATGCTAAAAGGTTGATTGACTCAACCGAGGATTTCTCTATACAAAGCCTAAGAGGAGGTTATTGATCCAACAAGAGGGTGTTTATTATTTGTCTCGTACGAAGCCCGAGATAGAGGCTAAAAGGGTTGACTCAACAAGAGAATACTAACAAGTGACTGACTCAACAAGAGATTGCTTTTATATGTCTTGTACGAAGCCCAAGACGGAGGCTAAAAAGATTGACTCAACAAGAGAGTCTTTTATACTCAACAAGAGAGTGATTTGTTGTCTCGTACGAAGCCCGAGATAAAGGCTAAAAGGAAAGTGACTCAACAAGAGAGACTTGAAAAGTGATGGACTCAACAAGAGAGTCGAAAAAGGTTAAATCCGCTAGGGGGAATCATTGTACAAAGCCCAAGAGGAGGCTGATTTCACTGAGGAAGGATCATTATACAAAGCCTAAGAGGAGGCTATACTTCTGTCGGGGATTCTTGAGATCCCGAGGCAGGTCCAAGAAGGGAATCAATCCTTGCAAGGGAATGCAAAAGGAATTGATAGATCAGAAACCTTGAGGCCTGGTTTGAGATAGTGTTATCTGACCCAGGTTGGGGAATTTTGGGAGAAGGACGGGGTTTTAGAACCCGCAAAGTTCTGACTCGGCTGGAGATTAATCTAGAATCTGGGGTTTCTCCTATGTTTGAAAGGGACTTGAGAATGTCTTTGAGACTCAAAGGGAATTAGACTGCCCAAGTCTACTGGTAGAGTTTTATCTTTTGTATGATACCCAAGAGGAGGCCGACTCGTTTAAGGGATGAGTATCAACCCTAAAATCGGTCTGAAGGTTTTGACTCTTTTTAGAAAGACAACTCTAACGAAGGATGACTAAGTTTTGTCCTATACCTTTAGGAGGTCATGAAGGTCCTCGTACGAAGCCCAAGAGAAGGCATGAGAGCTTTTAAGAAGTCGAAGGGTCCTTGTACAACGCCCAAGAGGAGGCGGGATGCTTTTAGGAAGCCTGTGGGTCCCCAAACCAAGAGAAGTTCAATAAATGCAATTCACAGAGAAGAGATCATTCCAGGAAAGTTCGAGATTTGGAAGAAACCCAAGAGATGTTATTCATGGAGAATATATCAACTCTGGGGAGTAGAGTTTCTTTGACAATTTCTAAGGGTGACAGTCTGAGAAAAGGTTTACCGAGAATACTTCCTTTCTCTTTGTTCCATATTGTTTAACCCCAAGAGAAGGGAAGACTGTGTCTGGAATCCTATGGGGATCTAGTTTTGTTTGTATTCGAAAGTGACCAACAGGCTTTACCTAGTTCTAGACATAGTTGTCGGGGAAAACACTTACCCGTTGTAGAGCTTCCATGTTGTTTTGTTAGTTGTTCAACAAAGAATCTAAAGATAGTTTTGATAACAACATATATTTGAATTCAAAATCAAAGGAGAAAGTGATTTGAAAAGATTGTTGGTGCTTACAGCTCAAGGAGAGTGTCATACCCCAAATTTTGACCACCAATATTTCCCATTATTGTGCAAATCATCATCACAATATGGATGAACCATCAGTCTCCCCAAAGATGGGTGAACACTTACTACAGTCAAAATTAGGGTTTCAAGCCCTCTTAGAGTTCTTAGACAAAGGATCAATCAAGAAATGACATGATCTTCAACTTGTCTAACCTCCCAAACATCTACAATGGATCAAGAGGACTCCCACTTTAAGGATTAAGCACAATGCTGCTCCCTTCCAGGTGGATCAAGCCTCAAGATCGCTAGTGTCACCAAATTAGGGTTTGGTCGACCAGGGCCTCCAGATGGAAATTTTCCTCTGGGCATGAGCCAATGCTTCAAAGCATATCCTAAAATACTCCATGGAACCTCATGGGCCCAAGCACCAAGTCAATTTGACCTCAGGGGATGCATACATCAAAAATCAGGAATTAGGGTTTCTTGACCTAATTCACCCCTAAGTTAACTTTTGGGACAAATCATGAGCCAAGACCTCAAGACATGATTTTAGGGTTTCCAACATACCACATTGATCCATTTGTAACAATGGATTGATCCTGGAAGCTTGAGCAGCAAGTCTCAATTTCATCAGTACCACAATTAGGGTTTTGCGAGAAAAGTCAACTGTAGCTTTGACTTTTGACTAGGACATGCTCCCAAACCCTAGGACATGATTCAATAAACCCTATAACACCTATGAAATCAATCCATCAAGTTTGATTTAGGTCAAGGACTTGATTTCATAGAGGATCGCACAGTTTGGAATTCATCTGGCAAAAAGTCAATTGTGCACAAAAGTCAACTTTGACTTTTTGAGATTTTTCACAAAAATGGTTTGATAGTTCCTGGATTGGCTGGAATTTTGGTAAAACAAAGGTTATTCAATGTTGATGTCAAGTTGCTGATGTTGTAACATTGAAGTCTTAACACTGGGCTGTGTTAAGTGGTTAAATGCTGAAGTTGGATGTCTGATGTCACACAGGTGATGTTGTAACATCAGACCTGCAGAATTAATAACAACAGGACATGTTATTAGGGCACGCGTATTAGCTGGAATTGTGGAGAGTGGTTGACTCATTGGATGAGAATATCTTGGGATAGATATTTTCTGTTACAGGGGAGATTTGATTGCAGGTCTGTTGGAGAATTAAAAGGTTGAAGATTTAAAAAGATTTTGGGGATAAAATCTGTTTTAAAGATTCAGTTTTAATTAACAAATCTGATCAAATATTGTGACAAGTCCAAGCCCAATTCAGGAGCTATATAAAGCGCACATGACCAAAGGAAAAAGGCGACAGAAATACAGAGAGAAGATCAAGAGCATAGGCTGAGTGTCTTGAGTATTTTGTACGAGTTGTATTTACACTATTCTAGGGTTTGAATAGGTGTTAAGTTTCTGTCCTCTCTAGAAGCTGTGAAGCAATAGAGAGTGGTTGTTTGATCGAAGCTGTGAAGTAAGATCAAGGGTACTCAAAGTGGTCTCTTTGAGTGTTTGTAAGGGATTGAGTGGTGTTCTCATACCTAAGTGGTTTCGTAGGTAGGAAGTCATTAGTAGAGTATAAGTTTAGGAGATTGTCAACGGGTTGTTGAGTCTCTAAATTATATCTACAAGTAGTGAATTCCATCCCTGGCTTGGTAGCCCCCAGAGTAGGTTGGTTGTAACCGAACTGGGTCAACAATTCTTGGTGTTATTTTACTGTTATTGTTGTCTATTGTGCATAGTGTGTTGTTGTGACATCACACCTTAACATCACACGTATGATACCAGAATTTCAATTGGTATCAAAGCAGACATTCTGTCTGTCTCTGGGTGAGATCTAGGGAAGTTACTTTCTGGTGTTAAAATGGACAAAGAAGTTGGAGGATTCGTCAACAGACCCCCTATTTTGGATGGATCCAATTATGACTATTGGAAGCCAAGGATGACCACCTTCTTAAAATCCTTGGACAGTAGGGCTTGGAAGGCTGTTATTAAAGAGTGGAAAGCACCTGTTATATGTGAGAAGGATGATGCTTGTAAAGATAAAGAAGGCACCTCTAAGCCAAAGCCTGAAGAAGAGTGGACCAAGGAGGAAGAAGAGCTTGCCCTTGAAAATTCCAAAGCTCTAAATGCCATATTCAATGGAGTAGATAAGAATATCTTCAGGTTAATTAATACCTGTGAAGTTGCCAAGCAAGCATGGGATATCTTGCAGGCTACTCATGAAGGAACATCTAGAGTCAAGATGTCAAGACTTCAGATTTTAACATCAAAATTTGAAAGCCTGAAGATGAAGGAAGATGAGTCTATTCACGATTTCCACATGAGTATTCTTGAGCTGGCCAATGCATCTAGTGCTCTTGGTGAGAAGATGTCAGATGAAAAGCTAGTGAGTAAGATCCTTAGGTCCCTACCTAAGAAGTATAAGATGAAGGTTACTGCCATTGAAGAATCACAAGACATCAGCAAGATGAGAGTTGATGAGCTCATTGGATCTCTTCAAACCTTTGAGCTTGGGTTGAATGAGGAAGAACCAGAAAAGAAGCCAAAGAGTATAGCCCTGGTGTCAAATAATGAAGAAGATAAAGGAAAGAGTTCTGAATCCCAGGAGGATTTATCTCAGGCCATAGTGATGTTGGGAAGATAGTTCACCAAAGTATTCAAGAGAATGAATAATAACTCCAGGCCCAATGTCAAGAACATGTCTTCTGACACCAGCAAGAAGGATGACGAGAAAACTGCCCAAGATAAAGGAGTGCAGTGCTTTGAGTGTGAAGGGTATGGACATGTCAAGAAAGAATGTCCCACCTTCTTGAAAAAGAAGAAGAAAGGCATGACAGTTTCCTGGTCTGATTCTGACAGTGAAAGTGAAGGCGAGTCAGCAAAGCATGTGAGAGCTTTAACAGGAGATGTGATTTCTGATGATGATTCTAGTGATGGAGAAGTAACTTATGAGGAGTTGGCATCCACCTATCAAGAGCTGTGTTTAAAGAGTGCTGAGATTTGTCAAGAAAACAAGTGCCATAAGCAACATATTGCTCAGCTAGAGAATGAAAAGACTGATCTAGAAAATGAAGTGGTGCTAGTTAGAGCTCATCTTGATCAAATGACCAAGTCTGTCAGGATGCTGAGTTGTGGTACAGACACACTCGACAAGATCCTTCAGTCAGAAAAAGCTGCTGGAGACAAAGCTGGGATAGGTTATATGGCTGTGGACAAGGGGACTTCAGAAGGAAGCACTTCAGGTTCAAAGAAGGAAGTGTCACAACTTTCATCTCGACATCAGCCAAAGAAGCAGGATTCTACCCCTAAGAAAGCTGATGTTTCACAACCTAAGATGATTGAGAAGAAGACTAGTCCCTATCAGAAGAGAAAGCAGCCACAGGGAGCTAGTCAGTATATGCCCCCTCAATACCATGAGAGCATGCAAGCTGCTCAGTTCAAACAGCACATGTCTTAACATCAGGACAACTGGTATGGTTATGGGTATGCTGTTCCTTATGTATATGGAAGAAGAAAGCCACACCATCATGGGAGACAATCCAGGAAACAGCATTATCAGCCATCTTATGGGAGAAGACATCAACATAATAGATGGTAGGGCAGTTATGGTAGGAGGATACCACATCATGGATGGCAGCATAGGCAATCTCATCATGGCAGAAGATTCAGAGATGAAAGGGTGAGATGCTACTATTGTGGAAGATTTGGACATATGCAGTACTCTTGCTACAAGCTGCATGGATACCCTTAACCTCAAAACAGATGGAGAGAGCACAGGGCCAAAGTTGTTAAACAATGGGTACCTAAGGAGAAGGTGAAGTGCTTATTGGCTCACTTGGATGACAAAGAGGCTAAAGAAGGAACATGGTATTTTGACAGTGGGTGTTCCAAACACATGTCTGGATGTAGATCCATGTTTGCTGAATTTAGAACTTGCCCCCCTCTTGAAGTTATATTTGGCAATGGAGAGAAAGGAGTTGTTGCAGAAATTGGGAAAGTGAAAGGTAATGGTAGACCAGAACTTGACAATGTTCTGTTTGTCAGTGGCTTAAGTGCAAATTTGATCAGCATAAGCCAGTTGTGTGATGAAGGTTACAAGGTAAACTACACTAAGGATGATTGTGCGGTTTCTGATGAACATAATCAGGTTGTTATGAAGGGTGCCAGAACCAAAGACAATTGCTATCAATGGATTTCTCTTTAAGGGAATTCAACTAATGATGTTGATGTTATAACATCAGACTATGACATCAGGATGCTGAAAGGTCACTCAAAGTTAACAAGTTCTGATGTGAGTGTTTTAAAAGGAAAGTATTTATGGAGGGAGAAAATTAGTAATTGGTCTTTAAAGAGTTTTCAAAATCAGACGCCTTACTATATTGAGACTACATCAAGACTTACCAAAGCAATCTCATCGCAACGCTTAATCTCCCTAAATCTCAACAGAATAGAAAGCTCTCCTTCAAACCTAGTTTGTCACAAAGGAACGATGTCTGTCCCTTCCAAGAAATCTGAGCAGGTTCGAACTAGGGTTTCTTCCGAAGAACTCATTTCCGAGTCAAGTAACCCAAAACCCTCAACCACGGTAAACAAACCTGAAGCTAGGTCATCATCCTCTCAAGCTGTTGAGGAAAAGTTTGATGTAGACGAGCATTTGGAACAGCTTGCCACCAAAATCTTTGAGAAGGGGATACAGGTGAAAGGGATTTCCGTCCCTCTAAGGAAAATGCCGGCTGAACAAGTCGACTCTCAAGGAGAGGACAAAAATCTTCAAAGCCAGGCCCTTAGTCAAGAAGCTGAAGGTGAAGATTCTGATGACACTGGTGTCAGTCTTGATGTCAGAACATCATCCCCTAGGAATGAAAGCCACAGGGATAAAGGGAAGGAGCAGGTTGAGGTTATAGAGATTGAGGACTCATCTGATGATGATAGAATTGGAAGAGGGAAGGATAAGAAAAGGACTTCATCTACAGACTGTCCCAAGTCATGGAGCAAAGGTGCCAGGTCTGGAAAGAAGAGGAGAATCAGGGAAGAGGCAGATTCTGAGAGTAATGCTCAAGACATCAACCCTGCTACAAATCAAGTGCCTGATAACACCTCATCTCACAGTGCCAGAAGTGCCTCCTTGTGGAAGTGTGTGAGCCTAAGAAAGGTAGCTCTGGAAAGAGAGGTTGTAGCAAAGGACTTAGAATCTACTGAAATTATTGACCTAATTAAACTTGCTGGTCTCATAAGGACTGTGTCAGGGTTGGCTGATTGCTATGATAGACTGGTCAGGGAGTTCATAGTGAATATACCTGAATCGATAAATGACAGCAAGAGCCGAACTTTCAGAAGAGTTACCCTCAGGGGTAAGTGTGTCTGGTTTTCTCCTGAGATGATCAATGCCTACTTAGGAAGAAATGAGGAAGATTATGGGGAATTAGAAGCCTCCAACAATGTTATATGCAGAGAAATCACTGCTGGTCGAGTAGATTTTTGGCCCGTAGAAGGAAAGCTGTTAGCCAGTTTGTTGAGTGTCAAATATGCTTTTCTGCACAGAATAGGTATTGCCAACTGGGTTCCTACTAGTCACAAGACCACAATTTCTGTTGAATTGGGGAAGATAATCTATGCAGTTGGGACAAAGCAAAGAATTGACTATGGCTCCTACATTTATGATCATACTATTAAGCATGCTGCTACAAATGCTGTGAAGATGCACATTGTTTTTCCCTCTCTCATTTGTGGGATTATCTTGTCTCAACATCCTGGAATTCTACAGCATTCAGATGTAGTGTGCAAAAGGAAGCCTGCCTTGTTACTTCATTACAAGTTGAAACATGTTCCTAACAATGTCAAGACATCTGCTTCAACATCACAACAGTCACCAGCCAAGACTGGGGTGATTACAGAACTAGAGGAGGCGTGCAAGGAGTTAGATGAAGTCATAAGAGTGAGTACTGAAAGGAAACAAAAATTTGAAAGACTTGCCATGACTCTGAGATTGGCAACAAAGGAAGGTGAAGCTGTCAAAACAAGGAAGGATGCTGTTGATGAAGACGATAATGATGATCTCAGCTCAGAAGATTCAAGCTTTTAATGATTGCCTTCTATTTTAGTAGGGTTAGCTTTATTTTCTGTCTTTGGTTTAGCACTTAATGTGCTTGGTTTGTAATTTGAATATTGTGCTGTTTTATGCACTGGTTAGGGTTTTAGTTTCCTTCAATGATTTGTTTTGCCTGTTTACTAATTAAGAGGCTAACAATGAGAGCTAGGGTATACTGACTATAGTTAATAGGGCTTCTAACTGAAGTTTTCCTAATTATGGCTAAAAGGGGGAGAACATAGCCAAGATAGTCAAGAGGATTATTGCCATATGCTGCTGATGTGATGCAGATAATGTGAGGGAGTTAAATTGATGCTGATAAAAGGTGAGTTTTGTCATTTGAAGAGTGCAGCCAAGCAGATATCAAGGGGGAGAAAAGTGCTGCATATTGGGAGCTACTGAACAGCTGTGGTGCTGGTTCATGTTTTTCAAGGGGGAGCACCAATTGGCTGTTGTCAATAATGAAGATGGTGCTGCAGCAGATCAAGTAATGAAGACTATGAAGACTATGAAGATTGTCAAACTGCTGTTGATTGTAAAGTTTCAAATGATTGAAGATTATTCCGCTGCTGAAATCTCTGAAGGTGCAGAGTGTAGAAGTTGTTTGCAGAGTGCAGAGATTGTTTTAGCCAAAATTAGCCAAAGGGGGAGATTGATAGTTCCTGGATTGGCTGGAATTTTGGTAAAACAAAGGTTATTCAATGTTGATGTCAAGGTGCTGATGTTGTAACATTGAAGTCTTAACACTGGGCTGTGTTAAGTGGTTAAATGCTGAAGTTGGATGTCTGATGTCACACAGGTGATGTTGTAACATCAGACCTGCAGAATTAATAACAGCAGGACATGTTATTAGGGCACGCGTATTAGCTGGAATTGTGGAGAGTGGTTGACTCATTGGATGAGAATATCTTGGGATAGATATTTTCTGTTACATGGGAGATTTGATTGCAGGTCTGTTGGAGAATTAAAAGGTTGAAGATTTAAAAAGATTTTGGGGATAAAATATGTTTTAAAGATTCAGTTTTAATTAACAAATCTGATCAAATATTGTGACAAGTCCAAGCCCAATTCAGGAGCTATATAAAGCGCACAAGACCAAAGGAAAAAGGCGACAGAAATACAGAGAGAAGATCAAGAGCATAGGCTGAGTGTCTTGAGTATTTTGTACGAGTTGTATTTACACTATTCTAGGGTTTGAATAGGTGTTAAGTTTCTGTCCTCTCTAGAAGCTGTGAAGCAATAGAGAGTGGTTGTTTGATCGAAGCTGTGAAGTAAGATCAAGGGTACTCAAAGTGGTCTCTTTGAGTGTTTGTAAGGGATTGAGTGGTGTTCTCATACCTAAGTGATTTCTTAGGTAGGAAGTCATTAGTAGAGTATAAGTTTAGGAGATTGTCAACGGGTTGTTGAGTCTGTAAATTATATCTACAAGTAGTGAATTCCATCCCTGGCTTGGTAGCCCCCAGAGTAGGTTGGTTGTAACCGAACTGGGTCAACAATTCTTGGTGTTATTTTACTGTTATTGCTGTCCATTGTGCAGAGTGTGTTGTTTTGACATCACACCTTAACATCACACGTCTGATACCAGAATTTCATGGTTTTTTAACCCTAAAATGATGTTAATGTATGATTTGAATCATCATTCATCAAGAAAAATCAAGAAAAGTGGGATAGCTTGTAAAAGGGGTAACCATAAAAACTTAGAAAATTTTCTAAGTTATGAACAAAGTGGCAAGGGTACCAACTTTGGAGGGTCATAACTCCTAAACCACAAGGCCATTTTCCCCATCCAAAGCTAGATTTATAGCTCTCATTACCCTCTACAAAAGCTTAGAACTGACCTCCTTCCAAATTCATCATGGATTTTGAGTTATGGAATGATCAAAATCACAAAAAGTGAAAATGTCACTTTTTTCCAACACTTAGTGAAATTTTCACTAAGTCAGAATCTGCCTTCACTTTTTTCCAAATGTAGGGGGATTTTTCACTTGGATCCAAAAGGTATCAAACCAAATATGATCAAACAGTTGTTGTATCATATGAGGGCTTTCCAAAATGGCCAAGAACATCACCAAATTTCACTTGGGCCATGAGATATGACAATGGCAATATGCCTTGCTGAAAACTGCCAAGGCTAGACAGAATTTTGCATTTTTGCTCGATTTAGCAAAATCAGATAATTCCAAGCCTTGTCATTACTTTGGACACATCTGAGGATCAAATTTAAAGGGGGCAAACACTGAGCCAAGCCTCCAAAGTCCTTGGAACAAGAAGTAGCATGCCAAGCCTAGAATTGCCTAAAAGAGGGACAAGACTCCAATTTTGGATTGAAGCATTCAATACATACACCAAGGTGGCATGGACTGACACATTTGTAACTGAATTCAGTCAAGACTTATCCAAGACCAAGGGAACCACAGCCCTGTGCCCTAACCTCTAGTCAATGGCTAGAGGAGACTTGGATTCCAAAGTACAACCATTGGCCAAACCTCTGCTGCAGTTGCCATTCACTATTGATCCCAAAACAAACTTGCTCTACTATAAATAGAGCTCATTTGTGCTCAGTTTGAGTACACCAAAGCCATCAAATAGATGCTTTCCTCAAAATCCCTCTCTTTAGGCAAAAATGCCTTCTTTAGCAAGGTGATCCAAACTATCAAAAGTGACCTGTAACACCAAAATCACAAAGTCACCTCTCAAAACCTCAAAATAGGCCTTTTGTGCATTTTTCAAGCCATGTCTTGATTCAGTCACTTTCCAAACCAGATAAAACCTAAAACACACTCCAAATAACATCCTTGAATTGTCCCAAATGGTTCCCCCCATCTGGAACACCATTTGAGAGAGTTGTTATTTTGGTCATTTTAACCCCTTTTGCAAGAAAGGGCCAGTTTGTGTTTTTGCAGGTTCCAGCTGATTCTAACCATCCTAAAAGCTTCTAAGGGATCATATGAGAGTGTCCAAAGCATCAAACCATTTCTAGAACAAGAAGTTTGGCAGATTGCACATAAAACTCCAAAAGCTCAAAAAGAGGTAAGCATCATGACTTAAACTTTCCAAAATATGCATTGCTTTGAAGTCCATTGATCATACACACCTCATACATGTTATATATGTTGTGTTTGAACCAATTCATCATGTAATTCATGCCTGTATCAAAGTGTAGCATAGAAAATGCAATTATAGGCCTTTTTCAAAACCACTATCAGATTTTGAGGAGGGAGTATGATCTGAAAAAAATGCCACCACCATTGGATTCCTTGTGAAATTCTAGGCCAGATGCATATAAATTTTGTCTCAAACCATGGAGAAATGAGAAAGTTATGACCTTCACGTTTCTGACCCAAAACTTGCCTTGCCTTGCCTTGGGCCAGGCCAAAAACAAGGCAAGCCTTGTATATTTGTGGTTTCACTTCAAGCAATGGATGTATCACCACCCAAGTGGTAAGGCACGCGCCCTATAACCTTGAGGTCATGTGTTCAAACCCCACCCATGCCATTTTGTGTTTTCTCACATTTTTGCTATTTTTTCCAATATTTTCATGTTTTATTAATTAATTGGAAAATTAATAACTCTTACAATTTTAATTATTTTTTATTAGTTCTTTTTGTAAAAAATCACAAAAATGTTGAAATATTTTATTCCACAAAAAAATTAAGTTTACATTATTTATTTAATATAATTAGTATTTTTGTGAATAAATTCCTTTTTAATGTTCTTAAACATTTTAAAAGTGAATATTTACTTTGAAAATCAAAACCAAGTGAGTTTTAATTCATCTTGTGATTAATCCCTCATATCTCAAACCTTAAACAAAAATCACAAATGGTTTATTCAAACTTATTTGGTATTTTATTTGATTTTCTTTAAATATTTACTTTTAAAGAATAACAAATTAGGGTTTCTTTGATTTTCACCCTCATCAAACAATTTCAAACACTTATGGGCCTCTAATAGAGTGTAAGACCCAATCCTTTGTAAATACAAACCTATTTTTGGGCCTCACTTATTGTATAAGTCCCGTTGTATTTCAAAAAGTTCGACGCGATCATCGTCCGTTGAAAAACAAACCTTGGGCCTCTCCTCGAGCTATAAGACCCATTCAAAATCTTTTGGGCCTCTATTATAGTGTAAGACCCAACCCCCTTTGAAAACTAAACCATTTTGGGCCTCAATGCATTGTATAAGACCCACCGCATTTTCAAAAATCTCGGCGCGATTGCCATTTTCAAACAAATGACCCTGGGCCTCTCCTTGAGCTGTAAGCCCCACCACTTGTACAAAATGTTTTGGGCCTAAGACATTGTATAAGTCCCCCTACGTTAAAAGAAAACCTCAGCGCGATCGCCAATAAAAAAACTAATCATCTGGGCCTACCCTCGTGTTGTAAGCCCCAATCATTTTCTTTAAACACTTGGGCCTCTTGAGAGAGTGTAAGACCCATCCCCTTGTACAGAAAACCTTTCTTGGGCCTCAGTCACTTGTATAAGTCCCTCTGTACAAAACGACAGTGCAATCACTGATAAACCTTAGGCCTCTCCTTGAGCTGTAAGCCCCAACATCTTGTCAAAATACTTTCTCCTTTTAATTTTGAATATACTGTTGTTTTCAATCTTTCTTTGTTGAACAACTAACCAAACAGCATGGAAGCTCTACAACCGAGTAAGTGTTTATATGTTTTCTTTATCCGCTTTCATACACATATAACTGTATTGTGGGGCTGTTTCACTGTAAGTCTTCTTTCATAAACTCATATCAACTGTGTAATACTAGTATAGATATTTAGAGTTTCCCCGGCAACTACGTCTAGCACTAAGCCCTGTTGATCACTCTTAAATAGACAAAACTAGATCCCCACAGGATTACCAGACACAGTCTTCCCTCCTCTTGGAGTTAAACAATATGGAGATGTGAAAGGCAGATTCTTTTTGAACCCTTTCTCAGACTGTCACCTTTAGAAGATATCAAAGAAACTCTACTCACCAGAGATGATCTTTTCTCCGTGAATGGCATCTCTTGAGTTTCTTCCAAATTCTCGGACTTTCCTGGCTTGATCTATTCTCTGTGAATAGCCTGTCTTGAATTTCTCGGGGTTTGGGGACCCACAGGCTTCCTAAAAGCATCCCCGCCTCCTCTTGGGCGTTGTACAAGGACCCTACGGCTTCTTAGAAGTATTCACAACCTCCTCTTAGGCTTTGTATAAGGATTCTTCCTTCGGGAAGAGAGCCTCCTCTTGGGTTTCGTACAAATTGTCCCTCGGCTTCTTAAAAGTTTCCAGCCTCCTCTTGGGCTTCGTACAAATTGTACCGATGACCTCTTAGAGGTATAGGAACAGAAATTAGTTGTCTTAATAGAACAGTATTTCAAAGAGTCTAGATCTTTCTATCGTGAACATACTACTACTATTTCTTTAAGCATAGTACAAAAGATAAAACTCTAGACTTGGACAGTCTAATCTCCTTGAGTCTCGAAGGCATTCTCAAGTAGGGAAAAACACCAGTAGACTCAGACAGTCTCCAATACCCTCTGGATTCCCTATTTCCTTAAAGAATAGGAAATAACCCTGATCCTCTGATCAATCCCAAAGCATAGCCTCACCTTTAATCAGTCTCTTTATAAGAACTGATTTTCTCTTTTAACCAACCAACTGGACTTGTCACTCAACTGAAACAGCAATCCTTTTAGCCTCCATCTCGGGCTTCGTACGAGATACAAAAAGACTCTCTTATTGAGTCAATAAACCTTTAACCTCCATCTCGGGCTTCGTACGAGGTACAAAATCACTCTCTTGTTGAGTATAAAAGACTATCTTGTTTAGTCAACCATTAGCCTCCGTCTTGGGCTTCGTACAAGACACCTCTAAAAGCATTTTCTTGTTGAGTCAACTCCTTTTAGCCTCCCTCTCGGGCTTCGTAAGAGACACAAAAGCATCCTCTTGTGGGGTCAATAGCCTCCTCTTAGGCTTTGTATAAGAAAAACCCCGGTTGAGTCAATCAACCTTTTAGCATCAAAACTGTTCCTCGTTCAGAGGACACAAACATCAACAACTCCTTTCATCTAATTGATGTAAGCGGCAAGCCTCTGGATTATTTACATCCACGCCACTGCCCCTCTTTTAGCATGAGAAATTCCTAAGGAAAGATAGAATTGCTCTACATTGAGTTAAAGTATTCTCCTTCAGGTTAAAACCCCCTATAAAGGAAATTATAGCATTGCTAGGATTCACATATCCCGGTTAAAGAAATCCTCCTTTATAGTCAGTCACCCAACAGTTGAGACAAACAGACCCCCCTTTAGAGATGACGAATTCTCTCTAAAGTTAACACCTTCTTAGCTTCACATCTTGGGCTTCGAACAAGATACAAATAAACCCTTCAGCTTCACGTCTTGGGCTTTGAACAAGACACCAAAACACCATTTCCTCCCATAGAATAGGAGGAACTACGATCGCTCTGATTTCCCTGTTTCGGTAAACGGGAATACGTAGGCATAAGATTGAAAGAAAAATCTTAGCGAGCACACTAATCCAAAGCCCCAAATCCCGTACCTTCACATATCAAACGAAAGGCATCAGTCCTAAAACCTCCCACCAATCACCCAGGCACTATTTTAACAAAATAACTTAAGAGAGACCCACAATCTCAATAGCATCTGTAAACCAACAGTTATCTGTTTAAACTCAGTATGCAAGCAGGGTTAATTGGAGACATCTATTTCCCTTCCTTCATCAGCTTCAATAGGATAAAAAAATGAATCGAACTGTAGTACCCCAAAAGCGATAGTGCTTCGCAACCACGTCAAAAAATTCGCGCTACAGAGAGGTCCAAGTTTTAACGATGATTGCACTGTTGTTTTGAAAATGTACAGAGGGACTAGTACAATATGTGAGGCCAAAAAAGTTTTTATGTACAAGGGGATGGGTCTTACACTCTATTAGAGGCCCAAAAATTTATTTTTGTGCAAGAGATGGGACTTACAACTCAAGGAGAGGCCCAGGGTTATTTGTTTGAAAACGGCGATCGCAGAGAGGTTTTTGAAAACACGGTGGGTCTTATACAACATCTGAGGCCCAAATCATTTTGATTTCAAAAAGGGGTTGGGTCTTACACTCTATTAGAGGCCCAAAGAGTTTGAAAATGAATAAAGATGGGTCTTATAGCTCAAGGAGAAGCCCAGTTGATTTTGTTAAAAAGGCAACGATCACGCCGAACGTTTGAAAATATACAGAGGGATTTATACAATGTGTGAGGCCCAAAGGTAATATTTATAAAGGGGTTGGGTCTTACACTCTATTAGAGGACCAAAGAGTTTTTGTACAAATGATGGGGCTTACAACTCAGGGAGACGCCCAGATGATTATTTGTTAAAAAAATGGCGATCGCGCCGAGGTTTGAAAACACAGTGGGTCTTATACGATGACCGAGGCCCAAATTATTTTGGTTTTCAAAAGGGGTTGGGTCTTACACTCTATTAGAGGCCCAAAGAGTTTGAAAATGATTGATGAGGGTTGAATTAATCAAAACCCTACTTTTGTTTAAAAAGGAATTAATTTTGTTAAAAATTTAATAAAAAGTATTGAAAACATGTGAAAAATTAGTGGTGATCTTGGATCAATGTTACAAAATAAAAAAATGAATGCCCCTAAATATCACATATTACAACGGTTGGTTGAACATCCGTAGTAACGCGGGCGTTATTATATGTGTTTTCTGTAGTAGTGTCAGCATTACTCAAGACTAAATTAAACCAAATATTCAAAGGAGAAAAATCCCAGAATTGCGTTGAAATTTAAGGAGACTCTCACCTCATCAATGAGGGTGTGCACGCTAGGATTGAATATCCTTGTGCTAGGGTTTATTTGATTATTTTGTTTGTATTTCTTGTACACCACGATATTGCTTCATTCATATCATAAAGCATAGTAGTTGGGTTGTTTAGTCGAGTTGTAAATTAAACATTGACCATTTTGATTATTATTGTTGATCAATAGGGTTAGTGATTGAAAGATAGTGAGAGCGGGTTCTCATAATCAGGGGGAGTATTAAATAGAAATACACTAAAAGGTAGGATTAAGAAAAAGGGCATTGAGCAAGGGGCTTGTTCATCTAAGACACTTTGTACTAATTCTATTAAAGAGTGGATTTCCGTTCTTGGGTAGAGTGCGTCCAAGACGTAGGTGTTGTTTTCACCGAATTGGGTTAACAATCCTTTTGTGTTCTTTATTGTTTTTGCTTTGGTTCATTATTTCTTTCATAGTGTGTTAATTCTAGTTTAACTAGTTGGACAAGTTGTCCCAGACATCTCGACCAACATTTGTCCCCTTAGGAACAAAATTTCAAAAGTATAAGTTGTGTGCCATTTTGGCTTTGCAAATGGTGTAAACAATGAATACTTTTGCTACAATGTTTCTGTTTCAGAAATGGGCAATATATACAATGTTTTTATTTCAAAAATGGACAAAATATGGTTCTGTAATACAGGTTCAAACAAAAATATAGAAGAATAAAAAATTAAATAATAATGATTTTCCCTGTTTAATATTACAAATTGAGGTAACAATATTGCTATATTACCTCATTTTTACTTTCAACTGAGAGTAAATTTTGGACGCGCCATCCAGTTTTGAAAATAATAAATATGCAGTTACTAGGGATCAAACTCACGTGCAGAAAACTTTACCCCTCGATTATTTCAAAACCGAGCGGTAACCGATGTGAAATCCCCTTCGCGCACGAGGTTCAATGTGCTTTTGTAATAGTGTCAATTTTCAATGGCACCCTTCAAAGGTAAATATTCATTGGCACCAAAATATTTAATTTTTCTATCGGTCTAAGAACCAGCATACCGCCTGGCGATAGTAATTTACTTTTGTGTCGATCTAAGCATCAACAATTTTGGTTGAAGATGATCATTTGGTTTTCTTATCATTTATTTCTGCTCACCAAAGGTAAGGGTGGGAATAGGCTAGACCTACTAACAAGGGCCTACGGCCTAGTCTACATAGACCTAGGCCAGACCAGGTTTTTTCTTAAATAAAAAAGGCCTAGGCTTTTTATAAGTCTATTTAGCTAAAAAGGCTAGGCCACATGCCGTAAGAAAAGCCTTTTAAGGCTATCAGACCGTCCTAGTTAAAAAAAACTCAATAAATTTATTATTATTATATTATATTTTGTAGTTTGAATTAAAATACAAAAATAAAGCTTAGTTATCTTGAAAAACTTATGAAAATATGTTGAAAAAATATTATAAACAATGTTATAAGTTATTGTCATAAGTTTTTTCATAAGTTCTCTCCAACAAATAATATCACCAAACTTATGCTAATAGGTAAACTTGAATGGGACAATAAAAACAAACATTTAGTCTCATTGATCTTTTAATTTGTTAGTTTTAACATTAATTGAATTTCTTATTTACAAATGTTCAAATGAAGTAGGTTTTTAAATAGGCTAGTAGGTCAATCGGGCCTTCGAAAAGGCCAGGCTCAGGCCTAAAAATAAGCTTATCATGGGCTACAGGTCAGGCTTAGACTTTAAATTTTTTAGTAGGTCAGGCTCAGGTTTGGCGAAACCTAGCTCGGCTCAGCGTATTTCCACCCCTAACCAAAGGACAAATTTTGGGTCATTTATATTTAATTATATTTCACAAAGATTATATGAACAATTATGCCATTCATATTGTCTAGTAAAATTTATTTAAATAGGGGCAACTATAGTACCCAAAATTTTTCTGGATAATGAAAATTTTTCAAAAAAAAAAGAGTTGTAATTATGTTTATTTTTATTGAAATTTCTAATTCAATTTCATTAAATAGTTTCAAAAAATATAAAAAAAAAGGTCAATTAACACTTTGATTTTTAATCTTCACTATATTTATTATTTTATTAATTTTCCATTTAATATATAAAAAAATGCAATTTTTTTTTTATTTATTTTTAACTAAAAAAACAAAAAGATAATTTTTATTAATTTTTAATTAGTATTTTATTTTTATTTTATTGTTTTTCCAATGGGAGCTTATTTCCATAACCATTTGTTATATATGTCGGTTTTTGTCTCTCCATTTTGAGCAAAATGCATCTTCACTAGACCACTACACCACTGCTCTACCACTCTCTCACACAAAGTTAACATAATTTGTTTTTTTTATAACCCTAATTTCTTATTGGGTATAAATAATAACATTAATAATGCATAAATAGGCCTGCATCAAAAAAGGGGAGAAAAAGGTAAAACATTATTTCAAGGAGGTTTCTTAATACACCAACCATATTTTATAAATACCACGCGAAATTTCGTTTTTGCCTCCAATTTCCGAATGTGCACATCAGGACGCACCGTTTTTTTTAAAAACGTTGATTTGTTCCGGATGTGCAAATTAGGAAAAATTCCTGATCTGCAGATCCGGAAAAAATCAAAAGAATTCCATAAAATCATTTCCTGATCTGTAGATCCGGATAAAATCAAAAGTATTCTATAAAATCATTTACTTCTAAATATAATTCTTATAAATAGATAAGTTAAAATTTTAACTTATAGTCACAGAGGTATAAATATATAAGTTAAAATTTTATAATTAAAATTAATATGGTTTTTTTTAATTATAGTCACAGAGGTTTAATTATATTGGATTTTAATTATATTGGATTTAATTATATTGAAAAAAAATCATTTAGAAGTAAATACCATATTAATCATTTAGAAAAAAAATCATATTAATTTTAATTATATTGGATTTTAATTATATTGGATTTAATTATATTAAAAAAATCATATTAATTTTAATTATATTAGATTTTAATTATATTGGATTTAATTATATTGGATTTTTTTTAAAAACATCTAAAATAATAAAATCAAATATAATTAATAACATATCTCGTTTTAAATCATATTAATTTTTTTTTCATATTTTTCATATTTTTGAATTTTAAAATTTTAACTTATCTATTTATAAGAATTATATTTAGAAGTACATGATTTTATGGAATACTTATGATTTTATCCGGATCTGCAGATCAGGAAATGATTTTATGGAATTCTTTTGCTTTTTTCCGGATCTGCAGATCATGAATTTTTCCTAATTAGCACATTCGGAACAAATCAACGTTTAAAAAAAATGGTGCGTCCTGATGTGCACATCCAAAAATTAGGGACAAAAACGAAATTTTGCGTGGTGTCTAAGAAACATGGGTGGTGTATTAAAAAATTTCCTTATTTCAATCATTTTTGTCATTTTCATAAACTTTCATGAAAAACTCAATCTTCCTTTATTTTCTTTATCTTCATAAACGTTCCTTCAACCTTCATCATCTTCGTGAACCTTCCTTCAACATCACCATCATTTTCATCATCCTTCAACTAGCAAAAACATCATCTTCATGACCTTTTCATTAACAACAAATACCATTTTCATCAACCTTTCTTCAACCACGCATCATCTTCATCATCTTCATTCACACTACAACCTCACCATTTTCAATAAAATAACAATCTCACCACTATATTCATTCTCCATAACAACAACACAACACCAAATATCACCTCCACGATATTCATTCAACAACAGCAGCAATACAACACCATCTTCAATAACTACAATACTACCACATCATAACCATCTTAAAATCATCAATACCAACTTCAACTACATAATCTTCATCAACAACATCATCACTACCATCTTCAACCACCCAACAATATCATCTACATCGACACAACAACAACACAATTGTTGAAAGATTAAACTTGATTTGGGCCTAAACATATTATTTGGCTTTTTGGGTTTAGTTATTTTGGGCGTAGGTAATTTTGAGTAATGTTTCTAGAAAGTTCTTGTAGTGTATGTAGTGTCTAGATATTTCTTAGGGTTGTAATATTTTCGAGAATGCTCTTGGAATTTCTAAAGTCGATAACTCTCTAGAATTAGTGTGTCTAGAGTGCTCCTTAGAGTACTACAAATAGAGATGTAATCTCACACTTTTGAATCAAACAAAAATACAAAATTCTCTTTTGCATAAAAAAATTCTCCTACCTATCTAATTTCTCTTTAAGCCTCTAATATTCCCACACACTTTCCCTAAACACAAAAAGGTCTCTTTTCCAACAACAACACCATTCTTCTTCAAATACAACATAACACCATTTTTCTTCAACAACAACACAATATCATCTTTAAACAACATTCCATCACCACCATATTCATCAACAATGTTCATATATCCCATATCACAAAAAGAGACAAAAAAAAACCAAGAAGAGAAGAAACAAGAAGTGACCGGCGCCGCTCCCATTTCCGGCCACAATCTCCTCTTCAAACCGGTAACCACCATAGCCAATGACGTTGATCAGGGCTTTAAAAAATAGATGGCCGCAACAAAATGGTTTTGGCCGGATGCTGATACCGATACTATTATCATCATTTTCTATATTAAAGATTAACTTTAGGTTAATTCAAACCGTGAGGAGCACAATCAGTATCGCTCGTAAAAATCTTTACACAACCACGATCAATTTTTAGACCAAGCTGACGACCACCACCCGCTCGTGTCACCAATCGGAACACCAAACGCATTATCGGAGCCGCACATCACTTTTTGATCATTTCTTCATTTCCTTTTATTTCTCTTCTTTTTATTTCTCTATTTTTGTTTTGGGAAATTTTTTAGGTAAACAAATATGGAAAGCGTTGTGTTGTTATTGTTTACTCACACCTCATCCCTTTTAATCTTTTTTTTTTAACAACTATATTTTTATTTTTATATTTATTTTAACAATGAGCTTCTCAACTTTATGTTGGGCTATTAGTGACCCAACATTTAAAACTTAGAAATTAAAAAAAGTTAGAAAAATTTTGATATTCATTTATTTATCATTATATGTACTATGTGTATGTTTTTATATTATATTAAATTTAGTGGTTGAATCATGGTCTAATTCTTACCAATTTAAAATTCAAACCGTTTAAAATACACAGATAAGGAAAATTGAGAGGAAAACTGAGATGCCTTCGGCGACGCCACCGGCGCCACCACAGGAACCACCAAAAGATGGCCTTGCTCCAATAGGCAATGATGGATCGTCTATGAATCAGAACGTGCTGAAAGGTAACACTATTTCGTACAGAAATATTGTTACGGGTGAAGACAACGTAAGGATGCAGGAAAAAGAAGATGAAGAAATTATAAAGGAAAATAATGAAACGTGGGGTGGTGAAACAGAAGGAATGCTGGATGGGATCAAAGTCAAGAACTGCCAAATTGGAGGATATGATTGTCCACAGATCATATTGTCCAAATATGAGGAGAAGCGAATTTACAGACCTTGGGGGCGTGGAGTCATTGTGAAACTCTTGGGAAGGAGAATAGGATGCAAGGCTTTGGAGACTAGGCTAAAGCAAATGTGGGTGAGGAAAGGGATTATCAATATAATAGATCTAAGCCACGACTATTATTTGGTAGCCTTTACACATGAAGAAGATAAGAATGCTGCCCTATCCGATGGACCATGGTTTATATACGATCACTATCTCACGGTGAAAGAATGGACGCCGGACTTTCACCCTGAAAGAGAGAATATAATCAATGTGGCAGTATGGATCAGAATATCAGGCCTCCCAATTGAATATTACGATCCAAAGGTGCTTCATGTTATAGGAGACTTGGTATGGCGTACAATCAAGGTTGATAAGAACACGATTCAGATGGAAAGGGGGAAATATGCTCGAATATTTGTGGAAGTGAATATATCACAACCGTTGCTGGCAATGTTCTCAATAAAAGAGAGCAGCTATAAAATTGAATATGAAGGGTTGCACATGCTATGCTTAAGTTGTGGGAAATTTGGGCATTACAAAGATAGGTGTCAGCTAAAAAATCAAGAGAAGGAGGGGATCCAAAAAACTGAGACAAACACTGAGAACAACATCGATAATGGTAATGAGAGCATCAGGATGGAAACCAATGATGGAAGCACTTTTGCAGATGGACCGTGGCAAGTAGTGCAAAAACAAAAAAGAGGCCGGAAGCAGCCGGAGGTCAGAAGGAAGCAACCACAAGTCGGCGGCGGCTGGGGAGGGAAAACGGGATCCAGGTTTGAATCCTTGACCGGTGACGTGGCAGGATCTAGCGGAACAAAAAAGGACAGCATTAATGAGATTACAACAAATATGGAAACTAATGATGGAGCAATCATTATGAGGAATATTCCGGGCAATAATAATAATATAATAAAGGATAGTATTATGGAGAGAGATTTGGGGGCGGACAAGAGAAATGATGAAGGAGTATTGGTGTCTGAAAAGAGTAATAATGAGGAGTTAATTGTGTCATTAAAAGGGCTAGAAGTCAATGAAGATGTGATTAAGAAAAAGGAGGGGGACAGGGATGGGACCACATCTGGCAGTCAAAAAGGAGTTAATAAAAAGGTGATAAATAAAATTGGAAAAATTAAAGGGATACAGCTGGAAGCAAATGGTAGAACAAAAAAGGAGAACAAATTGCAGACACGTGGAAGCACAGGACTATCTTGGAAAACAACAGATTCAATTAAAAGGACTATGAAAGTTATGTACGAGAAAAGCAAGAAAATGGAATTCCTTGATAATAGCCACGTAAATATGGTCAACAGGCAGAATATCAAAGAATCAAACAACTTAAGGAGAATTGGCACAAACGATGGCTTCGGAGGTAACGAGAGCATAGGAGATGGGGGAAGTTTGAAGCATGACAAGTCTAGAACTCATGCAATACGTCCACCAGATAAAATTTTTGTGTATGAAGGGGGGGATAAAATGGAAAAAAATGAGGTAAGCATGAATGATAGTAATATCATGATATGTGAGGAAGTCCAAGAAGCTGTCAAGGAGGTGGATGATGAAGTAGTGAGGGAAATCCCTGGAGAGCAGTAAGTTATAGTGTGCGATGCAGGGAGGGTTTAATTTCTATCTTTGATGGTTTTAATGATTGATAACATAAATATTATTGTCTGGAACTGCAGAGGTGCTGCTGGGAAAGATTTCTTCAGATACAACAAATATTATGTGGATATGTATAAGCCAGAAATTTTGGTGATTATGGAAACAAGATGTGACCCCACTAAATTGAATATACCCCTTAGAAAACTTGGGTTTCAAAAATTCATATCAGTTGAAAATATAGGATACTCTGGTGGAATTATGCTTGCATGTAAAGATGATAAATTGAAAGTTAGCTTGATAAGTGATAGTGAACAGTACATTCATGTTCAAGTTACTAATAGTAAAGGAGAAGACTGGATGTTCACAGCTGTGTACGCTGCCCTAATGAGCAAAATAGAAGATATATGTGGGAGAATATGAAAAAGTTGGCTGCTACAATAAATAAACCTTGGCTTGTTGCTGGGGATTTTAATGATTTAGCATTTGCGACTGAAAAAAGAGGAGGAATTCAAGTTTCAGCTCGAAAATGCAAAATTTTTAGAGATAATATGGAGGACTGCAACCTTTCTGATCTTGGAGCTAATGGTCCTCAATACACTTGGAGAGGAGCCATCTGTCATGGAGGTCAGCAGACGTATGAGAGGCTGGACAGAGCCATTAGTAATGAGGAATGGCGTTTGGCGTTTGAGGAAGGGCAAGTCAAAGTCTTAACCAGAGTTGATTTCTCTGATCATCATCCAATCATGATTTATCTTAATAGTGGTAATCATGAAAGGGTGATTAAACCTTTTAGGTTTGAAAGTGCTTGGATGGTTGAGAAAAATTACATGGAAAGGCTGCGTGGTTTTTGGAATAACAAGGAAGAGTTAGTTCAAAATCTTTAAAAAATAGAAAGTGATGCTTCATATTGGAAGAAGTGCACAATTCAACATGTGCAAAGAGTAAAGAAAGAGTTAATGGCTAGACTGCAAGGGATTCAACGTAATATTCATAAGAGAATGAACAATACATGGCTGATAAGACTGGAAAAGAAATTACAGGAGGAACTTAAAACTATCTTGCGGCAAGAGGAGCTCATGTGGTTTCAACGGTCCAGAGCGAAATGGTTAGTGGATGGAGACCGTAACACAAAGTATTACCACCTAAAAACAGTGAATAGGAGGAGAAAAAATAAAGTGCTCATGCTAAAGGACGATAGTGGGAAATGGATTGAGGAAAGCAATCAAATAAAGAGCTTTGTTAATGAGTCCTATAAGAAGCTTTTTTCTATTGGCAATGAATGGAGCAACTGGAAACAAACAACAATAACTTTTCCTCAAATTTCTGAGGAGGACATAAACAAGTTGGGCAGGGCTATAGATAAAGATGAAGTAAGGAAGGCCATTTTTGATATGAAACCGTGGAAGGCTCCTGGCCCTGACGAATTTTCGGCTAGGTTCTATGAAAAAGCGTGGGAGGTGGTTGGAGGAAATGTTTGTGATTATGTGATCAAAATGTGGGAGAAGCCTAGTGAGATTGCTAATGTGAATAAAACAGATATATGTCTTATTCCGAAAGTAGAGAATCCTTGCTTGGTGTCACAATTTAGACCAATATCTCTTTGCAACACCATATATAAAGTGTTGAGTAAGATAGTGGTGGGAAGGCTTAAACAACATATGGACAACTTAATCTCACCTTACCAGACAGGGTTTATTCCAGGCAGAATGATACATGAGAATATTATCATTGCCAAGGAAGCTATGCATACTATGGAAAGAATGAAAGGAAAGACCGGTGCGTTTTCCGTTAAGGTTGATCTGGCGAAAGCATATGATAAATTGAGCTGGGAATTTATTTGGAGAACTCTGCAGGAAATACAAATTCCTGAAGCCATGCTGAATGTAATCATGCACTCAGTTATTAGGGTGGAAACAAATGTGAACTGGAATGGAGCTAGGAATAAATTCTTCCGGCCGCAAAGAGGCATCCGCCAAGGTGATATGATCTCCCCGTACTTGTTTGTGCTTTGCATGGATAAGCTCACTCATTTAATTGAAGAAGAGATAAATAATAAAAGATGGAAAGGAATCAAACTGGGGAGGCATGGAATAATGGTTTCTCATCTCATGTTCGCGGATGATTTATTAATTTTTGGAGAAGCAAAAGAAGCCCAAATGAAATGTGTGATGGAAACTTTAGAGAATTCTGTAGGTTGTCTGGACAAGAGATTAGCCAAGAGAAAACAAGTATTCTCTTTTCCAAGAATGTCAGCCGAGGAGTGCAATATAAGTTGCAATAGTTGTCTAATTTCAGAGTTACAAATTCGTTTGGTAAGTATCTTGGGGTCCCGCTTTGTGGTAAAAAGCTTAAAAAAATGATTTTCATTATGTGGTGGAGCAAGTGGTTGCAAGACTAAATTGTTGGAAGAAGAATAGTTTGGCTCTTGCGGGTAGAATCACTCTTGCAAAAAGCGTAATGGAAGCAATTCCTTTGTATCCTATGATGACTGTTAAATTGCCTAAGTCATGTATTGACGAGATCCATAGAATACAACATCGCTTTGTGTGGGGAGATACAGATGAAAAGAAAAGTATGCATGCTATTGCATGGGATATGGTAACAAGGCCAAAACAGCTTGGAGGAGTGGGATTGAGAAACCTCAATACTATGAATCAGGCGTGTGTCATGAAGTTAGGCTGGAAGTTATTCAATGATGCTGATGAGTTGTGGTGCAAGATCCTAAAAAGTAAGTATATGCACCATGACAATGCTGAATTTACGAGAAGGGTAACAAACTCAAGTATGTGGAATGATGTTGCTGGGACTATCCAAAGTATGAAGGATATTGGAATGTGGATCATGGGAGATGGTAAAAATATCAAGGCTTGGGAGGACAATTGGCTTGGCAATGATTACTGCGTGAAGAACTATAATGTGACGATACCAGATGAAATGTGTGGAGCTAATGTGTGTGACTTGATTAATGAGAAAGGAGAGTGGAATCTCCAAATTCTTGAGAGCTGGCTGCCGGCAAATTGGATCGAAAGACTCAAAGCTTGTGTGCCACCGAAAGAGGGAGAGTTTACTGACATTTTCTGTTTTGCAGGTATGAATTCAAAGTCCTATTCGGTGAAAGAAGTTTTTAACAAGCTGGAAGGCTATAACTTAGCAGAAGCTGATGGTGATTGGAATAGAATTTGGAAAGCTTCGTTCTGGAAAGATGTAAGACCTTCATGTGGATGCTAAAACATGACCGGATACTTACAAATTTTAGCAAGAGCAAGAAAGGGTTAGGTAGTGCAGGATGCAAAATGTGTGGTGGAGTTTGCGAAACAAGTCTTCATACCATGCGAGACTGCTCCATATGCAGTCAGATGTGGAGAAGTCTGGTGCCCAGCGACTTACTAGGAGCATTTTTCTCAACCAATATTGAAGATTGGATAAGTATTAATTTGCGGTATGCAAGCAATAGTAACAAAGAGTGGACGAATACTTGGATCATTGCTTGTCATGCGCTGTGGACATGGAGAAACAAGGAAGAGCATAGTGACAGTTACAAGAGGCCGTTGGAGCCCATATCTCATATTATGCGAAGAAGTGCAGATTACAGGAATGCTATATCAGTCCATAGAGCTGCTGAAGATGAGGAGAGTGGGGACAAGCTGAGTGGTTGGAAACCTCCCTCGAGGAGTGTCATCAAATTAAACGCAGATGGAGCTAGCAAAAATGATATGGTGGCAGGCTGTGGAGGTATTCTTAGAGACCATGGGGGAAATTGGAAAGGGGGGTTTTACAAGTATGTTGGTATTGGCAGCCCTATAATGGCGGAGTTTTGGGGGGTCTTTGAAGGCTTGAAGCTTACACAAAGACTAGGCTATGGTAAAGTGGAAATCAATATTGACTATATTCTGGTTGTTCAAGCTATAAAAAAAGGCGAGACGGATCAGATCGATTGTATTGCTATTCTGCGACAAACTATGGAAATCATAGGTACAATGGAGGTGGTTATAATCTCTCATATTTATAGAAGTGTGAATGCTTGTGCGGATGCACTAGCTAATCAAGGTTGCAAGGAGAAGAAGTTTGTTTTCTTTGATAAAGCTCCAGAATTTCTTCAGTCGTTGCTGGAGGATGATGCTTTAGGGATTAGGAATCCTGATTTTGATCCATTGTAGTTGTTTTTCCTTTTGGGCTTAGGCCCTCTTCATTATCAAAAAAACAAAAAAAAATTCGAGCCGTTTTTAATTATCTCGTTTTTTTTTTTTCATTTATTCATGACGTTAAAGAAATATGAGTTTCAGACATTTGGTAACTACGCTTAAAAAGAAATCATTTTTGTTCCCTTTTTCAATCAAAATCAGATGAAAAAGGGGTTGATAGCATTATTGTTTTTAATCCTTGTACTAGTATTGATTAATTGTGGCTGAAAATGAGGTGTTAGTTAGGTGAGTGCTGATTTAAGAATTTACTCACTACGTTGAAGAAGCAGTACACAAACAAATTAGTCACTAGCAAATTAAAGCTTCTTCGTTTTTTCCTTCATCCATTTAGCACATCGAACTTTCATTTCATTCAACGGAGTATGGTGCAAAGCTAATCTGTGCTCTACTCATCAACAACAATATCGCTCAAGATTGTTTCATTGATCTTGCAGGTAAATTTTTATTTATATATATTCACCGCTTTTGATTATTGTTCTTCATTTAAATTGATACTGGTGTACTCCTTCTTCAACTATTAAGATACTCGTGGGTGAATAAATTGACTGAATTCAATTGTTTTCTGATAAATTATTCATGCTACAAATTCATGTTTCATTATGAAATGTAGGCTTGGTTGTTATCCGAATCTAAACCTTGATTATGATTGCTTTGGTTCTCAAACAATACTCTCGTGTAGGAAACATGCTTGGAAATTATTCAAAGAATAAAAGTTCATCCAAGAAAAAATATCCTGCATTTATAGAAGGGCTATGCCGTCAATTTTCCCTGGAAGACCTTAGGAAATCAACCAATAACTTTGACGATGAACGAATAATTGGAGAAACAGAATTCAGTATAGCGTACAAAGGTTATCTCAATCATAATGGTGAAACTGATTTTCCAATAGCATTGAAGAGGATGCGAAATACATTCTTTGATGAATGGAAGTTCAGGAAGGAAATTGAACTCAACTGCCAGCTGCATCACCCGAATTTGACACCTTTTATAGGATTCTGTGATCACAAGGATGAGAAAATTCTCGTGTATGAATACATGTCCAATGGATCTCTCTATGATCAATTGCGTTTAAGGGACATGGAACCACTCTCATGGAAGAAAAAAGTTGAAATATGCATTGGAGCTGCAAAAGGACTGCACTACCTTCACACTGGAGCAAAGCGCGCGATTTTCCACTGTGACATAAAGCCTCAAAACATTCTCTTAGAAAAAAATATGGTACCAAAACTCTCCCATCTTGGATGGTTTCTAAATCAATGCCTAAACCAATTAAAGTCCAGATCCTTATTTTTCGTAATTTCTTTTCTTTTACTTTTAGGGTAAACGCTTAAATTTGTTATTCACACGTGTTTTAAACTATTGCATATATGATAAATGATTTTGTTGACAGGTACATTTGGTTACGCGGCGCCAGAGTGTGTCCGAACCATTGCTTTCACGGAAAAATGTGATGTTTATTCCTTTGGAATGGTTTTACTCGAAGTAGCATGCACAAATTACGAAAGTAGCATATTTGATAAGATGGTAAAGTTAGAGAGCACAAGCCTATTCTTAGAAGACTCGATTAATATAGTGTTGTGAATCGGATACCTTTAACAAAGTATTTACGGTTTCTTTATACACAAAGAAACTCCACAAGGGTTAGGGTTAACAAAGAAAATAAGAGTAACAACAAGGATTGGTTATAAAACTGTTATTCTTTCCTTTCTCTTTAAAACAAGGATTACAAGTATACAAGAATAACAAACTAACCACTCTCACTCTTTCTAGGTTTTGTCACAAATAGCATATAGGAAGTTTTTTGGAAACACTATTACGAAAAACTCATTTAACGCGTCAGGTTTACAACGGACTCGTATCCCACCGTTGTAATAAGTTAAAAATTGTGCAGCTGATTTATAACGCCATATTTAACGACGGTCGTATTAAAAAACCGTTGTAATACATGGTGTGTAACAAGCTTCGATTCCCAGCAACTACATTTTTTCCCATATTTTTACACTTTAAACACACTTGTATTAAAACACCGTTGTAATACATGATGTGTAACAAACTTCGATTCCCAGCAACTACATTTTTTTCCATATTTTTAGATTTTAAACATATATTTTATTTCTTTTGTTAGTGTTATGGGGATTTATCCTCAAAACTCAAAATTCATCTTTGTTTTTCTATTTTTAAGTGCAAGAGAATATATAAAAATAAAAGAAAACTTCTTTAAAAATAAACAGAATATATAATATATAAAAGAAAACTTTATTAAGATTCCAGATAAGAAGAGTACATTGATAATCATATATTACACATATTTATCAATGTCAGAGCCCATAGCTGCAAATGCATCTTCATAATCCAGGACTCTCTCCTCACTTCCCTCATCGGAATAATAATAAACAGTCCTCCTTTTCGTCTTTTTCTTTTTCTTCTTCAACTTCTTGATCTTCTTCTTCTTCTCCTTCCTTACCCTTTACGCATCCCTGACGTTGGCCGTTGGTTGGACCTCCTCATTTGGAGGCTGACGTTGTTCATTTGTGCCCTCATTGGTGATGTTTCTAGCATTCTCATTTGTAGAACTCATGGTTATGAAGAATATGTTATGAAGAAATGTAAAATTGTCTATTTATAGATGAGGTTGAAGATGAATAGTCTGATAGTTTAATGTTTGCAATGATGAAAACTTGTAAATGGTTGATATTTTGGAACGATATTTTTTGAAAACGGAGATAATTTTAAATCATTATTATTTTTGGCCAAGGTGTTCTCTACTCCGGGAAGAGCAAGGGTTATAATATTACAACGGTTAGTAATAATAACCGTAGCGATACCCCTTATACTTGGTACAAGGTTCGACTCCAGGCAACAACATTTTTCTATTTTACGTAATTATAGAAAAATGTTGTTGCCTAGAGTCGAACCTTGTACCAAGTATAATGGGTATCGCTAAGTTTAATATAACTAACCGTTGTGATATTATTAAAATAATATATATACTTATCATTACGGTTATTTAGAAAACCGTTGTGAAATATTTACCTATATAAGGGAATTAACGTTCCCTTATTGACAGTAGCGCCATTTCATTCACAGCGAAACCCTAGCACCCATTTTTTCTCTACATTTTTAGCAGCAAACTTCATCTTTTTTTAGAATTCGCAAAAAGAAATACAAGAAGTATGAAGCTTTTGATTTAAGCTTCTTCCTCCTTGTATTTCTTCTTGCAGAATCTAAAACTAAATGAACATGGTGATGATGCTGGCGGTAGCAAGCGTAATGTACATATTGTTTATGGGAAATAAGGTATTCTTCTACTTCAATCTTTTTGTTAGATAGTTCCCATTATCTCGTTTGCTTCATGTTGTTTTTGTTGATTGTTCTCATTTTGTGCAGATTCGACTTCAATGCTTCACAAGAAAGGTGAACTTCATTGTTATGGTACAGTCCCATTTCTTAGGGTTTTGTTTTAACTTTTGCTTGTTTTGTTTTGAATACTAACTAATTTTCTTCATTGCTTCCCACTTCTTAAGGTTTGTTTCACATGGTGATGATGATGGTGGTACATATATATGAATTCATTCTGATATTGTATATGAAATTTAGTTTATTATATACTATGTATATTGTTTGTTTCACTATCCTTTTATTGAAAATGCAATCAGTTAATTAAATTGATATAGAAACTTATAATCTGAAAATTAAGATGTATTTGAAATTCAACCTTTATCATGTCAATGTTTTCCGAATTGCATCCATTTCATTCAGCACATTGCATGTTCCTTAACATAAAATTTATGGTTCAATGGTTTGTTTGCTTCAATTCATCGATATCTACGATTCTACTTTACCTCATCGTCGTCACTAATCATCGTGTTTGTTAAGATCATGATTGTTATGATGATAAAATCGCGATGATTTGTGGCGATGATGAGGTAAACTATAATAAAAGATATCGATGGATTGAAGGAAACCGACCATTGAACCATAAATTTTATGTTAAGGAACATAAAATGTGCTGAATGAAATGGATGCAATTCGGAAAATAGTGGTGTGTTTAAGTTGGTTTTCAAGAACAGTTTAATTTTCAGATTATATATTTCTTTACCAATTTTAATGGTTGTATTTATTTAATTAGGTGTATGGTAAAACAAGCAATATACATTTTTATTTAACAAACTAAGGGTACATTCCACAACGGTTGAGACTCATAACCGTTGTGATAGTTAATATATATTACAACGGTTGAAATACCTAACCGTTGCAATATAACGCGCGCTTTCTAGAATACAACAACGGTTTCCAGACCGTTGTAGAAACATCGAACTTACAACGACAATCTACATAACAACGCCTTCACCCGCGTTATTATATGTCATTCCCAACCGTTGTTAAATGGGTTTTTCATAGTAGTGAAAGGTTCCCAGCTGATGAGATTATTGATCCTATTCTATTGAGATCGATTGCACCGCAATGTTTGGAAGCGTTCATGGATATCATGCAAAGATGTTTGATGTATGACGCAAATGAAAGACCAATAATGGGTGAGGTTGAGGTTGAACTTGAGCATGCTCTGGCACTGCATATCGAAGCTGATTGCTGTAAATAATATATTACTTCTTTGTTTCTTGATGTGCCAACAATATATATGATATACTTCAAAAGCCTACGCTTTGCGGAATTAACTAAAAAGTACCTTCTTGGTTTTACAACCAAACACTAGCACAAATAAACGAACAAGGAAAGTAAGAGTGTTTAGTAGTGAAGAATTTGAGTCTATTGGTTTCAACTAATTGAAATGTGAGACTCTACACTTATAACAAAAACTAGACTAATAATAAACCATACTCCAATTGACAGTCATTCAGCTATGTGAAATTGCTTATATTTAATATTTAGGACCAAATCCAATATCAGAGCCTTTCACATCAACTAGTTATACGTATTCGTTGGGGTCGAACGTCTCGTCATAGGTGCCGATTTCTAATGGATTTTGAAGCTCTCATGGGATGAAGTAGTTATCTGTTCTTCTGGTGAAGGCATTTTACAAAATTGCTTTTTCGTCTTCCTTTCAGACTACTCTGAGGACGAATGTGGTTCTTTGTCGATGTCGAGCAAGAGTTCTTGGTTGTCGATCCTCCTCAGCAAGGCACAAATGATTGTATCCGAAATCAGGGTGTGCTTCAAAATGACAAGAAAATATTCAAGTGAAGATTAATTTTGAATTTAGAAATAGGAAACACTTGTGAAGAGTTGCATTAGGTTTGAATTCGGAAATAGACAACACTTCATGAAGTGTTGCAGAATGAAAATGTGTAACTCTTGAAGAATTTTGTTATAGGTGAAACAATGTAACTTTTGACAAAAGCTTGTAACTCTTCGTAAAAGGAAGTTGTTTCACCAAGGGTCGCAACCTTGTGAAACAACACCAATATGGCCTATAAATACCCCAATCCGGATTCAGAAAAACATAACAAAAAATATACATCCTCTTTACTAAAATTTCAGATACTATTCCCTACATTTGAGTTTTTATAGATGTAGTGCAAACTCAAGTATAAGATAATTATCCTTGGTATTCCTGCAAACAAACTCTAAGACGATTTGAGAGTGCTTGAAATATTATAAGGAAAATGATTCGTTCACGATTCTAGTATTGATCCATTCGATTTAAATTATTTTTCTAACAAAATTATAGTATTTTAAATAATGGCAACAGTGGCTTCCGCAAATCGTATTTTTGTAGATGATGCTCTAATCAAGAAATTCAAAAAAAAATTCTTGAGAAAGGAATGGACAAAAGAAATGAGTAAAAAAGAAACACCAAGAAGGAATATTACTTGCTTTGAATGCGGAGAAATAGGACATGTTAAAAATGAATGTCCTACACTTCAAAAGAAGAATAAATTCAAGTGCAAGAAGAACATAAAGCATAAAAAGCTTGTTTAAAAAAAGTTGTCATCACTTTTTAAGTCAGGTCCGTTACACTTTTAATGCCAGATCAAGTTAATTGACTTAACAAAATCTGTTGCTATTTGATATTTAAAGAAATTGCTTGAAATTAAAAATGCGTCCTACACTTGTTAAGTCAAGTTTCCGTTTAAACGACTTAACGAGTCTTGAACAGAATTCAAAATTATGTCTTTTCATGAACCATTGTCATTCCAAACTATTACAAACCTTCATGAAAATGTCTCAAACTTTTGCATTAATTTCTAGAAGTTTCTTAGGATGTATTTAAGGAAAAATACATTAGTTTTTAAATTACCTCTTTCATTATTAATTTTTCACATCATTCAAATGATTTTCTAAGTGTTTATTCTTTTCAAACATGTTGAGACTTTGTGCATAACTTTAAAATCATTCATAAAAGTTTCATAATATTTTTATAGTACTTAAGGTTCATATATTATTGAATTGTAAATTGAAAGTGAAGATCAACTATCAATTGAAATTGAATCAAGAACAACTTCATATATTCAAATTTGTTCAAGTATGTAATTGATCACCAAGTGTGTGGTGACTTAATTTGTAAATAAAGTGTGTGTATTTTCTACAAGTATTTGTAAATAGAAAGTGGTATATTTTCTATTTGTTGGAGAAATGTCCTTTGAATTGGTTTGATTCAAAATCCATTATAGTTTTTGGTGTATTTAAGGATGTAGTGGCTTCAAGGGACTCCTCATTTTAGAAGGATGTTATCCAAGACGAAATAGATTCAATAATGTCAAACCACACTTGAGAACTTGTTAATATACCTAAAGGATCAAAATCTATTGGATGCAAGTAGGTATCTAAAAAGGAAGTATCATAGTGATGGTATACTAAACAACTACAAGGCTGAATTAGCAGCCATGAGTTTTTAGACAAAACGAAGGTGTTGATTATTTCATCACATAACTGCAATTAAAGTATTGTTTGCAATAGTTACTTTTCCTAACCTTAAACTTCATCAAATGGATATCAAAACGAAATGACAAAATAGATATCTCGGTGAGGAGATTTATATGGAACAACTAGATGGTTGTGTGGAAATGAACAAAAGGTGTGCAAGTTTGACAAATCATTACATGGATTAAAACAAGCACCGAAACAGTGACATCAAAAGTTTGACTCTATCATTGTAAGATTCACCAATTAAGGGGAGACAACAGCTTAGGGGAGAATTTTCAATCATTATAAAAAAAACGAATTCAAAGAGTTTGTCATCATCAAAAAGGGGAGATTGTGAGGAAAATATCTTATATCTAGTTCAATTTTGATGAAGACAAATATTATCAAAGGAGAAAAGGTTCAAAGTGTCATGCACATCAATGACGAAGTTGATCAAAAAGGTTTAGCATATAAATTCCAGTGAAGATTTAAGGCAAGTGAACGTAAATAAGGTTCCCATTGCAATTTATACTATACTATTTTAAATTGCTCATAATTTGATGTCTCACTTCATTTAAAACCTTCTTGCATCATCATGCATGATTATTTAAAAAAGCTTTTTCATCTGATTTTTGTAACAAGTGTTCGTACACAAAGTTGTGTGAGAATATTGTGATATCATTTGTCTCCATTTTGATTATATAATTGATCATTAGCAACAAGGTGAATGAAATTTTAGAAACAAAGATGTTTCTAACTTCCACATTCAAGATGAATGATCTTGGACTAGTTGACACACTTTTGGGGATCAAAGTAAATAAAAATAGTGGAGGTTATGAACTTAGACAAACACATTATGCTGAAAAAGTGCTTGATAAGTTCAAACACTTACGCTTTAAGGAAGTGAGCACTCCATTTGATCCGAATGTCAATCTTCAAAAGAATGATGGAAGAGTTGTGGCTCAATTGGAATATGCAAGTGCATGCAATGTACTAGACCTGACATAGCATTTGCAATTATTAAAATGAGTAGATTTTACTAGCAATCCAAATGGAGAGAACTGGAAGTCCATCATTTGGATTTTCGGCTATCTTATGAAAACAAAAAATATTGGTGTCCATTATGGTAGATTTAGTGCCATATTAGAAGGATATATCGATGCGAGTTGGATATCGAGTGTTGAATATAATAAACCTGCATTTGGGTGGAGATTTACACTAGTCGGGGGTGCAATTTCTAGGAAGAGCAAGAAACAAATGTGGCTCACTCTCTCAATCATAGAATCAAAGTTTGAGGCTCTTGCTTTTGATAGTGAAGAAGCTAAATGGTTGAGGGACCTTCCGTTAGATGTTTCATTGGCTAAAGACAATATTTCAAAGGTGTTGATACATTACGGTAGTTAAGCCCCTTTACCTAGAGCATACAAAAAGTTTATAACAGAAAGTCTAGGCAAGTAGGACTTAGACATTCTTTCGTGAAAAAATTGACTAAGGATGTAATCATTCATTCACATATACACGATCGAGCTATAATTTTCTTGATCCATTTACTAAACCACTGGCGAGAGACTTAGTAAATACCACCTAGAGAGGTATGCCATTGAAACTCCTTGAATAAGGGTTCCGACAACAGTAGCAACCCAATCTGAAGTTAACAAACCTTAACCTAAGATACCCATAACAAGTCGTTGATTTGGATGTTGGTGCAACATTTTGTGATAATGTTGACTATTACATATTGAGGGTTGAGTTTTTCCAAACTCTTAATGAAGTTCTATATCAAGGATATGTATCTCAAGAAAGAGATACAAAGTGAACATCACCTTTATGAATTTCGCGATGGCATCGTCGCAAATTGAGAGTTGGAGTTTCTCTCATGAAAAATTCACGAAAATAGGAAAAACACATAGCTATAAATAGTGATAGGCGAGAGATGTAGGCGAAAAACCACTAAAGAATGTGTGTAAGGTAACGTTGGTATAATCACAAGGAATAATGGTTCAACGCATAACTACCTAACATTCCGATTAAACTTTACGTTATCCTTACTATGGTTAAGTTCAAATCGAAAGATACTTAAGTATTAACATTCTTTGCATCTCTTTTTCTTTAATTGGTCTTGTCATTATTAGAACAAGTGGGAGACTGTTGTAAATTATTAAGAATTAATAATCTTGAGTGTGTTCCAAAATTACAAGAAAATATGTAAGTGAAGATTAATTTTGAATTCAAAAATAGGAAACACTTGTGAAGTGTTGTAGTAGGTTTGAATTTGGAAATAGGCAACACTTCGTGGAGTGTTGTAGAATGAGAGTATGCAACTATTGAAGAATGTTGTTGTAGGCGAAACAATGTAACTTTTCGTAAAAGTACGTAACTTTTGGAAAAAGATTGTTCGCTTGGTAAAAGGAAGTTGTTTTTCCAAGGGTCGCAACCTTGTGAAACAACACCAATATAGCCTATAAAACTTCAATCCAGATTCAGAAAAACATAACAAAAAATATACATTATCTTCAATAAAATTCCAGATACTATTCCCTTCATTCGAGTTTTCACCGGTCTTGTGCAAACTCGAGTATAACCTGAATTATCTTGGGTATTCCTGAGTACAAACTCTAAGACGATTTGAAAGTGCTTAAAATACTATAAAGAAAGTGATTCATTCACGATTTTATCCTTGATCCATTTGATTTAAATTAATTTTATAATAAACTTTCCAATTGTCTATCTTCCTTTCTCTATGTCGAGGGAAGCTATCACTGTGATTAGGGTCCAAACCATCTTGGAGTCTCGGGTATTAGACACGATGACGGTTTGGGATATATCCCTCTCGAAATTCTTCGTTAAGGAGTTCTATAACTAGAGATTATCTATTTATTACCACCAACAAATTCCTCAATCTTATGTTCGTTTTAATATTTGCTAACTGCCCTTCCGGGAGTTAGTCGTAAACCATGTCGCATGCCTCCCCTAGGTGGATCCATCAAGGAAACCTTGGGGGCCTAAAACTCTACTTATCTTAGAGAGGGAGAGGGATCCTCGAATATTTGAGGTTGTCGGATCTAACTCTCTATAATAGAAGATGAAGCAGCGAGGCCATCTTCTTGATGCATATTTTCTCTTACAACTGTGCATGCTAAGGATCATAGATGATTGAGGTTATGAGTTGGCTCTTGATAACTTGAGGAGCAGTTTTTTACTTGTCACTTAAACGACGTACCTACAAACGACGTCAATTTTTCTTATAGTGAGAAAGCTTCTTCTAAGAAAGGTCTGGCTCTTGATAACTTGAGGAGTAGTTTTTTACTTGTCCCTTAAAAGTTTTGGAAAAGAGAAAGGGCGTGTACCTGCATACACTCAAACATCCAATTTAATGACCATCAGTTATGAATTTATGATAGGTATAAAGGTGTTAAGGGAATTTTGTATTTCTATGTGATTTGATGTTAGTATCCTCCTTTTAATAGGTATTCTCATAGATTTTTTATCGACCCATATTATTTAATTTCCATCAAGACCGCTTATATTGGTAAGTGGTGAGATATAATTTGTTTTGTAATGTGAAAATCCTTCTTTCCCCACATTTTACTCAAATTGTGTGCTTTCTTTAGGACGGGCCCAATTCTTCTCACTAAGTCCTAGAATCATCTTTTAGATGGGTGATATTTGTCTCCTGACGTCATCCATTCGATGTCTTTTTGGCCAAAAATATCTTCATCTTAGACTTATTCTCTTCGGTCACAATTATAAGGCAAAATAACTATTTTCACACGTATTAAAAAAATTAGTTAAGTGTAATTAATTTTCTTGATTCATGTACAATCAAAATAAAATTTACGATAATATCCTTAGTTTATTTGATGAATCAATTTTCAACATTAAATACTTTTGAATTAAATTAAGGGTATAATAGTAATAAAAATATTAATTAGTCTAAAATTTAATGACTTTTGTTTATAATAGTGCCTAAGATTTAAGGTGTTTTTTTTGCTAATAATAGTGACAGGAAGGAGTATGTAACTTTGTGGATAATTTATCAATCGATTTATCAATTAAGGCAGAGACTGGATATAATTATTCTCAAAAGGGCTATCTGCTAGGATCGGACCGAATAAGAACAATTTTCAACTTTGACATAACTAAATCAATTAAAATTTGATCGAAATGTTCGCTATGTACTATCTTTTTTTTATTATGAGTGTATCCATGTATAGTGAAATTTTCTAGAACTTGCATTATTTTTTTCAGTTAATCATCTTATTATGTTCACACTAAGGCATAATTTTGTTACTATCTAGAGCCCATCAGGACTACATTATTCTTATTTTATTATATGTCATTTGCTATCCCCTTTGAGTCTAAAACAATTTCTTTGTTTTTAAACTAGGAAAAAACATGCTAACAATTCTAAATTTATTATATTTATTGTATCTCTTTGGAGCTAGAGAATCATTAAAAATAAAATCTTAAGTATATTATACTTCTAAATTTTGGGATTTCTCTAGAATAACAACGTTTGAAATTTGGGATGTTGGTCTTATGAGAAAATACTATAGATGAGACGATGAATAATATTGAGAAAATCAAATACCCAATGAAAAAGAAAATAAAAGAAAAATGAAGAACTAAAAAAAGAAAAAGAAGAATTAAAAAAGAAAAAAAATGAATTAGTGCCATAAATAAATAAAAATCTCAAATAGTTTAGGATCAATTATTTAACGAATTAATAGTGAAAAAAGAGATGTAAGAATTAAAGAAATGCATGATAACAAAGATTCTAAAGATTCATGAAAAAAAAATCAAACCAATTGGACATCATCCTAACAATTCGATTTCATAGTCTTTTACTTTTAAAATTATGATAGCGAAGCAATGAGAGAATTAGAACTCAAAGAACAAAAGGAAAATAGAGAATAATTGCAAGAGATAGTCAATCCTGACGCACGTATTCCTCATAGTGGCGGTTGTCGCTATGCGAAAAATCACAGAGTCGTCGTCGAACTTTATTTATCCCATAGGGAAGGGGAAACATCGAGGAAACCCCAAGAGGAAGGATAAGATGGTCTCGCGACCAAAAGATGGGTTCAGAAGCCGGTTATGCAAAAGGAAGGTATTAACACCCCTCACATCCATCGTACTCGATGGGAACCATTCGTCGTCTCATGTGTAAGGATGTTGCTAAGGGATTATGCTTTCTATGAATGCTTTAAAAGGAAAAGAAAATGTTTTAGAAATAAAGTGCTCACGGAGGATTGGAGCCCTCGTGCCTATGTACCCTCATGGTGCAATGAGGAAGTCAGAGCCTCGTAGTTCGCAGAACTAAAGGCAAAAGGAAAATAAGATGGTGAAAGAAGGTTCTTCGCCAAGATCTCGCAACCTCGTGCCTATGTATCTTTATTGACGAATGAAGAATCAAAGCGTCCGTAGTTCGTGGAACCATGGGTTGGTTGCTTTTAGTGGACGACGTTAACGTTCAAATCCTAGCAATAGGTTTGTCCGCTCGCACGCAAGGAGACTTATGCTTTATCGTGTTATGCGGTGGGATGGAATTAACGTGCCCTTTTGAAAAGGCTTAGGTTTTCGCCATCGTGGCAAGATGTCACATTTGATTTGTGATGATTGATTTTAGGGGTGAAATAAGTCCTCGGATAGGAACCCATGCGGGTAGTACCTAATTCTTTATCTCAAAAGATTTGCTTTGAAAATGGTATGGCGAATATAGTCACATCTATGTATTGAAAGATGAGTATCGAGAGCACACACTCTAAAGTGAGCATGAGCATCCTAATACTCGGAGAGGAAGAAATCTTCACTCAATCCTCTCTTTTGAGTTCAATACAAGGAGGACATTATTCGTTTTATTTAAGCGGTATTTTACTTTGGATTGTAAGTATTTAGACAGCGAACCCTAAAGGTAATGTCAAACACTCGGGATAGGAAAAGGTTTTCGCCTAACCACTCAACAATCATCCAAGTTTATTTAGAAAAGAGTTTTGAAAATGCACTTGGTACAAGTCCAAAGTTTTTGCATGAGAAGAAAAGATGATGAAAGGGAAGAAATGAAAGAGTGGTGATTAGATTAGGGTAGGTTGATGGCGATGCGCAAGGCAATCGACTTATGGTGGAAGCATACAAGGCTTGCTCGGGGTTAAAGGAATGATTGGATAAGGGTAGGTGAGAAGTATGGAGAAACCCTAAGGTGAGGGATGAGAAACAATCCAAGTAAATAAGTTTGAAAAGTGGCTTGACGTTGGATCAAGCCTTATTTATCTTTGTTTTGAATTTTTTTCTAAACGCTTTCATTTTTTATCTTTTCTAACCTATACACAAGCAAGCATACAAGCATACAAGCATATAAAACCCTACACTATTACATTGCAAATGGGGAGGGGAAGTATGAGAAATCCACCAAAGGGGGAGACCTAATCTAAGGCATAAAAGAAAATGAATGGAGTGAACCATAAAAGTACATTAGCTAGATTAAAGTTCTAAATGCCCAAATGTGTGAAGTTCCTTAAGTGATACCTCACAAAACGGAGCAAAAGAGTTAGTATATTCAATGTAATATGATGAGTATGAGATGCACAAGGTGGACTAAGATTGAACTTGAAAAGGGAGAACCCCTAATGTTGTCATGTCAAAATAAAATTAAATGATGATGATGCAAGATAAATGATAATTAGCTTAGGGTTAATGATCAGCACATCATAACGTATGAATCTGTAACAAGAATCATAAAAAATGGTTAAGAAATTGACCTACTCGAAAGGTTCTCAGTAGTGCTTGAAGATGAAGTTCGTTCTCACTCTTCAGAGCTCCGTTTGGCCTGATTCTTCTTGCTTTAGCTTCCTTGAACTTCCTACTTGAGATCTGGGCGAAGAATGGATCATAAATCTTCACGAATTTTTCCAACTGAATCGAGTTTCAGAGGGTTTTGAGCACGATCTAGGCAGAGTAAACCTGGCTCTCAAAGCTTTCAAATGGCATTGGGGGTAGCTTGGTATTTATAAAGGGATGGTGTATGGAGAGTAAGAGCGTGAGATTTGAGCTGAAATGTGAAATTGAGTGCGTGAGGTCTACTTGCTCTAAGCAACTTTTGCCAGCTCATTTTGACCCGCTGGAGATGTTAATCATATGATTTTTTGATTGGAAATGATTTTGTGAACATCTAGAAATGATTGGGAATGATAAGGTGTCCTCAATCCATAATATTCCTCTCTTTTGCCTCATCTATTTTGTCTTATGCAAAATGAGTTTTTACAAACTTGGCCACGTGCTTGTGTTCACAATTCTTCCTCATTTGAGCCAACTCTTGATGCCGTGTAATATAGGCCATGAGGAGGACAAAGAACATTTGGAATTAACTTGAATGGATGGTTGAGTTAAAAGATGTGTTGTATTGAACTTGGTGTGTTAAAATACTCTATAACTTGTGCCATAACTTGTGCTTCACTTTGAAATTGTACATATGCAAACCATGGATCATTGGGGTTGAAGTTTGAGTGACCTTTAACACTTTCAAATTCAGAATAGACCTATAATGTGAATTCCTACCATCATGCACAACTTGGTAGAAATTTATGGCCATGATCCAAACATGTCATTCTAGCTACTTTGGAAGGACATAACTTAAGATGTGATGAACCAATTGAGGCAAACATGATATCCTTGGAAAGGTCACATGGCCATGTACAACTTTCATGTTAGAACAAATTTGAGAAGATGCTTGGATGATAAGATACAATGGTTTGAAGTCATGACATCATCTCTGTTTGAAACTTAGAGAAAAACTAAGTCCTTTTGCCATATTGCACAAAGATGAAACCTTGACTTTAGCTTCAAATATATCCCACTTGGAGAATAATTATTTGCTCAAATCTTGCACCATGGTGTAGTATCAAATGAGATCTTCAATGGCAGCCCTTGTTTGTTGACTTTGAATGTCTGAGTCAAACCCCACAACCTTGCAAAGTTGATTGAATGAGCATGACTTCTGATACTTAGAAAACTTTCAAATTCCCCAATTTTGCACCTTTCTTCATTTTCAAGTTTTCTATTGGTGAAACTTGATTAAAATTCATACTTTCACGATTCTTGACTTGAAATGCTCATGGTTGACCAAAAAACTCAAAAGGCAAACTTTGACTTTGGACCTCAATTGACTTTTTCGCAGTTGAATCAAAATTTTTAATTATCAATACTTCAAACTTCTCCATCCGATAGAATGATGAGAATATGCCATAATGAATAGTTTGGAGCCCCTGAATTATATGTTGAGCCATGAGATCATGATATGGTCAATGTCAAGTTGACCTTGACCAAAGACCCTTCTTTGGAGTTTGTGATGAAATGGAACTTGATGATCTTGTGTCCATATGAGCCACAATTTGTAGAAATGATGAAAAACCCTTGAGGTAAGATCCTTAATCCAATGCTTTAAGAGTTCATGTAAATGAATGATTGATGTCATGACCTAATGGAGATGCACATGAATGAGAAGCAAAAGGCAACTAGGGTTAGGAAAAGTGAGGGCAAATTTTGGGGTACAACAGCTGCCCCTATACAATCGACTTAAACCTGAAGGTATGAAAAGTAACGATTTTCAGACATTCGAGGTATAAGGGGACTTGAATACCAAAAGAACCATAAAATTTACACTTTGGGGATGAAAGAAATATGTAAGGTGATGTAACAACTTTTAGATTCTAATAGGGTACTAGCCGAAGGTGGATTTCAAAAAGGGATGTCGGCCAAAGGCGGGCTTAAAAAACAATGTCGGCCGAAGGCGGACATACAAGGGAATACCGACCGAAGGCGGACTTACAACAAGGATACCAGTCGAAGGTGGATTTTGAAAATGGATGTCAGCCGACGACAAACTTAAAAAAGAATGTCGACCGAAGGCGGACTTACAACAAGGGTACCAGCCGAAGGTGGATTTTGAAAAAAGGATGTCGACCGAAGGCGGGCTTACAAGGGAATTCCGGCTGAAGGCGGACTTACAACAAGGGTACCAGTCGAAGGTGGATTTTGAAAAAAGGATGCCGGCCGAAGGCGGTCTTAAAAGGGAATGCCGGCCAAAGGCGGACTTACAATCAGGGTAAAAATGTTTTATGTGAAAGTTACAGTTTTCTGAGAATATACCAACAAGTTACTTTTGAGAAAGGCTTAAATTAGCTTATGCTTCGATGCATGTTTGAATTTTTCCATGGCGTAATGCTCTATATCAAATGGAAATGCTACGCGTTTTGAGGATGCAATGTGATGATGATCACTATATGCCATTTTTTTCCGTCTACGGAATTAAAAAAATAACGCTATCCTCGTACCCTCACGAACTCACCCTCACTCACCATCATCAAAATCTGAAAATATTCATCTTCACCTCACCAACGTCAATTTTCGAAGTCCCTTCACAATCGTAAATTCAAACTTTGAGGATTCTCATCGTCCCTTTCACAGTCGTCGAAGTCTCTCATCGTCATCTCACCATCGTCGAACTCTGAAGTCTCTTACCCTCACCTCACCATCATTGAACTCTGATGTCTGTCAGCCTTACCTCATAGATCTCACAAACTATAACCCTAACCCTTACTCTATTTGAAACATACTCCATTTATCTCTCCAAATCCGGTTACAATTTCAACTATACCTTCGATTTTCAAAACCTTCTCTGTGAAACCCTTATTTGTTAAAACCCCACGAGACCACTTTGTCACCATACATCTACCTCTGCGAGAGTCAACACAAAAAACATTAAGGTCTCAACCATGGTTTTAAATTGAGGTTGCGGTCGTGGATACGGTTGCGGTTGCGTGTGTTGCGATTGCGGCCACTGCGGTTGCTGCAATGCGTATTGCGGCCAATACAGTGTGAATTTTTATTGAAAGATATTTGAAATATACCATTGAAAAACTCTTGATGTTAATCTTTTACCTTACAAATAAGATGTAAATTGAGTTTTTGGGTCTCAAAATTTGAGTTATGATAAAAATATGTAAAGAAACATGAGTGAAGTTGTTTGAAGTGAATTTTAATGTAGTTAGACGCATGATTTCAAATAACACCGCAATTGCGGTCCGATGCGGATGCGGTGACTACCGCATCAGCAATATTGCGGCCGCAATTGCAGTTGCGGACCGCAATTTAAAACCACGGTCTCAACTAATACAATTACACAACCTTGAGACTCATTCATCTTGATACTTCCTTGAATTTGTAAGACTTTCAACCCCTCTTAAATCCCACTAGAAATTAGTTTCTGAAAGTTACAATTTTCTCTAATTAGGATTTTTTCTAAATGATAAAATTGGTGATGGGATTTGAACTGATCTGTATGTTTTATATTAGTAATTTATTATATGGCTTCTATGGAACTTCAGATAAAATTGGTGATGGGATTTGAACTGCTCTGTATGTTTTATATTAGTAATTTATTATATGGCTTCTATGGAACTTCAGATGTCCCATATTTTCTTATAACAAACTTGTGTTGTGTATGAAGATGGGTGAATGCAAATATGTTGACATGCCCAATACTATTTTCTTACTGATTGTGTAGAAATCATAGGGAGCTATCTCTTTTTAAGATAGGATCTTAATTTCAATTGAATAGGTATGTATTGGGATCTTCTTTGGAGTACACAAGGAATCAAATTAGGCTTTGATGTGTATGTCAATGCTACTTAGTTTTTTTTACTACTTGAAGTTATAATTTAAAATGAGGATCGGGTGGAGCTATCATTCAAAAGAATGTGGGATCATTTTCTTAAAGAAAATTTTGATTGACAAATGGTAATTGGTCCAAATTTGTGAATGATGCTCTTTGAAATGATAGATATTAGGTTAATATTTGTAAATGGTCCACTTCATTTTTGTTTTGCTATGTGGTTTAGTAGGCTTCTACTGTTATGAAATTTATGAGCACTTACATACATCCACTTAGTAGTCTATTTGAGGTCTTATATACATGAATGAATGCTTGATTTTTCCTTTTAGTTTATGTTTGATTTGACACGAGATTCAGCCACTTCCATAAGGTCCATGGCTTTATTTGTCCCTAGTCTCTACTTACATTAATAAATATGAATTAAAATATGGTTAAATTATATTTACCCCATGTGATTTGGAGAATATAACTTTTCCACCACATATTTTCAATTTTTCACTTAGAATTTAATCAACACATTTGTTATCTCTGTTAAGATTAGTGATTTAGTATTATTAGTAAGCTAATTGAGTTTAGTGAGTTAATTAAGTTTGTGTATATATTATAGCTTTTCCCCACCTTTTGTAATCAAACTAATTCATTCTAATGAAGCTTCAATTCCAATTATCTCATAATACTCTCTCTTTTCTGTTTTCATTCTTCTTGTTCTTGAACCAACATATGCTTCTTTGATATTCATCATTATGGTATCATTCGCATTTCCGATCCAACATCTGCTATCCAAACTCTGAATTTCCTCAATCTGCAACCTTGGCGCTGTCACGAGTTCCGCCACCTGATCCACTCTCTCATCCTAATTCACCATACTTTGTTCATCCCAACGATAGTCCTAGCTCAGTCATCGTTTCTCCGAAGCCCACCGAATCTAACTACCATTCTTGGGCACGATCCATGAAGAGAGCTCTTGGTGGTAAGCTAAACCTAGATTTCATTGATGGTAGTCTTCCCCCACCGCTTGATTCTTTTTATCCTTCGTTTCGAGCTTGGAATCACTGCAAAATGTTGGTGCATTCTTGGATTATGAACTCTGTTTCTGAATCCATTGCACAATCAATAGTTTTCATGGAAAATGCAGTAGACGTTTGGAACGGCCTCAAAGAACGATTTTCACAAGCTGATCTCATTCGTATCTCTGAGCTGCAGCAAGAAATTTACAACCTCAAGCAAGAAAACAAATCGCTAACTGAATTTTTCTCTACTCTGAAAATTCTTTGGGTTGATCTATACTTGCCTTTACCTATGTGCACTTGTTGTATTCAATGTTCTTACGAAGCTATGTGTAGTGCTAGGTCCAATCACAAACTACTTTACATCATTAGGTTTTTAGCCAGATTAAATAATCAATTTGCTGTTGTTAAGTCTCAAATCTTGTTCATGGATCCTTTGCCTCCACTTAATAAGATATTCTCTATGGTAATCCAACATGAAAGGCAAAATCAGTTATCTATTGTTGTTGATGAATCTCAAGCATTGATCAATACAGCTGATTCTAAAAGATCTCACTCCAAGTTCAATTACTTCAAATCCGGTAATCATGTATGTACTTTCTGCAACAAAACCAACCACACAGTGGAAAATTGTTTCAAGAAACATAGAGTTCCACCCCATATGCAGAAACATATTCCTAATTCAGCAAACAATGCTACATCAGAAGAAGGAGATCTTGATTCTACATCCAATTCTACTTCTGATTCCCTTGACATGAAGAATGGTAATTCCTCTATAACACAAGATCAGTTCAATGTTTTAATGGATCTAATTCAGAAGTCACATCTTGGATCCAAAGGTACAGGACAAGCTTCTTCTTATCAGGTTACTGTTGGTCATTCACTAACAGGTAATACCCAATTCTCTTTTCCTTCATCTGATTTTTGTCCTTGGATTATAGATTTTGGTGCTAGTGATCACATATGTAGTTCTAACCATTGGTTTCAATCATACAATTCTATTTCTCCCATTCATGTTAATTTACCTAATGGCCAAACATTTATTGCCAAACATTCTGGCACCATCAAGTTTTCCCCTAATTTTTCTGTGTCTAATGTATTGTTCATACCTGAATTCTCCTTAAATCTATTATCTGTTTCAAAATTATGTGAGTTTTCCAATTGTTATGTGTATTTTTCTGGCTCACAATGTCTTATTCAGGAAAAAAACATCATTGAAGATGACTGGTTTGGCTGAAAGGAGGAATGAATTGTATTACTTAATCTTAGAAGATAAGACCTTACACACTCATTTCAATAAAGCTTCAGCAGCCAATGTCTCAATACCTGACACAGACACAACCTTATGGCACTTTAGATTAGGACATTTATCTCATAGTAGATTACTTCTTTTACACTAAATGTTTCCTTTCATTCCTACTAATAATAATGATGTTTGTGATGTGTGTCATTATGCTAGACAAAGAAAGCTTTCATATGTTGTTAGCACAAATAGATCTTCACACCCTTATGACATGATCCATTTTGACATTTGGGGACCCTAGATATAAAATCTTTACATGGTCATTCTTATTTTCTCACTGTTGTAGATGACTATAGTAGATGCACATGGATAACTCTCATGAAATTTAAAGCAGAAACTATACAACATGTTATTAATTTCATCAAACATATTGAAAAACAATATGGAGCTAAAGTTAAGACCAATAGGACTGATAATGGACTTGAGTTTAGTATGCCAGAATTTTATGCATCTTATGGCATTGTTCATCAAACTAGTTGTGTTGAGTCTCCACAACAAAATGGAAGAGTGGAGAGGAAACATCAACACATTTTAAATGTTGGTAGAGCATTACTCTTTCAATCAAAATTACCAAAACAGTTTTGGTCTTATGTTGTTGTTCATGCCACTTTCATTATTAACAAGATCCCTACTCCTGTTTTACAAAACAAATCTCCTCATCTTTTATTGCATAATGAACTTCCCAACATCCATAGTCTTAAAGTTTTTGGTTCCTTGGCTCACGCCTCTACTCTTCAAGCTCATAGAACTAAACTTGAGCCAAGAAGTAGAAAATGTATTTTTCTTGGCTATAAAAATGGTATGAAGGGTGATGTTTTATATGATGTAAACAGTCGTGAAGTTTTCATTTCTAGAAATGTTACACATCATGAACATTTATTCCCTTACCAAGGAAACAATGATACTACTTAGGATTACCATGATCACAATGATTCACAATCTCCACTTAGGAACTCTCCCAATGATTAACCCAAAATGATCTTAATGATCACATCTCTTCCCCACAAGACCTCACACTTAATTCCCTACCACAAAACATTGACCTTAATTCTGATATTTCACCTCAGAATGTTTTTCCCAAGCAACATGATCAATATGTCCCAAATCCTAATCCTGAACAAACTGACCAAACTGAACAACACTCAGATAGTGTAGAAAATTGTTAGATGTCAAACATGCAACATATTTGTATTTGATTCTTGGCATTTTTCAACACTTTCTATGAATTATTATTGATTTTAGTGGTGAATTGTTGTTGTTCTTTAAACATTGTAATATACCTTTGGTGCTTGTAATATGTGTGCTATTGTGCAGGAAAAGGCACTAAATGATCAAAAAATTAAGACAGAAAAAGGTGATGCAAGTTGTCAAAGAAGGAGGAACACAATAGCAGGTTCGCTTTGCAAATCCAGGCGAATTCACCAGCGAACGTTCGCTTTACGAACGGTGGCGAAGCTCCCAGCGAAGAGCTCCAGAATGAGACAGTGGGAAAAGGGAGTAAAATTCGCTTTGCGAACAACCAACGAGTGTTCGCTGCTTCACTCGCTGTGCGAAGGACCTGGCAAAGGACTCTTGGCTGAGGAAGTGGCTAAAGGAACTAAAATTCGCTTTGCAAATGTTTTGGCGAATGGTTCGCTTTGCGAATGAAACGTTCGCTTAGCGAACCCGCGATGACAGCCAAGGGCGGTTTAAGCTTTCAGAGGCACTTAAAGTGCCATTTTTCTTAATTCGCTGGGCGAAGGGATCATTCGCTAGGCGAATGCATCAGATCCCAAGTGTGTTATAAATAGATTTTTTAGTTTTCTTGGGATCATAACTTAATACTTTGACACAAAAACATACTTTTCTGAGTTTTGATCATCCAAGAGGGAATTTTCACATAGAGAAGCTGAAGTCACATCCGATCCCGATTATTCGACGCGGATGTTCTTTCATCTCCTCTTGAAACTTGTCATCCAAGCTACCATGACAATGTGTAGCTAAACACTCTTGTGTTGAGATTAGAAGTAGTTAATCTTGCTTATATGTATTTCTTTTGATCTTATGTATATGAACAAGGTTGATGATCAATATATGATGAAGTTGTTTGTGCTTAATGATATATTTGTGGTTTGAATCACTCTAGATGTAACGCCCCAGTTTTAGTTAGTTTTATTTAATCGAGTCGATTTGATTATTTTTATTATTATATTATTTTATTTTTTACTTTTATTTGATAATATATTATTTTTCGTCCTGAATATGTTTTATCGCGTTTTGAGAGCGTTTGCGAGATATTTGAGTGTAGGGGGTATTTTGGTCATTTCACTTTATTTTTATTAAGTTAGTAAAAATAGAAAGAGAGAAAAATAGAGAGAAAGAAAAAGAGAAGAAGGAAAAGGGAAAAAAAATAGAAAGAAAGAAGAAAAGAGAGAAAAACTTGGAAAGGAAGAAAATCAATCAACCGACTTTTCATACACGATTAAATCGGGTAAGGGTGTGAAACTCGATTATCTTATCATTGTGTATGATTATGTATGTGTGTGTTTGAATGTTATCTTGCCTTTCCATAGTTTTTGGAGTATAGGTCGAAATGAGAAAAATGAATCGAAATCGATGTTTTCGCGGTCAGAAATCGATATGAATTGCATTGTATGATCACACCGTGTTTATAAACAATCGTCGATATTTGTTTTGCTGTTGGAATGGAATTAGGATGGAAAATGGGGATTTTGGGGTGTTGGAATCGTGTAAAAATGCAGCAGATTTTTCTGGTTCTGGTGTAGACCTCCAGGCGGTGGTATGGGCGCCGTTCCGATTATCCGTTTTGAACATTCTTGGTATCGTTGGAAAGCTATTGAGATGTACTTTCTTATTAAAAAGGTTTTGAGATTGTCGGTCGATTTAATTATATCGGGAATTTGAAATAGTGTTGTTTTGCCGACTTTTACTGTTGTAATTGTGTGTAATTGATGTGTATCATGAAATGTGCTGTTGATATGGATATCGTATGACTTGTGTGTTGTTGGGTGGTGAAATGCATGATTATAGATGTGTATATGTGTGCATTTGAATGTCATGAGTCATTGTATGCCAAACATCATGATATGCATTCTTGTGATGTCGTGTGCCCTAGTGGGTGTGAGCGACAAAACGATTCCAGAGGGAATTCGCTATAACATCGTGAGCCTTATACCGAGAGGACCTAAAACGATGATTATAGATGATCGTGAGCCTTATACAAAGAGGACCTAAAGCGATCAGATCGTGAGCCTTATACCGAGAGGACCTAAAGCGATCCCTAAACGTCGTGAGCCTTATACGAAGAGGACCTAAAGCGACGGGGAACATCGTTTGCCCGACGTGGAGTTACACTAAGTAACAAGCGATGATTCCAATAGTTCCTGAGTGAACTAGTGATGAGAATGATGGATGGACGGTACCCGCATTGCATTTGCATTGAGTCGTTGTGTCGGTCTCTTTGCATTTGCATAAATCATGAATGGATTGATTTTGTGTGGAATTGTGAATGGAATTGATGAGTTGAGATACATATATTTATGTTATTGATAAATGCATTGAGCATGATTGATATGCCTTGGTGATGGATATATGAGATATGAATTGTGTTTTTTTGTGTTTGAATTCTGGTGTAAGTTGTGATGAGAATATTTTACCTGTGTATTTTGGTGTTATTATATAATTGTATGCAATTATATTATGATTGTGTTTCTCACCCTTCTGCTGTTTTTAATGCTCTATGAGGCATTGCAGATTAGATGCTGGAGGTCTTTTTGTGAAGCTTAGGTCTTCATTCTTTTGTCGGTCGGCTCTGATATGTAGCACTGGGTAGTCGGGGAGATCGTTTGTGACTTATGTGTATATGTATATATATCTTTTGGATTGTACATGTATGACTCTGTATATGGCAGACAAACTTTTTATGTTATATATATATGAGATTCAGTTGCAGATTTTCCGCTGTTATTCTGTATCTGATTTGGGGGTAGTAGGAACTAAGTTCCTCTGTTAATTGCTACCTGATTGTTGCATATCTTTATGAGCAGGGTTTTTGTGTTTTGTCTCAATTGATGTGACGCCTTAGTCTATGCCGTGAATGTTTTCATTATACTCTGATTGGTTGTTATCGCTTTAATTAATTGGGGTGTTACATTAAGTGGTATCAGAGCCAGTCCGTGTCAGTTTGTGTCAGTCCTTGTTGGTCGTTGTGGTTGGGTGCGCTGTTTATTTAACCATAGTTGCTGTTATTGGAAATGAACAGAATATGGCTAGTAGGAATGATGCTGCTTTGGCTGCTGCTATGCAAGCTATGGCTCGGGCTGTGCAGGGTGCACCTAATGCTGGTGGGAATGATGAGTTCAGGAAGAACAAACCACCTGTCTTCAAAGGGAGACATGATCGTGATGGTGCACAGATTTGGCTTAAGGAGATTGAAAGAATCTTTCGAGTAATGGACTGTGCTGAGGAACATAAGGTGAGATTGGGTACTCACATGTTGCAGGAGGAGGCTGATGATTGGTGGGTTAGTACTCGTCCTGTGTTGGACGCTGTAGATGAAGTAGTCACTTGGGCTTTGTTTAGCAGGGAGTTTTTGAGGAAGTATTTTCCTGAGGATGTAAGAGGAAAGAAAGAAATAGAGTTCTTGGAATTGAAACAAGGTAATATGTCTGTTGTTGATTACACTGCTAAGTTTGTGGAACTTGTTCAGTTTTATCCACATTATGCTGAAGCGACTGCGGAGTTTTCCAAGTGTGTGAAGTTTGAGAACGGATTGCGTCCTGAGATAAAGCAGGCAATCGGTTATCAAAGGATTAGAAGGTTTTCGGACTTGGTGGATTGTTGTAGGATTTATGAGGAAGATAGCAAAGCTCGTTCTACTCATTATAAGAGTGTGAACGAAAGGAAAGGGAAGCAACCGTTTCGTGATGGTCCTTATGTGACACTAGCTGATAAGGGTAAGCAAAGGGGTAATTTTGAGAAAAGGTCAAGTGGAGGAGGAATGTCTAATCCTCTGAGATGTTTTAGGTGTGGTGACTTAGGACATCGTCAGTTTGAATGCAGGAAAGATATGAGGAAGTGTTCCATTTGTGGAGGTTTAGGACATGTTGTAGCTGATTGTAAGAAGAATGTGGTGAAGTGTTTCAACTGTGGTGAACCTGGTCATATTAGTACGAAGTGTCCGAAACCAAAGCAAGCTCAGGCTGGAGGGAAAGTATTTGCATTGGCAAGGACTCAGACTACAAGTGTAGACCGTCTGATCAGAGGTACTTGTTTTATTAATAGTACGCCTTTAGTTGCTATTATTGATACTGGAGCGACTCATTCGTTTATTTCGCCTGAGTGCGCGAAGCGTTTGAATCTTTTGTTGTCTTCGATGGGTGGAGAGATGGTTATTGATACTCCAGCAATGGGGTCAGTAACTACTTCTTTGGTTTGTTTAAGCTGTCCTTTGACCATTTATGGTAAAGATTTTGAGTTAGATTTGGTGTGTTTGCCGTTGGAGGGTTTAGATGTGGTTCTGGGAATGATATGGTTGCAGTTCAATCGGGTTCATATTGATTGTTATCATAAGTTGATGCGATTTCCTTCTCTTGAGCAAGACGAGGAATCGAGTTTCTTATCTACCAAAGAGTTGAAGAAACTTTTGGCGGATGAAGCTCAGTTGTTCGGGTTGTTTGCATCATTGACAGTGGATAGTCAAGTTGCAATTGATGTGTTTCCAGTTGTGTGTGAATTTCCAGAGGTGTTTCCGGAGGATATTTCAGATGTGCCGCCAGAGAGAGAGGTGGAGTTTTCTATAGATCTAGTTCCTGGTACTAGACCTGTATCGATGGCACCATATCGTATGTCGGCATCTGAGTTGGTTGAGCTGAAGAAGCAGTTGAATGAATTGTTAGAAAAGAGGTTTGTGAGGCCGAGTGTATCGCCTTGGGGTGCTCCAGTTCTTTTGGTGAAGAAGAAAGATGGAAGTATGCGATTGTGTATTGATTATCGCCAGCTGAATAAGGTGACGATTAAGAATAAGTATCCTCTTCCGAGAATTAATGATTTGATGGACCAGTTGGTAGGTGCTTGTGTGTTTAGTAAGATTGATTTGAGGTCAGGATATCATCAGATTAGAGTGAAAGAGGAAGATATTCAGAAGACGGCTTTTAGGACACGTTACGGTCATTACGAATATTCTGTGATGCTGTTCGGAGTTTCTAATGCGCCAGGTGTGTTTATGGAGTATATGAATCATATTTTCCATGAGTATTTGGATCGATTTGTTGTTGTGTTTATTGATGACATCTTGATTTATTCTTAGTCCCGGGAGGAACATGCGGAGCATTTGCGTGTTGTGTTGTAAATTTTGAAGGAAAGGAGACTTTTTGCCAAGTTGTCCAAGTGTGAGTTCTGGTTGTCAGATGTGAGTTTTCTTGGGCACGTGATTTCAAGTAATGGTATTGCTGTGGATCCATCTAAAGTAGATGAAGTTCTACAATGGGAGGCTCCTAGATCTGTTACTGAAATTAGAAGCTTTTTGGTTTTAGCTGGTTATTATCGAAGATTCATTGAAGGCTTTTCCAAGTTAGCACTTCCTTTGACCCAGTTGACTTGTAAAGGTAAAGCGTTCATTTGGGATATTCAGTGTGAGGAAAGTTTTAGTGAGCTGAAGAGAAGATTGACTACAGCTCCGATTTTGGTCTTACCGAATCCTACTGAACCGTTTGTGGTGTATTATGATGCGTCTTTGATTGGTTTGGGTGGTGTGTTGATGCAAGAAGGTAAGGTTGTGGCTTATGCTTCGAGGCAATTGAGGATTCATGAGAAGAATTACCCTACTCACGATTTGGAATTAGCGGCTGTGGTTTTTGTATTGAAAATTTGGAGGCATTATCTCTATGGTACAAGATTCGAAATCTTTAGTGATCATAAAAGTTTGAAATACTTGTTTGATCAGAAAGAGTTGAATATGAGGCAACGGAGATGGTTGGAATTTTTGAAGGACTACGATTTTAGCTTGAATTACCATCCTGGTAAAGCTAATGTGGTAGCCGATGCATTAAGCCGGAAATCTTTCCATATTTCCGCTTTGATGGTTAAAGAGTGGGAACTTTTGGAAGCATTTAGAGATTTGAGTTTATGTGTGAATTGACATCTGACAGCGTGAGGCTTGGTATGTTAAAGGTCACTAATGATTTTCTGTTAACCGTTAGCGAGAAACAGAAGCTGGATGTGAAATTTGTAGATTTGATGACGGTTGGAGATCAAAGTGCAAATGGTGACTTTAAAGTGGACAATAAGGGTGTTTTGAGATTCCGTGGTAGAATTTGTATTCCTGAGTGGAAATGGGACAACATTTCTATGGATTTTGTGATAGGGTTGCCGAATACACAAAGGGGACATAATGCAATTTGGGTAGTTGTGGATAGACTGACTAAATCGGCGCACTTCATTCTGATTGACATCAGTTTTTCTTTGGAGAGGTTGGCTGAGATTTATATCAGTGTGATTATGAAGTTACATGGTGTTCCGTTGAGTATTGTTTCAGATCGAGATCCGAGATTTACTTCCAGATTTTGGGAAAGTTTGCAAAAGGCGTTAGGTTCCAAGTTGAGATTGAGTTCTGCTTATCATCCGCAGACGGATGGTCAGACCGAGAGAACTATTCAGTCGTTGGAGGATTTGCTGAGAGCTTGTGTTCTTGAGCAAGGTGGTTCTTGGGATAGTTATCTTGCATTGGTGGAATTCACGTATAACAATAGTTTCCATTCGAGTATTGGAATGACACCTTTTGAAGCGTTGTATGGAAGGAGATGTCGAACACCTTTGTGTTGGCATGAATCTGGTGAGAGCTCGGTGGTTGGATCGGAGTTAGTGCAACAAACTACGGACAAGGTGAAACTTATTCGTGAGAAAATGAAGGTTTCTCAGAGTAGGCAAAAGAGTTATCATGATCGAAGGAGGAAAGGTCTTGAGTTTCAAGAAGGCGATCATGTATTTTTTAGAGTTACACCGGTGACAGGTGTTGGTCGTGCATTGAAGTCGAAGAAGCTTACTTCTCAGTTTATTGGTCCTTACCAGATATCCGCGAGAGTGGGTGCTGTGGCTTATCGGGTGGTGTTGCCGCCGAGTCTTTCGAATTTGCACGATGTGTTCCATGTTTCACAGCTTCGGAAGTATGTTCCGGATCCGTCGCATGTGATTCCGATGGATGAAGTTGAGGTAAGGGAGAACCTTACGGTTGAGGCATTACCAGTGAGGATTTTGGATCGCGAGTTGAAGCGGTTAAGAGGCAAGGATATTGCGCTTGTGGAAGTAGCGTGGGGAGGTGCTTCCGAGGGCAAGGATGCAGGAGTCGTATCCAGAGTTGTTCGTCTCAGGTAATATTTTCGAGGACGAAAATTTCTAAGTGGGGGAGAGTTGTAACGCCCCAGTTTTAGTTAGTTTTATTTAATCGAGTCGATTTGATTATTTTTATTATTATATTATTTTATTTTTGACTTTTATTTAATAATATATTATTTTTCGTCCTGAATATGTTTTATCGCGTTTTGAGAGCGTTTGCGAGATATTTGAGTGTAGGGATATTTTGGTCATTTCACTTTATTTTTCTTAAGTTAGTAAAAATAGAAAGAGAGAAAAATAGAGAGAAAGAAAAAGAGAAGAAGGAAAAGGGAAAGAAAAGAGAAAGAAAGAAGAAAAGAGAGAAAAACTTGGAAAGGAAGAAAATCAATCAACCGACTTTTCAAACACTATTAAATCGGGTAAGGGTGTGAAAATCGATTATCTTATCGTTGTGTATGATTATGTATGTGTGTGTTTGAATGTTATCTTGCCTTTCCATAGTTTTTGGAGTATAGGTCGAAATGAGAAAAATGAATCGAAATCGATGTTTTCGCGGTTGGAAATCGATATGAATTGCATTGTATGATCACACTGTGTTTATGAACAATCGTCGATATTTGTTTTGCTGTTGGAATTGAATTAGGATGGAAAATGGGGATTTTGGGGTGTTGGAATCGTGTAAAAATGCAGCATATTTTTCTGGTTCTGGTGTAGACTGTCGGGCGGTGGTATGGGCGCCGAGCGATGCATGAGTTGCGCCGCTGCTCCGCTGGGCGATACACTAGAGGCGCAGCTTGTCACGCTGCTGACTCTTTTAAGTTTTGGTGGGGAATTTTTACGCCGCTGCTGCGCCGGGCGACGCAGAGGCGAGGGGCACTGCCGGGCTAAATTTTGGTACCGCCGGGCGCTCCTGGGAATTTTGCATTAGTTCTGTTTTCTTTTTACTTCTGTAACTTGTGTTCCGATTATCCGTTTTGAACATTCTTGGTATCGTTGGAAAGCTATTGAGATGTACTTTCTTATTAAAAATGTTTTGAGATTCTTGGTCGATTTAATTATGTCGGGAATTTGAAATAGTGTCGTTTTGTCGACTTTTACCGTTGTACTTGTGTGTAATTGATGTGTATCATGCAATGTGCTGTTGATATGGATATCGTATGACTTGTGTGTTGTTGGGTGATGAAATGCATGATTATGGATGTGTATATGTGTGCATTTGAATGTCATGAGACATTGTATGCCAAGCATCATGATATGCATTCTTGTGATGTCGTGTACCCTAGTGGGTGTGAGCGACGAAACGATTCCATAGGGAATCCACTATAACATTGCGAGCCTTATACCGAGAGGACCTAAAGCGATGATTATAGATGATCGTGAGCCTTATACAAAGAGTACCTAAAGCGACCGAATCGTGAGCCTTATACCGAGAGGACCTAAAGCGATCCATAAACGTTGTGAGCCTTATACCAAGTGGACCTAAAGCGACGGGGAATATCGTTTGCCCGACGGGGAGTTACACTAAGTAACAAGCGATGATTCCAATAGTTCCTGAGTGAACTAGTGAGAGAATGATGGATGGACGGTACCGCATTGCATTTGCATTGAGTCGTTGTGTCGGTCTCTTTGGATTTGCATAAATCATGAATGGATTGATTTTGTGTGGAATTGTGAATGGAATTGATGAGTTGAGATACATATATTTATGTTATTGATAAATGCATTGAGCATGATTGATATGCCTTGGTGATGGATATATGAGATATGCATTGTGTTGGTTTGTGTTTGAATACTGGTGTAAGTTGTGGTGTGAATATTTTACCTGTGTATTTTGGTGTTATTATATAATTGTATGCAATTATATTATGATTGTGTTTCTCACCCTTCTGCTGTTTTTAATGCTCTATGAGGCATTGCAGATTAGATGCTGGAGGTCTTTTTGTGAAGCTTAGGTCTTCATTATTTTGTCGGTCGGCTCTGATATGTAGCACCGGGTAGTCGGGGAGATCATTTGTGACTTATGTGTATATGTATATATATCTTTTGGATTGTACATGTATGACTCTGTATATGGCAGACAAACATTTTATGTTATATATATATGAGATTCAATTGTAGATTTTCCGCTGTTATTCTGTATCTGATTTGGGGGTAGTAGGAACTAAGTTCCTCTGTTAATTGCTACCTGATTGTTGCATATCTTTATGAGCAGGGTTTTTGTGTTTTGTCTCAATTGATGTGACACCTCAGTCTCTGCCGTGAATGTTTTCATTATACTCTGATTGGTTGTTATCGCTTTAATTAGTTGGGGGTATAGATTGGGGGGTGTTACACTAGACATAGATTTTCAAAATCTTACCCTAATATCTTCATCTCTTAAAAACCAAACTCTAGACATAGATTTGGGGTTCATTATTCTCTTTGTATTGATCTTAACGGTTGTTGTTTCGATTGTTAGCATTAGACATCATCTAACGGTCTAAACAATGATACTCACGAATTTTCTTTAGACATAAACTTATTTGAGAGGATACGCGATTGTATTGGTTGGAACTAAGTTCATACGCTTGATTAAACGGATATGTATGAAAAGGATTAGCGAAATCTAATCTCGACATGCTTTCATAAAACCTACAACATCTTTGATATAGTTTACTTCTTTGCTACCTAAATTGATGTTATAAAACAAAAAACAAATTGAAAACCAATTACTTAAAACGTTTCGACTATTGAACGACAAGCATCAAAATATCGCATAATCCCTGCGGATACGATAAAAACACCCCCTGAAATACTGTTTCAACAGAAAGGCGCCGTTGTCGGGGATTGTTGTTTGATATTGCAAGAATTGCAATAGTTGTTTTGTTTTAAGCTTGTTAACTTTTTCTTGAGCTTGTTGATTTGTTTGGCTTAGTGTGCAGACTCCGTTTTATGCGAGGGAAGCTACCCGCAGACGAACTTCTTTTTGATCCTGAAATTGAAAGAACTGCGCGTAGATTAAATAGTAGAACAAGGCGGAGGAGGCAAATTGCCAAAGAAAGACGAGAGCGAGACGGAAGTTCAACTTCGACGCAAACACCACAGTTACCGCCCATCATGACTGAACCAACACCACCACCACCTGCTTCTAGACCTTGTACTAATAGTCCGAGACATAATGCACATTTTGTACGCAATGCTCAGAATGGTCGGCATTCAGAAATGAAAACTGGTATCCTCTCTCTTCTATATCAAAGTCCTTTCACTGGTATGGATCACGAGGATCCTTTTACACACTTGACTAAGTTCTATGAGATTGCGGGAGCAACTGGTGCACCCGAAGCTGAAGAGGAATCACTGTTTAAGAGACTATTCCCACAAGCAAGAGTTGTTAACAAGTTAAGTTGTTAACAAAATAAATGTCCAAACTGCCTCAACAACTCAAAGAGATTAATGACTCCTCAAGCAAGAGTGTGCAAGTAGCTTGTTGTGAATTGTGTAGAGGAGATCATCTTACCGGATATTGTCCTCCGGTTGTGGAGGAGGTAAATTATGCTGGAAACCAAAACCAAGGATACCAACCCCGACCTCCTTATCAACAAGGCAACCAAGGTTACCAACCTAGAGGTAATCAAGGTTATCAACAACCGTGGAGACCAGAAGAAGCCGGACCTTCAAATCATCAACAATACCAAAATTATAATCAACCTCCACAAGTTCCAATTGGAAATACAAAAATGGAAGACACTCTCACGCAATTTATGCAAATGTCAATGTCAAATCAGAATAATACCGATGCGGCCATAAAGAATCTTGAAACGCAAGTCGGACAATTATCAAAACAATTGGCCGACCAACACAAAGGAAATTTTACGGCAAATACTCTACCAAATTCAAAAGAGCATTGTAAGGTTATTCTAACAAGAAGTGGAAGAGAGATTGACATGGGCATAGGTGAAGTTGTAGTGGAGGAGGAGGAAGTAATTGAAAAAGAAAAAGATAGTGATGAGATTGAAGTAGAAAAAAATGTAAAGGGTGATTTAGTTGAAAATGAAATGAGAAAAAGTAAGGAAGAAGAAAAAAGAAAGAAAGAAGAAAAATTGAGAAAAACTAGGAAGGGGAAGGAACCGTTGAATAATATTTCGATCCAACATTTAGCATATCCTCATGCACCTTCAAAGAAAGATAGTGCGAGGCACTATGCTCGGTTTATGGATATTTTCAAACAATTTCAAATAAACATTCCATTTTCCGAGGCTTTGGAGAAAATGCCAAAATATGCAAAATTTATGAAGGATATTCTCACAAAAAAGAAGAGGTATACGGATCAAGAGACTATCATGGTGGATACTAGTTGTAGCACTATCATTCAACATACTCTCCCGAGGAAAGAAAGTGATCCGGGACGAGTCACCTTGCCGGTTATAATAGGAAATATCTATGTGGGCAACAGGTTGATCGATTTGGGCTCTAGTATCAATTTGATACCTTTGTCTATTGTTAAAAGGTTGGGGCAGATGGAATTGAGATCCACTCAAATGACATTGCAACTTGCCGATATATCCAGTACCCGTCCTCACGGTGTAGCGGAAGATGTATTGGTTAAAGTGGACAAATTCTTATTTCCCATTGACTTCGTGGTAATTGAAATGGAGGAAGATGAAGACGCTCTATTGATTCTTGGAAGACCGTTTATGAAAACTACTAGAATGGCAATTGATATAGACGACGGACTTATGAAGGTTAGAGTCCAAGATGAGGAGGTTTGTTTCAATCTATTTGAAGCCATGGAACACAAGAATGACAAAGGCGATTGTTTCATAATAGACGCAACGGAAGAAGCGATAATGGATGTCACAAAGCAAGTTCATGTAGTGTCCCCTTAGCAAAGAGCTCTTGATGATTCCTTTGAAGTATTTTTCGATGAAGAAGAAAGAGCACTTGAAGAGTGTTTAAAGGAACTTGAATCTTTAGAGGAGTTGCAACCATGGGAATATGAAGAGGAAGTGTTAAAGAAAGAATTGAGTGATGCGAAGTCTTAACTTGAATTGAAGGTGTTGCCTTCTAATTTGAAATATGCTTTCCTTGATGACGGTTGTAACAAACCGGTTATCATTATCAACATTTTATCTGACAATGTGGAAAACCGTTTAATTCAAGTTTTGAAGAAGAATCAAGAAGCAATGGGATGGACTCTTTCCGATCTAAAAGGAATAAGTCCCTCTTATTGTATGCATCGAATATTCATGGAAGAGGATTTCAAACTGATCGCTAAACCGCAACGCCATTTGAATCCAATGATGAAAGAAGTAGTGAGAAAAGAGGTTGTCAAGCTCTTGGATGCCGGTATAATTTACCCGATTTCCGATAGTCCTTGGGTAAGTCCGGTTCAAGTTGTACCTAAGAAGGGAGGAATGACTGTAATCCGAAATGAAAAAAATGAGTTGATCCCGACAAGAACAGTGATGGGTTGGAGGATGTGTATAGATTATAGGAGGCTAAACACCGCTACAAGAAAAGACCATTTTCCACTTCCGTTTACGGACCAAATGTTAGAAAGATTATCAGGCCAACAATTCTATTGCTTTTTGGATGGTTACTCCGGTTATAACTAAATTTTGGTTGACCCGGAAGACCATGAGAAGACGGCATTCACACGTCCTTTTGGGATTTTTGCTTACCGAAAGATGCCGTTTGGTTTGTGCAACGCACCGACAACGTTTCAAAGTTGTGTGCAAGCAATTTTCTCTGATCTTATTGAAAAAACGATGGAGGTCTTCATGGACGACTTCTCTATTTTCGGAGCGTCTTTTGATCTTTGTTTGAGAAATTTGGAAGCCATTTTTGAACGGTGTGTTGAGACAAATTTGGTATTGAACTAGGAGAAGTGCAATTTTATGGTAACGGAGAGGATTGTGCTTGGCCACCAAGTCTCCTCTAAAGGTCTTGAGGTTGATCAAGCAAAAATTGAAGTGATAGAAAAGTTGCCTCCTCCAACTAATGTCAAAGGCATCCGAAGTTTTCTCGGACATGCGGGATTTTATCGGAGGTTCATCAAGGATTTCGCGAATATAACAAAGCCTTTGAGCAATTTGCTCAACAAATATAAGTCCTTTGATTTTGATGAATCTTGCATGTTTGATTTTAATTTTCTAAAGAAAAGTTTGACTACTTCACCCATAATCATCGCGCCCAATTGGAAAATGGATTTTGAACTCATGTGTGACGCGAGCGATTATGCAGTGGGTGCCGTTTTGGGTCAACGGAAATTTTTGTTTTTCATGCTATACACTATGCGAGCAAAGTTTTAAATAAAGCTCAAATAAACTATGTAACAACTGAAAAAGAGTTGCTTGCGATAGTGTATGCATTGGAAATATTTCGTTCTTATTTAATTGGGTCGCGAGTAGTCGTTTACACAGATCACACGATGATTAAGTATTTGCTCACCAAGCCCGATTCTAAACAAAGGCTAATTCGTTGGATCCTCTTGTTACAAGAATTTGATTTGGAAATTCGAGACAAGAAAGGATCTGAGAATTTAGTGGCGGATCACTTATCCCGCCTTGTAAATGTTGAAGTGACCAAAAAGGAATTTGAGGTCAAAGAGGAATTTCCGGACGAAAAATTATATATGGTGCAAGTTAGACCATGGTTCGCCGACATGGCTAATCATAAAGTCGTCGGGTTAATACCGGATGGTCTAAGTCACCATCAGAAGAAGAAATTTTTGTAGGACGCCAAGTCTTTTGTTTGGGATGAACCATATTTGTTTAAGCTTGGTGTCGATAACCTTTTGAGAAGATGTGTGTCAATTGATGAAGCCACTAACATACTTTGGCTTTGTCACAACTCTCCATATGGAGGACATTTTAACGGATTTAAAACGACAACGAAAGTCCTTCAATCGGGCTTTTATTGGTCTTCTTTATTCAAAGATGCGCATGCGCATGCACAAAGTTGTGACAAGTATCAAAGGAATGGTGGAATTTCAAATGGGTAGAAGCAATAGCATGTGCTAGGGATGACGGAAAAAACTGTGATAAAATTTTTGAAAAGAAACATTTTTGGTCGATTGGGTACTCCGCGGGTGTTGATAAGTGACGGAGGATCCCACTTTTGCAACACTCAGCATGAAAAAGCCTTGGACCAATATGGTGTTAGGCACAAAGTTGCAACACCATATCATCCTCAGGCCAATGGGCAAGAAGAGGTATCAAACCGGGAAATTAAAATAATTTTGGAAAAAACAGTATCATCCTCAAGAAAGGATTGGTCAAATAAGCTAGATGATGCTTTGTGGGCCTATTGAACCGCTTTTAAAGTTCTGATTGGTCTCACACCTTTTAAATTGGTCTATGGTAAGAATTGTCATTTACCGGTGGAGTTGGAACATAAGGCGTTTTGGGCCTTGAAATTTTTGAATATTGATCCAACTTTAAGCGGAGACAGAAGAAAGATGAAATTACATGAATTGGAGGAATTGCGCCTCCAAGCGTATGATTCCAATAAGCTTTACAAAGATCGAGTCAAAACTTACCATGATAAGAAGATAGTGACCAAACAGTTTGAAGTAGGGCAACTTGTCTTACTTTTTAATTCCCAACTAAAATTGTTCCCTGGAAAGTTGAAATCTAAGTGGTCTGGTCCATTTCGGATTCGGGAGATCAAGTCATATGGGGCAATAGTCATTGAAGACACAAAGTCAAATGAGAATTGGACTGTAAATGGTCAAAGGTTGAAAATTTATCTAGGTGGTGATTTCGAGCGAAATCCCTCCGTTGTGCCGTTTTGCGATCCTTGAGGTTGCATTGGACCGTCGAGCTTAGCCGACGTTAAACAAGCTCTTGTTGGGAGGCACCCCAACATTGTAAGTATTTATTGCTTAATATGTTGTTTTAAGGATTTAAGATGTTTTGTAGTATTCAAGGAAGTGGCAGTGCTGGAAAATCTTTTGAAAAACCTGTCATGTTCGCTGGCGTTCGCTTTGCGAACCTGGGGCGAGCAATTACTGGCTCCTTTGCTTTGCGAACCCAGCGAGACAGGGGATGTATGTTTTCTGCCACCTCAGTTAAAAAGGGTTTTTATTTTATTTTTTTGGATGGGCCAGTTACATGGGCCCATGACCCATTCCTTGTCTGACCAAATTGAGAGGGAAACCCTAGTTTCCTTGAACACCCACTTTGCCTCTCCAAACTTTTTCAAAACTCTCTCTCTCAAGAACACATTGTTTCACGAATTGGTCTCTGCTCTAACCAAATTTCATCAAGTTTATCCCATTTCAAGTGCAAGTTCAGGTTTGAACTTCTCATTTTTTTCAATTTTTATCTATGTTAGACATTAGGTTAGGACTTGGATTGAACTTTTAGAAACAAATTACTTAGGTTTTCAAAGTTTCAATTACTTATGTTCATGATGCTCCATGTTGCTGCATGTTTTCAATTAATCAAGCATTATGAATTGGGTTATGTAGTGAAGTAGTCTGCTATTGGATTGTGATCTGATATTTTTTTCTACATTTTCATGGGTTCGCTGCCTTGTTCGCCTTGCGAACCTGGGCGAGCATTCGCCAGACTTCACTTTGCGAATCTTGGGCGAATGTTTACCAGCCTTCGCTTTGCGATCCCTGGAGTGAACAAAACAAGATTAATTTTTTTTTTATGATGTTTGAGTTGGAATTCTGTTTTGGTTCAAATTACTAATGTGTTGTGTTGCTACTTGTTGTGTTTATTGGTTGTTGTGTGCAGAAGGGTCCTAAAGCCAGCCCTGCAAAGAAGAGAATGGCCACAACATCACGGCAAGTACCAATACGGTTTGATAACGATCATTTTAAAGGGGCTAAGCAGGCTGCGAGGTGTGAGACCTTGGAAAGGAGAACTATATTGGAGGAAAAGAGGTTTAATTTGAGCGACCGTGGGAGTTATCGGACGGTGGCTTCACTTTTTAAAGAAAAAAAGTGGGATCTCTTGATGACTCCTTTTGATGGCTACAACGCTGAAATTGTTCGCGAATTCTAGGCCAATGCACTTCCCGTTGATGGGGAGCTTTTTAGTTGGACATCTCTAGTTAGGGGGACTTTGGTGAGATTTGACCGGAGAACAATAAACACTGTTCTTGGAGACCCTTTGCCATTGGTAGGCATCCAGTTGGATGTGTACCACAAAGACCTTCATCTTCACCGTGATATCCTGTGAATGACCAGTGATCTGCTACGTCCGAGAAAAGAGGTAGAACTCAACCCATCCGGGGTTGCCATTAGATACCGGCGAGTAGATATGCAACCTTTGGCTCAAATCATTCTACTTTTTGTGATTACCAATATCAAGCCAAAGTCACATTCTTCCACCATCCCTATACCACTCACCCAACTTATCTATAGCATTCTTACGAATGTTCAGATCGACGTGGCCCGTATCATTGCTGATGAGATTAAGGTCATTATTCTAAGTGGTCTTGGAGGTACTGCTTCTCGAGTGAATGCCCATCTTGCTTTCCCTTGTCTCATAATGACGTTGTGTGCACATGCTGGGGTTAATGTACCTACACGCCGTCAGGTCACTATTCCTTCTGCCATTGATGATCAGTACATGGACAAGTTTTGTAAGCCCAAGGGGGCAAGGGGAGAGACATTTGGTGCTGGTACTGATGCTAGCACAGGGGGTGGTGATGTTTCTGGTTCGGGATCACATGCTTTTTATCCTTTTCAGCAGGAAATATGCCAGTACAACTGGGACTGGATGGCGGCGTCTCAGCGCGCCATAACTGACTTACATGATTCCATGCAGGTTCTTTAGTTGCAGATTCACGATCCTTCCGCTGAGTATTCTTTGATGTCTAGGGAGCAGTTCCTTACACATGCTAGTTGGCCTGAGGCCAGGCCAGTACTCAGAGGGGGTGAGGATGCAGCTAATGATGATGCTAATGAGGAAGGTGTTGATGTTGAGGTTGATGATGATGATGAGGTGACTAGCTCTGTCGAGGGTTCAGGGGACGAGGAGATCGAGGTGTCCGATGAGGACTGATTTTTGTTGTGATGATTTTGTACTTCCTTTGAGCATCAAAGTGAAGTTTTTATTGTATTATGTTTTTATTCCAGTTTTTATTGATGTACTGTATCCACTTTGTGGATTATTTTGGATATGTGGATGTACTTGTACCCATGGGTGGTACTTTTGACTTTTAGGTGTGTTCACACCAGTACATTTTTATTAGTATTATTAGTAATATTAGTTGTTTTTCAGTTAAATTTTTTCTGTTTGTACTTTTACTAATATTTCGGTTTTAATTATTGTATTAAGTGTTGAGTTCTTCAGTTTACGAATGCTCAACACTTAAATTGTTGTTATGCTTTTGTGTTAAGAGTTGAATTCTTCAATTTACGAATGATCAACTCTTAAAATGTTAATATGATTTTTATTGCTTTATGTTGGTATGCTTGTGGAAGTTAATATTTCCAACTTTTGGATGTTTTGTGGAAGAAACTTAGGTTGGTTTTGATTATGCATCAAAGAAGATTCCTCCAAGATTAGATGGCTATAATAGTACTTTAAGCATGATGTTGTGGCAAGGTACATAGTTACCTATTTCTAGAATTAAGAATGTATTAGAACTTTGTTGTCTTTATACAAATGAAAATGTTGTTTTAAGGATTTAAGATGTTTTGTAGTATTCAAGGAAGTGGCAGTGCTGGAAAATCTTTTGAAAAACCTGTCATGTTCGCTGGGGTTCGCTTTGCAAACCTGGGGCGAGCATTTGTTGGCTCCTTCGCTCTGCGAACCCAGCGATTCAGGGGATGTATGTTTTCTGCCACCTCAGTTAAAAAGGGTTTTTATTTTATTTTTTTGGATGGGCCAGTTACATGGGCCCATGACCCATTCCTTGCCTGACCAAATTGAGTAGTTTCCTTGAACACCCACTTTGCCTCTCCAAACTTTTTCAAAACTCTCTCTCTCTCTCTCTCTCTCTCTCTCTCTCTCTCTCTCTCTTTCAAGAACACATTGTTTCACGAATTGGTCTCTGCTCTAACCAAATTTCATCAAGTTTATCCCATTTCAAGTGCAAGTTCAGGTTTGAACTTCTCATTTTTTTCAATTTTTATCTATGTTAGACATTAGGTTAGGACTTGGATTGAACTTTTAGAGACAAATTACTTAGGTTTTCAAAGTTTCAATTACTTATGTTCATGATGCTCCATGTTGCTGCATGTTTTCAATTAATCAAGCATTATGAATTGGGTTATGTAGTGAAGTAGTCTGCTATTGGATTGTGATCTGATATTTTTTTTCTGCATTTTCGTGGGTTCGCTGCCGTGTTCGCCTTGCGAACCTGGGCGAGCATTCGCCAGACTTCACTTTGCGAATCTTGGGCGAATGTTTGCCAGCCTTCGCTTTGCGATCCCTGGAGCGAACAAAACAAGATTAAAATTTTTTTTATGATGTTTGAGTTGAAATTCTGTTTTGGTTCTAATTACTAATGTGTTGTGTTGCTACTTGTTGTGTTTATTGGTTGTTGTGTGCAGAAGGGTCCTAAAGTCAGCCCTACAAAGAAGAGAATGGCCACAACATCACGACAAGTACCAATACGGTTTGATAACGATCAGTTTAAAGGGGCCAAGCAGGTTGCGAGGTTTGAGACCTTGGAAAGGAGAGCGATATTGGCGGAAAAGAGGTTTAATTTAAGCGACCGTGGGAGTTATCGGACGGTGGCTTCACTTTTTGAAGAAAAAAAGTGGGATCTCTTGATGACTCCTCTTGATGGCTACAACACTGAAATTGCTCGTGAATTCTATGCTAATGCACTTCCCGATGATGGGGAGCTTTTTAGTTGAACATCTCAAGTTAGGGGGACTTTGGTGAGGTTTGACCGGAGAACAATAAACACTGTTCTTGGAAACCCTTTGCCATTGGTAGGCAGCTAGTTGGATGTGTACCACAAAGACCTTCATCTTCACTGTGATATCCCGCAAATGACCAGTGATCTGCTACATCCGAGAAAAGAGGTTGAACTCAACCCATCCGGGGTTGCCATTAGATACCGGTGGGCAGATATGCAACCTTTGGCTCAAATCATTCTACTTTTTGTGATTACCAATATCAAGCCAAAGTCACATTCTTCCGCCATCCCTAAACCACTCGCCCAACTTGTCCATAGCATTCTTACGAATATTCAGATCGACCTGGCCCGTATCATTGCTGATGAGATTAAGGTCATTATTCTGAGTGGTCTTGGAGGTACTGCTTCTCGGATGAATGTCCAACTTGCTTTCCCTTGTCTCATAATGACGTTGTGTGCACATGCTGGGGTTAATGTACCCGCACGCCGTCAGGTCACTATTCCTTCTACCATTGATGATCGGTACGTGGATAAGTTTTGTAAGCCCAAGGGGGCAAGGGGAGAGACATCTTGTGCTGGTACTGATGCTAGCACAGGGGGTGGTGATGTTTCTGGTTCGGGGTCACATGCTTTTTATCCTTTTCAGCAGGAAATATGCCAGTATAACTGGGACTAGATGGCGGCGTCTTAGCGCGCCATGACTGACTTACATGATTCCATGCAGGTTCTTCAGTTGCAGATTTGTGATCTTTCCGCTGAGTATTCTTTGATGTCTAGGGAGCAGTTCCTTACACATGCTGGTTGGCCTGAGGCCAGACCAGTACTCGGAGGGGGTGAGGATGCAGCTAATGATGATGCTAATGAGGAAGGTGTTGATGTTGAGGCTGATGATGATGATGAGGTGACTGGCTTTGTCGAGGGTTCAGGGGACGAGGAGATCGAGATGTCCGATGAGGACTGATTTTTGTTGTGATGATTTTGTACTTCCTTTGAGCATCAAAGTGAAGTTTTTCTTGTATTGTGTTTTTATTTCAGTTTGTATTGATGTACTGTATCCACTTTGTGGATTATTTTGGATATGTGGATGTACTTGTACCCTTGGGTGGTACTTTTGACTTGGTAGGTGTGTTCACACCAGTACATTTTTATTAGTATTATTAGTAATATTAGTTGTTTTTCCAGTTAAATTTTTTCTGTTTGTACTTTTAATAATATTTCGGTTTTAATTATTGTATAAAGTGTTGAGTTCTTCAGTTTACGAATGCTCAACACTTAAATTGTTGGTATGTTTTTGTGTTAAGAGCTGAATTCTTCAGTTTACGAATGATCAACTCATAAAATGTTAATATGCTTTTTATTGCTTTATGTTGGTATGCTTGTGGAAGTTAATATTTCCAACTTTTGGATGTTTTGTGGAAGAAACTTAGGTTGGTTTTGATTATGCATCAAAGAAGATTCCTCCATGATTAGATGGCTATAATAGTACTTTAAGAATGATGTTGTGGCAAGGTACATAGTTACCTAGTTCTAGAATTTAGAATGTATTAGAACTTTGTTGTCTTTGTACAAATGAAAATGTTGTTTCTTGTTACAACTCTATTTGAGTGCTTGTGTCATTTAGGTCCAAAAATCACAAAAGTGAGAAACCTCCAGGTTATACTATATGCTTTGGATTGATGATAATTTTTTTTTTATACTTTTAATTCATGCTTTATCTTGTGATGTGGGTGATTTTTTGGAAGTCTTAGAAATGATCAAGGCACTTGTTGATATTGAAAACAACCATGTCCAAAGAGTAATTTACCCGTGAGTAGCAAGAATTCGTTAACCCCCTTTGCGCCTAAATTGTTTAGATCTCTTTTAGTGATGAACTTTGTGTGTACATATTTTAAAATGAAGTTCATCATTGAATTTTTGAGAGTTTCTAAAAAAATTTCTTCTTGAACCTTGGAACTTTTGTTTTAATTGATTTCCTTTCCTTAAAAAGCAAGGAACATTCACTTATGGTTTAGTCGAAAATAAGTTGGGGAGAATGAAAAAGTAGATTGGTGAATTACTCAAAATTTTGAAAACATTTAAGCAAGCATGAAAAGAAAAGAGTATGTGAATATTTGTAAATAAAAGAGAAAAAGAATGCTTGCTTGAATGAGAAAAAATAGGTCCAATAATTGTACGGGGAAGTTTGAGAATGTGTGATAAAGGAAGGAAACTGGTGAATGAAGTTGAGATGTTGTGAATACCTTGTAGAGTGAATGTTCTTTTGCATCATTAATTTCGATTCAATGGCCTTTAGAAATGTCCCTTTATTGTTAACCCGACTAAGCTATAACCTTAAAGCCCTTAGTGATCTTTTGCTTCCATGATTTCTTTTGTGATCATTTAGATATTGTATGAATTGCTTAGTATTTGCATTATTTGTCATTTGAGTGAATTTGTCCCATGGTTGCAAGCGCGTTTTCCTTCAATCCTTTTTCGAAGAGGAGTGTTAGAATCACAAGTGCATGATGATTTAGTTGTCTCTGGAAACATCGTCTAAAAGTTGTTTAAGAGTCAAGTTCTTTTACATTGTTGATTCTAAGATTGTGTAATTGTTGCCTTGTTGCAATTGTTGTTTATTTGAGCCGTTTATCTTGTCTTGGTTGAATTAAATGCTCGAGTAAATCCTCGTGTTTTCAATGAGAGGCATACTTTGCTTGAGGACAAACAAAGAGTTAGTTGGGGAGAGTTTGTTAGATGTTAAACATGCTACATATTTGTATTTGATACTTGGCATTTTTCAACACTTTCTATGAATAATTATTGATTTTAGCGGTGAATTATTGTTGTTCTTTAAACATTGTAATATGCCTTTGGTGCTTGTAATATGTGTGCTATTGTGCAGGAAAAGGCACTAAATGATCAAGAAATTAGGACACAAAAAGATGATGCAAGCTGTCAAAGAAGGAGGAACACAATAGCATGTTCGCTTTGCGAATCCTGGCAAATTCACCAGCGAACGGTGGCGAAGCTCCCAGCGAAGAGCTCCAGAATGAGACAATGGGAAAAGGGAGTAAAATTCGCTTTGCGAACAACCAGCGAGTGTTCGCTTTTCCACTCGCTGTGCGAAGGACTCTTGGCTGAGGCAGTGGCTAAAGGAACCAAAATTCGCTTTGCGAATGTTTTGGCGAATGGTTCGCTTTACGAATGAAAAATTCGCTTAGCGAACCCGCGATGACAGCCAAGGGTGGTTTAAGTTTTCAGAGGCACTTAACGTGTCATTTTTCTTAATTCGATGGGCAAAGGGATTATTCGCTAGGCGAATGCATCAGATCCCAAGTGTGTTATAAATAGATTTTTTAGTTTTCTTGGGATCATAACTTGATACTTTGACACAAAAACATACTTTTCTTAGTTTTGATCATCTAAGAGAGAATTTTCACATAGAGAAGCTGAAGTCACATCTGATCTCGATTATTCGACGCAGATGTTCTTTCATCTCCTCTTGAAACTTGTCATCCAAGCTACCATGACAATGTGTAGCTAAACACTCTTGTGTTGAGATTAGAGGTAGTTAATCTTGCTTATATGTATTTCTTTTGATCTTTTATATATGAACAAGGTTGATGATCAATATATGATGAAGTTGTTTGTGCTTAATGATATATTTGTGGTTTGAATCACTCTAGACATAGATTTTCCAAATCTTGCCCTAATATCTTCATCTCTTAAAAACCAAACTCTAGACATAGATTTGGGGTTCATTATTCGCTTTGTATTGATCTTAACGGTTTTTGTTTTGATTGTTAGCGTGAGACATCTTCTAACGGTCTAAACAACGATACTCACGAATTTGCTTTAGACATAAACTCATTCGAGAGGATACGTAATTATATTGGTCGGAACTAAGTTCATACGCTTGATTAATATGATATGTATGAAAAGGATTAGCGAAATCTAATCTCAACATGCTTTCATAAAACCTACAACATCTTTGATATAGTTTACTTCTTTGCTTCCAAAATTGATGTTACAAAACAAAGAACAAATTGAAAACCAATTGATGCTCCGCAAGCGCACGGATTTATCGAAGTAATATAAAAGATTGTCGAACCCACAGAGACCAATGTCAACCTACCGTAATCTATCGTTACTTTGTAAAGCTAAGGCTAATGATATTTTTGATTTAAGGGAAACTAAAACTGAAAATAAAACTAAGTAAATATAATAGAGAAAGAGAGACCGGAATATGGATTCCGCGCTCCTAAGGGACTTTGTAGAATTCGGGTACTAATTTCGACTATAACTTAGTTCCGTAGAATATACCAGCTTAAAGACTCTGCCTCACGCTCTCGCGGTATTAACTAAAGCCATACTTCCTAATCCCAAGATTTTGCTCCCGCTCGCCCGGTAACTAAGAAATACGTTTTGAAAGCAAATAATATCCTAACCAACATCTAAAGCGCTCCCGCTGTATTTAGATATGGTGCCTAATTTCCACTATCCGGTTCGATCCCCACGCTCTCGCAGTGCTGGCTCTAACCTTAATTAATTTCTACTTCTCGTGACAAAATCGTGTTAAATAACCTCTCACTCTCGTGACAAAGTTATTTAAATTAGACTTGGAAATTAAAACCAAAACAGGATTTTTAATCATAAGTTTGCACCTATTATTTTCTACCGAGTCCCGTCGGTAACGACGGTCCTCATACACCGGACTCTAAACAATTAGCCGGACATGGAATTAAATGAAAACAAAACATAAATGGTAATTGAATTTGAAAGCATCACGATAATTAATTTATGAAAGCGATAAATAATAATAATAATAAGCAATGCGATAAAGAACCTGTAAAGACTTGAAGTAAAATGCGGAAATAAAGAACTTGAATTAACTTTAATAATGACGACAAGATTTGATCCAAGCGTTACAAATTAAAGGCCTAAATACTAATGGTGTGGTAGTTCCTAAATGTGAGATAACTACCACTTTTACAATGGTAATTTACTGCCTAAAACTATGAACAACGCTTTCGCGCCTAGAAACTTGGATGCCTCCAAACAACAAGGGAAATCCTATATATAGAGGGAGATTCCATTCTGTAACTTCCATGGAGCATAAATGAGTGGTGGAGAAAGTGGGAGGTTGGACAAGTCTTCGGAGAAAATGGTTGAACGTGTGTAACTGTGAAAATCTAAACTTCTGATGCTTCGTGTCCACGTCTGTGCACAACGTATTAAATCTGTTTTGGATCCATGACGATCGTGATGTTTCTGTGACGCTCGTGATGAATTTTGTGTCTGCCACGGTCGTGGTGGACCTGCCACGGTCGTCACACCAGCAGAATTTGGATTCTGTTGTTTTCTGCTCTTTTCTGCATCTTTTCTTCCTTGTTTTGCTTCTTTTCTCCACTTGGCATACTTTTAACTTGGAAATAGAAATACCTGCAAAAACACTTAAATATTCTCGAGAAAATCGGATATTAGACGAAAACGATATAATAATTGAATGTAAATCAAGGCCAAAATACGATACATTTTCGTGCTATCACCAATTACTTAAAACATTTCGACAATTGAACGGCAAGCATCAAAATATCACACAATCCCTGCGGATACGATAAAAACACCCCCCGAAATACTGTTTCAACAAAAATACATAACACATAATAGAACCTTCCACTATTCTAGACCTGTTAGAACAAAAAAAATACCTGCATATCTCTCTAATTATGTATGCAATTAGTCATATACTCTATTCTATTTCTTCTTTTGATTCTATGTCTCACATGTCTGACTCTCATCGTGTCTTCACCACTTCTATAACACAACACCATGAACCAAAGAACTATAAAGAAGCTTGCTTGTTTGATCATTGGATCCAGGCTATGAAATCTGAATTGGATGCATTGAACAAGAACGACACTTGGAATATAGTTGACCTACCACCTCATGTTAAGCATATTGGGAGAAGATGAGTGTATAAGGTAAAGCACAAGACAGATGGAACAATAGAGAGATAGAAGGCCAGGTTAGTAGCTAAGGGCTACAATCAGATTGAGGGCTTATATTTTTTTGACACTTTCTCACCTGTAGCTAAGCTCACTACAGTGAGAACTCTCATTGCCACTGCTGTTATGCATGGTTAGTTCTTGCATCAACTTGATGTGAATAATACCTTCTTACATGGTGATTTGCAAAAAGGTGTCTTCATGAAAATATCTGAAGGAGTTGTTTGTGACAAACCTAACCAGGTATGCAAGTTGATGAAAAGCCTATATGGTCTCAAGCAGGCCTGCCGCAAAAGGTATGAAAAACTGACTGCTTTACTTATTCAACAAGGGTACAAACAATCAACTTCTGACTATTCATTGTTTACTCTTAATACTAATAATAACTTTAATGCAATCCTTGTATATGTTGATGACATAATACTGGGTTGGAAATTCTATGAATGAGTTTGACAGGATTAAAGCTTTTCTTGTCAACAATTTCAGTATCAAGGATTTGGGTTTGCTAAAATACTTCTTACGCTTGGAAGTAGCTCATTCAAAGGAGGGTATTTCTTTATCTCAAAGAAAATACTGCCTTGACCTCCTTCAAGAATCAGGCTTACTTGGGTCTAAGCCAGCAACCACACCCCTTGATCCATCCATAAAGTTACATGCTGATGGTGGTAAATCTTTTGAAGACATTGGAATATACAGAAGGTTAATTGGCAGATTACTCTACCTAAATACCACAAGGCCTGATATCACATATGCAACCCAACACTTAGTCAGTTCTTTCATAATCCAACCATGATTCATTATCAAGATGCGTGTCGCGTCATTCTATATCTGAAAGGATGTCCTTGAAGAGGCTTATTCTTCTCCAGAATTCAGAATTACAGATACTTGGTTTTTCTGATGCAGATTGGGCAGGATGCCTTGATTCAAGAAAATTAATTTCTAGCTATTGTTTCTTTTTAGGATCCTCCCTCATTTCATGGCGTGCGAAGAAACAACAAACAATCTCATGGTCTTCCTCTGAGGCTGAATATAGAGCATTATCTTTTTCTACATGTACTAATTTGGTTGACATACTTGCTGAAAGATTTGCAAGTCATTTGCTGCAAGCCACCAGTTATGTATTGCGACAGTCAAAGTGCTATGCATATAGCCTCGAATCCTGTCTTTCATGAGCGCACCAAACACATGGAAGTTGACTACCACCTAGTCCGTGAAAAGCTTCAACAAGGATTACTTCGGCTTCTTCCAATCTCAACTCATGAACAGCTTGCATATTTTTTAACTAAAGCCTTGCCAATTTCTACTTTCAACAAGTTCATTTCCAAGCTTGGCATGATCAATATCTACCATGCTTAGCTTAAGAGGGGCTATTAAGATTAGTCATTTAATATTAGTAAGCTAATTAAGTTTAGTGAGCAAATTAAGTTTGTGTATATATTAGTTTTTCCCTCTCCTTTTGTAATCAAGCTAATTCACTCTAATGAAGCTTCAGAATATCTCATAATATTAGTTCATTTCCAAGCTTGGCATGATCAATATCTCATAATAATCTCTCTTTTCTGTTTTCATTCTTCTTGTTCTTGAACCAAAATATGCTTCTTTGATATTCCTCATTAATGTCCCTCTATAAGACAAGTACACAAGCATGATTTTTGAAAATCAGATCAACATGGAAACATTAGTGGCAGATTACTTGTGCTAGATAGGTACATAATCAGGATTTTTCCTAGTTTGTTCTTGAAGTTTTTTTATTTTCATTGTTAGATATGTATCTTATTTACTTGTTTGTGTATTGTATGGATTCAAGCATAGTTTTCTTAACTATGTTGCAATTCAAGTTTAGTGCTAACATGCTGCAAAAGTATATTGAGTGTGGTTTTAAGTTTAAATTGTTGTATATGAACATGATTTTGTCTGTTTTGGGATTTAGTTGGTCTGATAGGCATTATGATTTAATGCAATAGTCTGATGTTATTTTTGGAAATAAAGATGAGATATGGTCAATTCCATTTGGATTTTGTCCAATCCAATTTTATTAAATAACCTTAAACAACTTACATCAACAAAAAAACTTAAACAACAACAAAATAAAACATACAACTTTTATTAACAAAAAGAAAATCATTAACAACATACCTTAAACAACATTACTTTTATTAATAATAACATAACTTAACAACATACAAAATTTATTAACAAAAAAACAAAAATGGTCAAGAACATACCATCAACTACAAATAATTTTTATTAAAACCAAAACAAAAATCATTATAAATAAGATCTTTTCGCCCCACAAATGTAGGGGAAGCTTGGGGAAAGTTACCCACAGTGGTAGGACGCGCAGTAGGTCATCTTTCATCTCAAAATCAGGGCTCCAAATTCTGATAAACACCGTGTCATACCCTAAATTTTGACCACTAAGATTTCCCATCATTATGCAAATCATTTCCACAATATGGATGAACCAACATGCCTCACCAATCTCCTCAAGAATTGTTAGGCATTCTCTACAATCAAGAATTAGGGTTTCAAGCCCTCTCAGAGACTTAGACAAAGGATCAATCAAGGAATGACATGATCTTCAACTTGTCTAACATCTCAAACCCATAAAGGATCAAGAGGACTCACACATCAAGAATCAAGCACAAGGTTGCAACAGTCCAAGTGGATCAAGCCTTAGGATCGCCAGTATCACCAAATTAGGGTTTTGGTATATTGAGGCCTCCAGATGAAGTTTTTCATCTGGGCATGATCCAATGCTTCAAATCATAGCCTAAGATAGTCCAAGGGACCTCAGGAGCCCAATCATCAAGTCAATTTAGCCTCAGGGGATGCATTCATAAAAAATCAGGAATTAGGGTTTCTTGACCTAATTCACCCCTAAGTTGACTTTTGGGACAAAACATGAGCCAAGACCTCAAGACATGATTTGAGGGCCTCCAATATACCACATTGATCCATTTGCAACAATGGATTGATCCAAGAAGCTTGTTCCACAAGTTTCAATTTCATCAATACCACAATTAGGGTTTCAAAAAAAAAGTCAACTGTACCTTTGACTTGTGACCTGGACTTGCTCCCAAACCTTGGGACATGATTCAATACACCCTATAACTCCTATGGAATGTATCCATTAGGTTTGATTTAGGTCAAGGACTTGATTTCACAAAGGATCGCATAGTTTGAATTTCATCCGATAAAAAGTCAACTGTGCACAAAATCAAGTTTGACTTTTTGGAATTTTTCATTGACCCTAAAATAATGTTAATATGTGATTTGAATCATCATTCATCAAGAGAAATCAAGAAAAGTGAGTTAACTTGTAAAAGGGGTAACCATAAAAAACTTAGAATTTTTCTAAGTTATGAAATAAAGTGGCTAGGGTACCAACTTCCAAGGATCATAACTTGAGATTCAAACAACCATTTTGGCTGGTCCAAAGCTGGATTTGTAGCTCTCATTACACTCCACAAAATCTTAAACTATAGCTCATTCCAATTCCTCATGGACTTTAATCAAAATGGCTAAAAACATGAAAATGGCATTTTTCCAACACTTAGTGAAATTTTCACTAAGTCAAAATCTGCCTTACTTTTTCCAAAATGTAGGGGCAGTTTTCACCTTGATCCAAGTAAAACCAGGTCTAGGGGTGGACATCAAAGTTAAAATATGCCATGGGGGCTTTCTAACAAGTACCAGATCATCTCCAAATTCAATTTGAGCAAGGAGATACAACCCTTGAAACATGGCATCATGAACTGATTCTTTTCAAGGCAGATTTGGCAGATTTTGTGCATTTTGCTTGATTTGTCCAAATCTGATAAACCAAGTGTTGCGGTGAGAATCGAATATCAAGCTATCAGTTAACTTGAATCACAAATCATGAAATTCACCACCGAGCTTTGATTTATCCAAAGGAAAGGGTAAAGAACGAAAACCCTAATAAGAGAATCTAGGTTCGGGGGTTTGTTATAAAAAGGGAAGGTATTAGCACCCTAAGTATCCATAGTACTCTACGGGAACCTCTTGTAAGTATTTGTATCATGTTATAGTTTGCTTGCTAAAGTGATCTGCTAAGGGTAAAGGCAAAGACCTAAGGGCATGTACACTAAGTTTGCTCGCCAAGATATCGCATCTCGTGCCTACGTATCCTGACGGGAATTGAATTAGAGCATTTGTAGTTCCCCTCAATGTGGGTGAGGAACTCTTAACTGTGGTCAAGGTTCCAAGGAAAAGCAGGGTGAAAAGCTTGAAAGCAAAGCTTGTGAGGATTAATTGTTTAGGAGAAGAGATTAATGGCTATCTCTTGTGAAAGGATTGTGAAGGGTTAGATCATCGTGAAGGAGAAGAGATTAATGGCTATCTCTTGGGAAGGTTAAAGGAAGGTTTAAGAGTTATAAGAGATTAATGGCTATCTCTTGGGAAGGTTAAAGAAAGATTTAAGAGCTATAAGAGATTAATGACTATCTCTTGGGAAGGTTAAGTTAAAAGGGAATTAAGTGGTCATGGGAAAATAGGGTCTGACAGCAAGACGCCTACGCGGAGTGCAAAGACTCCAAGCCTAAGGCTAGGTTAAAAGGGTAATGAGCTATCTATGACCTGGCAGTCAATAGAGAGACTTTCCTTTGGAATAGGAGGTAATAACTTGTAAACAAAAGTTAAAGGGGATTGAAATTAAATGAGCAGTACGAGTACGACAAAGGTAATGTTTTCAACGTTTTGAAATCATAAGCATGTTAAAGCTATGAAATAAAATCTAAGACGTACAAACAACAAAAATGATCTCGTTCGAGTCAGGAACGACAGACAAATATTTACATGCACATAATACTAAAAAAACTTACAGAAATCGATCGGTGATTTTTTCATAAAAAAAAGAGTTCGAGAACCGAATAAAGCATTTTTTTGTTTTTTAGAAAGAAAAGCAAAATAAATATGAGAATTGAAATAAAGGAAGAAAAGAAACTATGCATATTTTGTTTTTTGAATTTTTAGAAATGAAATGAAATAAGTGGAATAAAACTAGAGTTAAAAGCACTGAAGGTGGCAATTCCATGCACTAGTTGCAAGTGCCACACAAAAGTGTGGCAGCCACTATTCCTCTCCATGGCTAGCGCCACCTTAGGAGACTGTGGCAGGCGCCACTTCCTGCTTATGTATCATGTGGCAGGCGCCACACTTGGGAATGGTGGCAGGCGCCACCTTCCCTTCCTTTTTTTTTTATTTTGTTTTGTTCTTTTGTCTTTCTTTTTAAATGACAACTTTTATAAACTAAAATCACATTGAAATTATACAAAACATTTATTCAAAATCAATTATTAATATGATAACATGAAACAAATGATTATGCTTATTGTGAAAATGAAATGAAACGAAAACGAAAATGAAACAGAGGTGTGAGCGTTACCTAGTGGAGATGGTCCACTGCCCCTTCACAAATATGTACTCGAAAAACAAACGAACTTCTCCTTCCAAAAAGTGCCACTGCAAGGTTGGACGGTGAAAAACTCGAACCGAAAAACTTTCGCAACAATATTCAGAATAATGGTAACTGGGGGAGATAAGTATAGAGAGTATTCACTATTTTTCGGTGAATCTGGTGTCCTTGAAACTGAAGATGAAGGGTCCTATTTATAGGAGAAAGTGAGGAGAGTGCATTGCCAAGAATGCCTTTTTTCAAACTTCTCGTGCAAGCTGGATGGTTTGAAAAGTCTTTGATTTAGAACATTGGCTCAGGTGGTAGGTTGTGCTGATAGACGTGGAACAATGCTTTAGTGAAAAGTTGTTTTTTATTTCATGATGAAAAGAAACACTTGCAATGGCTTGTTAAAAATGCATTATTTAATTAAAACAAAAAATTAAGTGCAAGAAAACCAAGTGGCAGGCGCCATGCTTCTAAAGTGGCGAGTGCCACCCTTATTTGTACATGGCAGGCGCCACCTTAATGGTGGTGGGTGCCATGTAGCCTTTTTCTTTTCTTTTCTTTTCTTTTCCTTTCTTTCATCTTTTTTTCTTTCTTCTTTTTTTCTTTCTTTTCTTTTTTTCTTTCTTCTTCTCAAACAACATTCAAAAAATGCCTTGATATTTCTCGTGTCCTCAGTCCATGTTTGAACACTTGAATATTCCATTTTGGTCCAGTAACATCAAAATCAGAAGCTCGACTTTTTCGGTTAAAACCCTTATTTCTTTCAGGAATTACAATGGATAATCTCTGAGGATTTGGCTTCTTTAATCTCTTCCAAGGTCCATAGATGGCCTCTAGGGATGTCCAGTATTATATAGAATCAAGTTCCACAGCTTGGGAATATGTCTTGATCAAAATCAAAGGCAATGGTTGATTATCGCTGAGAAAACCCAAGTTTGAGGCATGGTGAATCCTGTGGCTCGTAGCACTTGTAATAAGAACCGAACACACTTGATTTCTTGTTGATTGAGACCTCTTGAAAGTATGTGAGCTCAGATGGTTGATGGACCCCTTAAAACATGTGAGAGTCTGGCTTATTGACTCTGTTCTTTTTCCTGTGTACCTGGCTAAAAGAAACAAACTAGCAAGATGGTGAGGTTAGTTAACAATGCATGGATGAATGAAACCTAAATGTAAGTGCAAAATGTTATGACATCAAAGGGGTAAAATTTGGGGTACAACACCAAGCCTTGTCATCAATTTGGACACATCTTAGGATCAAATCCAAGGGGGATGATCTGATCTCCAAGCCTCCAAAGTCCATGAATCTACAAGTAGCCATGCCAAACCTAAAAGAGCTAAAAAGGTGCCAAGACTCCAATTTTGTTGCAATGCATTTAATGGATACACCAAGGTGGCATGGACTGATACATTCCTAACTGAATGAGTCAAGGATAAGCTCTAAATCAAAGAACCATAGGCATGTGCCCTAACCTCTACTCAATGGCTAGAGGAGACTTGAGATTCATTTTGCATAACATTGGCCAAAGGCCTGCTGCAGCCACAATTCACTATTTCTTGCAAAACAAACTTTCTCTACTATAAATAGAGCTCATTTATGCTCAGTTTAAGTACACTAAAGCAACCAAACTTATGCTTTCCTCAAAATCCCTCTCTTTAGGCCAAAATGCCTTCTTATGCAAGGTATCTCTGAGTTTTTGAGTTAGAGAGTAATTCCATCACAGGTCATGATCCAAACACATCCAATATGTCATATCTAAGCTGCCAAAACTCTCATATGTGACCTGTAACACCAAAATCACAAAGTCCCCTCTCAAAACCTCAAAATTGGACTTTTTTGCATTTATCAAGCCATGTCTTGATTCAGTCACTTTCAAAACCAGATAAAACCTCAAACACACTCCAAATATCATTCTTGAACATTCCCAAATGGTTCCCCACATCTGGAACACCATTTGAGAGAGTTGCCATATTGGTCACTTTTTCCCGTTTTGCAAGAAAGAGCTCAAACTTGTTCCTGAGGATTCTAGCCGGTTCTAATCATTCTAAAAGCTTCTAAGGGATCAATTGAGAGTGTCTAAAGCATCAAATCACTTCTGGCACAAGAAACTTGGCAGATTTTCTAAGAAGCTCCAAGAGGTAAGTGCATCATCACTTGATCTTTCTAAATTATGCATTGTTTTGAAGTCCACTGATCATAAACCTCTCATGCATGTTACATATGTTGTGTTTGAACCAATTTTCCATGTAATCCTTGTCTGTACCATGTGTTAGTATAGAAAATGCAATTATAGGCCTATTTCAAAAACATTATCGAGTTTTTAAATAGGGACCTCATCTGAAAAAACCAAGGGCACCATTGGATTCCTTGTGACATTCTAGACAGGATAGACCTAAATTTTGTCCCAATCCATGGAGAAATGAGAAAGTTATAGCCTTTACGTTTTTGGTCCAAAACCTTGCCTTGGCCAGGCCTAAAACAAGGCATGCCTTATGTATTTTAAATGATTTGGAAAATTAATTTCTCTCTCAATTTTAATTATTTTTTATTGGTTCTTTTTGCAAAAAATCACAAAAATGTTGAAATATTTTATTCCACAAAAAACTCGAATTTATATTAGTTATTTAATATAGTTAATATTTTTGTAAATAAATTCATTTTTATTGTTTTTAACCCTTTTAAAAATGAATATTCATCTTGAAAATCAAAATCAAATGAGTCCTAAATCATCTTGTGATTAAAACCTCATTTTTCAAACCTTAACCAAAAATCACAAGTAGTTTATTTAGACTTATTTGGTATTTTTGTCTTTTTATTCATTTTATTAAAAGGATTACTTTTAAGAGAAAATGAAATTAGGGTTTCTTTGATTTTTGATCCTTATCAAATATTTCAAAACACTCATGGGCCTCTAATATAGTGTAAGACTCAATCCTATTTTGTACATAAATAATTTGGACCTCAGTCATTGTATAAGTCCTAGTACAATTTTTAAAACAACGGTGCGACCACTGTTATTTCTGGGCCTCTAATAGAGTGTAAGACACAACCATCTTTTGTACAAAAATAAACTTTTGGGCCTCTTGAGAGAGTGTAAGACCCAACCCCTTTGTAAGTAAATAATCTTTAGGCCTCAGACGTTGTATAGCCCCACAGTATTTTCAAAATCCCGGCGCGGTCGTCGCCTTTTAAAACAAAATCATCTGGGCCTCCCCTCGTGTTGTAAGTCCCATATTTCTTTCTCAAAACATCCTTGGGCCTCTCATTGAGTTGTAAGACCCATCCCTTTGTACAGAAAACCACTTTGGGCCTCTCATTGAGTTGTAAGACCCATCCCTTTGTACAGAAAACCACTTTGGGCCTCAGTCGTTGTATAAGTCCCAACAATCTTTTCAAAACAAATCCCCTGTTGACTTAGATTCAATATACAGTTGTTATCAAAACTTTCTATAATTTCTTTGAACAACTAACCATACAGCATGGAAGCTTGCTCGCCTGCAAGTTTTAACAGCTTTGATTTACTCGCTTTCATATATATATATATATATATATATATATATATATATATATATATATATATATAATTGTATTGTGGGAAGCTGTGCACGGTTAGTGTTCTTACTCTTTTAATACTTGTCATATATCAACTGTATATATACTAGTATAGTTATTTAGAGTTTTCCCCGACAACTAGGTCTAGAACTAAGTAAAGCCATGTTGGTCACTCTTAAATACAGACAAAACTAGATCCTGTAACACCCCAATTCCCATCTAGCGGATAAATAATACATAATTAAATCAGAGTGAATAAAAAAAAAATTTGACAGAAATAAGGATGCCACATTTTAGAAAAACATAATCCACCTACTTATAACTTTGATACATAACACAAAATAGAATGAATAATAACGGGAAACTTTTTCCACCAAAAGAAAGGTTCTAATATGGAATAAAGAGGAACGATCCATAATTGACTCGTTTTTACAAAATAAGTTGTTTCATAACATCCAAATATATGTTTACACACATAAACATAAATAGCACAAGTGTTTCCCCCCGACTCCCGTGTTACGTATCAGAGCAGACACCAAAGATCTAAGCAAAATGAAGATCTACTTCTTCCACTCGCCTCCACGCCTCTACAGCGGCTGTCGCGACCGGAAAAATTATCGAGTCGCCATCATATTTTTTAAGGGAAATAATGATAAACCTAAAAATCCTAAATCCCAAGGACAGAGATTCCTACGGTTCGGGAGTCGGTTAAGTGAGGGGAAGGTGTTAGGCACCCCTCACTTCCATTGTACTCAATGGGATCCTCCTTAGATTTTAGGGTATGCTTGTTTGTTTGTCTAAACGATTTATCTACAAAAGGAATCCTAAGTTTTTTTATTGTACTCGCCAGGGTTTACAACCCTATGCCTACGTACCTTCAAGCTTGAAGGATCAGAGTAACCGTAGTTCACCTCCCCTATTCCTACCCCCTAATCCTATTCCTAACCCTAATCCCAAACTTAATCCACTATTTATACTCTTGGATAAAGAGTTATATCCCTTGATCTATTGTTTATACTCTTAGATAAGGAGTTCTATCCCTTGTCCATTATTTATACTCTCGGATGGAGAGTTCTATCCCTTATCCATTATTTATACTCTCGGATGGAGAGTTCTATCCCTTATCCATTATTTATACTCTCGGATAGAGAGTTCTATCCCTTATCCATTATTTATATTCTCGGACGGAGAGTTCTATCCCTTATCCATTATTTATACTCTCGGACGGAGAGTTCTATCCCTTATCCATTATTTATACTCTCGGAAGGAGAGTTCTATCCCTTATCCCTTCGGCCTATGTTTTAACTCTTGGAACCAAAGAGCTTTATCCCTTATCCCATCCCTTATTTAGGCTCTCGGACCAAGAGCATTATCCCAAGTTGTAAAGAAAATCCTTTTATCCCTTATGTTTTACAAAATAAATAAAATTCCATAGAATTCAATAAAATTCACAATGCCCTTTAGGCTAAAAATATAGCAAAATTAACCCCCGAGTTATTTCAAGTAAATAAAAAAGAACTTAATCCCCACGAATAAATTAAATTCATTTTAATTCATTTTTTTTATCCCAAAACCCACATTTTTCAAATTAAAAATCTACCAATACTAGTTTTTAATAAACCCCAAAACAAATTTTAATAAAATTCCAAATTTCCCATAAACCCTAAGAACAAAATTCCCTAAAAATATCCTCATTATTATTTTTTATAAAACAAGTTATACAAAATATAGATTTAAAAACCCAAACCCAAGATTAATCATAAACATCCTCAATATAAACCCTAATAATAATAATCCTAAACCATATCTTTAAATCCTAATTAACTATTTATCCTAATTAAATAATTAAATAAAGTTATTAATTTAATTATTAAAAACCCTAGAAACCTATTCCTTATAAATCCTAATTAGAGAAGAAAACTTCCAATTACTAATTAAATTATGTCAATAATTTAAATAAATGAATAACCAAACAGGGGGTGCGTTTTTCTGTTGAAGAAAAAGCAACTGGGCCTCTGGGGGGTGCTAATAGTCATTAAGGCGCAAAGCCCAATAATTTGAACCCAATTCAGAGAGAAAAAGAAAAACAAGAGTCCGTGGTGGAGAGAGTCTGACTTTGACTCTCTCCTGGACGTTGGATTGAGATCGGACGGGTTTCCCTGCAGCTATAATCAACCCTTGATCCACAGTATGGTGGGTGGGTGGCCAGGATTAAAAGTCAGCGCAGGCTCATGGTGGGAACGCGCGTACTGGATTCCAAGACTGACTGTAAAGTCAACCGATCCTATGGATGATAGGAGCGCCACTTGGCATGCATCAATGATCACACGGAGGGGATTCAAAAGATGAGCCCTCTCACAAACTCCTCATTTCTGAGTTTTATTTCTCTCTCTTACTCACTCCGTCTCTCTCTAAAACCTCTCCCTTCTCTCTTCTCTCTGTCGCCGGTATGGCCTCCGGCCACCGCGCAAAGCCTAACCAACCACCCTTAATCCCAGATTCCGGTGAGGATTCAACCGGACTCTTCAATTTTGATGAACCCTAACCCCCAAAACATGAACCCTAACTCTTATTTAACCCAGAAACACCCAGTTCCTTAGGGTTCGTGAATAACCCTAGGACCCTAACCCTAAACCTTCACCCAAAAACCCAGAACCCAAACGAACCCCAAGAACCCTAAGGGTTCTGGGATGAACCCTAACCTACCCAGATGAACCCCAACCCTAACTTGAAGAACCCTAACCCTATTTTAAGCCCAGAAACCCATCAATCAAAACACAAAACGCAACAACACCACAGCAGGACAACCAATTATGAGAGCTAAGTAATTTTTACCTCTCCCGCAGTGACACTGGTCGTATTATATCCCACTATCTCTGTTTTTCTCTCCTAATCCTTCTTCTTTGTTTGCAGGTAAATAATGGAAGTCAAAGGTTCACGGCTGCGTTTGTTCCTCTAAAAAAAAACCCCCCTTCAAATTTTAGTCTTCTTAGTTTTTTATAGACTTAGAAATTTAGGTTTAGAACTTAAATTGCTTAGATCTGTTTTAGGAATTACTTGATGTATTTTCTTATTCGATTTTATTTTGTTGTATCATTAGAATTGGGTTTGATCAGATTGTAAATTAAAAGATTTTTATTGTACGATTTGATTGTAATTTGTACCAATTTGATTTGTGAGATTAATGAAAACGATTTCGTCTGATCCATTCTTTCCAAATTCGGCGCACACTTAGGGTTTCTTAGTGAGGAAGACGACGACCCAATGGGTCAACAGTTTTGACTCAACAAAAAATAAAATAATAATAAAGATAAAATTAATGACTCAATCAACTGTGTTAACAAATAAATAATAATATGCAAATAATAGTAATCGTAAATGTTAATAACCACAACCATAATAATTAACAATAACCATACCAAAAATACATAATAATTAACCATATAGATAAACATAAAATAAATAATAATTATAAATAATATATTTTTGACCCTACTAGTAGACAAATAATAAATGAAAATATATAACAACCATAATATTAATAGATCAATCCCTCTCTAAATGTTACTAAACCTTAATTAAAGATAAAAAACCCTAAATACTCATTCATTTTAAATGACCAAACTTATACTTTAAGTTTATGATTTAAATCTAATGACCCTTGATTTAATAATAATAAAAAATAGAGCAAAGCAACTAGATATTTAATTAAAACTTTCAAGAGTGAACCAAAAATATATTCAAAAGGTATTTTAAAAATAAATAACTCTAGAACAAAAATCCTAATTATTATCTAATTAATCTAAAAAAACCCAAACAAATTCTAAAATGAAATCCTAACTAAAAACAATTAAAATAATTAACCTAAAATTCTAAATTTTATCTAATATAAAATCTAAGACTCTTAATTCTTAATAAATAAAAACCCTTTACATGAAACCCAACCCCCCAAAATAAGTCTAAAAGTACTAGCAGACCCCCCAAAAGCCCAGATGACTCTGAATGACACCCCCTAGTAGCATAAGAAAAATCCCAAAAAATGAAAAAACACTGGTCAAAATATAGGGTACTACAGCTGCCCCTATTTAATCGTCTTCGAATCAGAAGGATGATGTCGACGAGCCTTCCTCCTTTTGAGGAGGAGACGATTAAATACAAGAAGGACCTTAATTTTGACCGCAGAACCCGATAGGTGCTAAGTTGATATCCCAAAATCCCTGGTAATAGACCCTTGGCGAAATACCCGATTGAACCCCTTGATAAATTTCCTGGCTAAAAACCCGATAGAACCCCTTGATAAAATACCTTTTCGAGAAACCCCTTTTGATAAACCCTACTGATGCAACATAGTGACACCCCTTGATAGAATCCCTTGATGATAACCCAATAAACCCTTTTGATAAACTCTCTAATGGACCCCTGATAAAATCCCTTAATGAATTCCCCCTGGTAAAACCCTTTGAGTAACAATCCACATGAAATCCCTAATGGTGATTATGAACCCTATGCATGTATGGATGTTTGCGTTTATGAGTGCATGTTAGATGCTAGAGCGTAGCGACATGATTGATGCATGACTTGGGCTAACGCCTCTTTTATGATATGCAATGCATGCGTTTGTCTGAAATAAAACTTTCCATAACGTCCTGACTCCCTGACCCTTGAGACCTTGATAATTGTAGTAAGCCATGATACACTTGATTCCTGTTTAACATGCCGTTAAAGAACCTCCCATGTTGGTTAGACTGTAACGTACATTCCTGTCAGTGTATAGACCCTATATCTTGCTCTGGAAGAGTATGATCCCTTTGACGATTCCAAAAACCGAAGTAAAATCCCTTTTCCTTTTTTAAAGCTTTTATTTATACCCAATATTTCAATGCATTATTTCACAATTAATCGACAACTTGTAATCAAGCAGAATAATTTAGGAGGCAAAGAAATATATTTGGAAAGCAAATTTATTGAAAATTGGCCCGAAAATGGGCAATGATAAGTAAGGGGGGTAATTCTCATAAGGAGATATTACCGTAAATCCAGAAAAATATAAAATGACAATAAGAAAACAAATTTATTTATGTTCCTATTAAATTTAACACCAGCTAATATCCCTAAGTCTCCAAGATCACGACACTTCGCGTCTGAAGATGACGGCTGGAATGATCACTCCTTTCTGAATTCCTGTTAGGGGGTGACTTGAGTGTTTTCAGTCATATGCCTTTTGGATATCCCTAACTTTTGCTTGGACCGCTCTTTCTAGAGTCTTAGTCTAGCAGGATGATATACCATTTTTTTCGACTAAGCCGCCCTTTAGGGTTTTCGACTTGTCGGGTATCATTTTTTATTCAAGTCCCTAATTTTTTCCTGGATTGCTCCTTCGAGTTTTCAATCCACCGGGACGCCCTAATTTTTTCCTAAGTCGCCCTTTAGGGTTTTCAACTTAGCGGGCTTTTATCCTCTTTTTCTAGGCATAGCATTTTTGACCGAATCGGAGTTTACCGGTTGCGGTAATTCCGCTCCATCCACGGTTGTTAATATTAGTGCTCCACCAGAGGAGGCACTCTTCACAACATATGGCCCTTCATAGGGTGGGGTCCATTTGACGTGGTGGTCTTTATGGATGGGTGATATTTTCCTTAACCCCAAGTCTCTTTCTTCGCGTAGGCGAGGACGAATTTCTTTGTCAAACGCTCTCTTAATTCTCTGTGGATATAACTGCCCACAGCCACATGTTTCCCTTATACGAGGTTAGCTGATCGAGCCTAGTTTGCACCCATTCTGCCTTATCCAGATTAGCTTCCTTTATGATCCTAAATTCCGATTGATTGCCCCTGTCCTTATGCAAACATAAGTTTCCCTCGAGATCCAGGTCTAGGTCCTTCATAGGAGTCCAAAGTTTCACAATCCATTGGATTCTCAAATTTTGTTAAGTACATTATGAGTGGTCTCCTTGGGACTGGTGGCACCAATATAGGTTGGTTTTGCAAATATTCCTTGATCCAATCGAAATCCTTTTGATAATCTTCATTCCATTCAATGATTTGGTCCTTTTCTGAGTAGTTTGAAGATTGGCTCACAAGTAGCTTTAAGGTGGGAGATATCTCCCTAAATATCCATGAACTTCCTTTTTTATCCTTGGAGCTGGCATCCCTTGAACGAATTTCATTTTGTCCTTTATTCCCCTTTGACTGACCATGGACCCAAGTATTTTTCCAGATTTGATTCCATGAGTACACCTTGTGGGCTTTAGTCGTAACTTGAATTTCCTTAACTGATCCAACAACTTTTGCAAGTTAGTTATGTGATCTTCTTCCTTTTATGACTTGGTAATCGTATCATCCATATGAACCTCTATCTCCTTATGCCCCATATTACCAAAGTCTTTTGGTAAGTTACTCCTACGTTCTTTAACCCAACAGGCGTTACCTTGTGACAAAAATGTGAATTGCTTCTTGACTTCTTCCTTGATCTGGAGGATCATATCTGATCTAGTCTTCCTCAGCTTTTGCTTAATTGGCGTGCATTCTAGTTTGAGTAGTGGTTTGTGCTCGATGATGCTTGTATCAAGTCCTGGCGTATCTTGGTATGACCATGCAAACACGTCAGAGTATCCTTGCAATAGCTCGATCAGCCTTTCCTTTATATCCTTATCCGGAGGAGCACGACTTTGACCTCTTTCGTATCTTCCTCAGTTCCCAAATTGATCACATCCACTGGTTCCTGATGAGGTTGTATTTCCTTGTCCTTTTGCCTCAACAGTCTGGCTAACTCTTCGGGAAGCTCACACTCGTCCTCATCACCCTCTTCCACTTGGTTAATCGGTAATTCGAAGTCATTCGAGATTATAGCGGTGTCATTTTTAATAGATTCATTTTTGAATTTGCATGGGGAAGAAGATTTATTTATTTATTTATTTATTTTTATCCCTTTTGGAATGAAGTGCTAGAAATGAAAATATTGAAAGAATGTATATTGCCATTTTGAATAAACAGAAAATGAAAGAAAAAAAAGATCTTGATTGAAAACAAAATGCAATTTTATTGATAGAAATAATCCAATGAAATAAAAGGTGGCCCTACAAAGCTTTATCCACTTGCCTTGGGAATAGCAAGGGACTTATTATGATTTAAAGGATAAAGTAAATTACTTCGAAACAAAAATCATCTCAGAAATCCCGATGGTTCTCCAATTGTCGAAATTAGGCATTCTTTCCTTCCTCTTCCACTAAGGCCACATGATCCCAAATTCCAAATCCCACACCATGGAAATCGCCTTCTAATCCTTCATTAGCTGGTTTGTAACCCAGCCCAAACAAATCCTTCTCCTCAGGTGACTCCCATTGTTTGCCCCAGTTTGTTATGTCTTCCTTATTAATAAGGAATTCATCCCCCATCTCTTCGATGGCATTGACTGTTGCCCCATTGTGCTCCAGTAACGCATTATCTCCCAGATTTGGATCTTCAGGGTCTATAACACTGACATCATTTTCCTTTGAGTTATTTTCGGGGTACCCCATTGGAAATAGGTGGAGAGACGGTTCCCTCGAGAGGTTGGTCAACAGTTTTGTGTTCGCGTTCCAGATCATGAACAAACCCTAGTAGGGGGCTATTGTATTCAACATAGAGGGAAGGATTAGGAACCTTCCTTTGAGGACTTGACCTGGTTCTTCTGGCTATCAAATTATGGACGGCAAGTGTCAGTTGATTCATCTGGCTTCTCATTTCTTCCACGTTCTCCTTGACAGTATCTATTTCTCCTCTTAGAGTGACCAGATCTTTCTCCATTTGATCCATAGCTTTCCTTTGGTACGCTCGAGTGCGAGGTCGGGAAGTCAAGTTGCTATGCTCAATGACCCTGAGACGATAAAAAATGATTTTTTTTTAATGCATGTTGGTGATGAATGTATGAATATGCATGATGTATGCTAAATAATTTTAAAATTTTATTCGGGGGGAATTCCAAAATCCATTGTAGTTTTAGATGAATATATCCCAAAGGTTGAACCTATACACATAGAATATAAAATCAAAATCCATTAGCCAATCCCAAATCCAAAATGCCTTCCAAACTTATAACAATAATTCCTCGAGAATAACCCAAAACAATAATCCCAAAATGGAAGCTCCTGAACTTAAGAAGACGTAAACTAAATAGATGCCCCCAATGCCTTCCTAAAACTCCTCCAAGTACCCTTGCATTTCCCTATCCTCCTTGTGGGGAGATAATAGATCCTCAACAGGCACATCTAAGTCTTTAGGCTTGACCCTTTTTCCTTTTATGTTTTTTTTGTTGCTTTTTCTTTTTCCTTTTTTTTCCATTCCCCTTGAAAGTTTATTTTCTTCTCCTTGTAAATCCAAGTATAGCGTAAGAGCTAGTTGAAAATCCTTGAAGGGGAAGTCACGTAGAGGAGGATTGTGCAAGAGTAGTTATGGCCTCTACCTTTCTAGGAGTCCCTAAGAGATCGAGGATTCTTCCATGCTTGTGTTTAACCATCCCTTGAGCAGATTTCACATTAAGTCTTAAAGGCCTTTGAGACTTTGTAAATCAGCACTTAGCATTATGATGCGTAGGGTAGCCCTTTTATTTGAATCAATCTTTCCCATATTCCTACAACGCATCTCGAAATTCCCCACAAAATGCATATATAAAAAAAAGTTTTTAAATGCATGATGACATGGATATTTTGTTCTTTGGTTAAATGTTTTTTGGGTTAGGGTCAGGTGAAAATGCAAGCATGACCCTAACTAGGTAAGCTCCCTATGATAGGTTGGATCTAAGTCTTATCTACCTAATCCCCTCACATGTAGGATATAAAATTTGGGCGGCATAACGAACCTATACTGTACAGACTATAGCCTTGTTTTACCATGAGAAGGAGCAAGCCTTCCTATGGTAATCCTTCAGGATAAGTCTCATCTGGGTAGGACCCTAGTAACATCCCTTGAGGGTTGAATACGTAGGGTCTCCATGAGTTGGTAAGGGGTAGGCTAAAAGTTCTCAGAGTCTCGGACCACATCCAAATCATCCTCTATGTTAGGGGATATCCCTTTCATGAGGACACCTTTGGAAGGATCTATTCTGAGTGTGGCATCAATGAATTGTTGGGGATGTCGCATCCCCCCCCAAAAAAATTTCCGTTCCACGTCAGAATCTAGGGTTATACTCCAAGCTTGGGCTTTAGCTTCACACATCAATTGCCCCAATCCCATTGCAAGATGACAAAAATAATAAAAAAAATATTATAGACAAATATAATAAATAAAAACAAATAAAAACATAAAATAAATCATAACAATAAAAAAACAAAAATTAAAAACAATAAACACCCAAAACAAACAAGGACCCTAAAACCTAAGGTTAGGAGAGACTCTCTTTAGGGAGGAATTCCCCAGCAGAGTCGCCAGCTGTCGCGGCCGGAAAAATTATCGAGTCGCCATCATATTTTTTAAGGGAAATAATGATAAACCTAAAAATCCTAAATCCCAAGGACAGAGATTCCTACGGTTCGGGAGTCGCTTAAGTGAGGGGAAGGTGTTAGGCACCCCTCACTTCCATTGTACTAAATGGGATCCTCCTTAGATTTTAGGGTATGCTTGTTTGTTTGTCTAAACGATTTATCTACAAAAGGAATCCTAAGTTTTTTTTTATTGTACTCGCTAGGGTTTACAACCCTATGCCTACGTACCTTCAATCTTGAAGGATCAGAGTAACCGTAGTTCACCTCCCCTATTCCTACCCCCTAATCCTATTCCTAACCCTAATCCCAAACTTAATCCACTATTTATACTCTTGGATAAAGAGTTCTATCCCTTGATCTATTGTTTATACTCCTAGATAAGGAGTTCTATCCCTTGTCCATTATTTATACTCTCGGATGGAGAGTTCTATCCCTTATCCATTATTTATACTCTCGGATGGAGAGTTCTATCCCTTATCCATTATTTATACTTTCGGATGGAGAGTTTTATCCCTTATCCATTATTTATACTCTCGGATGGAGAGTTCTATCCCTTATCCATTATTTATACTCTCGGACAGAGAGTTCTATCCCTTATCCATTATTTATACTCTCGGACGGAGAGTTCTATCCCTTATCCATTATTTATACTCTCGGACGGAGAGTTCTATCCCTTATCCCTTTGGCCTATGTTTTAACTCTTGGAACCTAAGAGCTTTATCCCTTATCCCATCCCTTATTTAGGCTCTCGGACCAAGAGCATTATCCCAAGTTGTAAAGAAAATCCTTTTATCCCTAATGTTTTACAAAATAAACATAATTCCATAGAATTCAATAAAATTCACAATGCCCTTTAGGCTAAAAATATAGCAAAATTAACCCCAAGTTATTTCCAGTAAATAAAAAAGAACTTAATCCCCACGAATAAATTAAATTCATTTTAATTCATTTTTTTTATCCCAAAACCCACATTTTTCAAATTAAAAATCTACCAATACTAGTTTTTAATAAACCCCAAAACAAATTTTAATAAAATTCCAAATTTCCAGAATCCCTAAGAGCAAAATTCCCTAAAAATATCCTCATTATTATTTTTTATAAAACAAGTTATACAAAATATAGATTTAAAAAACCAAACCTAAGATTAATCCTAAACATCCTCAATATAAACCCTAATAATAATAATCCTAAACCCTATCTTTAAATCCTAATTAACTATTTATCCTAATTAAATAATTAAATTATGTTATTAATTTAATTATTAAAAACCTTAGAACCCTATTCTTTATAAATCCTAATTAGAGAAGAAAACTTCCAATTACTAATTAAATTATGTCAATAATTTAAATAAATGAATAACCAAACAGGGGGTGCCTTTTTCTGTTGAAGAAAAAGCAACTGGGCCTCTGGGGGGTGCTAATAGTCATTAAGGCGCAAAGCCCAATAATTTGAACCCAATTCAGAGAGAAAAAGAAAAACAAGAGTCTGTGGTGGAGAGAGTCTGACTTTGACTCTCTCCTGGACGTTGGATTGAGATCAGACGGGTTTCCCTGCAGCTATAATCAACCCTTGATCCACAGTATGGTGGGTGGGTGGCCAGGATTAAAAGTCAGCGCAGGCTCATGGTGGGAACGCGCGTACTCGATTCCAAGGCTGACTGTAAAGTCAACCGATCCTATGGATGATAGGAGCGCCACTTGGCATGCATCTATGATCACACGGAGGGGATACAAAAGATGAGCCCTCTCATAACCTCCTCATTTCTGAGTTTTATTTCTCTCTCTTACTCACTCCGTCTCTCTCTAAAACCTCTCCCTTCTCTCTTCTCTCCGTCGCCGGTATGGCCTCCGGCCACCGCGCAAAGCCCAACCAACCACCCCTAATCCCAGATTCCGGTGAGGATTCAACCAGACTCTTCAATTTTGATGAACCCTAACCCCCAAAACATGAACCCTGTTGCACCCCAAATTTTACCCTCAGATACTTTGGTTTTCTGCACGTCATTTTTTTTGCCGGTCATTTTAGCATTTGCGATCTTTTGGACCATTGATCATTAATCATGCATTTTTGGTCATTTTATCATTTCATTTTAGAATTGGTCTTATTTTAAGATTTATTTAGAATTGGTTGAGTTTAATTTTTCAATTTAGTTTAATTTTGATTTTAGCATAATTATTTTTAATGTAGTTTATATTTTAGTTAAATTCATATTTAATTTTAAGTCAATTAGTTTAATCTTTATTTATCCATATTAATTTCAATTTCTTTTTTTTAATCTAGTCTAATTTTGAATTTAGTTTAGTCTATACCTTTTAATTCAATTTTAATCTTTAATTTAGTTTTTTAGTTTAGTAATTTGGTTAATTTTAATTCAATTTAGTTCTAGCTTTAATTCAATTAGATTAATTTTGTTAATTTGACTTAGTTTGATTTAGCTTTTAATGCTAATTTTAATTTCAATTAATTTAGGTTTAGCTTTTAATTACTTCCATCTAATTATTTTTCTTTTATCTAAAAAATCATAAAAACATCCATACATTTTTTTTTATCACAAAACCAAATGCAAAAAATGGTCAAATTCTACTGCTATTTCTCCTCAATATGACCCCACAAGGTACATGCTGCTACCACTACCTCCACACCTGCAAAACCTGCAATTTCAAGACAACAACAAGGTATCACGCCAGACCATAAGACACAACTGTCTGCAACCTGCACATTGAAAACAACTTGTCAAGAGCTACATGACAAATCCATTTGTACCATAATACTTCATCAACAAGTTTGTTTTTGGTTTAAAAAGAAGGAGAGAAATGAATTCTGGGGGGAGGAAAATGAAAAAGAGAACTCACCAGTCCCTTATTTCTGCATCGCCACTCGACCCCCTCAACCTCCTTCCTTCAAACTTCATTAACCAGAAAAGTCCTCATCCATAACAACAATCTCCTTCAACCATTTTCAACAAAACCACAACTTCAGAAACCTGCTCAAAGACTCACTCACAGGACTTGTTTCAATGACAAAATCATCAAATCAATTCCAAAATCTCAGCAGTACCCTCAACCAGAAACAAAGCTGCAAACCAACACTTCTCATTTCACTACCAAAATCTTAACTTTTTTTCATAAACCAACAAAATCAACTTCGTCAACCATCACCCACGAATCCAAAACCTCACTTCAAATTCCTTACCCTTATCCTCCTTCTGTTCACTTTTCCAAACTCCATCATAAGAACAACAACACACTGTTGCCACACGAACGCAACACCATCAACCACTGCTTTCGCCGACATCATAACCACGAAACCATCCTCACAATAACTCACTTTCAAAACCAAATCCAAACCCATTTTCGCATTTCCATAACAACCTATCAAAGAACTCAAACAGAAGAGAAGATGAAGAGAGATCCGCGAGGGAGATGGATTCGCGAGTGAACGAGATGGCATATCAAAGAGAAGAAGCTTGCGTCTATACATCGTTTAATCGATCCGTTTTGAGGTTGACGAATACTTGAGCGATTCGATTGTGGCTTTGTGGAAATGGCGAATTCGTTCGTTGGCTCTTTTTTCTTTTCCATTCACGTAAGGAAACTGTTGGGAGAATAAGGTTTCTGATACCCTTTCCTTTGTATCTAAACCGGGTTCGGGTATGAACCCGACCCGCCTTCATAGTGGACGCCCATGTGGGCTGCAGACCCATGATCTGGACTTCAGGCCCGTTTCCTTCACTACAGTTTTTTTAGGCTTTTTTTTTTAGTTTTTTTTAAACTTTGGGTTTAATATTATAACTTTAGATTATGAGGTTTTAATTTTAAGTTTAGTATTTTAATTTTAACAGAACTTTAATTTAGGATTTTGTTAATTATTTCTTTCAATTTTTATTAAACTTTTCTTCAAAGTTATTTTGTTAAAAAATCTTTGTTAATATTATTTTGTTAAAAAGAAATTTCTTGATAATATTTTTTGTGAATATTTCATTAGATATTTTGTTAATTATCTTTAAACATTATCTTGTTTTTTCTCATTATATTTTGGTTATCATTCAATCTTATTTCTTAATTTATCTCCACTTTTTATTTCTACTTTGATTTTCTTCTTCGATTTTCTTTTTGATTTTATTTGGGGCCAATGATATATAAAAAATATTGATTTATTAATTTTATTCAAATCACTGAAAATCTTGATAAATATGAGGCCACATTTCATTTTTTATCGGTCAATGAAAGTCAAATATCATTAGATTATCGATTCCTCGATTAAATCGTGATTGAGACGAGATCATTTCGATTTCATATCGATTTCTATTTTATTAAACAATTTTTATTAACTCGGACGAATAAGAGCCGTCAAGATCTAGCATCTTGGCACAACTCTTTGAACAATTGACTTGCATCAAATGTTTGTTATCCGATATATAACTTTAAGTCTCGACTTGGACGAATAAGAGCCGTCAAGATCTAGCATCTCGGCGCAACTCTTTGAACGATTAATCTCATCAAGCGTTCATCGTCCATTGAACTTTTTCTTAATCAATACCAAAGAAGAGGACCGTTGGAATCTAGCATTCTAGCACCACCCTCGAATGATTAGTCCTAAGCCTTGCGCATTGGGGTAGCTATTCATTCTCCTCTTTCGTCTTCGAAACAATCTTCTCAACCAACTTGGACAAATAAGGACCGTTAAGATCTAGCATCTTGACATAACCCTTTTGAGATTTTTATCATCAAAAGCTTGTTGTCCTCAAAACAATCTTAATCATAACTTGGATGAATAAGAGCCTTCAAGATCTAGCATCTTGGCATAACTCTTCGAACGATTGATTTTCATCAAGTGTTCATTATCCATCAAATATATTTTTCATCAACCATTTGAGCGCATAAGAGCCGTTAGAGTTTAGCACTCTGGCATAACTCTTTGAACATTTGATCAAATGTTCGCCAGTCACTTAACATACTTCAACCAACAACCCGTAGTAATCAGAACTACGGATGCTCTGATTTCTCATTCTTCAATGAGAATACGTAGGCACAAGAATCCCAATTCTTGGCGAGCCACCTTTCACTTTTCTTTTCTGTTCCACCTTTTGCCACCTCTTATCTTTGTCAATCGTCATCTCAAGAATCCATCCTTCTTTAAGGATATCAATACTTCAAAGTACATCAAATCTTTTTCGAAATAAACTTGAAAGAAAAGGATTGCTAGAATCTAGCATTCTAGCATAACCCTTTGAAAGATTGGTCTCAAGTCTTGCACATTGAGGTAGCCAATCATTTCTTTCTTTCATACTTAAAACACGTAATAACAATTTGGACTAAGAGATGTCAGAGTCCAGCACTCTAGCACAACTCTTTGAACCATTGATCTTTATCAATGTTCGTTGTCCAACAAACAATTTTTCAAACTAATCTTGAATGGTAGAGAGTGTTAGAGTTTAACACTTTAGCATAAACTCTTTGATCATTTGATGATCATCATTCTTAAAATACATCCAATCATATTCAAAACTCCATTTTTATGGACAGATCTTGATTCTCATCAAGAGACCAAAACATCTTCAACCCTTGACTTCAAAGTCATAAGATACTTACTTTTCCCTTTGGCCTCATAGCCATTCAATCCCATCACAATTTAGAATTAGAGAGTTATTTAACTCTATGTGAGTATCATGATCATGAATACTTATTCCCCTTGGAACTTTGACCATAGTCAATGGTTCCTCACCGTAGTTAGGTGAACTACGATTGCTCTGATTCCATCCTCATAAGGATACGTAGGCATGAGACTACGAAGTCTTTACGAGCACCCTAGTAATAAAACCTCTTTAGGTTCTCTCTCCTTTAACAATAATCATTTACCTTCTTTTACCATTAAGTAGAAGACTAGAAACTAACTTTAAGCTAACACTCATTTAAACCTTAATTAAACGGTTCCCGTTGAGTACAACAGACGTGAGGGGTGCTAATACCTTCCCCTTGCGTAACCGACTCCCGAACTCAGACAATGGTTATGATGACCATTTCTTATCCTTTCTTTTAGGGGTTTTATTTGATATTTCCCTTTTCTTCTATGGAATAAATAAAGATCGGTGGCGACTCTGTTAAGTCCATCCCGCGGGCGTGCGATTGCGCTTCACGAGGTCGTTCTCATTTTTCGAGGTACGACAAACCCTAACCCTTATTAACCCAGAAACACCCAGTTCCTTAGGGTTCGTGGAGAACCCTAGGAACCCTAACCCTAAACCTTCACCCAAAAACCCAGAACCCAAACAAACCCCAAAAACCCTAAGGGTTCTGGGATGAACCCTAACCTACCTAGATGAACCCCAACCCTAACTTGAAGAACCCTAACCCTATTTTAAGCCCAGAAACCCACCAATCAAAACACAAAATGCAACAACACCACAGCAGGACAACCAATTATGAGAGCTAAGTAATTTTTACCTCTCCCGCAGTGACACTGGTCGTATTATATCCCACTATCTCTGTTTTTCTCTCCTAATCCTTCTTCTTTGTTTACAGGTAAATAACGAAAGTCAAAGGTTCACGGCTGCGTTCGTTCCTCTCCAAAAAAAAAAACCCTTCAAATTTTAGTCTTCTTAGTTTTTTATAGACTTAGAAATTTAGGTTTAGAACTTAAATTGCTTAGATCTATTTTAGGAATTACTTGATGTATTTTCTTATTCGATTTGATTTTGTTGTATCATTAGAATTAGGTTTGATCAGATTGTAAATTAACAGATTTTTATTGTACGATTTGATTGTAATTTGTACCAATTTGATTTGTGAGATTAATGAAAACGATTTCGTCTGATCCATTCTTTCCAAATTTGGCGCACACTTAGGGTTTCTTAGTGAGGAAGACGACGACCCAATGGGTTAACAGTTTTGACTCAACAAAAAATAAAATAATAATAAAGATAAAATTAATGACTCAATCAACTGTGTTAACAAATAAATAATAATATGCAAATAATAGTAATCGTAAATGTTAATAACCACAACCATAATAATTAACAATAACCATACCAAAAATACATAATAATTAACCATATAGATAAACATAAAATAAATAATAATTATAAATAATATATTTTTGACCCTACTAATAGACAAATAATAAATTAAAATTTATAACAACCATAATATTAATAGATCAATCCCTCTCTAAATGTTACTAAACCTTAATTAAAGATAAAAAACCCTAAATACTCATTCATTTAAAATGACCAAACTTATACTTTAAGTTTATGATTTAAATCTAATGACCCTTGATTTAATAATAATAAAAAATAGAGCAAAGCAACTAGATATTTAATTAAAACTTTCAAGAGTGAACCAAAAATAATATTCAAAAGGTATTTTAAAAATAAATAACTGTAAAACAAAAATCCTAATTATTATCTAATTAATCTAAAAAAACCCAAACAAATTCTAAAATGAAACCCCAACTAAAAACAATTAAAATAATTAACCTAAAATTCTAAATTTTATCTAATAAAAAATCTAAGACTCTTAATTCTTAATAAATAAAAACCCTTTACATGAAACCCAACCCCCCAAAATAAGTCTAAAAGTACTAGCAGACCCCCCAAAAGCCCAGATGACTCTGAATGACACCCCCTAGTAGCATAAGAAAAATACCAAAAAATGAAAAAACACTGGTCAAAATTTAGGGTACTACAGCTGCCCCTATTTAATCGTCTTCGAATCAGAAGGATGATGTCGATGAGCCTTCCTCCTTTTGAGGAGGAGACGATTAAATACAAGAAGGACCCTAATTTTGACTGCAGAACCCGATAGGTGCTAAGTTGATATCCCAAAATCCCTGGTAATAGACCCTTGGCGAAATACCCGATTGAACCCCTTGATAAATTTCCTGGCTAAAAACCCGATAGAACCCCTTGATAAAATACCTTTTCGAGAAACCCCTTTTGATAAACCCTACTGACACAACATAGTGACACCCCTTGATAGAATCCCTTGATGACAACCCAATAAACCCTTTTGATAAACTCTCTGATGGACCCCTGATAAAATCCCTTAATGAATTCCCCCTGGTAAAACCCTTTGAGTAACAATCCACATGAAATCCCTAATGGTGATTATGAACCCTATGCATGTATGCATGTTTGCGTTTATGAGTGCATGTTAGATGCTAGAGCGTAGCGACATGATTGATGCATGACTTGGGCTAACGCCTCTTTTATGATATGCAATGCATGCGTTTGTCTGAAATAAAACTTTCCAAAACGTCCTGACTCCCTGACCCTTGAGACCTTGATAATTGTAGTAAGCCATGATACCCTTGATTCCTGTTTAACATGCCGTTAAAGAACCTCCCATGTTGGTTAGACTGTAACGTACATTCCTGTCAGTGCATAGACCCTATATCCTGCTCTGGAAGAGTATGATCCCTTTGACGATTCCAAAAACCGAAGTAAAATCCCTTTTCCTTTTTTAAAGCTTTTATTTATACCCAATATTTCAATGCATTATTTCACAATTAATCGACATCTTGTAATCAAGCAAAATAATTTAAGAGGCAAAGAAATATATTTGGAAAGCAAATTTATTGAAAATTGGCCCGAAAATGTGCAATGATAAGTAAGGAGGGTAATTCTCATAAGGAGATATTACCGTAAATCCAGAAAAATATAAAATGGCTATAAGAAAAGAAATTTATTTATGTTCCTATTAATTTAACACCAGCTAATATCCCTAAGTCTCCAAGATCACGACACTTCGCTTCTGAAGATGACGGCTGGAATGATCACTCCTTTCTGAATTCCTGTTACGGGATGACTTGAGTGTTTTCAGTTATATGCCTTTTGGATATCCCTAACTTTTGCCTGGACCGCTCTTTCTAGAGTCTTAGTCCAGCAGGATGATATACCATTTTTTTCGACTAAGCCGCCCTTTAGGGTTTTCGACTTGTCGGGTATCATTTTTTATTCAAGTCCCTAATTTTTACCTGGATTGCTCCTTCGAGTTTTCAATCCACCGGGACGCCCTAATTTTTGCCTAAGTCGCCCTTTAGGGTTTTCAACTTAGCGGGCTTTTATCCTCTTTTTCTAGGCATAGCATTTTTGACCGAATCGGAGTTCACCGGTTGCGGTAATTCCGCTCCATCCACGGTTGTTAATATTAGTGCTTCGCCAAAGGAGGCACTATTCACGACATATGGCCCTTCATAGGGTGGGGTCCATTTGACATGGTGGTCTTTATGGATGGGTGATATTTTCCTTAACCCCAAGTCTCCCTCTTCGCGTAGGCGAGGACGAATTTCTTTGTCAAACGCACTCTTAATTCCCTGTGGATATAACTGCCCACAACCACATGTTTCCCTTATACGAGGTTAGCTGATCGAGCCTAGTTTGCACCCATTCTTCCTTATCCAGATTAGCTTCCTTTATGATCCTAAATTCTGATTGATAGCCCCTGTCCTTATGCAAACATAAGTTTCCCTCGAGATCCAGGTCTACGTCCTTCATAGGAGTCCAAAGTTTCACAATCCATTGGATTCACAAATTTTGTTAAGTACATTGTGAGTGGTCTCCTTGGGACTGGTGGCACCAATATAGGTTGCTTTTGAAAATATTCCTTGATCCAATCGAAATCCTTTTGACAATCTTCATTCCATTCAATGATTTGGTCCTTTTTTGAGTAGTTTAAAGATTGGCTCACAAGTAGCTGTAAGGTGGGAGATATCTCCCCAAAAATCCATGAACTTCCTTTTTTATCCTTGGAGCTGGCATCCCTTGAACGACTTTCATTTTGTCCTTTATTCCCCTTTGACTGACCATGGACCCTAGTATTTTTCCAGATTTGATTCCATGAGTACACCTTGTGGGCTTTAGTCGTAACTTGAATTTCCTTAACTGATCCAACAACTTTTGCAAGTTAGTTATGTGATCTTCTTCCTTTTGTGACTTGGTAATCGTATCATCCATATGAACCTATATCTCCTTATGCCCCATATTACCATAGTCCTTTGGTAAGTTACTCCTACGTTCTTTAACCCAACAGGCGTTACCTTGTGACAAAAAGGCGAATTGCTTCTTGACTTCTTCCTTGATCTGGAGGATCATATCTGATCTAGTCTTCCTCAGCTTTTTCTTAATTGGCATGCATTCTAGTTTGAGTAGTGGTTTGTGCTCGACGATGCTTGTATCAAGTCCTGGCGTATCTTGGTATGACCATGCAAACACGTCGGAGTATCCTTGCAATAGCTCGATCAGTCTTTCCTTTATATCCTTATCAGGAGAAGCATGACTTTGACCTCTTTCCTATCTTCCTCAGTTCCTAGATTGATCACATCCACTGGTTCCTGATGAGGTTGTATTTCCTTGTCCTTTTGCCTCAACAGTCTGGCTAACTCTTCGGGAAGCTCACACTCGTCCTCATCACCCTCTTCCACTTGGTTAATCGGTAATTCGAAGTCATTCGAGATTATAGCGGTGTCATTTTTAATAGATTCATTTTTGAATTTTCATGGGGAAGAAGATTTTTTTTTATTTTTTATTTTTTATCCCTTTTGGAATGAAGTGCTAGAAATGAAAATATTGAAAGAAGGTATATTGCCATTTTGAATAAACAGAAAATGAAAGAAAAAAAAGATCTTCATTGAAAATAAAATGCAATTTTATTGATATAAATAATCCAATGAAATAAAAGGTGGTCCTACAAAGCTTTATCCACTTGCCTTGGGCATAGTAAGGGACTTATTATGATTTAAAGGAAAAAGTAAATTACTTCGAAACAAAAATCATCTCAGAAATCCCGATGGTTCTCCAATTGTCGAAATTAGCCATTCTTTCCTTCCTCTTCCACTAAGGCCACATGATCCCAAATTCCAAATCCCACACCATGGAAATCGCCTACTAATCCTTCATTAGCTGGTTTGTAACCCAGCCCAAACAAATCCTTCTCCTCAGGTGGCTCCCATTGTTTGCCCCAGTTTGTTATGTCTTCCTTATTAATAAGGAATTCATCCCCCATCTCTTCCATGGCGTTGACTATTGCCCCAATGTGCCCCAGTAACGCATTATCTCCCAGATTTGGATCTTCAGGGTCTATAACACTGACAACATTTTCCTTTGAGTTATTTTCGGGGTACCCCATTGAAAATAGGTGGAGAGACGGTTCCCTCGAGAGGCTGGTCAACAGTTTTTTGTTCGCGTTCCAGATCATGAACAAACCCTAGTAGGGGGCTATTGTCTTCAACATAGAGGGAAGGAATATGAACATCCTTTGAGGACTTGACCTGGTTCTTCTGGCTATCAAATTCTGGACGGCAAGTGTCAGTTGATCAATCTGGCTTCTCATTTCTTCCACGTTCTCCTTGACAGTATCTATTTCTCCTCTTAGAGTGACCAGATCTTTTTTTTTGGAATAAGAATATATATTAGCCAAAAAACCAGTACATACAAAATGCCGATCAAAGTGATCCAGGCTGTAGAAGGACTATATACAACAGAAAAAACAAAATTGTGATCATCTATGTATTTCTATTAATGTAAGATAAAATCTTCTTGTTAGTTTCAGCTTTGTGAATCACCATATCTTTGACAATGCTGCTTTGTAGATCGTCGGGTTTGCCTTGCTGGAAGATGCAAGCATTTCTACACTTCCAAATCTGATAAATGGTCTCAGCTGCAATACACTTCATAAGTTTAGCTTTTGGTCCTTTTCCTTTAGTTTCCTTAACTATCCAAGCGAGGTCCATGTTGGTTTGAGCAGGCTCGAGAATATGAAAATCGCGAAAAACTTGTTTCCATAAGAGCTGCGTAGCTGCACATTCAAAAAGGACATGGGTATTGGTTTCCTGATAAGGGCAGAACACGCAATTGCCGTCAGTAGGAACTCCAATACGAGCTAGCCTATCCTTTGTCATGAGTCTTCCTTGGCAAGCCATCCAAGTGGTAAATGTCGCCCTTGGTCGAGCCACATTGCCATACATCAGGCATCTCCAGTCGACTTTTGGTTTATCTCCTCTCAGGTGCTGGTACATTAGTCTCGTATCATAACGACCTGCAATAATCAATCTTTGCCACACATCAGAGTTAGTAATAATCGCTCTAATTTTAAAAAGACATCTGAAAGTCCAAGAGCAGGTTTGGCTGGGAACATAATGTTCAACATTGGATCCTTTGATGTAGTAAGTATGCAGCCACTTAATCCATAAAGCATCCTTCATAGTCCAAAGCTTCCAAAGAAGCTTCCCAGTAGTTGCCATGTTCCATTCTTGGAGAGAAATAAGGTTTCTGCCACCAGTTGGAATTGAATCACACACATGATCCCAAGCAATGGGGGATTTTTTGCTATTCTCCTCCCTACCAGTCCAAACGAATCGCCTGCACAAACTCTCTATATGATTAATGACTTTTTTGGGAAGAGGGAAGACTTGCATCCAGTAATTGGCTATGGAGAAAAGGACACTCTTAACAAGCTGTACTCTCCCTGCATAAGATAGGAATTTGGTACTCCAATGATGAATTCTAGCAAGCATTCTATCAATAACAGGCTGACAGTCCTTGACTGAGAGTTTCCTAGCACATAAAGGAACACCAAGATACTTGAAGGGCATATTCCCAGCAGCCAGCCCTGTAACTTGGTAGAGATGGGCCTTGGTTACTTCATCTACTCCTCCCACATATAGCTTACTTTTGGTTGTACTGATGTTTAGGCCAGTGGCTGCTGCAAAGTTTTGAACTTTTTGCATAATCAGCTGCAAAGAAATGGCATCTCCTCGAGTGAAAATCATGATGTCATCAGCAAAAAAATAGGTTAATAAGCTTGAGCCTCTCACATTTAGGATGGTAGTTAAAATCAGGAGTTTTGTCCACAGTGTGAATCAGTCTATGCATGTATTCCATTGCCATTACAAAGAGTAAAGGTGAGATAGGATCACCTTGTCTAAGTCCTCTTTTAGCTCTAAGTAATTTGGAGGGGCAACCATTAATTGCAAACCTGTAAGAGACAGTAGAAACACAGTTCATAATCCAATTAATAAAGACAAGTGGGATACCTAGTTCCTTCATGATCTGATTCAGAGCCAACCAATCTAAGGTGTCATAAGCCTTTTGTATATCTAATTGGAGCATACACCTGGGGGAAAGATGCTTTCTGTTATAACCTCTAACTAACTCCTGGGCCATGATAATGTTGTCCTGAATTGATCTACCAGGAATGAAAGCTGACTGGGACTCTGAGATGATGCTACCAATAACTGAACCAAGTCTTGAAGTGAGAATTTTGGAGATGATTTTATAAACCGTGCTACAACAAGCAATGGGCCTCATATCTTTAATGGTCTTTGCTTCAGGGGTCTTTGGGATCAAAGAAATGAGAGAGCAATTGAATGCATTGTGAATTTGATTACCATCAAAGAAAAATGAATTTTTTTAATGCATGTTGGTGATGAATGTATGAATATGCATGATGTATGCTAAATAATTTTAAAATTTTATTCGGGGGGAATTCCAAAATCCATTGTAGTTATAGATGAATATATCCCAAAGGTTGAAACCATACACATAGAATATAAAATCCAAATCCATTAGCCAATCCCAAATCCAAAATTCCTTCCAAACTTATAACAATAATTCCTCGAGAATAACCCAAAACAATAATCCCAAAATGGAAGCTCCTGAACTTAAGAAGACGTAAACTAAATAGATGCCCCCAATGCCTTCCTAAAACTCCTCCAAGTACCCTTGCATTTCCCTATCCTCCTTGTGGTGAGATAATAGATCCTCAACAGGCACAACTAAGTCTTTAGGCTTGACCCTTTTTCCTTTTATGTTTTTTTTTGTTGCTTTTTCTTTTTCCTTTTTTTTTCCATGCCCCTTGTAAGTTTATATTCTTCTCCTTGTAAATCCAAGTATAGCATAAGAGCTAATTGAAAATCCTTGAAGGGGAAGTCACGTAGAGGAGGATTGTGCAAGAGTAGTTATGACCTCTACCTTTCTAGGAGTCCCTAAGAGATCGAGGATCCTTCCATGCTTGTGTATAACCATCCCTTGAGCAGATTTGACATTAAGTCTTAAAGGCCTTTGAGAATTTGTAAATCAGCACTTAGCATTATGATGCATAGGGTAGCCCTATTATTTGAATCAATCTTTCCCATATTCCTACAACGCATCTCGAAATTCCCCACAAAATGCATATATGCAAAAAAAGTTTTTAAATGCATGATGACATGGATATTTTGTTCTTTAGTTAAATGTTTTTTGGGTTAGGGTCAGGTGAAAATGCAAGCATGACCCTAACTAGGTAAGCTCCCTATGATAGGTTGGATCTAAGTCTTATCTACCCAATCCCCTCACATGTAGGATATAAAATTTGGGCGGCATAACGACCCTATACTGTACAGACTATACCCTTGTTTTACCATGAGAATGAGTAAGCCTTCCTATGGTAATCCTTCGGGATAAGTCTCATCTGGGTAGGACCCTAGTAACAGCCCTTGAGGGTTGAATACGTAGGGTCTCCATGAGTTGGTAAGGGGTAGGCTAAAAGTTCTCAGAGTCTCGGACCACATCCAAATCATCCTCTATGTTAGGGGCTAGCCCTTTCATGAGGACACCTTTGGAAGGATCTATTCTGAGTGTGGCATCAATGAATTATTGGGGATGTCGCATCCCCCCAAAAAACAATTTCGTTCCACGTCCTAATTTAGGGTTATACTCCAAGCTTGGGCTTTAGCTTCACACATCAATTGCCCCAATCCCATGCAAGATGACAAAAATAATAAAAAAAATATTATAGACAAATATAATAAATAAAAACATAAAATAAATCACAACAATAAAAAAACAAAAATTAAAAACAATAAACACCCAAAACAAACAAGGACCCTAAAACCTAAGGTTAGGAGAGACTCTCTTTAGGGAGGAATTCCCCAGCAGAGTCGTCAGCTGTCGCGGCCGGAAAAATTTTCGAGTCGCCATCATATTTTTTAAGGGAAATAAAGATAAACCTAAAAATCCTAAATCCCAAGGACAGAGATTCCTACGGTTCGGGAGTTGGTTAAGTGAGGGGAAGGTGTTAGGCACCCCTCACCTCCATTGTACTCAATGGGATCCTCCTTAGATTTTAGGGTATGCTTGTTTGTTTGTCTAAACGATTTATCTACAAAAGGAATCCTAAGTTTTTTTTATTGTACTCGCTAGGGTTTTCAACCCTATGCCTACGTACCTTCAATCTTGAAGGATCAGAGTAACCGTAGTTCACCTCCACTATTCCTACCCCCTAATCCTATTCCTAACCCTAATCCCAAACTTAATCCACTATTTATACTCTTGGATAAAGAGTTATATCCCTTGATCTATTGTTTATACTCCTAGATAAGGAGTTCTATCCCTTGTCCATTATTTATACTCTCGGATGGAGAGTTCTATCCCTTATCCATTATTTATACTCTCGGATGGAAAGTTTTATCCCTTATCCATTATTTATACTCTCGGATGGAGTGTTCTATCCCTTATCCATTATTTATACTCTCGGATGGAGAGTTCTATCCCTTATCCATTATTTATACTCTCGGACGGAGAGTTCTATCCCTTATCCATTATTTATACTCTTGGACGGAGAGTTCTATCCCTTATTCATATATTCATATTCACAGATATGACATATATGTTTCGCACCAAAACGCAACACTTATTCATATTCACAACTTTAACATATAAATAGCACATCAAAAGTGGTTCCTCAAGAACCCACCCATTCCCGCAGGAAACATGGATACATCGCTATACTCCCCACTGGGCTCACGATGATCCTAAACAATCAAACATAATAATGCAATGCAACTGAAAGACATAATGCAATGCAAGTCAAAGACATAATGCAATGCAAGTGGTACCACACACACGGTTCATTCAATTGAACCCGATTCATAAAGAATCCGGATAAATCACATACACTCCCACTTAGCAATGATTTATCTCCATACAACTCCACATTGGAGTCCGGAAAAATCACATACACTCCCACTGAGCAATAATTTGTCTCCATAACAACTCCACATTGGAGTCCAGATAAATCACATACACTCCCACCGAGCAATGATTTATCTCCATAACAACTCCACATTGAAGTCCGGACAATACTAGGCACCCATCATGGATTCCCACCTAGCTGTCTCCACCAGACATAACATGAAATGCACGACACAAATGATGCACAAGACATAGGTATAATAATAACTATACCTCTTCACGATCCCCTTGATCACACGTGAGATACATACTCACCGTAATACACAATAGTATTACTACAACTATCAAATCAATTCATTCATCATAACACACACAATGAACTACTCACATCCTACATTAATATTCATTTATACAATGTATTTTAACATAAGGTCACAAACAACCACAACCATTATCACCTACACAAAACACAATTCACTAGGATTCACGCTACAAAGGCTACCCACAGCAACACCAATACGATATCATACGTCGAAATTCATTTATTCAATACCTTTATGCCACAAGGCCATCATTCAATAACCACATTCGATATCAATATTCAACATCATATAAATAGCCTAAAAGCTCCACATTTATATGACAATAGCATAACACACGGTAACACACCAACTGCACGCATGTTACGCGATAAAAATCCGATGACACAACACTTTTACAAAACCACGACTTAAATAAATCGTCTAGTGTCCTCCAAACCCTTTTTAATAAAAAGAATATTTTACTAGCTTTCCAACGGTACTAAGAACGTCTCGATCCGAGTTACGGATCAAAAGTTATGAATTTTCAAAGAAAAGAATTTATTAAAAAACTGCCAGATTCGCCTGGCGAATTAGAATTTCGCCTAGCGAATCCCTTTTCGCCAGCACTTCTCCTGGAGAAGCTGCAGCGAAACGTCACTTTTGAAAATCCCAAAGTTCCAGTAGCTGAACCAAGTTCTGTCTCTTGAATTTCGCCTGGCGAAGCTGCGGCAAGACCTGATTCGCCTAGCGAATCCTGATTCGCCTGGCGAATCGCACCAGAACCAGAATTCTGTTCCTGCACTCCTCATGGCTTCCAAACCCCAAAAATTCAACTTTTCCCAACCAAAACTTTTTCAATCAATCAAAACAAGTATTAATAATGTTCATACATATAATACGATCATACTACGTGATTTATATCAATTTCCAACTGTGTAAACATCAATTTCCCCTAAATTTACCATTTATATCAATTGTTAACCCTAACATTTTCAACCAAAAACAAACCAAACAAACACATACATATACATATACAATCGAAATATAATCGGAACTTCTCACCCTTACCCGATTAATCGCGATTGAAACGGAGGTTCTTCCATTTTTCCTCTTTCTCCTCTTCTCTCTTTTCCTTCCCTTCTTTTCTTTCTCTTCTTTTCTTTCTTTCTCTTTTTCCCCCTTTTCTTACTAACAAATATATATATATATATATATATATATATATATATATATATATATAATATAATCCGATAGGGTAAAACATCTCCAATTGATATTTGTCATCTCAGCCCAATTGATCAATTATTAGAGTTACCTTAAATACCCTCTTAAACTAACATTTATTAATTAGTCTCTTTAATAAAATAATTGATCTCTTCAGAGTTCTCTAGTTGCTCTCTATCTCAGCCAAAATATTCTTCTTTCTTCCTTTCCTCCCACTAACCATAATAATAATAATGATAATAATACTAATGTTAGACACAATAATAATAATATTCCTCACACTACTATTATTAAATATGTCCCCACATTATTCATTATTACTATATTATTATCCCAACATCTCTATTTATTTCAGATCCGTTAAGGACACTACGCCTACGCGCTCGACTACACACACCCTAAACCGCCAAACAAATAAAATAACACACGACGATTAAATAAATTAAAATGGGGTGTTACAACTCTCCCCCACTTAAAATATCTTCGTCCTTGAAAATATAACTGAGATGAACAACTCCGGATACGACTCTCGCATCTGACTAACCAACTACCCTGCCAACACTAGGCACACCACGAATAACACAAACTGACAACCCACCTTGCTAACAGCAACTACAACAACGCCAGGATGCAATGCCCACACAATGCACTTGACGACTAACTCACGACTCAAAGAATACCCAAGTTACGAACACGTAGGTTCACTCTAGAACCAGAACACAACGAAATCGTTACCCTCACCATAGGTAACACTCCCCTAATTCTCCACATAGGAATTAGCTACTCGCACTCGAACCATCACGATGGAAACAAGGCAACAACAAAAACAAGAACATAAAGGTCCACAACACAACATTATTACTACAATGCTACGATTCACCAATCGAACATATAACCAAAACATCCATCTACATAGTAGTCCATGAGTAATATTTAAACCTTTCACCTAGCACTTCCACTCTGAAACTTCCAATGGTCTCATCATTCCTACATGTTTCCAATGTTTCACCTATGAACTCTTACAAGTCACACACGCATATAAGAAATGTGCCACATCACGCTTTCGATGCGTACTCTGATTACTCGCAACAATCAAATCTACGAATTCCATATCCAACTTCTGACTCTCTCAAGTATTCACCAGAAAAATCATAGTTCATTTCTAACATACCCCACCTCACACTCTATTGTGGTAGCTCACACACCAAACATAAGTCTCTGAACTGCTCAATTAACTCTAATCCCCTGACCATCAAAACAGACATGGAGAAAAACTTTTGACTTAACTCATCAGGCATGACATTAACTTCACCAATAGGATAATTCCAGCCAAAGTCATAACTCATCAGGAATTCCAACCATCCTCGTTGTCTCATACTCTACTATTTCCGACCAAACAGGTACTCAGTATTCCTGTGATTACTAAACACTTCGAACTCAAAACCATAAAAATAATACCTCCAGATTCTCAACACAAAAGTAACCGCCACCATCTTGAAATCATGAATCCTCAATCGTTGTAAAGCATAAGCCACGACTTTACTATCTCGCATTAACCACTGATTAAACTCATCATAGACGCATCCCAATACCTCACAAACGGTTTATCAGGATCACGCAGAATCAAAACTGGAGCTGTAGACAAATTCTACTTTAACCCTCTCCAACTTTCCTCACAATGGACATCCAAAGCAAACGACTTACCCTTTGCACGTCAATTGAAGTAACGAAAATGCTAACTTGGAAAAGCCTTCCATAACCTCCGGTAATAACCGACAAAAGTCCAAAAAGCTTCTAATTACCTTAACCGACTTTGGAGCCTCTCGTTGTAGAACTGCATCTACTTCCGATGGATCCATAACAAGGCCATCATCAGAAATCACATATCCAAGAAACTAACCTTTTTCAACCAAAATTCCCACTTGAATAACTTAGCAAAAAAAATTCCTTTCTTTTCAACACTCTCAACTCGATTCTCAACCACCCTACATACTCTCCTTCTGATTTTATAATAGATTAGAACATCCCTAATGAACACCACTCCAAACTTATCCAATTAAATATGGAAGATACGATTCATATACTCCACAAACATTCCAGACGCATTTTACTAACACCGAACAACATCACTGTACATTGTAATGCCCAACCAAATTCCAAAATAATAAATTCTTAAAGTTTTTGTAAAATTTTCACTGGGTACCCAGTTACTTTGCTGCAGAATTGAATAAATCCTGCCTTTATGACATAAACTCAAACCGAACCTCATCCAAACTTGTCCAGACTCACATACAAGCTTAACCGAGTAAATAACAACCTATTCCGATGATAACAAACCTAACTAGTCACATGAAATTGATCAAAGACTCAACTCAGAAAATTCACCACTCTTATCAAACGTTCCAAACAGTTGCAATTTCAATCAAACTCAACCAAACCATTCCAATCATCCATCCTTCTTGTTACTAACAATACTGAAGCTCTCTAAGGTGACACACTTGGTCTCACAAATCTCTTTTCCAGTAAATCTTCCAACTGCTCTTACAGTCCGGGTAATTCTAATGCTAACATCCAATATTTCATCTGGAAACACACCTGGAAATCACGCACAACTGGCAGCCCTTCACCGTGGCTTTCCGGTTAATTCTAGGACACCATTATCACAAACATAAAAAACATCTTGGCCTCATCGCCTAAGAGTTTTTCTACTTACTTAGCAGGTATAAACTTTAACTATTCACCTTCGTCTATTTTAAGTTCACTCTCTACTCTCTGAGGAGCAACCATCAAAATGCCCGATCGTTCTCCCTCAGAGACATCCGGACATGACCAACATACCAAAGCCTCTAATCCGCCTTATCTTCCGATATAAGAATCTTCATCGACTCATCAAAACAATCCATAATCATTTTCTTAATTCGAAACAATTCATTGCACACACTGTCCAAGCCGGAAAGACATGCCTATTCCATCCAACACAATTCCATCTGCTATTAACAAGAGATTAAGGGTGATCAGTTCCTCAATTTGTCAATAGACAGCCGATAATCATGATGGGGCATAGACCATCTTTACTAGACCATAATAGCATTTCTTGCATCTTGTGCACAAAACTACCTAAGGCACAAATCCTTAGTCGACCTAAACCTCACCTCCGCATTCCCTCTAGAATCGGGAACAACACTGTCCAAACAACACTTATAATCTCGCAAACAACGACACACTAAACCAATGCTCCACAACTGAAGCAACTTGGAGAAGCACCAGCTTCTCCCCCACTTATCTCATTCCCAACCAGCAAATGGAAAACAAAACAAGCACTGACAACGTTTTCACACACATGTCGCCTACTAGGGAATAACACAATTAGACAACCTGGCCGGACGGACCGACCTGCTCTGATACCAATTGTAACACCCCAATTCTCATCTAGCGGATAAATAATACATAATTAAATCAGAGTGAATAAAAAAAACAATTTCGACAGAAATAAGGATGCCACATTTTAGAAAAACATAATCTACCTGCTTATAACTTTGATGCATAACACAAAATAGAATGAATAATAACGGGAAACTTTTTCCACCAAAAGAAAGGTTCTAATATGGAATAAAGGAGAACGATCAATAATTGACTCGTTTTTACAAAATAAGTTGTTTCATAACATCCAAATATATGTTTACACACATAAACATAAATAGCACAAGCGTTTCCTCCCGACTCCCGTGTTACGTATCAGAGCAGACACCAAAGATATAAGCAAAATGAAGATCTACTTCTTCCACTCGCCTCCACGCCTCTACAGCGGCTAATCTGCACTATGCCATAAAAGCATATTCCAGCAGAAGGGTGAGAAATAACAACTAAATCAAGATTGCATAATAACATGAAATCATATAATTCACATATATTCTTCAACTCACTCACACTTACATGCTAACACATATAGCATACAAGGATATCATATATTCATATACACAAGTTATGATATATATATATATATATATATATATATATATATATATATATATATATATATATATATATAAGCACACCAACACATCACATATATTCATATTCACAGAAATGACATATATGTTTCGCACCAAAACACAACACTTATTCATATTCACAGCTTTAACATATAAATAACACTTCAAAAGTGGTTCCTCAAGAACCCACCCATTCCCGCAGGAAACATGGATACATCGCTATACTCCCCACTGGGCTCACGACGATCCTAAACAACCAAACATAATAATGCAATGCAACTCAAAGACATAATGCAATGCAAGTCAAAGACATAATGCAATGCAAGTGGTACCACACACACGGTTCATTCAATTGAACCCGATTCATAAAGAATCCAGATAAATCACATATACTCCCACTGAGCAATGATTTATCTCCATACAACTCCGCATTGGAGTCTGGACAAATCACATACACTCCCACTGAGCAATGATTTGTCTCCATAATAACTCCACATTGGACTCCGGATAAATCACATACACTCCCATTGAGCAATGATTTATCTCCATAACAACTCCGCATTGGAGTCCGGACAATACTAGGCACCCATCATGGATTCCCACCTAGCTGTCTCCACCAGACACAACATGAAATGCACGACACAAATGATGCACAAGATATAGGTATAATAACAACTATACCTCTTCACGATCCCCTTGATCACACATGAGATACATACTCACCGTAATACACAATAGTATTACTACAACTATCAAATCAATTCATTCATCATAACACACACAATGAACTACTCACATCCTACATTGATATTCATTTATACAATGTAGTTTACCATAAGGTCACAAACAACCACAACCATTATCACCTACACAAAACACAATTCACTAGGATTCACGCCACAAAGGCTACCCACAGCAACATCAATACGATATCATACGTCGAAATTCATTTATTCAATACCTTATGCCACAAGGACATCATTCTAAAACCACATTCAATATCAAGATTCAACATTATATAAATAGCCTAAAAGCTCCTCATTTATATGACAATAGCATAACACACGGTAGCACACCAACTGCACGCATTTTACGCGATAAAAATCCGACGACACAACACTTTTACAAAACCACGACTTAAATAAATCGTCTAGTGTCCTCCAAACCATTTTTAATAGAAAGAATATTTTCCTTGCTTTCCAACGGTACTAAGAACGTCTCGATCCGAGTTACGGATCAAAAGTTATGAATTTTCAAAGAAAATAATTTATTGAAAAACTGCCAGATTCGCCTGGCGAATTAGAATTTCGCCTGGCGAATCCCTTTTCGCCAGCACTTCGCTTGGCGAAGCTATGGCGAAACGTCATTTTTGAAAATCCCAAAGTTCCAGCAGCTGAACCAAGTTCTGTCTCTTGAATTTCGCCTGGCGAATTAGAATTTTGCCTGGCGAATCCCTCTTCGCCAGCACTTCGCCTGGAGAAGCTGCGGCAAGACCTGATTCGCCCGGCGAATTGCACCAGAACCAGAATTTTGTTCCTGCACTCCTCATGGCTTCCAAACCCCAAAAATTAAACTTTTTCCAACAAAAACGTTTTCAATCAATCAAAACAAGTATCAACAAATGTTCATACATATAATACGATCATACTACGTGATTTATATCGATTTCCAACCGTGAAAACATAAATTTCCCCTCAATTTACCATCTATATCAATTGTTAACCCTAACATTTTCAACCAAAAACAAACCAAACAAACACATACATATACATATACAATAGGAATATAATCGGAACTTCTCACCCTTACCCGATTAATCGCGATTGAAACGGAGGTTCTTCCATTTTTCCTCTTTCTCCTCTTCTCTCTTTTCCTTCCCTTCTTTTCTTTCTCTTCTTTTCCTTCTTTCTCTTTTTCCCCCATTTCTTACTAACAAATATATATATATATATATATATATATATATATATATATAATCCAATATTATATAATATAATCCGATAGGGTAAAACATCTCCAATTGATATTTGTCATCTCAACCCAATTGATTAATTATTAGAGTTACCCTAAATACCCTCTTGAACTAACATTTATTAATTCGTCTCTTTAATAAAATAATTGATCTTTTCAGAGTTCTCTAGTTGCTCTCTATCTCAGCCAAAATATTCTTCTTTCTTCCTTTCCTCCCACTAACCATAATAATAATAATGATAATAATACTAATGTTAGACACAATAATAATATTCTTCACACTACTATTATTAAATATGTCCCCACATTATTCATTATTACTATATTATTATCCCAACATCTCTATTTATTTCTGATCCGTTAAGGACATTACGCCTACGCGCTCAACTACACACACCCTAAACAACCAAACAAATAAAATAACACACGACGATTAAATAAATTAAAATGGGGTGTTACAGATCCCCGTAGGATTTCCAGATACAGTCTTGCCTTCTCTTGGGCTTAAACAATATGAAACAAAAAGAAAGGCAGTAATCTTTGTGAACCTTTTCTCAGGCTGTCACTTTAGAAATTGTCAAAGAAATTCTACTCCCCAGAGTTGATCTATTCTCGGTGAATAGCATCTCTTGAGTTTCTCCAAACCTTCAAACCTTCACTAAATGATCTATTCTCGGTGAATAGCATTTCTTGAACTTTTCTTGGTTTAGGACCCACAGGTTTCCTAAAAGCATCCCCGCCTTCTCTTATGCTTTGTACAAGGACCCTCCGGCTTCTTAGAAGTTCTCATGCCCTCTCTTGGGCTTAATACAAGGACCCTGACGACCTCTTAAAGGTATAAGTCAGAACTTAGTCATCCTTTGCTAGAGCAGTCTTTCCAGTTTCAAACCCCAGACCGATTTAGGGTTGATTCTCATCCCTTAAAAACACCCGCCTCCTCTTGGGCATCGTACAAAGATAAAAATCTTCCACACCAGTAGACTCGGACAATCTAATCCCCTTGAGTCTCAAAGACATTCTCAATTTCCCTACAAACATAGGAAGAAACCCGGGTCATTTTTGATCCATCTCCAGCAGAGCTGAAACCCAGTCTCTCTCCTGGAAATTCCCCAACCAGGGTTGGGTTATCATCAGTATAAGACTATCCCAAATTAGAACCTCAAGGTTCCTGATACCTCAACTCTTCTGTAATCCTCAACAAGAGTTTATTCCCCATTTGGACCTGCCTCGGGATCTCAATTATCCCCTGCAGAAGATAACCTTCTCTTAGGCTTTGTATAATGACATTTCCTCAGCATAAATGGCCTCCTCTTGGGCTTTGTACAATGATTCTCCCCAACAGAGTTACCCTTTTCGAACTCTCTTGTTGAGTCAATCAACTTCATGACTCTCTTGTTGAGTCAATCACCTTTTCAGACTCTCTTGTTGAGTCCATCAGTGTTCATACTCTCTTGTTGAGTCAACTCACCTTTTCAGACACTCTTGTTGAGTCAACCTTTTTAGCCTCAATCTTGAGCTTTGTACAAGACAGATAAAAATACTCTCTTGTTGAGTCAATCTTTTTCCAGCCTCATCTTAGGCTTGGTATAAAGATTTCCCTTAGCAGAAGTTAGCCTCCTCTTAGGCTTTGTATAATGATTTCTCCAGCTTGTTCAACCACAATCCTGGGCTTTGTACAGGACAGATAAAAGCACTCTCTTGTTGAGTCAAACCCTTTTAGCCTCATTCCTGGGCTTTGTACAAGACATAGATCTTCATAACCTTCTCTTAAACTTGGGACAAATATCTTCCCCAACGAAGTCAATTCCTCCTCGCCTTCTTTAGGCTTCGAGAAATAAATTCCCCAAGCAGAGTAAACTCATTTAAGCCTCAATCTTGGGCTTCGTACAAGACACATAAAAATATCCTCGCTCGAGTCGGTTAAATTTCCCTTTTCAGCCTCAATCTTGGGCTTTGTACAAGACACATACAAACCTCCCCAACGGAGTCAAAACCTTTTTCAGCCTCCTCTTAAGCTTTGTATAATGATATCCCCAAAGAGTCGGTCTCTTTTTTTGCCTAAATCTTGGGCTTTGTACAAGATACCAATATATACACTCTCTTGTTGAGTCGGTTTTATCCAGCCTCCTCTTAGGCTTTGGGTAAGGATTCCCCCCAGTGGAGTCAATCAACCTCTTAGCTTTAACCTTGGGCTTTGATTAAGGCACACAAAAATCAACAATACCTCTTTAGAGATGACAAATTCTCTCTCAGTCAAAACCTTTTAGCTTCAATCTTGGGCTTTAAACAAGACACCAAAACATCAAAACATCTTTTTCCTCCCTTAAAATAGGAGGAACTACGATTGCTCTGATTTCCCTGTTTCTTTTAAACGGGAATACGTAGGCATTAGATTGCAAAATCTTAGCGAGCATACTAATCAAAAACTCTAGGTCCAGTACCTTTATACCAATCAAAACTTAGGTCTAGTACCTTACCAAAAACACCCGAACATCAACAAAAACTCACTCACTCATACTTCCCAAGAAACTTTCCCAACCCATTAACGGATAAACACCATAAAGTATAAAGCGAAACCTTAAACCAATATCATGTGGATAACCACATATAGGATGGGAAACTGACAACTCCCCATTGTATAACCTGACCCCGGACCCCCAATCTCTTTTAAGCGTTTGTTCAGTTAAACATCCGCGTGTAAGGTTAGTTTTAGATAGCTTCCCTTTCCCTTCCAGCTACATGGGATAAATAAGAAATCAGAAAGTAGCACCCCCTCCTCCTCATTGCGGTGAGGAAAACCCAGCGATAAGGTGGTCGTGTCACCAACAAAAATCGCTCGCTACAGTAAAATGGCGACTCTGCTGGGGACGTCTTTGATCTGTTAGGATTATAGGCTATAGCTCTTAAGAGGTCTAGGATGTTATTTTTAGGAATAACAAATATATATCGCTTTTCCTAATTGATATTCTTGTTTATTTTTCTGCTAATGGGACTACGGGTGATGCCGCATCTGGAAAGTTTGAGTGACACCTAAGATAAGTGATGGCACTAGACGGGTAATCTTATAGGGAGTGACTCCTATATAAGATACCCCGGTCGACCATCGAATTAGTGGAGATACCCTTTGCGGATTCAATGCCTATACGACTTCGGTTGTTGAAAGCAGATTGTTCGATTGTGGCGTCCATGAAACTGAGGATTTAGTAGGCTGAGACCTTGTTACTATTTTGTAGTGCGGAAGCTATCAGAAATAGATGTCACGTGACACTACCCTCATTTGAGATTACTCTACGATACTGCAGCTCGCTCGGGTGAACCAGCCTGCTGTTGTTATCCCAAGAGGGGTCAATGATTTTAAGGACAGGTACAAAAATCACCAGTACAACCTTTGGGGATGGGTAGAACCATGACTTCATGACACCGAACCTTTGACCCCATGTTTTTTCTATGTTTTTGTGTGCTGCATTCATGCATTCATTTCATTAAAAAACATTAAACCAAATAAAAATTTTCTCTTCTATTCTCTCTTTTTCAAATTAAACTAAGACAATGATTGCAAATGTCAGAGAAAGATTGTGTTATGGATTTCGGTAGAAGGAAGACTCACAAGTACACCTTCAAGGTTCCAAAATTAGAGGATTTGAGAGGGTTGGCAAGGATGATCACCCACCCTGATGCTTTCAGATCTAAGTACGGAGGGTTGTTGTCTCTGTTAAGGGTCCGTGTAATCGAAGGAATCCTGGCTACGTTGATTCAGGTTTACGATCCGGTCTATCACTGTTTCACGTTCCCGGATTATCAACTAGCACCAACACTGGAGGAGTACTCTCACCTGACTAATTTACCCATTACTGACCAAGCTCCCTTTTCTGGACTGGAAGAAATTCCAAAGGATCAAACCATTGCAAGAGCGATTTATTTGGACGAGTCAGAAGTCAGGACTCACATGACCACTAAGGGTGGAATCCAGGGTTTGCCAGCCAAGTTTTTGATAAATAAGGCTCTGTACTTTGCTAGTATAGGGGACGTGACTGCCTTCGAGAGTATCTTTGTTCTACTCACTTACGGGTTATTTCTGTTTCTGAACATTGATGACTTTGTTGATATCAATGCCATTAATATTTTTCTGATTGGAAACCCCGTACCGACCTTGCTCGTAGATGCTTATCATTCTGTACACTTAAGGAATTTGTATAGCGGAGGAATGATCACATGTTGTGTACCCCTACTATACAAATGGTTTACTTCCTATTTACCCAAGTCTGCTGCATTTTGGGATCATAAGAGTACTTTACGTTGGTCGGAGAGAATCATGTCTCTTACCAACTCCGACATCGATTGGTGCAATCGAATCTATGACGGGATAAGAATCATTGACCGTTGTGAAAACTTCCCTAATGTACCCCTCATAGGAACTAAAGGAGGAATCAATTATCATCCAGTTTTAGTTCGTCGTCAATTTGGATACCCGATGAGACATGTCTCACGTAATGTTCATCTAGAAGGTCTTTTCTTCAAGGAAGGAGAAAATGACAGGGCACTAAAGACAGAAATAGTGCATGCCTGGAAATATGTTCACAGGAAAGGAAGATAGTCTCTAGGAAAACCAGACTGTGTCTCTGTGGAACCTTATCTCCATTGGGTACAAACTAGAGCTCTAAAGCTGAGGATGTCTTACCCTCGTCGAGAAGTTCTTCCGTTAAAGGAATCTGTCCTTTATTTTATGTCTGATACAGAAAAACTTCAGGTTACTCTCAACAAAGTTCAACAGGAGAAGAAGTCTTGGAAGAACAAGTACCGTATTCTCAATGTGGAGTGTAACAAAATACAGTAACTGTTAAAAGAAAAGGATGCTCTGATTGAGATTTTAGAGCAAAGGAATGACAACCTGACAACGACTCAAGAGCCTCGGTTAAAGAAAAAGAAAATACCAGAACCAGCACCTGAGCCCTCCTCAGAGAGGACTCAGGATGCATAAGTTTAGACATTTCCTTTTACAGCACTTTGTAAATTACTGTATTTCCATTTCCGCAATCTTTGAATTCAATAAAACGGGGTTTCCCCACTGTGTGATATTTGCAATCCAATTGTTGAAGTTTATTTTGATAAAAAAAAATTAATATAATCATTGCATATCATCCATCATTCTCACATAACGCATTCTTCTTACCTACGAATCTCACGTTTGTGTCTCAATTCTAGAGTCAAACTGTCTCATTCGTACAATACTCGGGCCAGTCAACAAAAGAAAATGGATAATCTCGAGGAAGAGAACAGAGAGTTGAGAGAAGAACTCGACGCTTTGAAAGAAGATTTGAGGAAACTTCACAATGACATGCAAGCTATGGCAATAGCTCAGATACAAAGGACTGTGATCTCAGAAGTCACATCTACGCGCATAGTGGAAAAGTATGATCCTCGGTATAACATGCCTAAAGATCGTCCTTGGGTCATGCCACTTAACTATATCCCAGAAGGATATATTCCGCCGATCACGAAAGATCCAGAAACTGCAGTAGGAGCCGCTGGGCCTGAAGGTTACAAACTTCGGGAAAGCGAAGATGCAAGGGGCATGACAACAACTCCTGAAGGTTACAAACTTCGGGAGAGGGAAGCACCAAGAGTCACTGCCGTAATGACTATACCACCACCCGTGGTACACATTGTCCCAGAAGGACAGATTCCAAAGATACCTTCTGGTGGAAACAAAAGTATGTATGACAGAATGAATGAGTTCCAGGAACAATTCCTGGAGATACAGAAGGAACTACAAGCCATTCGCGGCCAAGACCTAATCGGAAAGGATGCCGCAGACCTTTGTTTGGTCCCCAATGTGAAGGTTCAACACAAATTCAAGGTGCCCGAATTTGGAAAGTACAAGGGTAACTCTTGCCCTCAAAGCCATTTGGTGATGTACGCTCGGAGGATGTCAACTCAGACAGAGAACCAACAGCTACTGATCCATTATTTCCAAGATAGTTTAATCAGTGTCGTACTCAAATGGTACATGGGTTTAACCAACACTAAGATCGTAATTTTCAGAGATCTTGGCACTACCTTCGTTCAGCAGTACAAGTATAATCTGGACATGGCACCGGACAGAGATCAACTCAGAGCCATGTCGCAGAAGGACAAAGAAACGTTTAAGGAGTATGCTCAGAGACGGCGTGAAATTGCCGCCCAAATTTGTCCACCTCTTGAGGAAAAAGAGATGACAAAGATCTTCTTGAAAACCTTGAGCTCATTTTACTACGATAGAATGGTCGCCAGTGCGCCCAGTGACTTCACTGAGATGGTGGGTATGGGAGTTCGTCTTGAGGAAGTAGTCCGAGAAGGACGTTTAGTAAAAGACGATGGACCATCAAGCAGTACCAAGAGATACGGTAGTGCTCTCCCAAAGAAAAAAGAGCAAGATATAGGTAATATCTCTCTCGGAAAGCAAAGGTGACGTTACTAACCGGTAGCAACTGTAACTCTTACTATCAACCCTGTGCCTGTTCCTACGTATCAACCTCAGGTTACTCAAAGCCAACCGAATCAACAACAATATCAGCAAAGGACACAACAACCTCTTCAACAGGCTCGTCCTCAGTACAACAACAATCGTACAACACGACCACCAGGGTTCGACCCTATACCAATGTTGTACGCGGAACTGTTTCCACTATTACTGGTCAAAGGGAACGTCCAAACCAGGTCTCCTCTCACAGTACCGGAAAATCCGCCTTTTTGGTTCAAAGCGGATCAGAATTACCCTTACCATCAAGGAGGATCAGGGCATAACATAGAAAACTGTCTCAGTTTCAAATTCGCTGTGCAGAAGCTCGTCAAGAGCGGGGTCTTATCCTTCAAGGATACAAATCCAAACGTTCAGACAAACTCGTTGCCTTAACACGAGAAAGTTGCGGTATATTTGATAGAAGAAGAGTCTAAGCACAACTATCAAATTCACGATGTACTCTTATTGGGAACTAACCTGGTCAAGATGTATTGCAGACAGAGTGGATATGGTCATGTACCATATCATAATTATCACCAGTGTGATATCTGCTCTAAAAACGATCAAGGATGTTCTGTGGTATAATCTGCTCTACAGGAACAGATGGATCCAAGATCACCGAATTCGTGAAGTCAACATGACTTATACAAATTCCAACATCATTCAAAACCACGACATCCGTGTGATGAATGTCAACTTGGTGGCAATGCACTCAAGGCAAAGCCAGCATCATAATCTGCCACTGCACGATTATGATTCCTGTCTGATTTGCTCGGTAAATAATCAGGGATTCTCTTTTGTACGAGAGGCCCTCCAACGTCAGATGGATCTTGGATGGATTTAGGATTACCACGATAGAAGTCATTATCAAGTGAATATGATTCAAATTTTTGATATTCGCTTGATGAATACCAGCTTGGTGGAGTTACACACTACACAAGTCCAGCTCGGTTTTCTGACTTCGCATGATTATCAGAACTGCAAAGTATGTCGTGAGAGTGGCCAAGGATGTGCACTCATTCAAAGGACTCTGCAACACTTGTTAAACCACTGGTGGCTTCCGATCTATCTAGATGAAGACACACAACAAGTCAGTATGACTGACGGAAACCCTATTAGGCATCAAAGTCAGGATGTTCGACCAATGGAAACAGATCTAGTAAGGTTACACTGCATACAGAGCGGGCGTGGACGGGTGCCATCACACAACTATGAGCGTTGTAGAGTTTGCTCTGAAGATAATCAAGGATGCTACCTTGTGCGAGCAGCCCTTTAAAGTCAGTTGGACTATGAGGAGATTCCACCATGGTCAAGCTCTGGTTCAATGTCAGACTATCATCCTAATTAGGGCAAAGATGTTGTCTTGATCCCTAAATGAGAAAGTGGCCAAAGTTGTGTGTGCCATAATCCCTTTACTCCATGAATCGAGAGTTCCTCTCGATGGTGGAAGGATTCTCAACCTCGAACCAATTAAGGCCGACTACGATGGTTAGAAAAATCAGAGGGCTCCTGTAGTCATCTATCTGCCGGGACCAGTACCGTACAAGTCTGATAAGGTTATCCCTTACAAATACAGTGCAACATCGATTGAGAATGGAAAGTAAACTCCATTACCCTCCGTTGTGAATATTGCAGACATCAGTCGAGTAACACGGAGCGGTCGGATCTTCAACCGAGGAGTTGGAGAACCCACCAGAGACAAGGAACCTTAAATATAAGTTCTAAATCAACCAGTTGGGCAATCCGGTGATCCCGACCTTTCAAAAAACGATGATGAGATGCTGAAGCTCATCCAGAAGAGTGAATACAACATTGTTGATCAACTGTTGTAAACTCCTTCAAAAATCTCTGTGTTATCTCTTTTACTCAGTTCCGAAGCTCACAGGGAGGCACTACAAAAAGTCTTAGAGCAAGCCTTTGTGGAACAAGATGTAAGGATAAGACAATTCGACAGCATCATCGCCAACATCACTTCCTGCAACAACTTAGGGTTTAGTAATGAGGAACTGCCGGAAGAGGGCCAGAATCATAACATGGCGCTAAATATTACAGTCAACTGCCAAGACGATGCTTTAGCCAGCGTACTGGTAGACACCGGATCAGCTCTGAATGTTATACCAAGATACACATTAATACGACTTTCATTTCAAGGATCTCCGATGAGAGGCAGTGATGTCATCGTCAAAGCATTTGACAGACCGCGAAAAACAGTTATCAGCGAAGTCGACCTTCCCATAACTATCGGTCCTCACACTTTCCAAGTCACTTTCCAGCTCATGGACATCCGGGCAGCATACAGTTGTTTGTTAGGAAGACCTTGGATACACGAGGTTGGGGCAGTCACTTCGACGCTTCACCAAAAATTGAAGTTTGTCAAGGACAACCAACTATTCAAAGTCTGCGGAGAGCAAGCCTTGATCTTCAGTAACCTATCGTTTTCCACTTATGTGGAACCAAAGGAGGTTGTTGGAACCCAGTTCCAAGCAATTTCGGTGAGCAACGACAACCAGTCAGAAAGAGGAACGTCGATTTCCTCGTACAAAGATACTCTCGAAGTAATTAAAAGTAACAATGCAAAAGGATGGGGATGGCTTGTCATTCCTACTGATAACAAGGCGAAGAAGGGTTTTGGTTTTTCCTCAAACTGTACCCAGACTGCTATTAACGATGAAAATCTTCATCTCATTCAGAACTTCTTCCATAGTGGAGGTTTCCTTCACCTAGTGTCTCAAGAAGTACATACCATCAACGAGGATGATTCCTCCGATACATATGAAGAGTGGAAGTCCTATCTTAATGAGGACGATTATATGTCTCAGGGAGAGGTGCCTACGCCATTTTGCTATCCCGCACAATGTTCGAGATATATACCGAGATCAGACGTCAAAATGATATACGGATATTGTGATCTAGAAGGATGCCGTGCTCCACCAAATTCATTAGAGGAGGACACTCTAATAAAAGACAACTTTGACCACGACTATTATGGCCCAATGGATGGCTGCCTATCTGGCAGCCGTACCTGGGAGACTTGGGGCAAAAGAGGCAGCCTAACGATACATATCAGCTGAGCATCATTGAAAAGAATACCTGCGTCCCCACAGAATCATGGGATCATTACTCAGGGAATTCAAAAAATATCCAGTACAATGATGAATTCGCAACAATTGTAGGATAAGAGTTCCTTAACTATGCTTTTCCCGAGGTCAACGTCATCGAAAGGGATGACTCCTCCAGTTACTAAGAAGTATGGGACACCTTAGGACAACCGAGTGGCAAATACGACTTCATGGTCAAGTACACCGCTCCTGAAAGCTCTCGTATCAGGCTCAAAGACATCCAACCAACTGGATGGGGAGATCTGCCTGAGAGTGCAAACACTACGCAAGATACAATAGAGGAATCCTACTACGACAACTCTGCCTGGGAGACAGATTCCAATGATCCTGCTCCACCAGAAATCAACGTTATTTCTGAAGACAAATCAAGTAGGAAAGTACCCGACTTTGTGATTCACCGAGGAGTTCACCTCCAATGGGTTGCAGTCAACGTTCCGAAAGTCGTTCATAAGTTAAAGTAATTGTCGTCTTTATTTTACCCTTTCACCCTGCCCAGGTGAAACAGATGTTTTGATAGGGCTCACTTTCTGTAAATGTACCTCTTCGCTTTGCCCAAAGCGACAAAGTTTTGTTTTATAGGGCTGTAGTTTCAAGAATCGACAAGATCATAAATAAAATAATGTGGTTCTGTAATTTCCGCATTTATTGTTGTTTTCTCTTTTCGCTTTTTCAGAAAATGGTAATCCTAAAAAACAACTCAAATAATAAAAACAAGCATTTTTCAGAAATTACACTGCACACACTCTTGCATTCTCTCTATCTCTTCTAAAAACAAATCATCACGTCATGCATATTGCTTGTTTTAAACCCCATTGAAACATACGATCCAATGCCTTCTCCCAACTTTGAATTCCCGGTATTTGAGGCTGAAGAAGAAAATGACGAAGAAATTCCAGAAGAGATCTCCCGATTATTCAGACAAGAGGAAAGGTCCATTGAACCTCACAAAGAGCCGTTGGAAACGGTAAACTTGGGTTCGGAAGAAGAGAGAAAAGAAGTCAAGATTGGGGCACTGCTCAATCCGACTGTCAAAGAAGATTTGATAAAGCTTCTCAAAGAGTTTCCCGATGTATTCGCTTGGTCCTATCAGGATATGCCAGGTTTGGATACCAGCATCGTGGAACATCATCTACCTTTAAGATCAGAATGTCTGCCAGTAAAACAAAGACTAAGACGGACTCATCCAGACATGGCAATCAAAACAAAGAGGAAGTGCAAAAACAGATTGACGCGGGTTTCCTCGCCACATCAGAATATCCTCAATGGTTAGCTAACATAGTACCAGTTCCAAAAAAGGGTGGAAAGGTCAGAATGTGTGTAGACTACAGGGATCTAAACAAGGAAAGTCCAAAGGACGACTTCCCCTTGCCTCACATAGACATGCTGGTAGACAGTACCGCAAAGTTCAAAGTTTTCTCCTTTATGGATGGATTCTCGGGCTATAATCAGATAAAAATGGCGCCAAAAGATATGGAGAAAACTTCGTTCATTACCCCATGGGGTACCTTTTGTTACAAGGTAATGCTGTTCGTTTTGAAGAACGTCGGGGCAACCTATCAAAGGGCCATGACTATGTTGTTTCATGACATGATACATAAAGAAATCGAGGTGCATGTCAATGATATGATTGCCAAATCTAAAATAGAAGAGGAGCATATGACCCACCTGTCAAAACTATTCGAGCATCTGAGAAAGTACAAACTCCGCTTAAATCCCAATAAGTGCACATTCGGTGTCCGCTCAGGGAAACTTTTAGGGTTCATCGTCAGCCAGAAAGGAATTGAGGTTGATCCTGACAAGGTCAAGGCCATTCAAGAAATGCCTTCTCTAAAGACTGAGAAACAAGTCAGGGGATTCCTGGGACGTTTGAATTACATTTCCAGATTCATATTCCTCATGACCGCGACATGTGCGCTAATCTTCAAATTACTCAAAAAGAAACAGGATTGCATTTGGACAGAAGACTGTCAAACTGCCTTCGACAGTATCAAGGAATACCTGTTGAACCCACCGATTCTATCATCTCCAGTGGAAGGAATACCACTAATTATTTACTTAACAGTCTTGGAAAACTCAATGGGTTGTGTACTTGGCCAACAAGACGAAACAAAAAGGAAAGAGTTTGCCATCTACTATTTGAGCAAGAAATTCATCTACTGTGAGACTCGGTACACTATGCTTGAGAAAACTTGCTACGCTTTGGCTTGGGAAGCCAAACGTCTTCGCCAGTATATGATTCGTCACACTACTTGGTTAATCTCCGAAATGGATCCAATCAAGTATGTCTTTGAAATACCTGCTCTCACGGGAAGGATAGTCCGTTGGCAGATGTTGTTATCAGAATACGACATCGAGTACCACTTTCAGAAAGCCGTCAAAGGAAGTGTTTTAGCCGATCACTTGGCTCATCAACCGATTGACGATCAAGAATCAGTCGGGTTTGACTTCCCAGACGAAGATGTTATGTACTTGAAAATGAAATACAGCGATGAATCGCTACCCAGTGAAGGGCCAGAACCAGGTTCCCAATGGGGACGAATCTTTGACAGATCTATCAATCATTATGGAAACAGAATTGGGGCAATTATCATAACACCTCAGGGTACCCACATTCCTTTCACTGCCAGATTGACATTCAAGTGCATAAACAACGAGGCCGAATACGAAGCTTGTATCATGGGTCTCGAAGAAGTGATCGACTTAAGGATCAAGAACTTGGATGTATATGGCAACTCAGCCCTAGTTATCAATCAGATCAAAGGAGATTGGAACACATACCAATCAGGATTGATTCCTTACAAAGACTACGCGAGAAGGTTGTTACCATTCTTCAACAGAAATGAGTTTCATCATATCCCTCGTGAAGAGAATCACATGGCTGATGCATTAGCCACTCTCTCTTCCATGATTAGTGTAAGTAAATGGAATGACATACCTAAGATTGACATAATGCGCCTTGAACAGCCCGCTTACATTTTCACGATCGAAGCAGTCATAGACGATAAACCTTGGTTCACGATATCAAATGCTTCCTTCAGAAACAAGAGTATCCACCTGGGGCATCCAGAAAAGACAGAAAAACCCTTAGAAGGCTAGCAGGCAATTTCTTCCTGAGCGGTGATACACTCAATAAGAGGAAGATTGACATGGTCTTGCTTCGATGTATAGACAGACCAGAAGCGAACATGCTGATAAAAGAAATTCACGAAGGATCCTTTGGCACTCATGCCAACGGACACACAATGGCGAGAAAAATTCTGAGGGCATGGTACTATTGGTTGACAATGGATTTTGATTGCTACAAATACATGAGAAGGTGTCATAAGTGTCAGATATACTCAGAAAAAATCCATTTACCGCCAATGTATCTCAAAGTTCTTCCTTCCCCATGGCCTTTTTCCATATGGGAAATCGACATGATTGGCATGATCGAACCCAAAGCTTCGAACGGACATTGATTCATTCTAGTAGCCATTGATTACTTCACCAAGTGGGTCGAAGCAGCGTCATATGCCAATGTCACCCGACAAGTGGTGGTCCGATTTATCAAAAACAATATCATCTTCCATTATGGTGTTCCGAGCCAGGTCATTTCTGATAATGGATCCAACTTGAAAAATAAGATGATGAAGGAGTTGTGCGCTGAGTTCAAGATCGAACACCATAACTCATCTCCCTACCGACCTAAGATGAACGGCGCGGTAGAAGCGGCTAACAAGAACATCAAGAAGATTATTCAAAAGATGGTTGTAACCTACAAAGACTGGCACGAGATGTTACCCTTTGCTCTTCACGGTTATCAGACACTGTCTGCACTTCAAAAGGGGCAACCCCTTTCTCTCTAGTATATGGCATGGAGGCAGTGCTTCCCATAGAAGTAGAGATCCCATCAATTCGGGTATTGATGGAGGCCAAGCTAACAGAGGTTGAATGGTGTCAAAGTCGACACGACGAACTGAATCTGATCGAAGAAAAATGAATAACGACTTTGTGCCATGGTAAGTTATATCAACAAAGAATGAAGAAGGCGTTTGACAAAAAGGTCCAACCTTGCATCTTCAAGAAAGAAGACCTCGTGCTCAAAAAGATACAATCACTCCTCACTGATTCCCGGGGCAAGTGGACCCTGAATTATGACGGCCCCTATGTGGTCAAGAAAGCTTTCTTAGGTGGCGCCTTGTGCCTCGCAACCATGGACGGAGAAGAGTTTTCCTACCCCACAAATGTTGACATAGTCAAGAAATACTTTGCCTAAATAAAAAAAACACGTCTCGGTGGTTTGAAAACCCGAAAGGGCGGTCCAGGCAAAAATTAGAGACATGATCAAAAATCATCCCGATGGATTGGAAATATCAAAGTACAATCCAGGCAAAAGTTAGGGATAATGGCAAGTAACTACGTCTAACAAAGGGGCAAGTCCCTCAGCGACAGTCATGCCATCCATCAGAGAAAACTCCAGTCAAGGTCATCTTCGACGGAAGCTCAGGATGTCCAGAATTTAAAGTTGCTAGAAGGATAGTGGTCGTTATGTTTCAATGTAGCCCTTTTCCCTTAAATTACCATTTTTTAACTTTGTAAATACTCTATGGAATCACGCGTTTGGCTGATTTCCATCCTATCAATAAAATTTGAGCCCTAGTGCTTTTGTTTGCAATTCTTATTTGTTTTAGCTTTACAGAATGATGTTTTTAATATGATCAACGATTCTTGAAATAAAACAAAAATGAATTTACTTGTCAAATTTTTTCTGCTTTTAAAATAAAGATGGCAATTCTTTTGACTATTGAACATCGAAAGAACATCGATCGCTTCTCCAGAAGTAATCGAGCTTCAAAGTGCAGAATAAGTACTTCTTCTTAACCAGTACACCTGAATGAAGGATCAGCTGTGTCAGATATGAACATTTCGTCCGACACCCTCGGCAGAGTTCTTATCTCCTAAGCCCGACCAACGGTTTTCCCCACAGGGACTATCTCTCCTAAGCAAGGCAGAATTTCTATCTTGAACTAATGGTATTTCTTCGTCCCCTGCGGTGGCCGAGTATCCAGTCGTGTTCATCTATTAGTCTGTATGCCGTGTCAGTTTTGTCAGCATAAACATACATACATCATGCATTATTGATACATTCATATGCATGTTGCATCACTATCACTCTAGTCGGTCTTGTTCCCAAGTGATAAAAGTCCTCTCAATCGAGTTGTCAGTTCTTTCCTCGTCAGGAATGGTTTGGTCCCTTGACCACTTTGATAACTTGAACCTCTAAGAGACAGGAATACCTTCGACAAATGTCACTCTTCGCCATTGAAGATGATATCTTCGCTTTCCCGGATTAAGGAAAATCCCCAGAGAAATTCCCTTTATCAGAGATTCGGCAATACATCAGTTTTTCTCCAGAAAATTCGCTGACGAAAAGGTCATCAGCACCTCAAATTTGGAATACGTCACATGGCATTTCTCCGAGAAAATCTTGGGGAAAAGTATGATGTAATATCCCCAAGTAGAAAGCAGTCTCTCAAGAGACTTGTCTTTCCCCAATAGAGCCAACAAATGGCGTCTCTAAAAGAGAAGTTTGTACCCCTTTACAGCTCAGACAAATGGGTACACCTAGCAAGTCTGACATCAAAACTTTTTCCCATCAAATGGCGTCTCTCCAGGAAAATTCGGCAAGAAGTTCGATGGAAACTGCTACGAATAATGTCCCTTGTCAAGAAAGTTTATTGACAAAAGAAACTGAGACCAGTTCCGTGGCTGAAAACCCGGATCGAGGGGAAGTTTATTGACAAAAGAAACTGAGACCAGTTCCGTGGCTGAAAACCCAGATCGAGGGGAAGTTTATTAACAAAAGAAACTGAGACCAATTGCGTGGATGAAAACCCGGATCGAGGGGAAGTTTATTTCAGAAACTGAGACCAGTTCCGTGGCTGAAAACCCGGATCGAGGGGAAGTTTATTAACAAAAGAAACTAAGACCAGTTCCTTGGCTGAAGACCAGGATAGAGGGGAAATTTTTTACCTTTTTTAAGCATCATTGCTTAGCAAAAGAAGATGAATGAGAAAACGACCGTTCATAACCACCATCAAAATTTCGGGTATTCCGATATTTAATCCTCTTGCACCCCGAATGCCCGAATACCTTCGCTATTTTCACCTTTGGGTCCAAGAAAATTAAATAGGGGCATCTGTCATACCCCAAATTTTGACCACTAAGATTTCCCATCATTGTGCAAATCATTACCACAATATGGATGAACCAACATGCCTCGCCAATCTCCTCAGGAATTGTTAGGCATTCTCTACAATCAAGAATTAGGGTTTCAAGCCCTCTCAGAGCCTTAAACAAAGGATCAATCAAGAAATGACATGATCTTCAACTTGTCTAACACCTCAAACCATAAAGGATCAAGAGGACTCCCACATCAAGAATCAAGCACAAGGTTGCAACATTCCAAGTGGATCAAGCCTCAGGATCGCCAGTGTAACCAAATTAGGGTTTTAGTCGACTGAGGCCTCCAGATGAAATTTTTCATCTGGGCATGAGCCAATGCTTCAAAGCATAACCTAAGATACTCCAAGGGACCTCAAGAGCCCAATCATCAAGTCAATTTATCCTCAGGGGATGCATTCATCATAAATAAGGAATTAGGGTTTCTTGACCTAATTCACCCCTAAGTTGACTTTTGGGAAAAAACATGAGCCAAGACCTTAAGACATGATTTGAGGGCCTCCAATATACCACATTGATCTATTTGCAACAATGGATTGATCCAAGAAGCTTGATCCACAAGTTTCAATTTCATCAGTACCACAATTAGGGTTTCGAAGAAAAAGCCAACTGTACCTTTGACTTGTGACTTGGACATGCTCCCAAACCTTGGGACATGATTCAATACACCCTATAACACCTATGGAATGTATCCATTAGGTTTGATTTAGGTCAAGGACTTAATTTCACAAAGGATCGCACAGTTTGAATTTCATCCGATAAAAAGTCAACTGTGCACAAAATCAAGTTTGACTTTTTGGAATTTTTCACAATTATGGTTTGTTGACCCTAAAACAATGTTAATATATGATTTGAATAATCATTCATCAAGAAAAATCAAGAAAAGTAAGTTAACTTGTAAAAGGGGTAACCATAAAAAACTTAGAATTTTTCTAAGTTATGAAATAAAGTGGCTAGGGTATCAACTTCCAAGAATCATAACTTGAGATGCAAGCAGCCATTTTGGCTGGTCCAAAGCTGGATTTGTAGCTCTCATTACACTCTACGAAACCTTCAACTACAGCTCACTCCAATTCCTCATGGATTTTAAGTTATGGAGTGATCAAAATGGCTGAAAACATGAAAATGGCATTTTTCCAACACTTAGTAAAATTTTCACTAAGTCAAAATCTGTCTTACTTTTTCCAAAATGTAGGGGCAGTTTTCACCTTGATCCAAGTCAAACCAGGTCTAAGGGTGGACATCAAAGTTAAAATATTCCATGAGGGCTTTCCAACAAGTACCAGATCATCTCCAAATTCAATTTGAGCAAGGAGATACTCCCATTGAAACATGAGGGCTTTTCAAGGCAGATTTGGCAGATTTTGTGCATTTTTCTTGATTTGTCTAAATCTGATAAATCCAAACCTTGTCATCAATTTGGACACATCTGAGGATCAAATCCAAGGGGGATGATCTGATCTCCAAGCCTCAAAAGTCCATGAATCTACAAGTAGCCATGCCAAACCTAAAAGAGCTAAAAAGGTGCCAAGACTCCAATTTTGTTGCAATGCATTTAATGGATACACCAAGGTGGCATGGACTGATACATTCCTAACTGAATGAGTCAAGGATAAGCTCTAAATCAAAGAACCATAGGCATGTGCCCTAACCTCTAGTCAATGGCTAGAGGAGACTTGAGATTCCTTTTGCATAACATTGGCCAAAGGCCTGCTGCAGCCACCATTCACTATTGCTTGCAAAACAAACTTGCTCTACTATCAATAGAGCTCATTTGTGCTCAGTTTAAGTACACCAAAGCAACCAAACTGATGCTTTCCTCAAAATCCCCCTCTTTAGGCCAAAATGCCTTCTTATGCAAGGTATCTCTGAGTTTTTGAGTTAGAGAGCAATTCCATCACAACTCATGATCCAAACACATCCAATATGTCAAATCTAAGCAGTCCAAACACTCATATGTGAGCTGTAACACCAAAATCACAAAGTCCTCTCTCAAAACCTCAAAATTAAACTTTTTTTGCATTTTTCAAGCCATGTCTTGATTCAGTCACTTTCAAAACCAGATAAAACCTCAAAAACACTCCAAATATCATTCTTGAACTATCCCAAATAGTTCCCCACATCTGGAACACCATTTGAGAGAGTTGCCATATTGGTCACTTTTGCCCCTTTTGCAAGAAAGAGCTCAAACTTGTTTCAGAGGATTCCAGCTGGTTCTAACCATTCTAAAAGCTTCTAAGGGATCAATTAAGAGTGTCTAAAGCATCAAATCACTTCTTGCACAAGAAACTTGGCAGATTGCCTAAGAAGATCCAAGAGGTAAGTGCATCATCACTTGAACTTTCTAAATTATGCATTGTTTTGAAGTCCACTGATCATAAACCTCTCATGCATGTTACATATGTTGTGTTTGAACCAATTTTCCATGTAATCCTTGCCTGTACCATGTGTTAGTATAGAGAATGCAATTATAGGCCTATTTCAAAAACACTATCGAGTTTTTAAATAGGGATCTCATATGGAAAAACCAAGGGCACCATTGGATTCCTTGTGAAATTCTAGGCATGATAGACCTAAGTTTTGTCCCAATCCATGGAGAAATGAGAAAGTTATAGCCTTTACGTTTTTGGTCCAAAACCTTGCCTTGCCTTGCCTTGTCCAGGCCTAAAACAAGGCATGCCTTATGTATTTCTAGGGTGGCTTTGATACACGGATGTATCACCACCCTAGTGGTAGAAGGCGCACACTACAACCTAGAGGTCTGGGGTTCGAATCCCCCTCGCCCCAGACCCCTTTTTTTTAGCACTTTTTCCATTTTTTAATATTTGTCATATTATTTTAAATGATTTGGAAAATTAATTTCTCTCTTAATTTTAATTATTTTTTATTGGTTCTTTTTGTAAAAAATCACAAAAATGTTAAAATATTTTATTCCACAAAAAAATTGAATTTATATTAGTTATTTAATATAGTTGATATTTTTGTAAAAAAATTCATTTTTATTGTTTTTAAACCTTTTAAAAATGAATATTAATCTTGAAAATCAAAATCAAATGTGTCCTAATTATCTTGTGATTAAAACCTCATTTTTCAAACCTTAACCAAAAATCACAAGTAGTTTATTCAGACTTATTTGGTATTTTTGTCTTTTTATTCATTTTATTAAAAGGATTACTTTTAAGAGAAAATGAAATTAGGGTTTCTTTGATTTTTGATCCTTATCAAATATTTTGAAACACTCATGGGCCTCTAATAGAGTGTAAGACTCAATCCTCTTTTGTACATAAATAATTTGTGCCTCAGTCATTGTATAAGTCCCAGTACAATTTTCAAAACAACGGTGCGACCACTGTTATTTCTGGGCCTCTAATAGAGTGTAAGACCCAACCATCTTTTGTACAAAAATAAACTTTTGGGCCTCTTGAGAGAGTGTAAAACCCAACCGCTTTGTAAATAAATAATCTTTGGGCCTCAGACGTTGTATAAGCCCCACTGCATTTTCAAAACCCCTGCGCGGTCGTCGCCTTTTAAAACAAAATCATCTAGGCCTCCCCTCGTGTTGTAAGTCCCATATTTCTTTTTCAAAACATCCTTGGGCATCTCCTTGAGTTGTAAGACCCATCCCTTTGTACAGAAAACCTCTTTGGGCCTCATTCGTTGTATAAGTCCCGACACGATATTCAAAACAACAGTGCGATCACTGTTAAAACTTGGGCCTCTCTTTGAGTATAAGCCCCAACAATCTTTTCAAAACAAATCCCCTGTTGACTTAGATCCAATATACAGTTGTTATCAAAGCTTTCTTTAATTTCTTTGAACAACTAACCATACAACATGGAAGCTTGCTCGCCTGTAAGTTTTAACAGCTTTCATTTACTCGCTTTCATATATATATAACTATATTGTGGGAAGATGTGCACGGTTAGTGTTCTTACTCTTTTAATACTTGTCATATATCAACTGTATATATACTAGTATAGTTATTTAGAGTTTTCCCCGGCAACTAGGTCTAGAACTAAGTAAAGCCATGTTGGTCACTCTTAAATACAAACAAAACTAGATCCCCGTAGGATTTCCAGATACAGTCTTGCCTTCTCTTGGGCTTAAAAAATATGGAACAAAGAGAAAGGCAGTATTCTTCTTGAACATTTTCTCAGGCTGTCACTTTAGAAATTCTCAAAGGAATTCTACTCCCTAGAGTTGATCTATTCTCGGTGAATAGCATCTCTTGAGTTTCTCCATACCTTCGAACCTTCACTAAATGATCTATTCTCGGTGAATAGCATTTCTTGAAATTTTCTTGGTTTGGGACCCAGGGGCTTCCTAAAAGCATCCCCACCTCCTCTTGGGCTTTGTACAAGGACCCTTCGGCTTCTTAGAAGTTCTCATGCCTTCTCTTGGGCTTAATACAAGGACCCTGATGACCTCTTAAAGGTATAAGACATAACTTAGTAATCCTTTGCTAGAGCATTCTTTCCAGTGTCAAACCCCAGATCGATTTAGGGTTGATTCTCATCCCTTAAAAACACCCGCCTCCTCTTGGGCATCATACAAAAGATAAATCTCTTCCACACCAGTAGACTCGGACAGTTTAATTCCCTTGAGTCTCAAAGACATTCTCAAGTTCCCTACAAACATAGGAAGAAACCCCGGTCATTTTTTATCCATCTCCAGCAGAGCTGAAACCCAGTCTCTCTCCTGGAAATTCCCCAACCAGGGTTGGGTTATCATCAGTATAAAACTATCCCAAATCAGAACCTCAAGGTTCCTGATACCTCAACTCTTCTGTATTCCTCAGCAAGAGTTGATTCCCCATTTGGACCTGCCTCGAGATCTCAATTATCCTCTACAGAAGATAGCCTCCTCTTAGGCTTTGTATAATGACCTTTCCTTAGCACAGATAGCCTTCTCTTAGGCTTTGTACAATGATTCTCTCCAGCGGAGTTAACCTTTTAAGACTCTCTTGTTGAGTCAATCAACTTCCAGACTCTCTTGTTGAGTCAATCACCTTTTCAGACTCTCTTGTTGAGTCCATCACTCTTCAGACACTCTTGTTGAGTTAACTTACCTTTTCAGACTCTCTTGTTGAGTCAACCTTTTTAGCCTCAATCTTCGGCTTTGTACAAGACAGATAAAAATACTCTCTTGTTAAGTCAATCTTTTTCCAGCCTAATCTTAGGCTTGGTATAAAGATTTCCCCTAGCAGAAGTTAGCCTCCTCTAGGCTTTGTATAATGATTTCTCCAGCTTGTTCAGCCACAATCCTGGGCTTTGTACAGGACAGATAAAAGTACTCTCTTGTTGAGTCAAACCCTTTTAGCCTCAATCTTGAGCTTTGTACAAGACATAGATCTTCATAACCTTCTCTTAAACTTGGGACAAATATCTTCCCCAGCGAAGTCAATTCCTCCTAGCCTTCTTTAGGCTGCGAGAAATAAATTCCCTAAGCAGAGTTAAACTCATTTAAGCCTCAATCTTGGGCTTCGCACAAGACACATAAAAATATCCTCGCTCGAGTCGGTTAAATTTCCCTTTTCAGCCTCAATCTTGGGCTTTGTACAAGACACATACAAACCTCCCCAACAGAGTCAAAACCTTTTTCAGCCTCCTCTTAGGCTTTGTATAATGATATCCCCAAAGAGTCAGTCTCTTTTTTGCCTCAATCTTGGGCTTTGTACAAGATACCAATATATGCACTCTCTTGTTGAGTCGGTCTTATCCAGCCTCCTCTTAGGCTTTAGGTAAGGATTCCCCCCAGTGGAGTCAATCAACCTCTTAGCTTCAACCTTGGGCTTTGATCAAGGCACACAAAAATCAACAATACCTCTTTAGAGATGACAAATTCTCTCTCAGTCAAAACCTTTTAGCTTCAATCTTAAGCGTTTGTTCAGTTAATCTTCCGCGTGCAAGGTTAGTTTTAGATAGCTTCCCTTTCCCTTCCAGCTGTAGCAAGCGATTTTGGACGTGGTTCTTAAGCACTGTCGCTCTGGGGTACTACAGGTCGATTCATTTTTTTATCCTATTGAGCTGACTAAGGAAGGGAAATAGATGTCTCCAATTAACCCTGCTTGCATACTAAGTTTGAACAGCGGACTGTTAGGTTACAGATGCTATGTGGAAGTGGGGCCTCTCTCTGCTTATTTTGCTGAGAATGAAATGACGAGACTATTTGTGAGGATGTTAGGACTGACTCTTTTCGATTGATGTGTGAAGGTACGGGATTTTGGGTTTTTTGATTAGTGTGCTCGCTAAGATTTTTCAATCTTATGCCTACGTATTCCCGTTTAACGAAACAGGGAAATAATAGAGACCGTATTTCCTCATATTCTATTGGAGGAAAAAGGTCGTTTTGGTGTCTTGTTCAAAGGGTAAGACGTGAAGCTAAAGATGGTTTGTATCTTGTTCAAAGCCCAAGATGTGAAGCTGAAGGGTCTATTTGTATCTTGTTCGAAGCCCAAGATGTGAAGCTAAAGGGGTTTGTCTTTAGAAAGAATTTGTCATCTCTAAAGAGGGGTCTGTTTGTAACAAATGTTGGGTGAATGATCATAAAGGAGAATTACTTTAACTGGGATATGTGAATCCAGCAATGCCATAATTTCCTTTATAGGGGATTTTTAACCTGAAGGAGAAGACTTTAACTCAGTTTAGAGCAATGCCATCTTTCCTTAGGAATTTCTCATGCTAAAAGAGGAATAGTGGCGTGGATGTAAATAATCTAGAGGCTTGCCGCTTATAGCAATTAGATGAAGGAAAAGGAGTCGTTGATGTTTGTATACTGTGAGCAAGGCACATATTTTGATGCTAAAAGGTTGATTGACTCAACCGGGGTTTCCTTATACAAAGCCTAAGAGGAGGCTACTGACCCAACAAGAGGGTGTTTTTTGTATCTTGTACGAAGCCCGAGAGAGAGGCTAAAAGGGTTTGACTCAAAAAAAGAGTGCTAACAAGTGACTGACTCACCAAGAGAGTGCTTTTATATGTGTCTTGTACAAAGCCCAAGACGGAGGCTCAAAGGTTTTGACTCAACATGAGAGTCTTTTATACTCAACAAGAGAGTGTTTTTGTATCTCGTACGAAGCCCGAGATGGAGGCTAAAAGGTTTGACCCAACAAGAGAGTCTTTTATACTCAACAAGAGAGTGTTTTTGTATCTCGTACGAAGCCCGAGATGGAGGCGAAAAGGTTTGACCCAACAAGAAAGTCTTTTATACTCAACAAGAGAGTGTTTTTGTATCTCGTACGAAGCCCGAGATGGAGGCTAAAAGGTTTGCTCCGCTGGGGAGAATCATTGTACAAAGCCCAAGAGGAGGCTATTGTGCTGGTGACTGTTTCAGTTTAGTGACAGGTCCAGTATATTGGTTAAAAGAGAAAATCAGTTCTTATATGGGTAATGTTGTACTTTGGGATTGATTAGAGGATCAGGGAGATTTCCTGTTCTTTCAGGAAATGGAAAATCCAAAGGGTATGGAGACTGTCCAAGTCTACGGGTGTTTTGAGAAATCGATTCTCGGATAAGTGAATGATCTTTGTATGATGCCCAAGAGAAGGCTGGCATGTTAAGGGATGAAGGTCAACCCATTAACTGGTCTAACACTTGACTCAGAAAGACAACTCTAGCAAATTGATGACTAGGTTTTGTTCCTATACCTGTAGAGGTCTATGGGTCCTTGTATTAAGCCCAATAGGATTCATGAGAGCTTTTAAGAAGCCGAAGGGTCCTTGTACAACGCCCAAGAGGAGGCGGGGATGCTTTTAAGAAGCCTTTCGGTCCCCAAACCCCGAGAAGTTCAAGACATGCAATTCACCGAGAATAGATCAAGCCAGGAAAGTCTGAGAATTTGGAAGAAACTCAAGAGATGCCATTCACGGAGAAAAGATCATCTCTGGGGAGTAGAGTTTCTTTGACAATTTCTAAGGGTGACAGTCTGAGAAAGGGTTCACCGAGAATGCTGCCTTTCACGTCTCCATATTGTTTAACCCCAAGAGGAGGGAAGACTGTGTCTGGTAATCCTATGGAGATCTAGTTTTGTTTGTATTTAAGAGTGACCAACAGGGCTTTACCTAGTGCTAGATGTAGTTGCCGGGGAAAACTCTAAATAACTATACTAGTACTACACAGTGGATATTTGACAAGTATATAAAAGTTTGTGAAAGAAGACTTACAGTGAGCAGCCCCACAATACAGTTATATATATGAAAGCGGGTAAAGAAAGCAGGTAAACACTTACTCGGTTGTAGAGCTTCCATGCTGTTTGGTTAGTTTGTTCAACAAAGAAAGCTTTAATAACAATATTATATTCAAAATCAAAGGAGAAATTTCCTTGAACAGATTGTTGGGGCTTACAGCTCAAGGAGAGGCCCAAGGTTTTATCAGTGATCGCACTGTTGTTTGAAATTGTACAGGTACTTATACAAGTGACTGAGGCCCAAAACGGTTTTCTGTACAAAGGGATGGGTCTTACACTCTCTCAAGAGGCCCAAAGGTGTTTAAATAAAAAGAATGGGGCTTATAACACGAGGGTAGGCCCAGATGATTTGTTTTTTGAACTGGCGATCGCGCCGAGATTTTCTTTTAACGCAGAGGGACTTATACAATATCTGAGGCCTAAAAATGTTTTGGTTAAAAGGGGATTGGGTCTTACACTCTATTAGAGGCCCAAAGAGTTATTTTTGTACAAGTGATGGGGCTTACATCTCGAGGAGAGGCCCAAGGTTTTATCTTGAACTGGCGACAATCGCGCCGAACTTTTTGAAATACAACGGGACTTATACAACATTTGAGGCCCCAAAAGGTTTGTATTTACAAAGGATTGGGTCTTACACTCTATTAGAGGCCCAAAGAGTTATTTTAAAGTTTGATGAGGGTTGAATTAATCAAAAACCCTAATTTGTTTTCAAAATGTATTTTAATTGAATAAAAAATTCAATTAAAATGACCAAAATTGTTTAACATGTGGAAAACAAAGTGTGATCTCGGATTAATGTTTCAAAAATTAGGTTTTTATCCACAAAAAGTTTGGAAATCACTAAAATTTGGAAAATCAAGAAAGAGAAAATATTTTTAATGTCAAAAATAATTAAAATATTAATTCTTTACAAAAATATCAAGTATATGAAATAAATAATATTTTTGGGATTTTTTGGGAAAATAAAATATTTTAACATTTTTGTGAATTATTAAAAAAAGAATCAACTCAAAATCATTAAAACTCAGAGAGAAATTAATTTTTGAATCAATTAAATAAAATCACAAAATTCAAATATTCAAATTTTCAAAAAAGGGCGCCAAGCACAAGGGCAGGAACACGCGCCACCCTCTGTTTCTGCAGATTTGTGTTTTCTATCCAATCTCACAGAATACTTGATGATATAATGCAATCTACATATCAATCTACTCGTTTCAACCTCACGATCATGTCTATGGTCTTTAATTTCATTTATTTTAAACATGGAATAAGAAATCAAAGAGAAACCTCAAGAACCCTAAAATTTTCAAGAAGGTTCATAAATTCCATACACGATTCAAACAATGCAATAGATTGAGGGAAAACACTTCATGCATGATTATGAACATATGGCCAAATTATTGTGCAGCAAAAAATGCATGGATCATAGAGTTAGAAGAGCTCATGCTTACCACTTGCATCTGGTGATCGTGTTTTGTGTTAGAGGTGTTACAGCTTGGTTCCAAGGTTATGAACAGCTTCCCTAGGTGCTATGGAGTGTGTCTGGGTGCTTGGAGTGGATTGATTTGAGCTGGAACTTGATTTGTCACCTCAACTGCAAATCTGTCAAAGGCTTGAGCAGTTGGCTGGTGATTTTGTGATTTTGGTGTTCCAGATGTTGTTTAAGTGTTTGGATCACTTCTATATGATGTTTATGAGGTGTGTGTGTGATTGGTTTGATTGGAATAACTCTCAAACTCAAAACCCGATAGTGACTTGCCTTAGAAGGCAAAATTGGAGTGAAGAAAGAGATTTTGAGGAAAGCATCTGTTTGATGTCTTTGGTGTACTCAAACTGATCACAAATGAGCTCTATTTATATTAGAGCAAGTTTGTTTTGCAAGGAATAGTGAATCGCAACTGTTGCATAGGTTTGGCCAATGTTGATCAATGAGATTCCAAGTTTCCTCTAGCCATTGACTAGAGGTTAGGGCACAGGTTGCTGGTTCTCTTGGTCTTGGATAAGTCTTGACTGAATTCAGTTGGAAATGGCTCAGTCCATGCCACCTTGGTGCATCCATTGAATGCTCCAAAACAAAATTGGAGTCTTGTCCCTCTTTTAGGGATTTCTAGGTTTGGCATGCTATTTTTGGTTCCAAAGACTTGGGAGGCTTGGGATCAGAGTTGGTTCCTCCTTGGTCCCCCCTTGAGGTGTTCAGATGGATAGAGCTGCTTGCCCTTTGCAAAATTTGAGCAAATCGAGCAAAACTCCAAAATCTGCCTTGCCATGACAGTTTACAGCAAGGCATATTTGCATTGTCATATCTCATGGTTCAAGTGGATTTTGATGGAGTTCTTGGCCATTTTGGAAAGCCCTCATATTATACAACATCTTTTTGATCATAATTGGTTTTGATACCTTTTGGATCCAAGTGAAAAATGCCCTTACATTTGGAAAAAAGTAAGGCAGATTCTGACTTAGTGAAAATTTCACTAAGTGTTGGAAAAAAGTGACATTTTCACTTTTTGTGATTTTGATCATTCCATAACTCAAAATCCATGATGAATTGGAATGAGGTGTAGTTGAAGCTTTTGTAGAGTGCCATGAGAGCTATAAATCCAGCTTTGGATGGGGAAAATGGCCTTGTGGTTTAGGAGTTATGATCCTCCAAAGTTGGTACCCTAGCCACTTTGTTCCATAACTTAGAAAAATTTCTAAGTTTTTATGGTTACCCCTTTTACAAGTTATCCCACTTTTCTTGATTTTTCTTGATGAATGATGATTCCAATCATACATTAACATCATTTTAGGATCAAAGAACCATAATTGTGAAAAATCTCAAAAAGTCAAAGTTGACTTTTGTGCACAGTTGACTTTTTATCAGATGAATTCCAAATTGTGCGATCCTCTATGAAATCAAGTCCTTGACCCAAATAAAACTTGATGGATTGATTTCATAGGTGTTATAGGGTGTATTGAATCATGTCCTAGGGTTTGGGAGCATGTCCTGGTCAAAAGTCAAAGATACAGTTGACTTTTCTCGCGAAACCCTAACTGTGGTTCAGATGAAATTGAAACTTGTTGCTCAAGCTTCTTGGATCAATCCATTATGGCAAATGGATCAATGTGGTGTATTAAAGACCCTCAAATCATGTCTTGAGGTCTTGGCTCATTCTTTGGCCCAAAAGTCAACTTTGGGGTGAACTAGGTTAAGAAACCCTAATTCCTAATTTTTAGTGAATGCATCCCCTGAGGCCAAATTGACTTGGTGATTTGGTTTATGATGTTCCATGGAGCATCATAGGTTATGCATTGAAGCATTGGCTCATGCCCAGAGGAAAATTTCCATCTGGAGGTCGTGGTCGACCAAAACCCTAATTTGGTGACACTGGCGATCTTGAAGCTTGATCAACTTGGAAGGGAGCAGCCTTGTGCTTAATCCTTGATGTGGGAGTCCTCTTGATCCCTTATGGGTGTTTGAGAGGTTAGACAAGTTGAATATCATGTTATTCCTTGATTGATCCTTTGTCTAAGCACTCAGAGAGGGCTTGAAACCCTAAGTTTGATTGTAGTGGATGCTCACCCATCTTTGGGGAGACTAATGAGGTATGATGGTTCATCCATATTATGATGATGATTTGCACAATGATGGGAAATCTTAGTGGTCAAAATTTGGGGTATGACAGATGCCTCTATTTAATCTTCTTGGACCGAAGGTGTGAATGGCGAAGGTATTTGGGCATTCAGGGTGCAAGAGGATTAAATATCGGAATACCCAAAATTTTGATGGTGGTAAAGAATGGTAGTTTACGCATCCTTCTTCTTTTTCTAGGCAATGATGCTTAGAAAAGGTAAAACTTCCCCTCGATCTTGGTTTCCTACCAAGGAACTGGTCTCAGTTTCTGAAATAAACTTCCCCTCGATCCTGGTTTCCTACCGAGGAACTGGTCTTAGTTTCAGATATAAACTTCCCCTCGATCCTGGTTTCCTACCAAGGAACTGGTCTCAGTTGCTGATGTAAACTTCCCCTCGATCCTGGTTTCCTACCAAGGAATTGGTCTCGATTTCTGAAATAAACTTCCCCTCGATCCTGGTTTCCTACCAAGGAACTGGTCTTAGTTTTTGATATAAACTTCCCCTCGATCCTGGTTTCTAACCAAGGAACTGGTCTAAGTTTCTTTCGTCAATAAACTTTATTGACAAGGGACGCTATTCGTAGCGGTTTTCCTCAAACCTCTCGCCGAATTTTCCTAGGGAGATTCCATTTAACATTGACTTTTTGGAGATAAAAATCAATGTGTTGCTGAGAGTCTGTAGTTGTGAGGCTTTCTCTGGGGATTTTCCTTAATCCGGGAAAGCGAAGATATCGTCTTCAATGGCGAAGAGTGACATTTGCCGAAAGTTTCTCTTGCCTTCTTAGAGCCTCAAGTTATCAAGGTGGTCCAGGGCCAACTCTAATCGAGAAATAAACTGGAGGAGAGAGATTGTTCAGACGCAACATATCCTGACGAGGAAAGAACCGACAACTCGATTGTGAAGACTTTTATCACTAGGGGACAAGACCGACTAGATTGATAGTGATGCAATATGAATATGATTGTAAATCAATAATGCATGATGCATGTATGTATATGCTGACAAAACTGACACGACATACAAACTAGTAGATGACCACGACTGAATACTCGGCCACAGTGGGAGATCAAAAGTATCGCTGGTTCACAATAGCAATTCTGCCTTGCCTAGGAGAGATAGTCCTTGTGGGGGAACAACTGCTGATCGGGATTAGGAGATGAGAACTCGACCGAGGGTATCAGATGGGAAAGTCGCATATGATACAACTGATCCTTCATTCAGGCGCACTGGCTTAGAAGAAGTACTTTGATTCTGCACTTTGAAGCTCACTTACTTCTAGAGAAGCGTTCGATGTTCTTTTGATGTTTAACAGTCGAAAGAAATTGCCATCTTTATTTTAAAAGCAGAAAAATTTTACAAGTAAATTCATTTTTGTTTTATTTCAAGAATCGCTGATCATATTAAAATGTCGTTTTGTAAAGCTAAAACAAATAAAAATTGCAAACAAAAGCACAGGGCTCGAATTTTATTGATAGGATGGAAAGCAGCCAAACGCGTGATCCCATAGAGTATTTACAAAGTTAGAAAATGGTAATTTAATGGAAAAGGGCTACATCGAAACATAACGACCACTATCCTTCTACCAACTTTGAATTCGGGGCATCCTGAGCTTCTGTCGAAGATGACCTTGACTGGAGTTTTCTTTCGACGGATGGCATTAGTGCTACGGAGTTGTACTGATCATATGTAGTTACTTGCCATTATCCCTAACTTTTGCCTGGATTGTACTTTGAGATTTCCAACCCACCGGGATGATTTTTGATCATGTCTCTAATTTTTGCCTGGACTGCCCTTTCGGGTTTTCAATCCACCGAGACGTTTTTTTAGTTTAGGCGAAGTATTTCTTGACTACATCGATATTTGTGGGGTAGGAAAATTATTCTCCATCCATGGTTGCAAGTCTCAAGGCACCTCCTGAGAAAGCTTTCTTGACTACATAGGGGCCATCATAATTCGGAGTCCATTTGCACATGGTTGCAAGTCTCAATCATCCGGGAGTCAGTGAGAAATAATTGTATCTTCTTGAGCACAAGGTCTCCTTTTCAGAAGACGTGAGGTCGGACATTTTTGTCGAACGCCTTCTTCATTCTTTGTTGATACAAATGACCGTGGCATAGTGTCGTGATTCGTTTCTCTTCGATCAGATTTAGTTCATCGTGCCGGCTTTGGCACCATTCAGCTTCTGTTAGCTTAGCTTCCATCAATACTCGGATCGATGGGATCTCTACTTCTATGGGGAGCACTGCTTCCATGCCATATACTAGAGAGAAAGGGGTTGCCCCTGTTGAAGTGCGGACAGATGTGCGATAACCGTGAAGAGCAAAGGGTAGCATCTCGTGCCAATCTTTGTAGGTTACAACCATCTTCTGAACAATCTTCTTGATGTTCTTGTTAGCCGCTTCTACCGCCCCGTTCATCTTGGGTCGGTAAGGAGATGAGTTATGGTGTTCGATTTTGAACTCAGCGCACAACTCTTTCATCATCTTATTGTTCAAGTTGGATCCATTATCGGTAATGATCTAGCTAGGAACACCATAACGACAAATGATATTGTTTTTGATAATTTGGACCACCACTTGTCGGGTTACATTGGCGTATGACACTGCTTCGACCCACTTGGTGAAGTAGTCAATGGCGACCAGAATGAACCGATGTCCGTTCGAAGCCTTGGGCTCAATCATGCCGATCATGTCGATTCCCTATATGGAAAAAGGTCACGGGGAAGAGAGAACTTTGAGATGGGTAGGCGGTACATGGATTTTGTCTGAGTATATCTGACACTTGTGACACTTCCTCATGTACTTGTAGCAGTCAGATTCCATGGTCAACCAGTAGTACCCTGCTCTCAGAATTTTTCTCGCCATTGTGTGTCCGTTGGCATGAGTGCCAAATGATCCTTCATGAATTTCTTTTGTCAACATGTCTGCTTCTGGTCTGTCTACACATCGGAGCAAGACCATGTCAAAGTTTCTCTTATAGGGTGTATCGCCGCTCAGGAAGAAGCTGTCAGCCAACCTCCTGAGGGTTTTTCTATCTTTTCTTAGTGCCCCAGGTGGGTACTCTTGTTTCTGAAGGAAACATTTGATATCGTGATACCAAGGTTTGTCATCTATGACTGCTTCAATCGCGAAGATGCAAGCGGGCCGTTCAAGGTGCATTATGTCGATCTTAGGTAAGTCGGTCCATTGACCTACACTAATCATGGAAGAGAGGGTGGCTAAGGCATCAGCCATGTGATTCTCTTCACGAGGGATGTAATGAAACTCGGTTCTGTTGAAGAAAGGTAACAACCTTCTTGCGTAGTCTTTGTAAGGAATCAGTCCTGAATGGTATGTGTTCCAATCTCCTTTGATCTTATTGATAACCAGGGCTGAGTCGCCATATACATCCAAGTTCTTAATCCTTAAGTCAATTGCTTCACTCCATGTCTTTCGGCGCCATTTTTATCTGATTATAGCCCGAGAATCCATCCAGGAAGGAGAAAACTTTGAACTTTGCTGTACTGTCTACCAGCATGTCAATGTGTGGTAAAGCAAAGTCATCCTTTGGACTAGCCTTGGTTAGATCTCTGTAATCGACACACATTCTGACTTTTCTGTCTTTTTTCGGAACGGGTACTATGTTGGCTAACCATTTAGGGTATTCTGATGTGGCAAGGAAACTCGCGTCAATCTGTTTCTGTACCTCCTCTTTGATTTTGATGGTCATGTCTGGGTGAGTCCGTCTCAACCTCTGTTTTACTGGCGGGCATTCTGACCGTAACGGTAGATGATGTTCCACGATGTTGGTATCCAACCCGGGCATGTCTTGATAGGACCAAGTAAACACATCGGGAAATTCTCTAAGAAGCTTTGTCTATCTCTCCTTGGCAATTGGACTGAGCAATGCCCCAATCCTGATTTCTTTTCTCTCTTCATCTGAACCCAACTTGACAGTTTCCAATGGCTCTTTGTGAGGTTCAATGGACCTTTTCTCCAGTCTGAGTAATCGGGAGATCTCTTCTGGAATTTCGTCGTCAACTTCTTCTTCAGCCCCAAATACCGGGAGCTCAAAGTTGGGAGAAGGCATCGGATCGTATGTTTCAATGGGGTTTAAAACAAGCAATCTGCATGACGTGATGATTTGTGTTTAGAAGAGACTGAGAAAATGCAAGTGTGTGTAGTGTTTTTCTTTGAAAAACTGCTTGTTTTTATTATTTGAGATGTTTTTTAGGATTACCATTTTCTGAGAAAAGCGAAAAGAGAAAACAACAATTAATGCGGAAATTACAGAACGACGTTATTTTATTAATGAACAAGTCGATTTTTGAAACTACAGCCCTATAAAACAAAACTCTCTCGCTTTGGGCGAAGCGAAGAGGGAAATTTACAGAAAGCGAGCCCTATCAAAATATATGTTTCACCTGGGCCGGGTGAAAGGTTAAAAGACGACAATTACTTTGACTTATGAACAATCTTCGGAACATCGACAGCAACCCATTGGCGGCGAACTCCTCGGTGAATCACAAAGTCTGGTACCTTCCTTGATTTGTCTTCAGAAATGACGCTGATTTCTGGCGGAGAAGGATCATTGGAATCTGTCTCCCAGGCAGAGTTGTCGTAGGAGGAATCCTCCGTTGTATTTTGTATAGTATTTGTGCTCTCAGGTGGATCTCCCCATCCAGTTGAGTGGATGTCTTTGAACCTGATACGAGAGCTCTCAAGAGCAGTGTACTTGACCATGTAGTCGTATTTTCCACTTGGTTGTCCCAAGGTGTCCCATACTTCTTTGGAACTGGAGGAGTCATCCCTTTCGATGACGTTGACCTCGGGAAAAGCATAGTTGATGAATTCTAGTCCGGCAAGTTTTGCCAATTCATCGTCGTACTGGATATTTTCTGAATGACCTAAGTGTTGATCCCATGACATGGTGGGGACGCAGGTATTCTGTTCAATGATGCTCAGCTGATTTTCATTGTTCGGCTGATTTTCTTGCCCCGAGTTTCCTGGGTACGGCTGCCAGATAGGCAGACCATCCATTGGGCCATAATAGTCGTGGTCATAGTTGTCTTTCATCAGAGTGTCCTCGTCTAATGAATTGGGTGGAGCACGGCATCCTTCCGGATCACAATCTACATATATCATTTTGACGTCTGACCTCAGTATAAATCTCGGACTCTGTGCGGGATAGCAAAATGGCGTAGGCACTTCTTCCTGAGACATATAACTGTCCTTGTTTAGATAGGACTTCCACTCTTCCTCTGTATCGGAGGGATCTCCCTTGTTGATCGTATGGACTGCTTGAGGCACTAGGTGAAGGAAACCTCCACTGTGGAAGAAGTTCTGAATGGGATGAAGACTTTCATCGTTAGCAGCTGTCTGGGTGCAGGTCGTAGAGAAACCAAGACCCTTCTTTGTTTTGTTATCAGTGGGAATGACAAGCTGTCCCCATCCTTTCGTATTGTTATTCTCGATCACTTTGAGAGTATCTCTGTATGAGGAAATCGATGTTCCTTTTTCTGATTTATTCTCATTGCTCACCGACAGTGCTTGGAACTGAGTTCCAACAACCTCCTCGGGTTCTACACAAGTAGATAATGACAAGTTGCTCACGAGCAAGGCTTGTTCTCCACAAACCGTGATGAGTTGATCGTTCTTGACGAACTTTAGTTTCTGGTGAAGTGTTGAAGTGACTGCCCCAGCCTGGTGTATCCAAGGTCTTCCTAATAAGCAACTGTATGTTGCCCGTATTTCCATGACCTGGAAAGTAATTAGGAAAGTGTGAGTACCGATAGTTATGGGAAGATCGACTTTGTCGATAACTGCTTTTTGAGACCCGTCAAATGCTTTGATGATGACCTCACTGCCCCTCATCGGGGGTGTAGCACCCCAAAATTTTCCCTAACTTTTTCTTGCCTTTGTTTCGCATCCATCTGCATATCCACTAGGTCATAACTCATATTCATTCATTTGCATGTGTTCCTGAGGCATGGGATCACGGTTTCTTACCTTCTGTGCGACTTGGTTGATATTCATCGATTGAAGATGGTGATTAGGGTCATGATCAATTGAGAGTACTGATTGAACTTTTGAGAATTCAGTGAGGATAAGAGTTTGGTGTGGATTGGAAATTTGGTTGGAATTAAACGTGTCAAGATTAGTCACGTGGTTAATTGGAATTTAATATACAAGTCCATTCTTTCTAACCAATAATCATTTTCATGTTAATATCCATCCACTTTTGATAATCATTTCGATATCCATTTGAACCCATATTCAAAATCCACATTCATTATCCAATATCCATTTGCTAAACCATTTTTCTTATCCATTTTTATCCAAATTCTCGTTCTAAATTCCACCCATTTTCAAATCCATTGTTCATTTCCAAATATCCATATACATTTTCCTAAACCAATTTTTCCATATCATTTTATTATCCATATCATTATCCGTTTTTATCATAACCATATTTCATTCAAATCCGTTTATCAACTCTTAAATCCATATCCAAACCTATTCATTTATTCATCTCTTAACCAATTTCTAAACCCAATTCAAATGCCCAAATATCCAAATTCCAATTCCAAAACACACAAGTCTCCAAAATCATTATTGACCTACTTGACCAACGTCTCAATCATGGTGATACTCACGGGTGAAGGGTTTTGGTTTTATGCACATTTACAAAATTCTGGCAGTGTACAGCTTTCACATTGACTATTATTAAAAGTTGTTGCCCAAAGTAGTGGAGGAACTCCACGTCATATGCCTCTTCACTGATTTACAAGAGCAAAGAATAACTTTCACAAACTGAAGCTGGAATATCAATAGCTGGATGTATGGTTCTATACCTTAGCATATGGATTAGTGGAGAAACTCTTATATTTGTCCGAGGACCTTGTCAGGAGGAGCTGGAAAAGATTACAATAGGAACAATACTAAATTCCATAGCAGCATACCAGTACAAATAATGATAACAGAAAAAGTGGAATCATAAAAAATTTCACAGCAGTTACAGGTTTTGATGGCAGGTTCAATACATAAAGAATCATCCGATTTTTTCCAACGAGGACTCCAACAAAAATCCCTACCAGTTAACTCCTAACAATTCTAACTCTTAACCATAATTTTTCATAACTAACCTCTAACCAACTAACCGAATCTCTAACAGAAAAAGAAAACCTCTTCATCCATCACCTTCAATCTTCTTCTCTCGATTTTTTCACTTTTCATTATTCATCTTCAACACCAGAACCAATCTCTAACAGAACTCAATAACGGAAAAACTCTCTCTCCGCCATTAACACCAGCCTTCAATCAACACATTCATTCAAGCTTTGGTCGATCCAGAACCAGCCGCAACATCTTCGATTCATCAACAAGCTTCATCCTCTATGAATTTTCTACCCGCTCTGAGATAGCATCATCTCCATCTTCGCAACCTACAACAGGAATTCTCAAAATCAATTCCTCAACAGAAATCAACAATAACACCGTAACGGCATCAGAAGAAGATTGAAGAAGAAGTAAGAAATTGTAGGAGAGCTTCAAACCTCAGGATCTTCAATCTCTCACTATAACCGGCAAATTGTTGAAACCGCAACAAATTCCAATCCAAGATCTTCATCAAACCTCTTCGATCAACCTTCCTCAATCTACAATTCGCAACATCAACACTGCATCAAATCGGCAACAACGATCACCGATTCAAGAATTTCTCATCAGCACAACACCTCACACACTCAGAATCATAAAGAAGAGGAAGAAGAAGATTACGAGAGTCACGCAAAGGGAGGTCGCGTATCCGAAACTCACCGGTAATCCGATATCAACGTCGTAGTTACGCAGGTACGCGATTCTCCATTTGAATCTCACGACTGCAATGTATTTGCTTTGGTTCGTTAACTTCCGATTGCTCCGCCGCTGTTTATTTTTTCCGTCTTGGTTGCGATGCTTAAATCGGAATGTGATTCTGAAAACTGTATGAGGTTTTGCGTGGGAGAGTTGCGAGGGACATTGTTAAGGAAGGGAGGAAGGTTAGAATAGGTGGAGAGGTGGTTTTGGTGGTTTCGCTTTTGATTTGTGAGTTTAGGGATGACTTTGATTTGCACCTGTGATGAGAGGTTGAGGACGGTCTCCTTGGGGCTTTTATAGAGGGGAAAGTGGTGGTTATTTTGACCTGAGCGCTGCCGTTTTCAGTCACCCTCCGCTGCCTCCGGCGCGACGGAGGCGATTTCCGGCGAGAAGCTCCAGCAAATTGTGAGTATCAAGGGAGCGCGTTATTGTGGCGAGATTGGGGTCTGAGAGATTCTTACTCTCGTGTTTGCTTATACCAACCGAGTATGGGCTAGGGTCTACAACAAACCATTTGTTCCAATGTCAGACTTCCAGGTTGCTGTTCACACTACCAAAAATGATGACCACACCATATTGTTGTTTATTGGTTTATTTTATCTTATTGCTTTTAGAATTTAGTTCTTAGTTGATATTTGATTTGGATAATTGTAAGTAGTTTCCTTTTTGATTAGAATTAGATACCATAACTTCAGAATTAACTTGTAACTTTAGTTTTCTCTTTAGTTAAAATTAGATTTCTAGAATTAATTTACAAACTCTAGAATGTTGAATTAGAAAGGAACTTTGGGTTTAATTAAATTAGCTTTAGGATTTGTTTCCCGAATTAGATGTTAATCTCAAATTTGGTTAGATTTTAGGAAGTTAACATCGCTTGATTCCTTGTATATTTTTAATTGAACTTTGATTAGTTTTAGTCTTAATCTTGACTTCTATTGACATTTTACATAGTTTAGTGATTTAGGATAATTAGATTTAGACTCCTCAATTGATGATATTGCTTAATCATATCCTAATTGATGTTTTGGCCTAATGGTTCACTAATTGTTTTTTAGCTTAATTGCTTGATAATTGTTTTGTAGCTTAATGACTTGATAATATGTTTTTGGCTTAATGGTCCATTAGAATTAACTTTGACCAATTTTCATAATAGTTTCACTTAATAACTTTGTTAATAGTCTTTAATATGTTTTGCATAGATTGTTGACTAATTTGTTTACATCTTAGTCTTGATTTCACTTACTTCTTATTGACAACTTCCATTTGAATTTTGACTAACCTTTGAGTTTGTTTTGTAGTGTTTTACACTTGATTAGCTAAACGTAGAAGCTGCTGTATACATAGCTGCTGTGAACAAAGAGTGCTGTAGAATGTTGTTGTTCTGTCTGGCTGCACATACACCCATTCTATTCCGGAAATAGTAGCTGTTATAGACTGTTTTTACTTGTTGCTAGTTTTTACAGCTATGCAGGTGCAGGAGCGCTGTTGTTGCTGCTGTGAATGATTTATTGCCTTATTTTGTCTTAAGGACGTAAACTTGTTTTACCGTAGCCATTGGTGGATATTCATAAGATGTGTGCACCCTTCTAGCATGAGTTCAATTCTGGTTTTGGTTTACTTTCATAATCCTTTTAGGTCTTTCACTTTGACTAGTGTGATTCAGATGTACATAGCCATTAGACTTAGGTTTCATGTTGTACATACACTCTCTTGTTATTACTAATGTCTTTGGTTCTCATGTGCAAAGTACATAAAGGAGACGTTCCAAAGGTGGCTTGACCATTTCATTTTGTAAATAAAAACTTGTTTCTAACTTGGTTTTCCATTTGTTTATAGGTGCTTTCGTGACTTGCTTTCGTTGCGCTTTCGTTGCTTTGCTACGGATTCATATCCGTTTGGTAGGACTTCTTATCTCTTCACTTCTCTTTAATGCTTTCAAATGTCATGAGAAGTAGGAATAGTCAATGCCATGAGAAGTAGGAATAGAAAATGCCATGATAAGTAGGATTGTATGGAAAACCCTTAAGTGAGGCCATGATGGTGCTTATTTGATGTTGTGCTGAAGACCTCTAAGGAGGCAATTGACGGAAGGTAGGGTTCGCAATCGACCCCCGTTATTCTAGTCGAGTCGTTCTTAGCTCTCATTACATGATTGAAGCTTTGAACATTACCTGCTCCTGTTATCGAGTCAGTCAAGTGGAAGATAGGGTTCGCAATCAAACCCCCACGCCTTGTCTATAGCTCACATTGACCAATGCTGATGCTTATGTGATTTAATTCACATCTTCCCCTTTCTTACTCTGCTCTCCATGGTTCTTGATACCATTGGGCGAGCGCGCTTACTTCCCACAGCTAGCTTGTTTGCCTCGGTTGATATGACCCCTTGGCTAAAGCTCCCTCTTTCTTATTTTGATTGTGTGACATTACTGTTGACTGACACTGTTTACTCTGTCATTGCTTTTAGTTCATTTCGTGATTGATTTATCCTGTGTTTACTTGTCTGATGACATGATCCCTTAGGATTCCTCGCTCCACTTAATTTTGGATTAAGGCGGAGGTAGGAGAGACATTAGGATAGCAATCCATGCCAGATAACATTAGATAGTTTCCCTCCTGATCCTGACCTTAGGACCATTGATGCATGTTAACTTGTAGGACCGAGTTTCCCCCTTAGACTTTATGTGTGTCTTTCCCCTTTGTTCTCTCGCACCCATGCGATCGAGATCCTGTTTCCTGTTCACCCATAGTACCGTGAACTACGGATGCTCTGATTCCTCTTTCTTTTTAGATTGCGGATACGTAGGCACGAGATGCGATATCTCGACGAGCACACTAACAACTAACTTCCGTTTTCTTACCTTGAGTCTTTCGTCTTCTCATCTCAAAGAAAATTAAAAAATATCTAATAAAGGTAGGCACTTATTGCATTTAGGCCTTTCATATAAAGAAAAGATTATAAGGGGTCTTCTCTTATAATCTTAGAATGTGTAGCATATAGCCCATCTTGGGTCAATGTGTTAAACATTTGATCTTGTATGAGGGACTTAAATGCAATACTTGTTGAAGGCACAAATAATAAAAAACACTTCTTCATTTCATAATCAACAAAACACTTAATAAACACAAGTATGCTAGTGTGTTTAAACCTTGACAATTGGAACTAAGTGTGGGGGTCTTCTTCACCCTTAGTGTGCTTTCTTATTCATTCCATCTTGGAATGTGAGAATGTACACATTCCAATGACTAAGATTCAGATACACTATCATATGCAAACAAATGGAAAAAAATCTTAAAAGACAAAACAAACAATAACGTCTTTCCTTCGGGAATTCTTTCCTCATCTCCTTCACTCATTCCTTAAGGATGCGTCATTTCCGTTCTACCGCAAACAGGTAACGCCTAAGTCTCCATACAGCGAGCTGCAACACCTAAACTGCCAGGATGCGAACGTTGACGTATTCCACTAAAAAATACAAACAATTATCCCTAGTGAGGGGAACTACGTCGCTCTGATTCTCATGCTCCCGATGAGATACGTAGGCAGTGGGGTAGGGCCCATTCGAGCACTTCTTTTATTTTCCCTACATTTGTTTCTATTTCTCTTTCCATTCCTTCGGCTAGCAGTTCTTTTTTCAGTATTCTTTTTCTTTCACCCTTTGATTAAAGCAGCAAGCGTGGATCCCATCGGGTACGATGGACGCGTGGGGGTGTTAATACCTTCCCTTCGCGTAACCGACTCCCTTACCCTTTCTCTTGGTCGCAAGACCATGCTTTTTCCTTTCCTTCAGGTTTATGCAGTGTTTCCTTTCCCTCTCATGGGATAAATACACATTGCTGGTGACTCTGTTTCGGTGCCACTTTCGCGTTTGTACTAGGATGAAAATCCCGGGAGCGATAGGGGGTCATTTGAATGATAGTCACATTAAAGTGGACTTCGGGATAACGTTGATGGTCGATCCTGTGTCTACCATTACGCTGGCTAAAGCATCGTCCTGGCAGTTAACTGTGATATTGAGCACCATGTTGTGGCTTTTACCCCCTTCTGGAAAATCCTCATCACTAAATCCTAAGTTGTTGCAGGAAGTGATGTTAGAGATGATGCTATCGAACTGTCGTATTGACACATCGTGTTCCACAAAGGACTGTTCTAAGACTTTCTGTAGAGCCTCTCTGTGGACTTCGGAACTGAGTAAAAGTGATAGCACTGAGATCTTTGAAGGAGTTTGTAATAGCTTATCAACAATGTTGTATTCACTCCTTTGGATGAGCTTCAGCATCTCATCATTATTTTTCGAAAGGTCGGGATTACTGGATTGACCGTATGGTGGATCAGGAGCTTCTGTCTGAAGTTCCTTTTCTTTGCTGGGTTCTTCAACTCCTCGGTTGAAGATTCGACCGCTCCGTGTTACACGACTGATGTCTGCAATATTCACAACGGAGGGCAATGGAATTTCCTTTCCATTCTCAATTATCGTTGCACTGTAGTTGTAAGGGATCGCCTTAGCTGATTAATACGGTAATGGTCCCGGCAGAGAGATGACTACAGGAGCCTTCTGACTTTTCTGACTGTCGTAAGTAACTTCAATCAGTTCCTGGCTAAGAACCTTTGATTCGTCCAGTAGAGGGATGATGGTACAAACATCCTTGTTCCTCTCAGGGTCAGAGATTACAACCACGTCTCTGATTTGATCAGCGAAGTAGTCTGGCGTCCCGTCAATGGACCCCGAAGCTAGGTATGGGTGAATCTCCTTGTGATCTGTTGTACCCCAAATTTTACCCTTAGATCCATTGATCTCTTGCATGTCATATTAGGTCAATTATGCTGCATAGCTAACCTTTTTATCAGGTTTTGTTTGTGTTTGTTCTTTTTTATCAGGTGTTATCTTAAGGAGATTCAAGAGGTGATTGATCAAGTTTTTGGATGGAGCACTGAATCAAGCAAGTCTCTAAGAGTTACCTCCATAACCCTAATCCTATCCATAACCAATTTCTACCCACTTTACCTACCCTCAATTATCACCTTCAATTCCCAAACCCATTTCAATAGTCCTTCATTTAACCAATTTTATCCAATTTGTCATTATTTTAATTCTCCTAAACCATATCTATAACCATAATCAATTAATCCACCATTATTTTCCTAATATTTCATTTTCCTTTCTATAACAAAGATGGAAAACCATTTCTCATTTTTATTCATAAGCCCAATTTGGTTGGCCCAACGTGCAAAATATGAATTGCAAACTATTTTGGAATTGAATTTCTTAGCCAATAACCAATAGGAATCAAGTATAGTTGTGTTGACTTTTCAACTCAATTGCCAACCAATAAGGAAACGACATGTGGCATACAAGAAACCAAAAACAACCAAAGTTGTTCCTTCTCCTTCGTCGTGGGTGTGAGATTCAGAATGAAGAAGAGAAATTCAAACATAAATAAATGAATCAACTCGTTCAAACCGTTTCAACCTCAAATCCCTGGCTCGCTTTTGCTCAATTCGAATTCTCCAAGAAGCCATTCCCTTTTGAGCTCTCAACTGTTTGGTTCAATAAAAGTGGTTCTGAGGATTTACCAGTTTAAGCATTCAACATGTCCTCACCTGCGAAGCTCTTCACGCCATCCCCAACCTTTGCCTCATTTGATATCTCTCCATATGACATCAAGTAAGGTGTTCTGAAGCAATACGTGAAGTTGTGAATTAGCTCTGCACATCTGAGATTTTTGTACAGCATAAGCAGCAGATTTGTCTCCAAGATTTAGACCAACATTTGAATTTCAAAAGAGACGTTGGCTCCAATTCCTACTCAGCACTCCACATGTTTGATATTTGGACTCACCCAAACTCTTTGGTTCACCCTATAAAAGGGGCTCGTTTCTACACATCGATTCATCAACAACTCTCACACAAAACACTCAAAAATTCTCTGCAATTCCATAAGTCTGAGCAAGCAAGTTGAAGGAGTTTCTTGGAGTGCTTTGGAAAGGAAACAATCATCACACTTGAAGACAGTGGACTTTATTCCACTTGGTATCATTTTATGTCTCTCTTGTTTAAATATGCTCATCCAATGTCATTACATCATATGCATCTTGTTTTCTTCCCTTTACACATGAATGCCCTTGTGATGATTTGTAATACCTCTGTTTTGTCCATTAAATGGCTATAGCTATGAGTTCTCATTGTGTTTTCATATTGACAAGATTGATGCTTGGTTTTGTTGATCTATTTAGATGTCATATGTACTTAAATGTGATGTCGAGACAAGAGACTTGTGAACCTATGCTTTTATTCGTAGTTTTGTATGTGCTCTTAAGATGTAAAATGTTTGAGCATAGCTATCCCTGTTGCTGATTCAATGGTTTGTTTGATGTTGTCAAGCTGTTCTTGGCAAAGTAATACTATTTCTCATTTCTGCTATGTATGACTATTTGGTGTACTCAGTCATGGCTCTAAGCTTTGTCATTGGGGATGTTTGCAGTTTTTAAAGTTGACAGTTTTTTTCACATTTGTATGCACCACTGCCTTTGCATTATTGGTGACTGACATGTATTTAATGTTTGGTCTGTTTGAACTGTTAAGTACCATACAAGTTATTGCTTAAATGTTGCACCTTTTTGGACTGTTTTTTTTATTTAGTGGATGTTTAAGGTTCATGATTAGGAATGTGGAGTTTAGGATGAAAACTGTGTTGTTGTTGGTCATATGCCTCTCTTGTTTTATGACTTATGCCTTTCCATCTTATACATGAAAAATCTTTGTGCTGAATTGTTAATCTCAAAAGCCATGTCTTTGTGATATTATGATGTTAACATTATGTTTGATGTATGTGATACCCCTGCTTGTGTTCCTAACATGCTTCCTAAGCCCTGCCTTTATAATAGCACGATTCTATACATGTATGTTTAATGTATGTGTTTGCTTGATGTTGCCTAATTTATCATATACTGCTGTTTGTATTAATGACACCATTTGCTTGAATTTGGTCTTGAATGCCATGATGTGTTCTAGTTCTATCTTGAGTATGTATATTTGATTCGTGAATGCCTCTGACCATCATATTACTCGTGTGCTTATCCTTAAAATATGACTGATCTTTTCTTTTGATAAATGTGGCTTCTTGTATAGCTGTTGTTTTTCCCTAAATTGCTATTTGATTTACATGACAGTATATGTATAACTATGTTTGGATTCTTGCTTCATGACTGTACCATGTTCCTAAGATTGCTATGAACCTAAATTAGTTTGTCTTGATGATACGTTTATCTTGGTCTGTCTTTTAATCTTGGCACGTGAATCTTTCTTGCTGTTATTGAGAACATTTTTTCTTGATGATTGAGTGATTTTATTTGACAAGCACTTAAGTTGTATTGAGCCATCTCATTTGTCTTTGTGTATGGAACTGTAATCAAATTATGCTGAACTTTTGTGATATACATTGTTGTTCAATATGTGGATGTATGCACTAAGCTGTCATTAGGGTTATTCATTGACTGCCTATGTTTGAGTTTGCTAACTCACTTTGCTTTTATATTAATCTGCTTGTTTACAATAAACTGATGTTTAGTCTTTGATTGAATGTTTTGGATTCCATGACCAATTTGTGGTGTATCAGCTGTATCACTGCATAAATTCCACTTGAATGTGTTGTTAGCTCATTGTTTTGTAATATCAAACATGCTGCTGTCTACTTGTTTTGTTGATATTGTCACCTTTTTTTTTGTTCTTTACTTTAAATCATAGAAATGTGTCATTAACAGTTAGGAATCTATAATTATCTTGATTTCCCTGTCCATGCTTTAACCACTCCTTGTGACATATTTGAGATGCTATTTGGACTTTGAACAATGTCTTTTTAACTGGTTGTATCATGCCCTGCCATGTCCATTGCTTTCTTGCATTTCAAATCTTGTTGAACTCTAAACATCTCTGCTACCTCACTTTAAACATGATTAAGTCTTGAGTTTATTCTGATATACATGAACCGAGCTTGCCATGCTGTTATAGACCCTTTAGTCTTCATGTGTCTTGATTCAAAATCTATTTTTACATGATTTTCAATGGAGTGTGATTGAATATTGTTTGCTTGCTGTCACTGCTGCAAGAATGCAGTCACTCTACACTTCCTTATTCTCTACTTCATAGTGTTCGCTTGTTAACCCGTGTGTGTGACTGCTTTCAAATTGCTATTTGATGCCCTTAGAAGTTGCTGCTGCTATGTTTGTAAATTCATTGCTTAAATGCTCTTACTTTGTAGATTCATGTGTTAAGCCTTTGCTTGATAGTCAATATGTGTGGAATCTTTTGATCTTGTGTGTAGATTATAGGCCTTCGTTTCACCTGGTTTGGCATTGTTTGTTGAATGACATAGCACGATTTTGGTTTTGGATGTCACGAGTAGTTTGTGTGATTGGCTGTTTTGGTTGATTTGGAAATTACGCGCATGGTTGTGTTATGTATTTATTGAAGCAGTTATAACACTGGATGTAACAGCCACCACAGTGGCAATCACACACTTTCACACCCCTTGCCTACCTCTGGGACTGGGTTTCGAATCCCCCTCGCCCCAGTCCTTTTGTTTTATTTCTTGATTTTCGCTCGCCTTTACATATCTATTTGTGTTATCCGTTATACTTCAACATGCGCGCGTTGGCCTAGTGGTGTTGATTTTGAGCTGTAGGCAAAGGGTCCTGGGTTCAAACCCCAGGGGCGCCCTTTCCTTCTTTTTTGGCATTTAGTTGATTCCATTTATTTTCCTTTTTTTTTAGTTTATATCTCAATTTTCAAAATCCCATAACTTGTTCATTTTATATCTTTTTCTCTCCATTCCTTTTGCTATGTTCTCTTAATTGAATTTATTTTCTAACTATAAAAAGAAATTGTTGAAAATATTTAGTTTTGAGGCCTTTATTCATGATGATATTAGGAATGATTATTCGGGTTTTTATTGCACTTCTCTATGTATCTTACTATGTTATCTCTATTTATCATGTTTGTTCTTTGTCCAACATGTATGATTCTAACTTTGCATTAACATCATCATTTTCTTTCATCTCATTATCTTGTTCATGTCCTTTTACATCATCATATTTGAATTATAAGTTGTTATCTTTTAGTAGTTTTACAACTATTATCTTTTCCCCCCATTCCAAAGGGAGACCTTCTTAAATTGACTCTTGAAGTCACTATACAACCATCCTACCTTATCCTTCTAGGTTCACCCTTATTTCTTGGCCTCATGAGAGCCAATGAAATCATAACTTAGAAGTAGGTTAGAGTTCTTGAACTCTATGTGATTCTCATCATCATGAGAACTCACTTTCCCCTATAACTTAGGTTTAGAGAGTTATCGTGAACTCTAAAATGAGCTCATACTCATTTTCCCCTTGGAACTTTGGCCATAGTCAATGGTTCCTATCCTTCACCCTTAGATCGGTGAACTACGGATACTCTGATTCCACTCCCGTAAGGATACGTAGGCGCAAAGTGCGACGCTTTGTCGAGTATACTTGGAAACAAACCCCTAGGGTTTCAACCTTTAGCATAGCACCCTTAGCAAGCGAGTAAGATATAGCAAGTTAAAATAAGAGGTTCTCGTAGAGTACTACGGAAATTTAGGATGCTAATACCTTCCCTAGGCGTAACCAACCCCCGAACCTTAGATCTTCCCCCTTTAGGTTTTCTCGATCTTGAACCTTTCTTTTGGATAAATCAAAGTCGGTTGTGAATTCAAAGAAATGCGATGCAAGTTAATTAATAGCTTGTAATCCGATTCTCACTGCAACAGGAAATGGCGACTTCACTGGGGAGTCTTTTATTTTGAGGGTTAAGCCCACCTTGTTTTGTTTATGTTATTTATGCTTGTTTGCTATATTTGTGTATATCTGTTTGATTGCCTATATATGCTTTGCTTGATTATCTTTTGTTGGCTTGGTTCTTGAGTGGTGAGATAAATCCTATACCCGGATTTGAGTGCAAATAGGATAGGACGATGGTATTCAAGGAGGCTTTGAGGGAGTCGAATCCTGAAAAGTTGAATTGAGACACTATCACTCAGTTGAGGCCCTCTTGAGAGTCTATTCATGTTGAACGAATCCGTTCGTGAGACGTGCTACTCTCAACCTAGAAGCCCATGATATTGAGAACCGTAGTTACCAAACCCCACTAAGCCTTTTTAGGATGTAGTGCGGTGACCATGATGGAGTCTATTTCTGAATTGGTTGTCACGCGATACTACACTCAGACGAGATCCTCTTGAGAATTTTATTGATTACCAAGTCATCTGGGAAATCCTTAAAATCCGAAAGATGGGTTGCCGACTCTGGGAACTTCTTAGAACCCTGTTCAGTAGACAAAAACCAATAGTACATGCCAATGGGAGGGTGAACCCTAACTCCATGCTCAACCTTTCCCCATATTGTTTGTGCTCTGTATGTCTCTGCGTGCTTTGCATTCATACATCATAAGCATTCATGCTGCATCTGTTTCATGGAACTCAGATTTCTTTATTATATCAGAGGGATATCATGGATAGCTCAAGAAGACACACCATCAAATACACTTTCAAGAGTCCAAAATTGGATGACCTAAGGAAATTGGGAGATTTGCTAACAGACCCTAAAGGATTCATAAACAGATATGGGAAGTTGTGGGTTTTGTTGAAGAAGACCATTGACGAAGGACTCCTCTCAACTCTGCTTCAGTTTTATGATCCAAAGTATCACTGCTTTACGTTCCCAGACTATCAACTTTTACCCACCCTCGAGGAATACTCTCAGATAATTGGTTTGCCTATCAAGGATGAGTCCCCGTTCCCTATCTTCGAGAAGGATCCTAAAGAAGAAGAAATAGCCGAGAAAACTCATCTGGAGTTAGTTGACATCAAAAGCAATTTAACTTCCAAGGGAGGAATTCTTGGGTTAACTGCTAAGTTCTTGATTGGAAAGGCTCGTTACTTTGCTAAAAACTCCAACAAGGATGCCTTTGAAGCTGTTTTTGCATTGCTTATCTATGGACTTTTCTTGTTTCCGAACATTGACAACTTCGTGGATCTAAATGCAATCAAAATCTTCTTGAAACAGAATCCGGTACCTACCCTGCTTGCTGAAGCCTATCACTCAGTCCATACAAGGAACGCTCACAAGAATGGACAGATTACCTGTTGTGTCCTCATACTGTATAGATGGTTTATTTCGCATCTACCAAAGTCAGGCGCATTCTGGGATTCCAAGAAAGGATGGTGGTCGCAGAAAGTTATGGCACTCTCCCATGCAGACATTGACTGGTATAATAGGGTGTATGATGGAATCCTAATTATAGATAGCTGTGGAAATTATGGCAATGTGCCTCTTCTTGGCATTAAAGGTGGAATTAGCTATAACCCCGTATTAGCACGACGCCAATTAGGGTATCCTTTGGAAGATAAGCCTCTCAGTGTTCATGTGGAAAGCATCTACTTTGAAGTATATGACAAGAACGAAGAACAGAAGAAGTTGATCTTGAACGCTTGGGGCAGCAAGCGCAAAAGAGGAAGAAGTTCTTTAGGAAGACCTAACTGTGTGTCCTTGGAGCCCTATCTCCAATGGGTCAGAAGAAGAGCTATAGAGTTAAAGATGCCCTACAAAAGGCAAGAACCAATTACTGTGAAGAAAGAGCCTGTTTTATACTTCATGTTAAAAGAAGAAGAATTTGAGATTTCTTTAAGACAAGCCCAAAGGTCAGAAGAAGCCTGGAAGCTCAAGTATCAAGTGGTTGTTGAAGAAAACTTAGAACTCCAGAAGCAGCTACAGACCAAGAATGAAGAGTTACTTTCGTGCAAGAAGAGAAAAGCCCTGGAAGATCCTAGCTCCTCCAACATTCAGCCTTTTGCTTGGAAATTTATTCTTGACAACCTTCTCGCAGAAAGGGATCAGATGGAGAAAGAAATCAGAAGACTCAACACAAGGCTCTTAGGAGAATTTCCTTATGACTTTCTAGCTTTTATTTAGCTTTATGTTTAGGCCTTTTGAAAGTGTATCGACTCTTGTAATTCACTTTTTACTTAATGAAATGAGGTCTTGTGATATCTTTCAAGTGTCTGAATTCCATGAAACTTTGCATTGCATCTTGCATTCCTGCTAAACTATCAAGATACTAATTTTGTTTTGCAGATTTTGTAGAAATGGATGCTACAGGGAAAAGAGTTTGGCCTTATTTCTTTGAACTACCAGAGGTGGATCATTTGTTGTGGTTAGGAGAGATGGTTGAAGATTAGTCAGCTTTCGCTGATAGGTATGGATGTGTCATTCCACTGATGAAGACACCAGTAACTGTAGGACCTCTTGAAGTGTTGGTCCAGTTGTATCATCTCGCGTACCGCTGTTTCGTGTTCCCTGAATTCTAGTTAGTGCCAACCCTAGAGGAGTTCTCAGCCATGATAGGAATTCCAGTCAGAGAAGCCCCCATCTTTTCTAGGATTGAAGAAATGCCTTCCGCCAGAGACATCACCAAAGTAACTAGAATCAGATTATCTGACGTCCAAGCCAACCTGACTAACAAAGGAGGAAAACGTGGGCTGCCTGCCCAATTCTTGATGGAAAAGGCACTGTATTTCAAGAGCAGAGGAAGTGAAGCTTTGTTTGAATCAACCTTAGCTCTTATGATATATGGTTTGTTTCTGTTCCCAAATGCCAAGAACTTTGTGGATACCCAAGCCATTCAGCTTTTTACAGTCAACAATCCGGTCCCAACACTGCTAGCTGATGTTTACCATTCCATACAGACCAGATACACAAGAGGCTGTGGGCCAATTGTTTGCTGCGTAGCCCTCTTTTACAAGTGGTTCATTTCTTATCTGCCAAAGACTCCGACTTTCTGGGAGGTCAAAGACTGTAAGATTTGGTCCAAAAAGCTAATGGAATTGAAGCATACCGACATTGAGTGGTATGATTCAACCGACGAAGGAATCATCATAATCCATAGCTGTGGGGATTGCCCCAATGTGCCTCTCGTGGGAAGAAACGGTTGTATCAATTTCAACCCTGTCCTTGCACAGCGTTAGCTAGGTCATCTGAAGGAGGGAATTCCAGATGACGAGGATATGCAGATGATGTTTTATGATGAAAGAGGAGGTTTTGAAATGAAGATGCGGTTGGAGCGCACTTGGCGCCAGATTAACAGATAATTATGGAAAGCTGAATGCCCAGTCACAGAGGCTGACTTGCAATGGTCTCGTGACATAGCTCGTGTAATGATGAAACCACATCCTTACCATTAATCACCTTCCAAGACAAAGCAGAAGATGGTGGAAGAGTTAGGAGAATTGGTTCTCGCAAAAGAGGAAACAAAGGAGTGTATCATCAAATTAATGAGAGTAATCAATGGAGGAGAGGGATCATCAACCGGTGGATTCAATCTCTAGTGTTATTGTTGTTATTTCTGTTGCTAATGTTCCCTTTCATTTTAATGTATTTCTACTTATGTACTTGGAGTATGGGATACACTGCTCCTGATGTAATGTTCACCAGACTCTTGAATGAAGAAGTTTTATTTTATCAAGAATCTATCGTCTATATTATTTGCAAAATTTCTTTGGTTTCTTGATGGTTTAGCCTGCATTTATATTTGCATCCTCATTTGCATCTTCATGTGCATTTCCTTCCTTGTCTTTGTCTTATGTCACCGTGTTCTCTCCAGAATCGTCACACTGAATCCCAGACACAGCTACAACACTCGGGCCCAAGCTCGATTCTGGATGTCAGAGGCATACGGAGAAATGGACAGAGTGAACAATGAGCTGAATGAGATAAGAGGAGGAATGGGACAAATCCTCGAGGCAATTAATGTTATGAAGGCAAAGATGGACACCCAGACCACTGTGGTCTCTGAAATCGTCACCACAACGGTAGAACCTCCTATCATCCCTGTCGCAAACCCTACCCTGGGTATGCCCGTGGATTTTATCCGTGCTACCATTCCTTTATCCACGCAACAAACAGTTCCTTTGGTCCATGAGAATCTACAAGCTATTCCTACTTATGCTCCGCAAGCTGTGCAAACGCAAGTGCATTCGGTTTTCCATAACCACCATCCCTATGATTATGTTGATGTGTCAGAAGAAGGAGGTGATAGACACGAGAAATTGAGAGAAAGTGTTGAAACAATGCAGAGGAAGATGAAGGCGATGGAGTTGAGTAATGCATTCAGTACTGATATCAAAGACATGTGTTTAGTTTCAGATTTGGTAATTCCACCCAAGTTCAAGTTACCAAGTTTTGAGTTGTACTCAGGGGCCACATGTCCCAAATCCCATTTGATCATGTACTACCGAAGAATGGCTGCACACGTAGGTAATGACAAGCTGATGATCCACTATTTCTAAGACAGTTTGAAAGGAGCTGCTGCCAAGTGGTATTTGAGTCTAGACCAGTCCCAAATCTGTTGTTTCCAAGACGTGACTGATGCTTTTGTGAAACACTACAAGTACAATATGGATCTAGCTCCTGACCGTAGACAGTTATTGAGTATGGCCTAGAAAGGCACTGAGACCTTCAAAGAATACGCACAATGTTGGAGAGAGACTGTTTCTCAGGTCGAACCACCATTAACTGAGAAAGAGTTGGCTGATTGGTTTGTAGACACAGTAAAGCCTGAATTTTATGAAAGAATGATCAGTAGTGTCAGTGCTAATTTCGCTGATATTGTTGCCATTGGCGTGAAGCTAAAGGCAGGATTAAAAAGTGGAAAGGTAATCGGTTCACCGAGTAGTTCAGCTGGCGTCAGTGCTAAGAAGTCTCCTAGTCATTCCCATAAGAAGAAGGAAGGAGAAACCAATGCCATCATGGCGGGAAAGACCCAGAGCCCTCCATGGAAGCAACCAATGTACCAGCAATAGCAGAGACCAAATTTCTTGCAGCATCCAGTTTACCAAATGCAGTATGCTCAGCAACCCTACGTAGCTGCTGTTATGCCTACATTCAATCACCAAGCAGCGCAGCAGGCACCAGCATATCAACAAACAGCTTATCAGCAATGGCCTAAAAACTAGAATTATCAGCAACCAATACCACAGGTTCCACAGCAGAATTCTCCCCACAAGAAGCAAGGAGGAAAGCCAGCATTTCCACCTATACCAATGTCATATACAGAGCTTTATCCTTCTTTAGTGGAGCAAGGGTTGATTGTTACTAGACCTTTGGGACCACCGACAGAGAAATCTATGCCTTTCTTCAACCCAAATGCAACTTGTGCTTTTCATCAAGGAGGCGCTGGTCATGACTTAGAAGGATGTTTAGCACTGAAAAATGTAGTGAAGGTTTTGATGGAGAAGAATATTCTTTCATTTGCTGATAATCAACCGAAAGTGAAGAACAATCCTTTGCCTACCCATGGGACAACTAATGCCATAGAAGGAGAGAAGGACGAGGTATTAGTTTTGGATGCAACTAAGATCAAGACCCCTATCAAAACTTTTCACGCTAGATTGTTTAAGGCGGGGCTAGTTGAAGTTTGCCATGATGACTGTGAAGAATGTAATGTCATTACCAAGGGCTGCCGTTTGGTCCAAGATGATGTTTAGTATCTGATCAATGAAGGGTTCCTACAGGTGTTCAGCAAAGAAAAGGAAAACAAAGTTGCAACAATTGAGCCTGTATTTAACCTACCAAGAGAAGAGGGCAGGTGTCAGAGTCCAATATACATAAATCTGGGGTCGTAGTTCCTGTGTTCAATAAACCAGTACCAATTTTCAGCAATCCTGAAGCGATTAATGCTTCCACCATTAGTCATTCCAAGCAATATGATGTCCGATAACCTGTTCCATTTAGGTTTCGAGGGACCAAGGTCGTGCCATGGGTCTATGAGAATGCTATGAGTAGCGGAAGACGAGAAGACGTGATTCCAAGGAAAGAGGTGGGAATCGCCGTTGAAGACGTAGTTCCAAGGAAAGAGGTGGGAACTACTGCCGAAGATGTAACCAATATAGTTGGAACTGGGAAGATGACCCGAAGTGGAAGAGTATACACTCCTTCTTTCAGGGAAACCGCACCCAAGGAAACTGTTGTTCCCACATCATCCAAAGATAAAGGAAATGAGGTAATTTCTCAAGAAGCAGATGAAGAGTTCCTAAGAATTATCAGGAGGAGTGATTACAAAGTGATAGATCAGCTCCATCAGACACCATCCAAGATTTCGATCTTATCTCTGTTAGTTAATTCGCCACTTCATAGGTCAGCTTTGCAGAAAGTGTTAGCCCAGGCACATGTAGCTCAGGATATAACAGCTGGACAATTTGACCATGTCGTCACCAATATTACAGCCTGTAACACTCTTAGCTTCAGTGACGAGGAGTTGCCTCGAGTTGGAAGAAATCATAATTTAGCCGAGCATATATCAGTAAAATGCCAGGAGGATACAATGGCCAGAGTTCTCGTATATACCGGTTCATCCTTGAATGTTTTTCCAAAGAGAACTCTTGATAAATTGTCTTACCAAGGAGCTATAATGAGACCCACTTCTCTTATTGTCAAAGCTTTTGATGGTTCAAGAAGGTCGGTGATGGGAGAGATTGAGCTACCTGTCTTGATTGGCCCTCAAGCATTCAACATCCTTTTTCAGATCTTAGATATCAACCCTGCCTACAGTTGTTTGCTGGGTAGACCTTGGATCCACAAGGCTGGTGCTGTAACCTCTACCTTACATCAGAAGATGAAATTCGTGGCCGATGAGAAGTTAGTTATCATACATGGTGAGAAGGACCTGATGGTCAGTAATTTGTCCTCGTTTCGTTACATTGAAGCGGACAAAGATGCTTTGGAAACTTCTTTCCAAGCTCTTGAAATAGCTAATGCCGTTATGCTTGACGACAAGGAACCAGTGGCCTCTGAGTGTCCATCTTTTGCTTCTTTCAAAATCATTCAAGCTACTTTGCAAGGAGGAGTACCTGAAGGCTGGGGCAAGATCGTTGAAGTTCCAGAAAGGGAGAAATACCAAGGGTTGGGTTACAAACCAACTTTTGAGGGAAGAGCTGCTTCAACAAAGGGAAGACTAAGGACCATTCAAGAGGTGTTCGTCAGTGGGGGATAGCAAGTCCATGCAATTATTGAAGATGCTAAAGATGAAGATATCAATCACTTGGTGTTTCGGTGTGATGCCACTTTAAGTAACTGGGAAGCCATTGAGATACCTACCTTGTACCCTATGACCTAGTAATTTGTTTGTTTGCTTTGATGTTTTCAATTCTGCAGCCTTGCCCGTGACTTTCGGATTATTTTGTATGGGCCACCGCTTTTAAATCTTATTAATTAATGAAAGTGTTTGTTTTGTTAAAACTCTTTGTAAGTTCTTGTGATTGGCTAAAATTTTGATAAAACAATGTTAGTGACATGGTTGATGTTGCAACATAAGCTTCTAACATGATTGATATGTTTAGGTAACATTCTGGTTGTAAGGACTGCAGTTGTGTGCTGATGTTACACCCGATGTCATGACATCAGTAGTGAACATCAAGTCTGAGATGATTAATTAGGGCTGCACATGTTTCTGGTGTGAATGAGATATTCTGCTAAAGAGAATCAGAAATTGCAGGCGAAGATCAAGGGAGAGATATATTCTAGTGCAATCAATTTTGAAGAAGATTAGTTTGTTACTAATTTAATGCATAAAGATATGAAGATTTAATTGAAGATTTAATTGAAGATCTATTTAGTAGCAGAATCTTTTGCAGATTTGTAGCAGAAGATTTGATGTGATTTAAAGGCCCAAATCCAGTTGGGAAAAAGCTATATATAGAATGTTTGTAACCTAGAATAGGTACGGGTCCAAGATGTAGATCAGTAGGGCTTTGTCTAAGTGAACCACTCGGGTTGTGAGATGGTCACTGTGTATTTACTCAGAAACCTGTAGGTAATGAGTATTGTATTGTTCTTGGAGGAAGCTTTGAAGCAACTCCAAGGGGTGTCGTGAAAGTATGTCTTCTAAGGTTATGTGTTAGAAGAGTGTTGGAAATCAAGCTGTTGATGCAGTGGCGGAGATGTTGACTGCTAGACATCATTGTGATGATAGAAAGTGAGATGAAGTCTCTTATCTAGGGAGGACTTAGATAGAAGGGTCATTGGGTAGTGATCGAATTAGGTGGATTGTCAACTGGTTTGTTGAGTCTGTAATTTGATACTGCTAATAGTGGACTTCCTTCCTGGCTTGGTATGCCCCCAGATGTAGGTAGTTAGACTGAACTGGGTGAAAAAACCTTGTGTTGATTTTCTGTTACTATTATTTCCTTGTTCTTACAGCAGATTGCGATGTTGTGACATTGCACTTGACATCACACATATGTACCAGAATTTCAATTGGTATCAGAGCAGGCATCCTGTCTGTTTCTGGATGAGATCTAGGGAAGATACTTTCTGGTTCTTGAGCAAGGAAGATAGTTTTGCTGAGAAGTTGTTTAGACTTGGTCAGTTCACATGTTGTTTGAATGGTCCCTTGAAGTGGAGGATGGACTATTCATGATAGGGTATGTCAGGCATGGTGGTGAGCTGCTTTGTAGGGTGATGTATGCTGACCTGTTGCACCTGGTGTGTGGTGTTTTGTGCAATGGTTTTGCCTGAAGGTTGTTGAGGAGTTGTTATGTGTTCCGCTGCATGGTATGTGATGCTACCCTGGTTGCTTCTTGTGTTGAGACTTTTGGTAGGTATTTTCTTGGAAAGACTTGAGGGTGTGGTCTCCGCAGCAGAAGAAGAATATAGTTCATGTCTGTCATACCCCAAATTTTAACCACTAAGATTCCCATCATTGTGCAAATCATCATCACAATATGGATGTACCTTTATGCCTCATCAATCTCCTCAAGGGTTGGTGAGCATCCCCTACAATCACAATTAGGGTTTCAAACTCTCTTTGAGCCTTAGACAAAGGATCAATCAAGAAATGACATGATCTTCAACTTGTCTAACCTACAAAGAATCTACAATAGATCAAGAGGACTCCCACTTCAAGGATTAAGCACAAGGATGCTCCCTTCTAGGTGGATCAAGCTTCAAGATCGACAGTGTCACCAAATTAGGGTTTTCGTCGACCAGGGCCTCCAGTTGAAAATTTTCCTCTGGGCATGAGCCAATACTTCAAAACATAACCTAATATACTCCATGGAACCTCATGGACCCAATCATCAAGTCAGTTTGGCCTCAGGGGATGCATACATAAAAAATCAGGAATTAGGGTTTCTTGACCTAATTCACCCCTAAGTTGACTTTTGGGACAAATCATGAACCAAGACCTCAAGACATGATTTGAGGGTCTCTAATATACCATATTGATCCATTTGGAACAATGGATTGATCCAAGAAGCTTGAGCAACAAGTTTCAATTTCATCTGAACCACAGTTAGGGTTTTGCGAGAAAAGTCAACTGTAGCTTTGACTTTTGACCAGGACATGCTCCCAAACCCTAGGACATGATTCAATATACCCTATGACACCCATGGAACATGTCCATCAAGTTTGATTTAGGTCAAGGACATGATTTCCTGAAGAATTGCACAGTTTGGAATTCATCTGATAAAAAGTCAACTGTGCACAAAAGTCAACTTTGACTTTTTGAGATTTTTCACTAAAATGGATTTTTAACCCTAAAATGATGTTAATGTATGATTTGAATCATCATTCATCAAGAAAAATCAAAGAAAGTGGGATAACTTGTAAAAGGGGTAACCATAAAACTTAGAAATTTTTCTAAGTTATGGAAAAAGTGCCACTAATGCACTAACTTTGGAGGACCATCACTCCTAAACCACAAGGCCATTGATCCCCATTCAAAGCTTGATTTGTAGATCTCATCACCCTCTACAAAAACTTCATACTGACCTATGTCCAAATTCCTCATGGATTTTGAATTAGGGAGTGATCAAAACATTGGCCAAACCTAGTCCGCAGTTGGCTAGAGGAGACTTGGATTTTCATTTGCCAACATTGGCCAAACCTACTCAGTAGTTGCCATTCACTATTCCTTGCAAAACAAACTTGCTCTACTATAAATAGAGCTCAATTGTGATCAGTTTAAGTACACCAAAGGCCTACAACACTTGCCTTTCTCAAAATCTCTTTCTCTTGGCAAAAATGCCTTTCTTAGCAAGGTAGCTATCGGGTTTTGAGCTAGAGGGAAATTCCACTCAAACAAATCACACACACACCTCATATACATCACATATGAGCTGATCAAACACTTAAACAACAACTGGAACACTGATTTCTCAGAATCACCAGTCAATTGCTCAAGGTTTTAACCAAAGTGCAGTTGAGATACCATGAAGTGATCCAGCCAATTTCCATCAAGTCCAAGCATTCAAACACACTCCATAGGGTGTGGGGAAGTTGTTCAGATCATCACCACTCAACTGTAACACCTCCAACACAAATCACTATCACCAGCTGCAAGTGGTAAGCACGAGCTCTTGTAACTCTATGATCCATGCAATTTTTGCTGCACAATAATTTGGCCATATGTTCATAATCATGCATGGAATGTTTTCCCTCAATTAATTGCATTGTTTGAATCGTGTATAAAAAATCCTAGCCTTCATGCAGAAATTAGGGTTCTTGAGGATTCTTCATGATTTTGTGTTTTATGTTTAATTTAAATGAAATTAAATGCTATAGACATGATCGTGAGGTTGAAACGAGTTGATTGGTATGTGGATTGCATGATATGATTAAGTATTCAGTGAGATTGGAGAGAAAATGCAAATCTGGGCAAGGCAGAGAACGCGCGTGTTCTTGGGCATGTTCTTGGCGCCATTTTCATAAATTTGAATATTTGAATTTTGTGATTTTATTTAATTGATTCAAAAATTAATTTCTCTCTGAGTTTTAATGATTTTGAGTTAATTCTTTTTTTAATAATTCACAAAAATATTGAAATATTTTATTTTCCCAAAAATTCCCAAAAATATTATTTATTTTATATAATTGATATTTTTGCAAAGAATTAATGTTTTAATTGTTTTTTAACATTTAAGATATTTTTTCCTTCTTGATTTAACAAAGATTAATGACTTCTAATTATTTTGTAGGTAAATACTTGATTTTTGAAGCATTAATCCAAAGTCATAATTTGTTTCCCACTTGTTAAACAATTTTTGATCATTTTAATTGGATTTTTTATTCAATTAAAATACATTTTGGAAATAAATTAAGGTTTTTGATTAATTCAACCCTCACAAATCATTTTCAAAACATTTGGGCCTCTAATAGAGTGTAAGACCCAACCCTTTGTAAATACAACCATTTTGGGCCTCACTTATTGTATAAGTCCCGTTGTATTTCAAAAGTTCGGCGCGATCGTCGCCCGTTTAAAATAAATCAATTGGGCCTCTCCATGAGCTGTAAGCCCCACCACTTGTACAAAAATAAACTTTCTGGGCCTCTAATAGAGTGTAAGACCCAACCCTTTGTAAATACAACCTAATTTTGGGCCTCACTTATTGTATAAGTCCCGTTGTATTTCAAAATTTCGGCGCGATCGTCGCCCGTTAAAAAATTGGGCCTCCCCTCGTGTTGTAAGCCCCATTTCTTTTCTAAAACCTTCTTGGGCCTCTTGAGAGAGTATAAGACCCAACCCCCCTTGTACAAAAACCATTTTGGGCCTCACTTATTGTATAAGTCCCTCTGTACAAGTAAACGGTACGGCCGTCGTCCGTTTAAACCATCTGGGCCTTCCCTCGTGTTATAAGCCCCACTCTTTTTCTTTAAAACTTTATGGGGCTCTTGAGAGAGTGTAAGACTCATCCCTTTGTACAGAAAACCTTTCTTGGGCCTCAGTCACTTGTATAAGTCCCTTTGTACAAATTCAACAGTACAATCACTGGTAAAACCCTGGGCCTCTCCTTGAGCTGTAAGCCCCAAATCTTTCTTTTTCAAAGCACTTTCTCCTTTGATTTTGAAATATACTGTTGTTTTCAATCTTTCTTTGTTGAACAACTAACCAAACAACATGGAAGCTCTACAACCGAGTAAGTGTTTATACGCTTTCATTTACTGCTTTCCTATACATATAACTGTATTGTAGGGCTGTTTCGCTGTATGTCTTCTTTCATAAACTCATATCAACTATTTAATAATAGTATATATATTTAGAGTTTCCCCGGCAACTACGTCTAGAACTAGGAAAAGCTGTTTCGTTTATTCGTAGAAATAGACAGCTAGATCCCCAATAGGATCACCAGATACAGTCTTCTCTTCGGTTGTCCTCATTAGGAATTGTCAAGAAACTCTACTCCCAAAGATGAATGTATTCTCCGTGAATGGCATCTTTGAGTTTCTTCCAAATTCTCGAACTTTCCTGACTTGATCTATTCCTTGTGAATAGCTTGCCTTGAATTTCTCGGGGTTTGGGGACCCACGGGCTTCTTAAAAGCATCGGCCTCCTCTTGGGCATTGTACAAGGACCCTCAGGCTTCCTATAAGCATCCCCGCCTCCTCTTGGGCTTAGTACAAGGACCCGTCAGCTTCTTAGAAGTATTCACAGCCTCCTTTTAGGCTTCGTATAATGATCTCTTCCTCCGGGAATGATAGCCTCCTCTTGGGCTTCATATAAGGACCTCTCGGCTTCTTAAAAGTTTCCAGCCTCCTCTTGGACTTCGTACAAATTGTCCCGCCGACCTCCTAGAGGTATAGGAACAGAACTTAGTCATCTTCATAGAACAGTCCTTTCAAGAGTCTACTACTGTTTCTCAAAGCATAGTACAAAAGGTAAAACCCTAGACTTGGATAGTCTATTTTCCTTGAGTCTCAAAGATATTCTCAAGCCCCTTTTTAGGGAGACACCCGTAGACTCGGACAGTCTCAATACCCTTTGGATTTCCCGTTTCCTTAAAGAACAGGGAACAATCCCGATCCTCAGATCAACTCCATGAGTACAATGTTACTCATATAGGAACTGATTTTCTCTTAATCAGTATACTGGACCTGTCACTTAACTGAGATAGCCAACCTTTAGCTTCCATCTAGGGCTTCATACGAGATACAAATGACTCCCTCGTTGAGTCAAACAACTTTTAGCCTCTCTCTCAGGCTTTGTATGAGACACACAAAAGACTCCCTCGTTGGGTCAAACAAATCTTTAGCCTCCATCTCGGGCTTCGTACGAGATACAAAATCACTCTCTTGTTGAGTATAAAAGATTCTCTTGTTGAGTCAACCCTTTTAGCCTCTCTCTCGGGCTTCGTACGAGAAACACATAAAAACTCCCTCTTGTTGGACCAATAGCCTCCTCTTAGGCTTTGTGTAAGAAAACCACTGGTTGACCCAATTAACCTTTTAGCATCAAAGTTGTGCCTCGTTCACAGTAAACAAACATCAACAACTCCTTTCCCTTCATCTAATCGCTGTAAGCGGCAAGCCTCTGGATTATTTACATCCATGCCACTGTCCCTCTTGTTAGTTCTTGGATTGGTTGGAATTTTGGTAAAACAAAGTATGTTCAATGTTCATGTCAAGGTAGTGATGCTGCAACATTGAGACTTAACACTGGGCTGTGTTAAGTATGTATTTGCTGAAGTTGGATGTCTGATGTCACATAGGCGATGTTGTAACATTAGATTTGCAGAATTAATAACATCAGGTTGTGATGTTGTTAGGGCTTGCGTGTTAGCTGGAATTATGGAGAGCTGTTAGTCTCATTGGATGAGAATATCTTGGGATAGATATTTTTCGCTGCATAGGAGATCTGGTGCAGATTTGTAGGAGATTTAAAAGGTTGAAGATTGGAAAAGATTTTAGGAGAAAATCTGTTTTAAATAACAAATTTGGGAGATATTGTAGCAGGTCCAAGACCAATTCAAGGAGCTATATAAAGTGCACAAGACCAAAGGAAAACATACAGAAAATACTGAGAGAAGATCAAGACATAGGCTGAGTGTCTTGAGTATTTTGTACGAGTTTGTATACACCATTCTAGGTTGAATTGGTGAGTCGTTTTCTGTCCTCTCTTAGAAGCTGTGAAGCAATAGAGAGTTTGCACTTGATCAAAGCTGTGAAGCATAATCAAGGTGTGATTGAATTGTTTTAGGGATTGAGTAGTGTTCTCATATCTAAGTGGGTTCTTAGGTAGAAAGTCACTAGTAGGAATTAAGTTTAGGAGATTGTCAACTGGGTTGTTGAGTCTGTAAATTAATTCTACAAGTAGTGAATTTCATCCCTGGCTTGGTAGCCCCCAGACGTAGGTAGTTAGACCGAACTGGGTGAACAATTTGGTGTGTTATTCTGCTGTTTATTTTGTCCATTGTGCAGAGTGTGTTGTGGTGACATCGCACCTTAACATCACACGTCTGATACCAGAATTTCAATTGGTATCAGAGCAGGCATCCTGTCTGTCTCTGGGTGAGATCTAGGGAAGTTACTTTTTGGTGTAGAGATGGACAAAGAAGGTGGAGGATTCGTCAACAGACCCCCTATTTTGGATGGATCCAATTATGACTATTGGAAGCCAAGGATGACTACCTTCTTAAAATCCTTGGACAGCAGGGCTTGGAAGGCTATTATTAAAGAATGGAAAGCACCTGTAGTGGTTGAAAAAGATGATGCTGGGAAAGATAAAGAAGGCACCTCAAAGCCAAAGTCTGAAGAAGAATGGACCAAGGAAGAAGACGAGCTTGCCCTTGGTAACTCTAAAGCCCTAAATGCTATCTTCAATGGAGTGGATAAAAACATATTCAGGCTGATCAATACATGTGAAGTGGCTAAGGAAGCATGGGATATTTTGAAGGCTACACATGAAGGAACATCTAGAGTTAAGATGTCAAGACTTCAGCTTCTAACATCGAAGTTTGAGAGTATGAAGATGAAGGAAGATGAGACTATCCATGACTTCCATATGAGTGTGCTTGAGCTGGCTAATGCATCCAGTGCTCTTGGTGAAAAAATGTCAGATGAAAAGCTTGTAAGGAAGATCCTTAGGTCTCTTCCTAAGAAGTACAAGATGAAGGTAACTGCCATTGAAGAATCACAAGACATCAGCAAGATGAGGGTTGATGAGCTCATTGGATCTCTTCAAACTTTTGAGCTTGTTTTGAATGAGGAAGAACCAGAAAAGAAGCCCAAAAGTATAGCCTTGGTTTCCACTCCTGCAGAAGCTAAGAAGGTTATAGATGATGAGTCTCAGGAAGATCTGTCTCAAGCCATAGTTATGTTGGGAAGACAGTTCAACAAAGTGTTCAAGAGAATGAACAATAACTCCAGGTCTAATGTCAGGAACATCTCTTCTGACAACAGCAAGGCAAAAGAGAAGGATGAAGAGAAGACTGCCCAAGATAAAGGAGTTCAGTGCTTTGAATGTGAAGGGTATGGACATGTCAAGAAAGAGTGTCCCACATTCTTGAAGAAGCAGAAGAAGAGCATGACAGTCTCCTGGTCTGACTCTGATAGTGAAAGTGAGAGTGAGTCAGCAAAGCATGTCAGAGCTTTGACAGGAACTGTTGTTTCTGATGATGATTCTAGTGATGGGGAAATAACTTATGAGGAGTTAGCATCTACTTATCAAGAGCTGTGTCTAAAAAGTGCTGAGATTTGTCAAGAAAACAAGTGTCACAAGCAACAGATTGCTCAGCTTGAGACGGCTAAAGCTGATTTGGAAAATGAGGTGTTATTAGTCAGAGCTCATCTTGATCATATGACCAAAACTGTTAGGATGCTGAACAGTGGTACTGACACTCTTGACAAGATTCTTCAGACGAAAAGGGTAGCTGGAGACAAGACTGGGTTAGGATTTGTGGTGGAGGAAAAGGTGTCTACTGAAGCAAGCACTTCAGGAACAAAGGAAGAAATGTCTCAACCTATGGAGGCTAACCCTAAGCAGGCGGCTCAATCACAGCCTCAGAATGTTGAGAAGAAGAATGGTCCCCATCAGAGGAAGATGCAGCTTCAAGGAGCTAGTCAGTATATGCCTCCCCAATACCACAAGAGCATGCAAGCTGCAAGGTTCAAACAGAACATGTCTCATCAGATGTCTCAACATCAGGGAAACTGGCATGGATCTTGATGCAACAATGTTGTGCCTCATCACTATGGAAGAAGGAAGCCTCATCACCATAGGAGACAGCATCCTCAGTACAGGAGAAGACAACCGCACCATAGAAGACAGACCAACTCTGGAAGGAGGAGACAATACTATGGGTGGCAACCACAACATTATCATCAAAGTGGCAGAAGATTTAACCACTTTAGAGATGACAGAGTAAGATGCTTTTATTGTGGCAGGGTTGGACATATGCAGTACTCTTGTTTTAAGTTGTATGGTTATCCACAATCTACTCCTCAAAGCAAACCCAAGGAGGTCGGACCTAGAGTTGCTAAACAATGGGTTCCTAAGGAGAAGGTAAAATGTATTTTAGCTCACACCTCAGATAGCCAGGTTGATAAGGATACATGGTACTTTGACAGTGGATGTTCAAAGCATATGACTGGATTCAAAAGGAGATCTGGTATAGATATTTTCCGTTGCATAGGAGATCTGGTGCAGATTTGTAGGAGATTTAAAAGGTTGAAGATTGGAAAAGATTTTAGGAGAAAATCTGTTTTAAATATTCAGTTTTAAATAACAAATCTGGGAGATATTGTAGCAGGTCCAAGACCAATTCAAGGAGCTATATAAAGCGCACAAGACCAAAGGAAAACGTACAGAAAATACTGAGAGAAGATCAAGAGCATAGGCTTAGTGTCTTGAGTATTTTGTACGAGTTTGTATACACCATTCTAGGTTGAATTGTGTCATACCCTAATTTTCGACCCTAAGATGCTGTTTTCATTTCGCATTATCTTCATAGCATATCACATCATTTCTAGGTCAATCATCCATGCATAGCTAACCCATTTACCAGACTTGTGCTTGTTTGTTTTCATTTGTGAAGATAGGTGCTGCTGCGAAAGATTCAAAGATTATGGAGGCTGTGTGTATGCTTGTGGAGATCCTGGTCCTTGCAAATTCAAGGAGAATTAGGGTTTATGTCCAGCGGGGTGTGACCGTGTGAGAATTGGTTGGAATCTTGTGATGGGTTGCATGACGAATGGTACCCTCATTTCAAAGGATTTCTCATGGCATAGTTTGACTTTATTCACGAAGCTGGATCAGCAGTTGTCAAGTGGAAGAGTTTGAACTTTTGGTAGTTCGTGAACCACGCACCTTGAAATATTATTCACGGAATGGAATAGAGAAATTAAGATTTAATTGTAAAATGTTACAAATGAGTCCATGAGTTCAAGTCAATCAGGGGCATGTCCCATGTTACTTTCGAGAAATGTTCAAATTAATTTGCGCCATTTGAATCGAATCCAAATTTTGTCTCAAGTCGCGTTCCCAAAGTTCAGGTTGATTTCAAGATTCATGGTTCGGATTACAAGTTCAAGTCCGAAGTACACAAGAAGTTTCAGTATCTATGATCCCAAAATTCAAAATTCAACTAAGGATTGGATTCACAATTCACAAGATTAAACCCTAATGTTTTCAACGAACCATATTCATGATACCCGTCATTTATCTATATTCAACGGTGATTTTCTTGTCAACTGAGTTTACTCAAACTCTATTCGAAAAGCATAACAATTAAGGGGTTCAAAAGGCCCACAAAGATACAAAAACTCAAGGTTTTTCAAAGGCTATTCCTAAGCCAAAAATTATTTTGACGCTCAATAAAGGTTGGGTGGGATGAATCCACAGCAAGCGAGAGGCAACCCAGAGTGCCTCTATAGGAAGTCGATCTGTTAAGAACATTTTCAAACTTGTTTACTTAGCTAATTGGACCTCCAGTACAAGTCACGCATCCATAAAGTCACTATGCTTTTCTCTGACAATAAGTTTTTAAGTACGGTTTGGTTCATCATATAATACCATTGTTAGCTACGTGATGCTTTACGAAAGTATATTGGATGAACCTCTAGATTTCATTGCTACACAAAGTTACATAGTGATGGGGGTTTACTCAAGTTACAAATTCAGTAATCAATGTTCAGGACCCAAACTATCACATTTTGTATGTACATTCAAGCTCAAATTCATTACACTCAAGCATAAGAAGTCAAGTTAATCCAAGTATTCAAATTACAAGTTCAGAGGGTTTCGCGTGATAAAAAACTCAGCTCCATCAAATGAACTCTTGTATATCTCTGTATCCTAAACAAGTTCGAACAAATGCACTGAACTCAACCGCCGGAAAACGCTGCTCGAGTTCGTCGCCGGCCACCAAAAAAGTGAAAAGTTCAGAGTTTGTCTTTTCTCAGATCATGCTAAACCCCTAATGATGTCTTCTAGGAAAGCCTCAGTAGTTACAGCTAGTTCTCTTTTGAGGTTCTGCAATGGCTGTTATATGTCAAGGACTATCTGCACTGCTGCTAAAAGGTGGGTTTCTCAGTTTTCGGTTGGTTTTAAAACGGACGTATCTTCGGGTTACCAGCATAACCAAGCTGATTTCTATCGGTAAAATACAAGTGGATCTTAGCAGAATAATCATGCTGGTTCAGGGCAAAGTTCTTGGGAGCTGGTCAAACTGCAAGTAGAGATCATGTAAATATCACTCAGAATGTAGTTCAAAATAATTTGGCAGAGCATAACGGAAGTGTCGACGGGGACAACGCTCAATCTTGCAAACTCTACCTGTTGCTATCAATCTTTACAGCTACTACTTCCAATCTAAGCATTGCACCTGAAATAGAGAGGATTAATAGCATGAAGTCTGAACCTCCAAACATGAAAAGGAAATATACAGAGTTGGAACTTGGGGGTTGCGTATACATCACCTTTCCACGGCACCGGCGAACGTAGTATTACAAACAAAGCCGATACACAACAAGAGTTTGCTTTCCAAGTTTTAGCAGAAACTTCTCAAAGAGATCGTACCGCAAGACGAAGTCGAAATTCAGCTGTCAGAAGATGTTCCTTTAGGCCAAAGGAAAATATGCTGCAACAAGGTTTCAAAGTTTGATTCAAGAGTAGCAAATCCCGATAGTCTTTTGCGTCATAATCAAGTACGATCAAATACGATTAAACCTGCCAAATTGTCATCAAAGGCAATCAAAGCACAATCAGACAAGAAGGAAAGTTTCAATCACGGTTTAAAGGTGGTCATCAAATCAAAACGTGAAGGCAAGTTCCATTACGGTTTTGGCAAGAAATCAGAAATCCGTTCAAAATCGAAATTATCATAATTATGAGAAATCAGTAAAGGAAAAGGGGGCACTCATCACAAGTCACAAAATTATTTTCTTTCCAAATCGAATTCGACAGCGAATCTCGTATTCAATTTCAAAGGTTAATGTACACTGCTTATAAAAGGGGTATCACATACATTACATAGAGACAGCCAAGAAAAATACTTGCCCAAAAATCTCAGAAAAACTCACCAATACAAACTCACAATCCCCCTCCGATCCATCGCCCTCAACACAAACTTTGTTGCGCTTGAAGAATCACCAAGTCCCAACTTCATTGTTTTCTTCAATCTTGTTCCTCTCCGACAACACCATACCAAACCATCAGAGGCAACAGCATACAGAACAAAAGAGCAGAATATCACATAAAAACCATACACACACGCTGTAGAAGCATCTTTCCACACCAGAGAATTCACTCACACTCATCAGAAATTCACAGAAAGGCCATAAACAATATCAAATACCGCAGATATACATGATTGAAGGAGAGGGTATCAATAAGTACCTTCGAAATTGACGATACCGCTGACACTATCATAATGCACTGATCAACGGTAAGGACTCTAATCACGAGGGTCGTACCCACCGGCAGCAACAGCGTACGGTGCACCTAAAATCCCCGTCGTCGACGTCGCTCCACCGCCCTACGCCGGCGATAATTTCACACGTCTCGCCTCCGCCGTGAAATCTCTGATTCAGGTATCTCTTTTTCGATTCCTTTTGCTTGCTTTGTGAAATGTTTATTTTGATCTTCGATGTTGTGTGAATTTGGATTTTGTTATGCGAGAAAAGGTTATTCTTTTGCTGGTTTAATAGTGAGCAAGAGGAGATGAATTGAAATGAGAGAGAAAGTATGTGAGAGAAGAGACTGAGAAGGATGTGAGAGATTTTGAGAGACGATTAGAAGGGCTAGTTGGTTTTGTTTTTGCCTTTGATTTTTTATCTTCCAAGCCTTGATAATGTCCCAGCCCACTTGGTTGCATTGGAGACCATGATGGACCCGCGTGTCATCATCGGATCACATTATCATCATCATCTTTATTTTTTCCGTACGTTGTGTCCCTGGTTGCTTATCATGCACCCTGTTCCGTGACCGATAGATTGCTTAACAAATCACCAATACACCCCCCGCGAATGGAGACTAAGGTCAATGGGCCTAAGAGCAAAAGACTTTGACCCAATTACTAATACTGCCTAATTGGTTACCACACCCCCCCTTAATTTAATTTTTTATTATTTAGAATTTATTTAGAACTTAATTATTTAGTTAATTATTTTTTTTATAGGTTTTAATTTTATTAAATTTTAATTAACTTTTAGTTTAATTAGTTTTTTTAATTAGATTTTTAATCTATATCAACTTTAATTAGATTTTGTCGATTTAGACATTTTCATATTTTTATTGTAGCTAACTCTTGATTCTTCTGATTTAATTCCTGATACTTTAAATTGTGATGAAATCTTGATTGCGATGTCTTACCTTTTGAGTTTCTGATTTGCTTGAGCTTTTGCTGTATATATTGTTTTTCATATTACTTTTGATATTCGAGGTTACCTTTTGTTCCCCTGATGCCTACCCTTAAACCCTTAGCAAGCAAAATATAAAAAAATAAAAATAACATAATAAAACGAGAGGTTCCCGTAGAGTACTACGGACGTTTAGGATGCTAATACCTTCCCTAGGCGTAACCAACCCCCGAATCTTAGATCTCCCCCCTTTAGGTTTTCGACCTTGAACCTTTCCTTTGGACAAATCAAAGTCGGTGTCGAAATAAAAGTGATCCTAGTTCATTAATAACTATGGTATCCAATTTTCACCGCGACAGAAATGGCGACTCTGCTGGGGAGAATATAATGTTTTTTTTATTATTGAGGGTTTCCCCTAACTCGTTTATTTATGTTATTATTATTACTTGCTTGCTTGGTTTTCTTTTTTGTGCAGGTTTGGGAACTTAGTGTGGTGAGACAAAGTCCTACACCCGGACTAGAGTGACATTAAGATAGGAAAACGGTGAGACTTCAATGATGCTTTGAGGGAGTCGATTCCTGAAAAAGTAAATTAAGACTTCACCACTCAGTCTAGGCCCTCTCGAATAAAATATTTGTCCAACGAGTTCATTCGTGAAGACGGTATGGTTTCGATCTAAAGGCCCTCGGGACTGGGGACCGTAGTTACCTTTAACCCAACTTGGCCTATTAGGTAGTGCGGGGACTATGCGGGAGTCTATTTCCGCGATAGTTGCTACGCGATACTACACTCAGACGAGATTCTCTTGAGAATATTATTGACTACCAAGTGATCTGGAAAATCGATAATATCCAAAAGATGGATTGTAGACTCTGGGAACTTTGTAGAACCCGTTCGGCATGTACATTTGAAACTATAGTACACTCCTATGGGATGGGTAGACCTTGGCTCCATGATCGTGACCTTTGAACCTAGGACCTTTGTCTGTGTGTTTGTGAATATGTGTATACCTGTGTTTGTGCACTCATCCATCCATGCATTCATGCACCATTTCTAACCCTTTCAAAGAATTTAGAGTTATCTTGCAAACATCATAGGTTTTACCGTGGATTTTGGATATTGTACTCTATTTTGTAACCCTTCAAAAAAAATTCAATGAAATGAGACCTTTTCAGTCATTCAAAAGTTTTATCCACTTTATGGTGTTTGTAACATAACCTTTGAGTTCCTTGAAATTCATTTGCATTCTGCATTTGCATACATCATTAGCATCACATCCTTTGCATTCCAAGTTCTCAATTTTGCTTCTACCATAGCCAAGTCATCATAAGCACGGTACTCAAGCCAAGAAGATGGATCATTTGGAACAAGAAAACCACACACTTCGGGCAGAGATTTCCGCTTTGGAAGCTAACATGGAAACTTTTTCTACCACGATGAAGAATCTGAGGGAAACCTAAGTGTTGGAGAATCAAGTACTTCGCGACAAAGTTGCAAACTTGAAGGCTACCAAGAGGAGCCTGATGAATTGGGTCAAAGATTTGGTCATATCCCAACACCATGATATCGAGGAATGCTATGTCTTGAAGGAGAAAGTGAAAAAGATGATTCAAAAGGGAGTCTTGTCCTTCGAATTGTGCGAACCCCAAGTTGAGATCCATCTCTTACTTGAACAAGAAGTAATCCCCTCTATGCACATGGTGGACTAATGCAAAAGACTTGTTCCTTAGGCTATGTCTTGTCAGATTTTAAGTTTATTTGCTGTTTTTCATATGTAACTTTCTACGTTCGTTAATGCATTTATTTTGGCGTTGTAAGAACTTATTATTTTGAATAATTAATGCAATGAATAATATTTGTCTTGAAGAAATCCATTCGTTTCACTCATTTTAAATGCTCTTCCTATTTTATAATGCCAATGCTACCCGATCTCTTGCTTAGGCAGAGAATTGGAGGGAGGATGACGAATAAAAAATGCAAGATCTCTTGTTGTATGCTTTTGAATAAGACCCTGCTGAGGATGTAAGGCATTGTTTCAAATCCCAAAACCGGAGATATAAGGGAGATAAACCCTCGTTAACCCCTTTGAGCCTTGAAGTAGGAGTTTTCTTTTCCAAAAAAAACCCTCAATTTTGAACCTGGGGCAGGGTAGTGTTCAGTTAAGCTGATCGAGCGCCCAAACTTAAAAAAAAAAAGAGGAGTGAACATCCGAGAATCCACTTTATCTATCCCTCACACATTAGGAGGCTAGCAGTAAAATTCACCATGATTATCCTTCGACTATCTAAAGGGTGAGGCAGACACAATCCTTTTAAAAAGGTCAAAACGACCTAGAGTCACACGACTTGTTCCTAAATCAAAAAAAAAAAAACCCGCTAAGTCAAAACCTTTGAAGGAGACTTAGGCAAAATTGGGGCATCCCGCTGGACTTCAAATTCAAATCCAAGAGACTCAGTCCAGGCAAAAGTTAGGGAACGAAAAACAAAAAACGAAAACAAAGGATTATAAAGAAAAATCCTCAACAAATAACAAAGTCGTGTGATCGAACGCCAAAAGCAAATAGGTGAGTGACTGCCATGTCCGAAGCCTCAGTGGTTTCTCAACCATATCAAAAAAAACTCCTTTTGAGAGATGAGTGCTCGTGTCAGGTTAACTAAATGTAGGACTGAAGAACATCACGAAGAATGGGTGGGTACAAATAAACTTTGAGCCTTTATCCTTTGTTTCGTAAACCGTGAACCAAGCCACGATACAACCCTTAAAAGACCTAATTGAAGCAGGGTTTATTTTGAAAGCATACTAATTGAGATAACGTTTCCTGACTCCTATGAGCTATGCTCAAAGTTTGTGTTGGCTTTGTAAAAAACTCTAATTAATGACATATCCTAACTAGTGATTTGGTCACAAGTTATTGCGATATTCTTTTCGATAAAAAAAATAAATAAAAAAAAACCTCAAGACAAACATGTGTGTTGCATTAAAAGTTTCAGAATTAACATTTTTCTACATGCTAACGCTGCTTAACATCATAGAAGCTTGCATATGATCATCAGCGAGGATTTTAATCTTGTGAGACTTGAAACTCTGATGAAAATGGCGAATCATTTCAAGGATGACCATATCCAGGGGCATGTCACCTGAAGACTTTGCTAAGCAGGGGCAAGTTTGTTTCCCAGTTGTTACTCTCACATTCTGAAGGACAAGTTCGAGGATTTTGTCGTGCAAATGCAGTCGATCTGGGACAGTTACGTCGAGATTCGACGAATCTCTACAAGAGTTTGAAGATGCTAAGGCATTGTTATGGCCTGTTTTCTGTAAAATCCTCTTGAGATGTTTTCTTCTCATAAACTATGTGGGACACATTTGCTTGGGAACTCTGCTAAGCAGACAGGGGCAAGATTGCTTCCCATTTGTTACTGGCGTTGTTTGAATCTGATTGTTGTTGGTATGCAAAGTCCAGTCGTCACCAATTTCCTTGTTCAAGTTGTTTCTCAGTTGTTGCTTTCACAGTCTGACCATCCTCAAGGGGCAAGTTTGAAGCTTCAGTTGTACAGAACACCGTCAATCTGGGGCAGTTAAGATTTGATAAATCTCTCAAAGAGTTGGAAAACATTGGAACATTCTGGATGCCAAGTTTTCTGTAAAATCCTCTTGAGATGATTTTTTCTCATAAACCATGTGATTTGGGGCATTTGAGAATTGAAGACTATTTTATTCGTTCACAAGAATTGTTTTTCAAAATGGCGACTACCACACAGTTTATCAATGCAGAACTACATTGTTCTAATAGCATTCTTCACCCATGACCCAGAGAGCTTCTGTCTCAAGAGGTGTGATGACTCCCCAGTAAGTCTTTGCTTCAGGCAGTCACAACCATTCCCCGGTGAATCTCTACTTCAGCGGTTATGGCAGGTTTGATGCAAGATTTCCCCAGTTGGTGACCTAAGAATTCCCCTAGTGAATTCCCTTGGCTTCAACCTCCCCTTAATGAAGTAACTGTTACTTCACTCAACGGACTTCTTACAACTTCAATCTTCCTCAGCGAAGTGGATGTTTATTTCGTCCCCATGAAGTCTCAACTCTTACATCTTCAATTTGCAACTTTGATCCGAGCTTCCCCCAATGAAGTGGATATTTATTTTATTCCCTGTGTGGCCTCATCTCTGGCATCTCCAGTTACAACTTCCTTTCAGACTACTTCAGTTCGCAGTGGATATTTATTTTATCCCCTATGAAATCTCTCCAATCATAAGTTTAATTCTTTACCCAGTAGATCTTTCTCATTCTCAACAAAGTGACCGGATTCATCTTGACAATTCCCTAAGTGAAGTCATGATGTTCATCCCCAAATGGAGTGCGCTCCTTTCCTCAGAGAAGTTTGCAGCCTTGAAGCAGGACTTTGTTTCCACATGTGGTTTTCCATTCATCCCCAATGATGCTTCTATCTTATAGAGATTGGCTGAGTATCCGTGTCGAGATGTTTATTTCATCTCCGGTTTACTTCTCTTTGTCTGTTTTGTCAGCATAAGCATAACATACATTCATTTATATAGATACATGACATCGGTGCATTTTGCATTTTTGTGCTTGTTTGTTTGTTCTTTCACCTTGGTTGTGTTTATCCCCAAGTGACCGGGTTTGTCTTCTCCCTCAAAGTAGAGTCGTCAGCCCTAAGCAGAAATAGCACATCATTTCCAATTCCCCATTGAGCTCGATCCTCGTGGAAGATGGTTGCTTTAGTTTTCTTTTCCGTTTTTTGGATAAAGATAAACCCCAGTTGAGTTCATTCCTCACTGGATAGAGTTTTGCTTGACCGTTTCTTTTCAGTTATTTCCTGAATTGAACTTTGGTCCCTGACAATCACAATTTTTAGATCTCTCTAGGAAGAATCTAATTGATCACCATTGAAGACAAAAATATTTCTCCGGCAGTGTTGTTACAACATTTTCTCACAAATTATACCCAGACAACAAGTGGCAACCTCTTTATTGGAGCAGCTTGTTTTGTTTTCAAGTTTTCTATTTGGATGGCAAATGTCAGTCTCTTTTCAAGATAGTTTGTTTATCCCCAGAAGTTATCAAGATCATCAACTTGTTCTCCGTCAAATGGCATCTCTCCGGAAATCCGTCAGAGAAGTTTGCTGAGTACTTTACAAGTGTTTCTCTTTATTTGAGAATTCCTGTTACAATGATTTTATTTTAAACTGCAGTGATATTGCTCCTCAGTGATATTCTCCCAGTGAGTCCACTATTCAATTTACTCCCATCAAATGACATCTCTTCGATAAGTTTGGTGAAGATTCAGATGATCTTTCTCTTTATTTGAGAAGACATGTTTACAAGCCAACCGGACCCCCATCTCTTCAGAAGATCCTTGGTGATATTTTCTAATCTCCAGTAAGTTATGGATTCCCGCTGAAGTCTTCAATCTCCAGTGAAAATTCCAATCCCCTGTGAAGTTACTTTCCAACAAGTGTTCACCTTTCCAGGAGGAATTCAAGACTTTTGCTCGAGGCAAACAACCTCGTAGCCTTTTATTTCAAGACTTCGTTCATGGCATACAACCTCGAAGCATTTATTTTCGGACTTGCTCGTGGCATACAACCTTGCAGGATTCTATTTGAAAACCCGTTCATGGCATACAACCTTGAGGCGTGGGGAAGTTTATTTACCCTTTCTAAATGGAACATTTAGTTAAAGAAGAAGCTGAATCATATTTTGATCATTGGAAGCTTATTTTGGTTGTTACCTTTGCTTAGGCTATCATATGTTTGATAGTAGGTAATATACCATATATTTTTGGTCAGATACCTTTGCTTAGGCTACCAGGTTTGGTAGTAGGTCATCTTTCCTTTTGTGTTTACCTTTGCTCAGGCTATCATATGTTTGATAGTAGGTAACATATCTTTTCTTTTGGTAGGACGCCTTTACTCAGGCTACCACAAGTTGGTAGTAGGTGATCCTTCTCTTTCCAGTCTATTACCTCTGCTTAGGCTATCGTGGGATAGTAGGTAATATGTCTGTATTTTGGTCAGATGCCTCTGCTTAGGCTACCATGGTGGTAGTAGGTCATCTTTCCTTTTGGTTATTACCTTTGCTTAGGCTATCATATGTTTGATAGTAGGTAATTACCATATCTCTTTTGGTCAGATACCTCTGCTTAGGCTATCGTGGTGGTAGTAGGTCATCTTTCCTCGTGTATTTACCTTTGCTTAGGTTATCACGTGTGTGATAGTAGGTAATACAAATATTTTCTTTTGGTCAGATACCTTTGCTTAGGCTACTGTGTTTGGTAGTAGGCGATCTCTCCTCCCAAGTCTATTACCTTTTCTTAGGCTATCATATACTTGATAGTAGGTAATATACGTCATTTCATTTCAACTGGATACCTTGGCTTAGGCTACCAGCTGTTGGTAGTAAGTTATCCTTCCTTTCAAGTTTCCCGCCTGTTGTAGGCAGTACACGCTTTTGTTCTATTTGGAGATACCCCGTGTTTAAGCTACCTTGTGATTGTGAGTTGGTAGTCTCTTCCCTAGTGGAGTTGAGTTTCATCCCCAGTGGAGTTGGATCTTTCCCCGTGGAGTCTTGCTAAGTTGTTCCTCGTCGGGTTTTTCCTGCCTTTACCTGTGTTTATTTCATTTCCATATACAGTTATCCCCTGTGACATCATTCCCCACAGGATCTTTGTGTTGCATTCATTTCATATCATATCATAAGCATTTTGTGGTATCTTAGGGCCAAAAATTGTGCATGTTTGTATTTAAGTCTATCCTATCTCGGCGAGACGGAGATTTCAATCTCCATATCTCCGGATAGAAGAAACTTAAATAGGGGCATCTGTCATACCCTAATTTTCGACCCTAAGATGCTGTTTTCATTTCGCATTATCTGCATAGCATATCACATCATTTCTAGGTCAATCATCCATGCATAGCTAACCCATTTACCAGACTTGTGCTTGTTTGTTTTCATTTGTGAAGATAGGTGCTGCTGCGAAAGATTCAAAGATTATGGAGGCTGTGTGTATGCTTGTGGAGATCCTGGTCCTTGCAAATTCAAGGAGAATTAGGGTTTATGTCCAGAGGGGTGTGACCGTGTGAGAATTGGTTGGAATCTTGTGATGGGTTGCATGACGAATGGTACCCTCATTTCAAAGGATTTCTCATGGCATAGTTTGACTTTATTCACGAAGCTGGATCAGCAGTTGTCAAGTGGAAGAGTTTGAACTTTTGGTAGTTCGTAAACCACGCACCTTGAAATATTATTCACGGAATGGAATAGAGAAATTAAGATTTAATTGTAAAATGTTACAAATGAGTCCATGAGTTCAAGTCAATCAGGGGCATGTCCCATGTTACTTTCGAGAAATGTTCAAATTAATTTGCGCCATTTGAATCGAATCCAAATTTTGTCTCAAGTCGCGTTCCCAAAGTTCAGGTTGATTTCAAGATTCATGGTTCGGATTACAAGTTCAAGTCCGAAGTACACAAGAAGTTTCAGTATCTATGATCCCAAAATTCAAAATTCAACTAAGGATTGGATTCACAATTCACAAGATTAAACCCTAATGTTTTCAACGAACCATATTCATGATACCCGTCATTTATCTATATTCAACGGTGATTTTCTTGTCAAGTGAGTTTACTCAAACTCTATTCGAAAAGCATAACAATTGAGGGGTTCAAAAGGCCCACAAAGATACAAAAACTCAAGGTTTTTCAAAGGCTATTCCTAAGCCAAAAATTATTTTGATGCTCAATAAAGGTTGGGTGGGATGAATCCACAGCAAGCGAGAGGCAACCCAGAGTGCCTCTATAGGAAGTCGATCCGTTAAGAACATTTTCAAACTTGTTTACTTAGCTAATTGGACCTCCAGTACAAGTCACGCATCCATAAAGTCACTATGCTTTTCTCTGACAATAAGTTTTTAAGTACGGTTTGGTTCATCATATAATACCATTGTTAGCTACGTGATGCTTTACGAAAGTATATTGGATGAACCTCTAGATTTCATTGCTACACAAACTTACATAGTGATGGGGGTTTACTCAAGTTACAAATTCAGTAATTAATGTTCAGGACCCAAACTATCACATTTTGTATGTACATTCAAGCTCAAATTCATTACACTTAAGCATAAGAAGTGAAGTTAATCCAAGTATTCAAATTACAAGTTCAGAGGGTTTCGCGTGATAAAAAACTCAGCTCCATCAAACGAACTCTTGTATATCTCTGTATCCTAAACAAGTTCGAACAAATGCACTGAACTCAACAGCCGGAAAACGCTGCTCGAGTTCGTCGCCGGACACCAAAAAAGTGAAAAGTTCAGAGTTTGTCTTTTCTCAGATCATGCTAAACCCCTAATGATGTCTTCTAGGAAAGCCTCAGTAGTTACAGCTAGTTCTCTTTTGAGGTTCTACAATGGCTGTTATATGTCAAGGACTATCTGCACTGCTGCTAAAAGGTGGGTTTCTCAGTTTTCGGTTGGTTTTAAAACGGAAGTATCTTCGGGTTACCAGCATAACCAAGCTGATTTCTATCGGTAAAATACAAGTGGATCTTAGCAGAATAATCATGTTGGTTCAGGGAAAAGTTCTTGGGAGCTGGTTAAACTGTAAGTAGAGATCATGTAAATATCACTCAGAATGTAGTTCAAAATAATTTGGCAGAGCATAACGGAAGTGTCGACGGGGACAACGCTCAATCTTGCAAACTCTACCTGTTTCTATCAATCTTTACAGCTACTACTTCCAATCCAAGCATTGCACCTGAAATAGAGAGGATTAATAGTATGAAGTCTGAACCTCCAAACATGAAAAGGAAATATACAGAGTTGGAACTTGGGGGTTGCGTATACATCACCTTTCCACGGCACCGGCGAACATAGTATTACAAACAAAGCCGATACACAACAAGAGTTTGCTTTCCAAGTTTTAGCAGAAACTTCTCAAAGAGATCGTACCGCAAGACGAAGTCGAAAGTCAGCTGTCAGAAGATGTTCCTTTAGGCCAAAGGAAAATATGCTGCAACAAGGTTTCAAAGTTTGATTCAAGAGTGGCAAATCCCGATAGTCTTTTGCGTCATAATCAAGTGCGATCAAATACGATTAAACCTGCCAAATTGTCATCAAAGGCAATCAAAGCACAATCAGACAAGAAGGAAAGTTTCAATCACGGTTTAAAGGTGGTCATCAAATCAAAACGTGAAGGCAAGTTCCATTACGGTTTTGGCAAGAAATCAGAAATCCGTTCAAAATTGAAATTATCATAATTATGAGAAATCAGTAAAGGAAAAGGGGGCACTCATCACAAATCACAAAATTATTTTCTTTCCAAATCGAATTCGACAGCGAATCTCGTATTCAATTTCAAAGGTTAATGTACACTGCTTATAAAAGGGGTATCACATACATTACATAGAGACAGCCAAGAAAAATATTTGCCCGAAAATCTCAGAAAAACTCACCAATACAAACTCACAATCCCCCTCTGATCCATCGCCCTCAACACAAACTTTGCTGCGCTTGAAGAATCACTAAGTCCCAGCTTCATTGTTTTCTTCAATCTTGTTCCTCTCCGACAACACCATACCAAACCATCAGAGGCAACATCATACAGAACAAAAGAGCAGAATATTACATAAAAACCATACACACACGCTGTAGAAGCATCTTTCCACACCAGAGAATTCACACACACTCATCAGAAATTCACAGAAAGGCCATAAACAATATCAAATACCGCAGATATACATGATTGAAGGAGAGGGTATCAACAAGTACCTTCGAAATTGACGATACCACTGACACTATCGCAATGCACTGATCAACGGCAAGGACTCTAATCACGAGGGTTGTACCCACCGGCAGCAACAGCGCACGGTGCACCTAAAATCCCCGTCGTCGATGTCGCTCCACCGCCCTACGCCGGCGATAATTTCACACGCCTCGCCTCCACCGTGAAATCTCCGATATAGGTATCTCTTTTTCGATTCCTTTTGCTTGCTTTGTGAAATGTTTATTTTGATCTTCGATGTTGTGTGAATTTGGATTTTGTTATGCGAGAAAAGGTTATTCTTTTGTTGGTTTAATAGTGAGCAAGAGGAGATGAATTGAATTGAGAGAGAAAGTATGTGAGAGAAGAGACTGAGAAGGATGTGAGAGATTTTGAGAGACGATTAGAAGGGCTAGTTGGTTTTGTTTTTGCCTTTGATTTTTTATCTTCCAAGCCTTGATAATGTCCCAACCCACGTGGTTGCATTGGAGACCATGATGGACCCACGTGTCATCATCGGATCACATTATCATCATCATCTTTATTTTTTCCGTACGCTGTGTCCCTGGTTGCTTATCATGCACCCTGTTCTGTGACCGATAGATTGCTTAACAAATCACCAAAACACCCCCCGCGATTGGAGACTAAGGTCAATGGGCCTAAGAGCAAAAGACTTTGACCCAATTACTAATACTGCCTAATCGGTTACCACACCCCCCCTTAATTTAATTTTTTATTATTTAGAATTTATTTAGAACTTAATTATTTAGTTAATTATTTTTTTTATAGGTTTTAATTTTATTAAGTTTTAATTAACTTTTAGTTTAATTAGTTTATTTAATTAGATTTTTAATCTATATCAACTTTAATTAGATTTTGTCGATTTAGACATTTTCATATTTTTATTGTAGCTAACTCTTGATTCTTCTGATTTAATTCCTGATACTTTAAATTGTGATGAAATCTTGATTGCAATGTCTTACCTTTTGAGTTTCTGATTTGCTTGAGCTTTTGCTGTATATATTGTTTTTCATATTACTTTTGATATTCGAGGTTACCTTTTGTTCCCCTGATGCCTACCCTTAAACCCTTAGCAAGCGAAATATAAAAAAATAAAAATAACATAATAAAACGAGAGGTTCCCGTAGAGTACTACGGACGTTTAGGATGCTAATACCTTCCCTAGGCGTAACCAACCCCCGAATCTTAGATCTCCCCCCTTTAGGTTTTCGACCTTGAACCTTTCCTTTGGACAAATCAAAGTCGGTGTCGAAATAAAAGTGATCCTAGTTCATTAATAACTATGGTATCCAATTTTCACCGCGACAAATTGGTGAGTCGTTTTCTGTCCTCTCTTAGAAGCTGTGAAGCAATAGAGAGTTTGCACTTGATCAAAGCTGTGAAGCAGAATCAAGGTGTGATTGAATTGTTTTAGGGATTGAGTAGTGTTCTCATATCTAAGTGGGTTCTTAGGTAGAAAGTCACTAGTAGGAATTAAGTTTAGGAGATTGTCAACTGGGTTGTTGAGTCTGTAAATTAATTCTACAAGTAGTGAATTTCATCCCTGGCTTGGTAGCCCCCAGACGTAGGTAGTTAGACCGAACTGGGTGAACAATTTGGTGTGTTATTCTACTGTTTATTTTGTCCATTGTGCAGAGTGTGTTGTTGTGACATCGCACCTTAACATCACACGTCTGATACCAGAATTTCACCTCTTTTAGCATGAGAAATTCCTAAGGAAAGATGGCATTGCTCTACACTGAGTTAAAGTCTTCTCCTTCAGGTTAAAATCCCCTATAAAGGAAATTATGGCATTGCCGGATTCACATATCCCGGTTAAGTAATTCTCCTTTATAACCAGTCACCCAACAGTTGTGACAAACAAACCCCTTTAGAGATGTCAAATTCTCTCTAAAGTCGGAAACTTTCAGCTTCACATCTTGAGCTTTGAACAAGATACAAATAGACCCTTCAGCTTCACATCTTGGGCTTTGAACAAGATACAAACAACCTTTAGCTTCACGTCTTGGGCTTTGAACAAGACAACAAAACACCCATTTCCTCCCATAGAATAGGAGGAACTACGAACGCTCTGATTTCCCTGTTTCGGTAAATGGAAATACGTAGGCATAAGATCGAAAGAAAAGATCTTAGCGAGCACACTAAACAAAAACCCAAAATCCCATACTCTCACATATCTATCAAAAAGCATCAGTCCTAACATCCTAATCCTTGTTCCCCGCCAGAAATTCGTCATTCTGTCAAAATAACACAAACGAGGCCCCACGACCACATAGCATTCGTAACCTAATAGACAGCTGTTTAAACTCGGTATGCAAGCAGGGTTAATTGGAGACATCTATTTCCCTTCCTTCATCGGCTTTAATAGGATAAAAAATGAATCGACCTGTAGTAACCCCAAAAGAGCGACAGTGCTTAAGAACCACGTCCAAAATCGCTCGCTACAGAAAAATGGTGCCCACCATGGGGCTTTTCAGTTTCTTCTATCTTTTCATATCTTGTAGAAACCACAGAATGGTGACTCCGCCGGGGAGCCATTTCTGTGAGGAACATAGGATTCATAGCTTAAAAGTCTAGGACATTAGGACAAATATATATGCTGCTTTTCCTAATTGATATATGTGTTTATTTTTCTGCTAATGGGAATGCGTGTGATGCCGCATGTGGAAAAATTGAGTATACACCTAGGAAAAACCCCTTTAGTGGCGCAAAGGCTATCGGAAATTGTTGTCATGCGATGCCACCCTCTTCTGAGGACTCTTCAAAAAACATCACCTAGCACGGTTCCCGGCCCACTGGTGTTTTCTTGACAATAGTTGATGATGAAGAGAGACAGGTACAAAAGTCATTAGTAAACCTTTGGGATGGGTAGAGCCTTGACTCCATGACAACGACCATTTGACCCCATGTTTTTTCTATGTTTTTGTGTGCTGCATTCATGCATTCATTTAAAAAACATTAAAACAAAAAAATCTTCTTCTCTTCTAGTCTCTCTGTTTTTCAAATTAAACTAAGACTGTGATTGCAAATATCAGAGAAAAGGATTACGCTAATGGATTTCAGTAGAAGGAGAACTCATAAGTATACCTTCAAAGCTCCAAAACTAGAGGATCTGAGAGGTTTGGCGAGAATGATCACAAACCAAGAGGCCTTCAGGGCCAAGTACGGAGGTCTGCTACCTCTGTTAAGATTCCATGTGATTGAGGGAATCATGGATGTACTCGTTCAGTTTTACGATCCGGTTTATCACTGTTTCACATTCCCGGATTATCAGCTAGCACCAACGCTGGAGGAGTACTCTCATCTGATCGATCTACACGTTACTGATCAAGCTCCATTTTCTGGATTGGAAGAAATTCCAAAGGATCAGACCATTGCAAGAGCAATTCATTTGGATGAGTCAGAGGTCAAGACTCACATGACTACCAAGGGTGACATCCAAGGTTTGCCAGCCCAGTTCTTGACAAATAAAGCTCTGTACTTTGCTAGTATAGGGAACGGGACTGCTTTTGAAAGCATCTTTATTTTACTCACCTACGGATTATTTTTGTTGCCTAACATTAATAACTTCGTCGATATCAACGCCATTAAGGTTTTTCTCATTGGAAACCCTGTGCCGACTTTGCTCGTGGATGCATATCATTCTGTACACTTAGGGAATTTGTACAGCGGAGGGGAGATCACATGTTGTGTACCTTTTCTTTACAAATTGTTTATCTCCCACTTACCTAAGTCTGCTGCTTTTTGGGATCATAAGAGTGCCTTACGCTGGTTGCAGAAAATCATGTCTCTCACCAACTCTTACATTGATTGGTGTAATAGGATTTATGATGGGATCAGGATCATTGATCGTTGTGGAAACTTCCCCAACGTACCCCTTATAGGAACTAAGGGAGGAATCAACTATCATTCGATATTGGTTTATCGTCAATTTGGATACCCGATGAGGCATGTCCCGCATAATGCTCATCTGGAAGGTCTTTTCTTCAAAGAAGGAGAAAATGACAGGGTACTAAAGACGGAAATAGTGCACGCTTGGAAACATGTTCATAAGAAAGGACAGGAGTCTCTAGGAATACCGGACTGTGTCTCGGTGGAGCCTTATCTCCACTGGGTACAAACTAGAGCTCTCAAGCTAAAGATGCTATATCCTCGTCACGAAATTCTTCCACCGAGGGAATCTATCATGTACTTCATGAATGAAACGGAAAAGCTTCAGTTTACTCTCAACAAAGTTCAACGGGAGAGGAGGTCTTGGAAGAACAAGTACCGCACCCTCAACATGGAGTGTACCCAAATACAGCAACTACTGAAAGAGAAAGATGCTCTGATTGAGATTTTAGAGCAACATGCTGTGGATAATCAGGATGACCAAAGGAATTTGCTCACTCCTTTCACCTGGCAAAGGAATGACAACCCGACAACGGCCCAAGAGCCCCAGTCAAAGAAAAGGAAGTACCAGAATCAGCACCCGAGTTCTCTCGGGACCCATTAGTTTAGGTTTCTGTTTTTGCACTTGTAATCTACTGTATTTCCATTTCCGCAATCCTTTTAATTCAATAAAAAGGGGTTTCCCCACTGTTTGATATTTGCAATCTAATTGTCGAAGTTTACTTTGATTAAACCAAAAATCAATTAATATAATCATCGCATTCATCATTCTCACATCGCGTATTCTTCTTACCTACGAATCTCATGTTTGTGTCTCGATTCTAGAGTCAAACTGTCTCATTCGTACAATACTCGGGCCAATCGTCAGAAAAAGATGGATGATCTTGAGGAAGAGAACAGAGAGTTGAAAGAAGAGATCGACGCTCTGAGAGAGGATATGAGAAAGCTTCGTAACGACATGCAAGCCATGGAAGAAGCTCAACTACAAAGGACTGTGATCTCAGAGATCACCTCAGCGCCCATAGTGGAGAAGTTTGATCCTAGGTATCAAATTCTGAAAGATCATCCCTGGGGAATGCCTGCTAACTATATCCCGGAAGGATATATTCCGCCGATCGCTGAAGATCAGGGAATCACAACAGATACCGCTGGTCCTGAAGGTTATAGACTTCGGGAAAGCGAAGATGCCAGAGGCATATTGAAGACTCCTGAAGGTTACAAACTTCGGGAAACGCCAAGATTCACTGTCATAGTTACGGTACCACCCCCTGTGGTGCACACTGTCCCGGAAGGACAGATTTCACAGATACCTGCTGGTAAAAAGGAAACTATGTTTGACCGAATGGATGAATTCCAGGAACAGTTCTTGGAAATGCAGAAGGAACTGCAAGCCATTCGCGGTCAGGATCTATTTGGAAAGGACGCCGCAGACCTTTGTCTGGTCCCCAATGTGAAAGTTCCGCACAAATTCCAAGTGTCCGACTTTGAAAAATACAAGGGTAACTCTTGCCCTCAAAGTCATTTGGTGATGTACGCTCAGCGAATGTCAGCTCAGACAGAGAATCAGGACTTACTGATTCACTACTTCCAGGATAGTTTAACCGGTGCCGCCTTAAAATGGTACATGGGTTTAAACCGTGCTACGATTAGCACATTCAGAGACCTTGAGGAAAAAGAGATGACAAAGATCTTCTTAAAGACCTTGAGCTCATTTTATTATGACAGAATGGTCGCCAGTTCGCCCAGTGACTTCACCGAGATGGTAGGCATGGGAGTTCATCTTAAGGAAGCCGTCCGAGAAGGACGTTTGGCAAAAGACGCTGGATCATCAAGTAGTGCAAAACGATACGGTAGTGCTCTCCCTAAGAAAAAAAGAGCAGGATATTGGGAATATCTCTCTCGAAAAGCAAAGGCGACGTTATCAACCGGTAGCAGCTGTAACTCCTGCTATCAGTCCCGCGCCTATTCCTTCGTATCAGCCTCAGGTTGCACAGAACCAACCTAATCAGTAAAGGACTCAACAGCCTCTTCAACAAGCTCGTCCTCCGTACAATAACAACCGTACAACGCGGTCACAAGGATTTGATCCTATACCCGTATCATACGCAGAACTATTTCCGTTACTATTGGCTAAGGGGCACATCCAGACTAAGTCTCCTCTTACGGTACCGGAAAATCTGCCTTTTTGGTTTAAGGTGGATCATACTTGCCCTTATCATCAAGGAGGATCGGGGCATAACATAGAGAATTGCCTCAATTTGAAATCCGACGTGCAAAAGCTTGTTAGGAGCGGGCTCTTATCTTTCAAAGATACGAATCCTAATGTTCTCACGAACCCGCTGCCTCAACACGAGAAAGATGCAGTCAACCTGATTGAGGGAGAGTCTAACAACTTCATTCAAGACCACGACATCCGTGCAATGAATGTCAACTTGGTGGCGATGCACTCAAGGCAAAGCCAATACCATAATCTACCGCGGCACGATTACAGTTCCTGTCTGGCTTGCTCGGTAAACAAATAGGGATGCTCTTTCATACAAGAGGCCCTCCAGCGTCAGATGGATCTTGGATGGATCCAAGACTACCATGATAGGAACCCTTATCAGATCAACATGGTTCAGATTTTTGATATTCGCGTGATGAATACCAACCTTGTAGAGTTACATGCTGAGCAGGTCTGACTCGGATTCTTAATATCACATGATTACCAAAGCTGTAAAGCGGGTTGCGAAAATGATCGAGGTTGTACCCTTGTCCAGGAGGCACTTCAGCACTTGTTAAATCACTGGTGGATGCCAATCTATATGGACGAAGATACTCAGGAAATTAGTATTAATAACCGGAATCCTACTCGACGTCAGAGTCAGGATGTCCGATCTGTGGAGACTAACCTAGTGAGTTACATTGTATTCAAAGTGGGCGTGGCAAGGTGCCACCACACAATTATGGTCGTTGTAGAGTCTGTTTAGAAAGTAACCAAGGATGCTACCTTGTGAGGGCAGCTCTTCAGGGTCAGGTGGATCGTGGAGAGATTCGTCCATATACGGGTTCTGGACCTATCAACTGGACGCCGAACTACCTTGCCGATCAAATTGAGGACGTTGTCGTCATCTCTGATCATCATAGGACTAGAGATATTTGTGCCATCATCCCTCTGCTTGACGAATCAAAAGTTCCCAACCAGGAACGGATCGAGATTACTTATGATGGTCCGAAAAACCAGAAGGTTCCCATAGTCATCTATCTACCGGGACCATTACCGTATGAATCAGCTAAGGATATCCCTTACAAATACGGTGCAACAATAATCGAGAACGGAAAGGAAATTCCATTACCCTCCGTCGTGAATATTGCAGACATTAGTCGTGTAACACGGAGCGGTCGAATCTTCAACCGAGGGGTTGGAGAACCTAACAAAGAAAAGGAACCTCAGACAGAAGTTCCTAATCCACCAGTCGGTCAATCCAGTGATACCGACCTTTCGAAAAACAACGATGAGATGCTGAAGCTCATCCAAAGGAGTGAATACAACATTGTTGATCAACTGTTACAGACTCCTTCAAAGATCTCGGTATTATCACTGTTACTCAGTTCAGAAGCGCACAAGGAGGCTCTACAGAAAGTCTTGGAGCAGGCCTTTGTGGAACAGGATGTAACAATCAGACAGTTCGATAGCATTGTCTCTAACATCACTTCCTGCAATAATTTGGGATTTAGTGATGAGGAATTACCTGAAGAGGGTCGCCGTCATAACATGGCGCTCAATATCACAGTCAACTGCCAGGACGATGCTTTAGCCAGCGTACTGGTAGACACAGGGTCAGCCCTAAATGTTATGCCGAAGTCCACTTTGATGCAATTATCATTCAAAGGCCCTCCGATGAGAATCAGCGAGGTTGTCATCAAAGCATTCGACGGATCCAGAAAAACGGTTATCGGCGAAGTTGATCTTCCCATAACTATTGGTCCTCACACTTTCCAAGTCACTTTCCAGGTCATGGACATCCGGGCAACGTACAGTTATTTATTAGGAAGACCTTGGATACATCAGGCTGGAGCGGTCACCTCGACCCTCCACCAAAAGCTAAAGTTCGTCCAGAACGGCCAACTCATCACAGTCTGTGGGGAACAGGCCTTGCTCGTGAGTAACTTATCATCATCTACTTGTGTAGAACCCGAGGAGGTTATTGGGACGCAGTTCCAAGCACTGTCGGTGAGCAAGGAGAATCAATCTGAAGGAGGAACTTCGATTTCCTCATACAAAGATGCTATTAAAGCGGTCCAGAGTACCGATACAATAGGATGGGGACAGCTTGTCATTCCTATTGACAATAAAATAAAGAAGGGTCTTGGTTTTTCAGCAACCTGCACCCAGACTTCTGCCAGCAATGAAAGTCTTCATCCCATTCAGAATTTCTTCCATAGTGGAGGCTTCCTCCAACCAGTGACTCAAGCAGTCCATGCTATCAATGAAGAGGATCCCTCTGACACAGATGAGGTATGGAAGTCCTATCTTAACGAGGATGGTTATATGTCTCAGGACGAAACGCAAACTCCATTTTGCTATCCTGCACAGAGTCTGAGATTTATACCCAGGTCAGACGTCGAAATGATATATGGAGGTTGTGATCCGGAAGGATGCCGTGCTCCACCAAATTCATTAGAGGAAGACACTCCGATGAAGGACAATTTTGACTATAAATACTATGGCCCGATGGATGGTCTGCCGATGTGGCAACCTTACCCAGGAGACTTGAGGCCAGAAAGTCAGCCGAGTAATGACACTCAGCTGAGCATCATTGAACAGAATACCTGCGTCCCCACCATGTCATGGGATCAACACTCAGGTCATTCAGAAACTAATCAGCACGACGATGAATTTGCAGCGTTTGCAGGATTGGAATTCATCAACTATGCTTTTCCCAAGGTCAACGTCATCGAGAGGGATGACTCCTCCCGTTCCAAAGAAGTGTGGGATACCTTGGGACAACCGAGTGGAAAATTTAATTATATGGTCAAGTACACCACTCCCGAAAGCTCTCGTATTAGGCTCGAAGATATCCAGCCGACTGGATGGGGAGATACAGCTGAGAGTACAAATGTTATGTAATATGCAATAGAGGAATCCTCCTACGACAATTCTTCCTGGGAGACAGATTCCAGTGATCCTGCTCCACCAGAAATCAGCGTTATTTCTGAAGACAAATCGAGGAAGGTGCCAGACTTTGTGATTCACCGAGGAGTTCGCCGCCAATGGGTCGCTGTCGATGTTCCGAAGGTCGTTCACCAGTCAAAGTAATTGCCATCTTTAACCTTTCACCCTGCCCAGGTGAAACGGATGTTTTGATAGGACTCGCTTTCTGTAAAATTTCCCTCTTCGCTTTGCCCAAAGCGACAGAGTTTTGTTTTATAGGGCTGTAGTTTCAAGAATCGACTTGTTCATTAATAAAATAACGTCGTTCTGTAATTTCCGCATTTATTGCTGTTTTCTCTTTTCGTTTTTCAGAAAATGGTAATCCTAAAAAACAATTCAATAATAAAAACAAGTAGTAAAAGAAATACACTGAACACTTTTGCATTTTCTCTATCTCTTCTAAACACAAAATCATCACGTCATGCAGATTGCTTGTTTTACACCCCGTTGAAACATACGATCCGATGCCTTCTCCCGACTTTGAGTTCCCGGTATTTGGGGCTGAAGAAGAAATTGACGACGAAATTCCAGAAGAGATCTCCCGACTACTCAGACAAGAGGAAAGGTCCATTGAACCTCACAAAGAGCCGTTGGAAACGGTAAACTTGGGTTCGGAAAAAGAGAGAAAAGAAATCAGGATTGGGGCACTACTCAGTCCAACTGCTAAAGAGAGTTTGATAAAGCTTCTCAAAGAATTCCCCGATGTATTCGCTTGGTCCTATCAGGATATGCCAGGGTTGGATACCAGCATCGTGGAACATCATTTACCATTGAGATCGGAATGTCCACCAGTAAAGCAGAGGTTGAGACAAACTCACCCGGACATGGCCATCAAAATCAAAGAGGAGGTATAGAAACAGATTGACGCGGGTTTCCTCGCCACATCTGAATATCCTCAATGGTTAGCCAACATCGTACATGTTCCCAAAAAGGACGGAAAAGTCAGAATGTGTGTCGATTACAGGGATCTGAACAGGGCAAGTCCAAAGGATGACTTTCCTTTACCACACATTGACATGCTGGTTGACAGTAGAGCAAAGTTCAAAATTTTCTCCTTCATGGATGAATTCTCAGGCTATAACCAGATAAAAATGGCGCCGAAAGACATGGAGAAAACTTCGTTCATTACCCCATGGGGTACCTTTTGTTACAAGGTAATGTCGTTCGGTTTGAAGAACGCCGGGGCAACTTATCAAAGGGCCATGACTACTCTGTTTCATGACATGATACACAAGGAAATCGAGGTATATATCGATGACATGATTGCAAAATCTAAGACAGAAGAGGAGCATGTGACCCACCTGTCAAAAGTATTCAAGCATTTGAGAAAGTACAAACTCCGCTTGAATCCCAATAAGTGCACCTTCGGTGTCCGTTTAGGGAAACTCTTAGGGTTCATCGTCAGCCAGAAAGGAATTGAGGTTGATCCTGACAAGGTCAAGGCCATTCAAGAAATGCCTTCTCCGAGAACTGAAAAACAAGTCAGAGGATTCCTGGGACGTTTGAACTACATCTCCAGATTCATATTCCTTATGACCACCACGTGTGCGCCAATTTTCAGGTTACTGAAAAAGAACCAGGACTGCGTTTGGACAGAAGACTGCCAAACTGCCTTTGACAGTATTAAGGAATATCTATTGAATCCGCTGATTCTATCACCTCCAGTGGAAGGAAGACCACTAATCATTTACCTCACAGTCCTAGAGGACTCAATGGGATGTGTACTTGGCCAACAAGACGAAACTAAAAGGAAAGAGTCTGCCATTTACTATCTGAGCAAGAAATTCACTGACTGCGAGACTCGGTACACGATGCTTGAGAAATCTTGTTGCGCTTTGGCTTGGGCAGCCAAACGTCTTCGTCAGTACATGATTCTTCACACTACTTGGTTGGTCTCCGAGATGGATCCCATCAAGTATGTCTTTGAAAAGCCTGCTCTCACGGGAAGGATTGCCCGTTGGCAGATGCTGCTATCAGAATATGACATAGAGTACCATGCTCAGAAAGCCATCAAGGGAAGTATTTTAGCCGATCACTTGGCTCATCAACCGATTAACGATCAAGAATCATTTGGGTTTGATTTCCCAGACAAAGATGTCATGTATCTAAAAATGAAAGATTGCGATGAACCGTTACCCAGTGAAGGGCCAGAACCAGGTTCCCAATGGGGACTAATCTTTGACGGAGCAGTTAATCATTATGGAAACGGAATTGGGGCAATCATTGTTACCCCTCAGGGTACCCACATTCCTTTCACTGCCAGACTTATGTTCAAATGTACGAACAACGAGGCCGAATACGAAGCTTGTATTATGGGTCTCGAAGAAGCGATTGATTTAAGGATAAAAAATTTGGACGTATATGGCGATTCAGCCCTGGTTATCAACCAGATCATAGGAGATTGGAACACACACCAATCAGGATTGATTCCTTACAAAGACTATGCAAGAAGGTTGCTACCTTTCTTCAACAGAGTTGAGTTTCATCACATCCCTCGTGGTGAGAATCACATGGCTGATGCTTTAGCCACTCTTTCTTCCATGATTAGCGTAGGTCGATGGAATGACCTACCTAAGATTGACGTTATGCGCCTTGAACGGCCCGCTTACATCTTCGCGATTGAAGCAGTCATAGACGACAAACCTTGGTATCACGATATCAAATGCTTCCTTCAGAAACGAGATTACCCACCTGGAACATCCAGGAAAGACAGGAAAACCCTCAGAAGACTAGCAGGCAGCTTCTTTCTGAGCGGTGATACTCTCTATAAGAGGAATTTTGACATGGTCTTGCTCCGATGCGTCGACAGACCAGAAGCAGACATGCTGATAAAGGAAATTCACGAAGGGTCCTTTGGCACTCATGCCAACGGACACACAATGGCGAGAAAAATTCTGAGAGCAGGTTACTACTGGTTGACCATGGAATCCGACTGCTACAAGTACATGAGGAGGTGTCACAAGTGTCAGATATACTCCGACAAAATCCATGTATCGCCGTCACATCTCAAAGTCCTTTCTTCCCCATGGCCTTTTTCCATATGGGGAATCGACATAATTGGCATGATTGAACCTAAGGCTTCAAACGGACATCGGTTCATTCTAGTAGCCATTGATTACTTCACCAAGTGGGTCAAAGCAGCGTCATACGCTAATGTAACCCGACAGGTCGTGGTCCGTTTTATAAAAAATAATCTCATATGCCGTTATGGTGTTCCAAGACAGATCATTACTGATAATGGATCTAACTTGAACAACAAGATGATGAAAGAGTTGTGTGCAGAGTTCAAGATCGAACACCATAACTCATCTCCCTACCGACCCAAGATGAACGGAGCGGTAGAAGCGGTTAACAAGAACATCAAGAGGATTGTTCAAAAGATGGTTGTAACTTACAAAGATTGGCACGAGATGCTACCCTTTGCTCTTCACGGTTATCGCACATCTGTCCGCACTTCAACAGGGGCTACCCCTTTCTCTCTAGTATATGGCATGGAAGCAGTGCTCCCCATAGAAGTAGAAATCCCATCAATCCGGGTATTGATGGAAGCTAAGCTTACAGAAGCTGAATGGTGTCAAAGTCGACACGACGAACTGAATCTGATCGAAGAGAAACGAATTACGGCACTATGTCACGGTCAGTTGTATCAGCAAAGAATGAAGAAGGCGTTCGACAAAAAGGTTCGACCTCGCATCTTCAGGAAAGGAGACCTCATGCTCAAGAAGATACAATCCTTTCTCACTGATTCTCGGGGCAAGTGGACTCCGAATAATGATGGCCCCTATGTGGTCACGAAAGCTTTCTCAGGTGGCGCCTTGAGACTTGCAACCATGGACGGAGAGGAATTTTCCTACCCCACGAATGTTGATGTAGTCAAGAAATACTTCGCCTAAAAAAGAGAAAAAAAAACGTCTCGGTGGATTGAAAACCCGAAAGGGCGGTCCAGGCAAAAGTTAGAGACATGAAAAAATCATCCCGGTGGATTGGAAACATCACAGTACAATCCAGGCAAAAGTTAGGGATAATGGCAAGTAACTATGTTCAACAGAGGCAAGTCCCTCAGCAGCAGTTACATCATCCATCGGAGGAAAACTCCAGTCAAGGTCATCTTCGACAGAAGCTCAGGATGTCTGAAATTCAAAGTTGGTAGAAGGATAGTGGTCGTTATGTTTTGAACGTAGCCCTTTTCCCTGTAAATTACCATCTTCTGAACTTTGTAAATACTCTTTGGAATCACGCGTTTGGCTGATCTCCATCCTATCAATAAAATTTGAGCCCTTGTGCTTTTGTTTGTAATTCTCATTTGTTTTACCTTTACAGAATGACGTTTTTTAACTTGATTAATGATTCTTGAAATAAAACAAAAAACGAATTTACTTGTTAAAACTTTTTCTGCTTTTAAAATAAAGATGGCAATTTCTTTTGACTGTTAAACATTAGAATAACATCGATCGCTTCTCCAGAAGTAAGCGAGCTTCAAAGTGCAGAATCAAAGTACTCATTCTAAGCCAGTACGCCTGAATGAAGGATCAGCTGTGTCAGATGCGGTTTTCCCATCTGATACCTTCGGCCAAGTTCTTATCTCCTAAGCCCGACCAACATAGCTCCCAACAGGGACTATTTCTCCTAAGCAAGGTGGAATTGCTACTTTTGGACCAACGATATTTCGACGCCCCGCGATGGCCGAGTATCCAGTCATGTTCATCTTTTAGTTTGTATGTTGTGTCGGTTTTGTCAGCATATACATACATACATCATGCATTATTGATTTAAATTCAAATTCATATTGCATCACTATCACTTGAGTTAGTCTTATCCTGTCGTGATAACCGTCCTCTCGATCGAGTTTGTCAGTTCTTGCTTCGTCAGGAAACATTACGTCCGAGCGAACTCGTCTCCAGTGTATTTTTAGATCAGAGTCGTCTATCGACCACTTTGATAACTTGAACCTCTGAAAGGCCAGAGAAACTTCAACAAATTTCACTCTTCGCCATTGAAGATGATATTTTTACTTTCCCGGATTAAGGAAAATCCTTAGAGAGAGAGCCTCTCGAGCAGAGATTCGGCAGTACGGCAGTTTCGCTCCGAAAAGATTGCTGATGAAAAGGTCATCGGCACTTCAAAATTGGATCTCATCATATGGCATTTCTCCGGGAAGATCTCGAGAAAAGTATGATGTAAGACTCCGAGCAGAAAGCAGTTTCTCAAGAAACTCGCTTTCCCCAGTAGAGACAAATGGCGTCTCCAAAACAGAGAAGTTTGTACACCTCTACAACTCAGACGATTGGGTTCCCCAGCAAGTCTGACATCAAAACTTTTTCCCATCAAATGGCGTTTCCCTAGGAAAATTCGGTGAGAAGTTTGAGGAAAGCCGCTATGAGTACCGTCCCTTGTCAATAAAGTTTATTGACAAAAGAAACTAAGACCAGTTCCTTGGTAGGAAACCAGGATCGAGGGGAAGTTTATTTCAGAAACTGAGACCAGTTCCTTGGTAGGAAACCAGGATTGAGGGGAAGTTTACTTAAGAAACTATGACCAGTTCCTTGGTAGGAAACCATGATCGAGGGGAAGTTTACTTCAGAAACTAAGACCAGTTCCTTGGTAGGAAACCAGGATCGAGGGGAAGTTTACTTCAGAAACTAAGACCAGTTCCTTGGCTGAAGACCAGGATCGAGGGGAAGTTTACCTTTTCTAAGTATCATTGCTTAGCGAAAGAAGATGAATGCGCAAGCTACCATTCATAACCACCATCAAAATTTCGGGTATTCCGATATTTAATCCTCTTGCACCCTGAATGCCCGAATACCTTCGCCATTCACACCTTCGGGTCCCAGAAGATTAAATAGGGGCATCTGTCATACCCCAAATTTTGACCACTAAGATTCCCATCATTGTGCAAATCATCATCACAATATGGATGTACCTTTATGCCTCATCAATCTCCTCAAGGGTTGGTGAGCATCCCCTACAATCACAATTAGGGTTTCAAACTCTCTTTGAGCCTTAGACAAAGGATCAATCAAGAAATGACATGATCTTCAACTTGTCTAACCTCCAAAGAATCTACAATAGATCAAGAGGACTCCCACTTCAAGGATTAAGCACAAGGCTGCTCCCTTCTAGGTGGATCAAGCTTCAAGATCGATAGTGTCACCAAATTAGGGTTTTGGTCGACCAGGGCCTCCAGTTGGAAATTTTCCTCTGGGCATGAGCCAATAATTCAAAAAATAACCTAATATACTCCATGGAACCTCATGGACCCAATCATCAAGTCAGTTTGGCCTCAGGGGATGCATACATCAAAAACCAGGAATTAGGGTTTCTTGACCTAATTCACCCCTAAGTTTACTTTTGGGACAAATCATGAACCAAGACCTCAAGACATGATTTGAGGGTCTCTAATATACCATATTGATCCATTTGGAACAATGGATTGATCCAAGAAGCTTGAGCAACAAGTTTCAATTTCATCTGAACCACAGTTAGGGTTTTGCGAGAAAAGTCAACTGTAGCTTTGACTTTTGACCAGGACATGCTCCCAAACCCTAGGACATGATTCAATATACCCTATGACACCCATGGAACATGTCCATCTAGTTTGATTTAGGTCAAGGACATGATTTCCTGAAGAATTGACAAGTTTGGAATTCATCTGATAAAAAGTCAACTGTTAACAAAAGTCAACTTTGACTTTTTGAGATTTTTCACTAAAATGGATTTTTAACCCTAAAATGATGTTAATTTATGATTTGAATCATCATTCATCAAGAAAAATCAAAGAAAGTGGGATAACTTGTAAAAGGGGTAACCATAAAACTTAGAAATTTTTCTAAGTTATGGAAAAAGTGCCACTAATTCACTAACTTTGGAGGACCATAACTCCTAAACCACAAGGCCATTGATCCCCATTCAAAGCTTGATTTGTAGATCTCATTACCCTCTACAAAAACTTCATACTGACCTATGTCCAAATTCCTCATGGATTTTGAGTTAGGGAGTGATCAAAATCAAGAAAAGTCACTTTGTTCCAACACTTAGTGAAAATTTCACTAAGTCAGATTTTACCTCACTTTTTGCCAAATGTAGGAGGATTTTTCACTTGGATTCAAAAGAGATCAAAACCAAACATGTTCAAACAGTTGTTGTATCATGTAAGGGCTTTCCAAAATGGCCAAGAACATTACCAAATTCAACTTGGGCCATGAGATACAACATTGGCAAGTTGCCTTGTTGAAATCTGGCAAGGCAATGCAGATTTTGCACTTTTACTCGATTTGCCAAAATCAGCCAAATCCAAATGCTCCTATCCACTTGGACACGTCTGAGGATTGAATCCAAAGAGGACAATCACTGAGCCAAGCCTCCAAAGTCCTTGGAACAAGAAATAGCATGTTGAACCTAGAATGGCCAAAATAGGGACAAGACTCCAATTTTGGATTGGAGCATTCAATGGAAGCATCAAGGTGGCATGGATTGAGCCATTCTCAATTGAATTCAGTCAAGACTTATCCAAGACCAAGGGAACCAGCAGCCTGTGCCCTAACCTCTAGTCAATGGCTAGAGGAGACTTGGATTTTCATTTGCCAACATTGGCCAAACCTACTCAGCAGTTGCCATTCACTATTCCTTGCAAAACAAACTTGCTCTACTAAAAATAGAGCTCAATTGTGATCAGTTTAAGTACACCAAAGGCCTACAACACTTGCCTTTCTCAAAATCTCATTCTCTTGGCAAAAATGCCTTTCTTAGCAAGGTAGTTATCGGGGTTTTGAGCTAGAGGGCAATTCCACTCAAACCAATCACACACACACCTCATATACATCACATATGAGCTGATCAAACACTTAAATAACAACTGGAACACTGATTTCTCAGAATCACCAGTCAATTGCTCAAGGTTTTAACCAAAGTGCAGTTGAGATACCATGAAGTGATCCAGCCAATTTCCATCAAGTCCAAGCATTCAAACACACCCCATAGGGTGTAGGGAAGCTGTTCAAATCATCACCACTCAACTGTAACACCTCCAACACAAATCACGATCACCAGCTGCAAGTGGTAAGCATGAGCTCTTCTAACTCTATGATCCATGCAATTTTTGCTGCACAATAATTTGGCCATATGTTCATAATCATGCCTGGAATGTTTTCCCTCAATTAATTGCATTGTTTGAATCGTGTATAAAAAATCCTAGCCTTCATGCAGAAATTAAGGTTCTTGAGGATTCTTCATGATTTTGTGTTTTATGTTTAATTTAAATGAAATTAAATGCTATAGACATGATCGTGAGGTTGAAACGAGTTGACTGGTATGTGGATTGCATGATATGATTAAGTATTCAGTGAGATTGGAGAGAAAATGCAAATCTGGGCAAGGCAGAGAACGCGCGTGTTCTTGGGCATGTTCTTGCCGCCATTTTCATAAATTTGAATATTTGAATTTTGTGATTTTATTTAATTGATTTAAAAATTAATTTCTCTCTGAGTTTTAATGATTTTGAGTTAATTCTTTTTTTAATAATTCACAAAAATATTGAAATATTTGATTTTCCCAAAAAATCCCAAAAATATTATTTATTTTATATAATTGATATTTTTGCAAAGAATTAATGTTTTAATTGTTTTTTAACATTTAAGATATTTTTTCCTTCTTGATTTAACAAAGATTAATGACTTCTAATTATTTTGTAGGTAAATACTTGATTTTTGAAGCATTAATCCAAAGTCATAATTTGTTTCCCACTTGTTAAACAATTTTTGATCATTTTAATTGGATTTTTTATTCAATTAAAATACATTTTGGAAATAAATTAAGGTTTTTGATTAATTCAACCCTCACAAATCATTTTCAAAACATTTGGGCCTCTAATAGAGTGTAAGACCCAACCCTTTGTAAATACAACCATTTTGGGCCTCACTTATTGTATAAGTCCCATTGTATTTCAAAAGTTCGGCGCGATCGTTGCCCGTTTAAAATAAATCAATTGGGCCTCTCCTTGAGCTGTAAGCCCCACCACTTGTACAAAAATAAACTTTCTGGGCCTCTAATAGAGTGTAAGACCCAACCCTTTGTAAATACAACCTAATTTTTTACCTCACTTATTGTATAAGTCCAGTTGTATTTCAAAATTTCGGCGCGATCGTCGCCCGTTAAAAAATTGGGCCTCCCATCGTGTTGTAAGCCCCATTTCTTTTCTAAAACCTTCTTGGGCCTCTTGAGAGAGTATAAGACCCAACCCCCCTTGTACAAAAACCATTTTGGGCCTCACTTATTGTATAAGTCCCTCTGTACAAGTTAACGGAACGACCGTCGTCCGTTTAAACCATTTGGGCCTACCCTCGTGTTATAAGCCCCACTCTTTTTCTTTAAAACTTTATGGGCCTCTTGAGAGAGTGTAAGACCCATCCCTTTGTACAGAAAACCTTTCTTGGGCCTCAGACACTTGTATAAGTCCCTCTGTACAAATTCAACAGTACAATCGGTGGTAAAACCCTGGGCCTCTCCTTGAGCTGTAAGCCCCAAATCTTTCTTTTTCAAAGCACTTTCTCCTTTGATTTTGAAATATGCTGTTGTTTTCAATCTTTCTTTGTTGAACAACTAACCAAACAGCATGGAAGCTCTACAGCCGAGTAAGTGTTTATACGCTTTCATTTACTGCTTTCTTATACATATAACTGTATTGTGGGGCTGGTTCGCTGTAAGTCTTCTTTCATAAACTCATATCAACTGTGTAATAATAGTATAGATATTCAGAGTTTCCCCGGCAACTATGTCTAGAACTAGGAAAAGCCGTTTCGTTTATTCGTAGAAATAGACAGCTAGATCCCCAATAGGATCACCAGATACAGTCTTCTCTTCGGCTGTCCTCATTAGGAATTGTCAAGAAACTCTACTCCCAAAGATGAATGTATTCTCCGTGAATGGCATCTTTGAGTTTCTTCCAAATTCTCGAACTTTCCTGACTTGATCTATTCCTTGTGAATAGCTTGCCTTGAATTTCTCGGGGTTTGGGGACCCACGGGCTTCTTAAAAGCATCGGCCTCCTCTTGGGCATTGTACAAGGACCCTCAGGCTTCCTAAAAGCATCCCCGCCTCCTCTTGGGCTTAGTACAAGGACCCGTCGGCTTCTTAGAAGTATTCACAGCCTCCTCTTAGGCTTCGTATAATGATCTCTTCCTCCGGGAATGATAGCCTCCTCTTGGGCTTCATACAAGGACCTCTCGGCTTCTTAAATATATCCAGCCTCCTCTTGGGCTTCGTACAAATGTCCCGACGACCTCCTAGAGGTATAGGAACAGAACTTAGTCATCTTCATAGAACAGTCCTTTCAAGAGTCTACTACTGTTTCTCAAAGCATAGTACAAAAGGTAAAACCCTAGACTTGGATAGTCTATTTTCCTTGAGTCTCAAAGATATTCTCAAGCCCCTTTTTAGGGAGACACCCGTAGACTCGGACAGTCTCAATACCCTTTGGATTTCCCGTTTCCTTAAAGAACAGGGAACAATCCCGATCCTCAGATCAACTCCATGAGTACAATGTTACTCATATAAGAACTGATTTTATCTTAATCAGTATACTGGACCTGTTACTTAACTGAGATAGCCAACCTTTAGCTTCCATCTCGGGCTTCATACGAGATACAAATGACTCCCTCGTTGAGTCAAACAACTTTTAGCCTCTCTCTTAGGCTTTGTATGAGACACACAAAAGACTCCCTCGTTGGGTCAAACAAATCTTTAGCCTCCATCTCGGGCTTCGTACGAGATACAAAAAGGTTCTTATTAAGCCAAACAAAACTTGTAGCCTCCATCTCGGGCTTTGTATGAGATACAAAATCACTCTCTTGTTGAGTATAAAAGATTCTCTTGTTGAGTCAACCCTTTTAGCCTCTCTCTCGGGCTTCGTACGAGAAACACATAAAAACTGCCTCTTGTTGGACCAATAGCCTCCTCTTAGGCTTTGTGTAAGAAAACCACTGGTTGACCCAATCAACCTTTTAGCATCAAAGTTGTGCCTCGTTCACAGTAAACAAACATCAATAACTCCTTTCCCTTCATCTAATCGCTGTAAGTGGCAAGCCTCTGGATTATTTACATCCATGCCACTGTCCCTCTTTTAGCATGAGAAATTCCTAAGGAAAGATGGCATTGCTCTACACTGAGTTAAAGTCTTCTCCTTCAGGTTAAAATCCCCTATAAAGGAAATTATGGCATTGTCGGATTCACATATCCCGGTTAAAGTAATTCTCCTTTATAACCAGTCACCCAACAGTTGTGACAAACAAACCCCTTTAGAGATGACAAATTCTCTCTAAAGTCGGAAACTTTCAGCTTCACATCTTGGGCTTTGAACAAGATACAAATAGACTCTTCAGCTTCACATCTTGGGCTTTGAACAAGATACAAACAACCATTAGCTTCACGTCTTGGGCTTTGAACAAGACACCAAAACACCCATTTCCTCCCATAGAATAGGAGGAACTACGAACGCTCTGATTTCCCTGTTTCGGTAAACGGGAATACGTAGGCATAAGATCGAAAGAAAATATCTTAGCGAGCACACTAAACAAAAACCCAAAATCCCATACTCTCACATATCTATCAAAAAGCATCAGTCCTAACATCCTAATCCTTGTTCCCCGCCAAAAATTCGTCATTCTGTCAAAATAACACAAACGAGGCCCCACGACCACATAGCATCTGTAACCTAATAGACAGCTGTTTAAACTCGGTATGTAAGCAGGGTTAATTGGAGACATCTATTTCCCTTCCTTCATCGGCTTTAATAGGATAAAAAATGAATCGACCTGTAGTAACCCCAAAAGAGCGACAATGCTTAATAACCACGTCCAAAATCGCTCGCTACAATGACAGGTATTGAAGACCAATCTGTACAGAACGTTGGTTCCTTCTTTATCAATTTACTTGATGATGAAAGAAGAGGGTGGAGCCAAAGCAAAAGAGTATCACTGTCAAATCTTTCATGCAGGAGTGAAAATCTTGATAAGTTATCTCTTAAGCTTAGTAGTGGTGACCTAATTAGGAGGATCTATCTGGTTATGGTGTCACATGTTGTTCTGGTATATCTGAAGATACATGAACTGAAGGAAGTCAAGAAAGTAGTTGAGCTTGATTTGTTCTCGTGTGTTCCCTACAAGAGATATGTATGGATTAATTTGGGGGTAGTCTCCAAAGCCTTAGCAGGTGTTTTATGTGATGTAGACTGATGTCAGAACTGATGTTGAAACATCAGGTCCTTGCTTTCTCTGCCAAAGAAAGTTAGTTGTGCTTATGGTGAAGTTCAGGTCATGCCACTTACCTAATCTGAAGACATCAGTGGTGTGGATTAGCAGAAGGGGGATCATCTAGTGCCTCAAGTGTACAGGACAAGAATGTCAGACCAGATCAAATGGTGAACCTTATGATAAATAGCGTGACAGTAGTTGAGTAGTTGTCTGCGTTTGAGAATGTTGTGCCTTCAACTAATGACAATATACACTGACGGGAGACTATGTATATGTCAGGTGGTGGAGAAGTTTTAAGAGCTTTGGAGTTGAAGCAACTGGTGGGGTTGATTGGTGACTATGGTGTTTCATCCAAATTGTCTGGGATGGGTTTGGAATAGAAAAGGCAGATTGATTGTGGAATGTTGATGACTTCCAACATCTGGGTTTAAGGCTGAAAGCTATAATCTTGATGGTTACATCTTGGATCAGTTTATTTCTAATCTAAGTGGTTTAGAGCATGGTGTTTGCTCTGGTTGTGAAGGTCTAGGATAAGTGGCAGTTATCTCTGGCTTTCTACTGTCAGCTCTACTAAGGGAAGTGACTCTCTTGTGTATTGCTATGGGGTAGTCTTGGACTACTGAAGATTCAGATGTGGTAGGCTTGAAGTCTTTGGAGTTTCTGAGCAGGATGGAGGTTGTCTACTCAAACTTGATTGTTAAATCAAGTGCTTGAGAGCATGGAAATCTGTTTCTGCAAAGGAATGAGGTTCATCTGAGTGGCAGAAGGAAGAGCTGAATTCAATAGTTGGATGTCATAATGTTCTGACATCTAGCTTAACATCATAAGTCTCAGTTGGTGTTGTGGCACATCAGCTAATGATAGGGTGATCTACAGAAGTGAACAATAGGATGCTTCAAAAAGATCGTTCTCATGGCAGTTTGCGGGAGCTGCAGGAAGGAGAAGATGTTACATGACCATGGCTTAGGGAGTCTAAGTGTGTTTGCTTTTGAGCAAGTGGAACATGTGACTTGAAGATCAAGTTTCCCTGGTGGATCAAGATATCTTTGTGAGAGTTCTGACAAACGTGAAAAAGGTCAAAATGTGGCATTTGGCTATTTTCATATGAGGATTCATGAATGAGGTGATCAAACTGTGGCAATTGGTTGATCTCAGAAGTGGATTTGAAGAATCAATATAATCAGAGTGTGGCAGCTGGTTATTATTGAGGAGTGTCTTGGAACAAGTTACTCTTGGGCAGAAGGGTGATGAGTTGAAGACTCAAGGAGATTATTCTTCTTGAAGGTGGATGAGAATTTAATTCTCTAGTTCTTTGGATTATTATGCAATAGTAAGTCCAGTTTGTGGAGCATATCAAGAATCATGGTGATGATGTCTTGGTGTGTGGCAGATGTTCTAACTTGTGTTGGGACATTATCTGGTTGGCTATCCTTGGTGAAGGATGATTATGCTCTGGTTCAGAATCGTGGTGCCTACTTTTTGCCTAAGGAACGTCTACATAGTCATACGGGAGAATGATGAAGTAGAAGGTCTGCCTTGGATGGAGAATGTAGTGAAGACTGAAGTAGATCATGCATTGATTAATTGGACTGCCTTTGGAGAGTTAGCCCATGTGTTGCCTATGTTTGTTGGTATAGGCTTGAGGGGGAGTAATCATGTTTGAACAGCTGGTGCTTTTCTGCTGCAAGTACCTCTTGAAGAGATTGGATCTCAGTAAAGCTTTTAAGTAAACTGAGAATTCGTGGGGTCTGTATAAGCATGAAGATGTTCATGTGCTTGAACTAAGGAGTGATGTTTTCATTGTGTGCCTCAGGGGAAGTAAAAGTGGGGTCTTGTTTGATGTTTATGATGTCAGATCAGATGTCATGACTTTATGTCATGTGTGTACTACTGCTTAGGATGAGTAGATACATTTTTGTTGCTGAACTTGTGAAAATATTTAGGGGGAGCATGATTGTATGTCATGCGTGATTGCTGCTGCTGAAAAGATGTGGAACTCCTTACTGTGTATGGGAGAATTTATTTTTCTCTGCAGACTTAGGAAGAGCCTTGTGAGAAGGTATTTGTCTAGAGAATGATGCAAATCTGCAGTCTGGATATTATGGTTCAGGAATGAAGTTTTGGTGAAGAAGATGTGATAGTTTATCTAATGCTGATGTCCTACATTATGTTACAACATCCTTGTCTAGAGTGGAACTATGCGTGTGGAATTGAGAGAAGCAGCATTAGTGTCTAGGGTGGAAGTTCTGACAATACATGACTACTTTCATGATGCAGACTTCATTCGGTGCGAAGGGTGTTGTCAGTAGAATGATCTGATCAGAATGGCTGAAGATAAGGAAAGTAAAAGGGGGGTGTCAGTAATTGTGGGAGTTTATATTGGATTTGGCAGACCATGTATCTGAAATAAACATGATTGGATTATGCTCAACAAATACAAGAAGTGGCAGTTCTTACTATTGAGAATGTGGCAATTTCATTGTGCTAACTGGTGTCAAGTGTTCATCTTCATAAGGAGCATTGGTTGTTCATGTCAGGGGGAGTTAAGGCTGGTTTGCTAGGGCTTATGCAGGAGGAGGCAGAAGAGCTGAACTGTTGAGATGTTATTCTGAAGGAATCTAGAAGGGAGTGTGAGTTGTACTAATCCAACAGAAAAGAGAATGTGCTCGTGTTTTGAGGAGTCTTGGGTTGATAAGTTTGTGAACCAGCAGACAATGTCTGATAAGATGTCAGAACATGGTATAAGACATGTTTTATTTTGAGCCAAACAAGGAATTATTCTGGATGGTGGTGTTAGGATAAGGTGAAACACGTGGCTTCGACTTGGCATGGGACTGTTTTGGCACAATTTATGGTAAAGATCAGTAAGGAAACTATAAAAGTGGTCAAGACTGTTTTGGATAGTAGGCATTGAATTTGGAAGGAGTTTTTAGTACCTAAAAGAGCGTTTCCTTGACCAATAACCTTGAAATATTCAAAGCTCGTTAATTCCTAAGTAACTGATCTGCTATATATAGGGGTTATTATTCTCTGCTTCAACCAGTGAGTGTTCTTGTTTCATAAGTCTTATGGCTTTTGTTTGTCTTTGGGTGAGCACTGCTTGGGTCTGGTTCTGTGAGGGCTTTCTTTGCCAATTTTTGGCTAAAAAGGGGGAGAAAGGGTGTGTAGAGGTCTGGCTTCTTAAGTTCCAGATGTGGTTCAGAGATGTCAAAGAGGATGAGCACAGGGGGAGAATTCATGTTGAGTATTTGTGACTTGTGTCCTGAGTTATGAACACAGTTGTGACTTGTGTTCTGAGTTACCTGGGTTGGAAGATTGGCACTTCTTAAGTTTCATCTTATGCCACAGGTCGACTGGGGGCGTCTGATCAATTAAGGTGTGCAGAGTTCTCTTATGCCACCATTGGTCTGTGATGTCTAGACAGACATTTCTTTTCTGGAGGAGTCTTCTACAATTGATCTGGGTCTGACCTGGAAGGAAAAAGAAATGTGTTGTATTGAGGGGGAGTGTCAAATATCTTCTTCCTCATGTGCACCAAATGGTTCAGGACTTTCCTCGTCCTAGGTCCTGATGTGATTTCCTGATGTTGTTGTGCTAAGGTGATGTTGTGACATCATTCAAATTTGCCCAAGAAGATGATTTTCCATGGTTGCTAAACTCAGTAGTTGCTGATGAATACTGACAGTAGTTTAGGGTAGTTATTGCTGATGTAATCTGAGTTGTAATGTTTATATATGTGTTTTAGCCAAAATTAGCCAAAGGGGGAGATTGTAAGTTCTTGTGATTGGCTGAAATTTTGATAAAACAATGTTAGTGTCATGGTTGATGTTGCAACATGAGCTTCTAACATGATTGATATGTTTAGATAACATTATGGTTGTAAGGACTGCAGCTGTGTGTTGATGTTACACCCGATGTCGTGACATCAGTAGTGAACATCAAGTCTGAGATGATTAATTAGGGCTGCACATGTTTCTGGTGTGAATGAGATATTCTGCTAAAGAGAATCAGAAATTGCAGGCGAAGATCAAGGGAGAGATATATTCTGGTGCAATCAATTTTGAAGAAGATTAGTTTGTTACTAATTTAATGCATAAAGATATGAAGATTTAATTGAAGATTTAATTGAAGATCTATTTAGTAGCAGAATCTTTTGCATATTAGTAGCAGAAGATTTGATGTGATTTGAAGGCCCAAATCCAGTTGGGAAAAAGCTATATATAGAATGTTTGTAATCTAGAATAGGTACGGGTCCAAGATGTAGATCATTAGGACTTTGTCTAAGTGAACCACTCGGGTTGTGAGATGGTCATTGTGTATTTACTCAGAAACCTGTAGGTAATGAGTATTGTATTGTTCTTGGAGGAAGCTTTGAAGCAACTCCAAGGAGTGTCGTGAAAGTATGTCTTCTAAGGTTATGTGTTAGAAGAGTGCTGGAAATCAAGCTGTTGATGCAGTGGCGGAGATGTTGACTGCTAGACATCATTGCGATGATAGGAAGTGAGATGGAGTCTCTTATCTAGGGAGGACTTAGATAGAAGGGTCATTGGGTAGTGATCGAATTAGGTGGATTGTCAACTGGTTTGTTGAGTCTGTAATTTGATACTGCTAATAGTGGGCTTCCTTCCTGGCTTGGTATGCCCCCAGATGTAGGTAGTTAGACCGAACTGGGCGAACAAACCTTGTGTTGATTTTCTGTTACTATTATTGCCTTGTTCTTACAGCAGATTGCGATGTTGTGACATTGCACTAGACATCACACATCTGTACCAGAATTTCACTCTTTGTCTTTATTCTTGCTTTCGTTTTAAGAAAAATGGCAATCTTTTCAAAACTACAAATTTCTTCTTGCATTCATGTTTGTGCATTTTTAATAAAATAAATCCATCCATCGTGCAGAATGATTCCCAAACCCATTGTATTCAATGACCCTACTCTCGCTATCGACTTTGATTCACCCATTTATCAAGCTGAGTGAGAAGAGGATTATGAGGTCCCCGATGACTTGGTTGAAATGTGTGAGTATCAGTACGTGGATCTTCAGCCACACGAAGAAAAAGTTGACCTCATCATCCTTGGCACTGAGGAAAAGAGGAAAGAGGTCAAGATTGGGGCAATGCTTGGGGCAGAGATCAGACAACGGCTAGTCCTGCTTCTGGAAGAATATGTAGATGTGTTTGCTTGGTCTTATCAAGACATGCCTGGATTGGATACAACTATAGTAGTTCATAAGCTACCACTCAAGCCTGAATGTCCGCCTGTGAAGCAGAAGCTCCGTAGAAGTAGACCTGATATGGCTCTCCAAATCCGAGATGAGGTTAAGAAGCAATTGGATGCAGGATTCTTGGCGGTTTCAAAATATCCAGAATGGGTAGCCAACATCGTGCCAGTCATGAAGAAAAATGGTAAAGTGCGAATGTGCGTAGATTATAGGGATCTCAACAAAGCTAGCCCCAAGGACGATTTCCCACTACCACACATTGATACTCTTGTGGATAATACAGCTAAGTTTGCAGTTTTCTCCTTCATGGACGGTTTCTCCGGCTACAACCAGATCAGAATGGACCCAGCTGACATGGATAAAACTATCTTTATCACCCCGTGGGGAACCTACTGTTACAAAGTTATGCCCTTTGGTCTGAAGAACGCAGGGGCAACTTATTAGAGAGCTATGGTAACTTTATTCCACGACATGATCCACAAGGAAATTGAAGTATACGTGGATGACATAATTGCGAAATCTGGAAGCGAGGAAGAACATTTGGATCATCTTTTGAAGTTGTTTAAGAGACTCCGGAAGTATCAATTGAAGTTGAATCCGGCCAAATGTACCTTTGGTGTCAGATCAGGGAAATTGCTTGGTTTCATCGTCAGCCAGAAAGGAATTAAAGTAGATCCTGACAAAGAACGAGCTATTCAAGAAATGCCAGCTCCACAAACTGAATCACAAGTGAGAGGATTTCTGGGTCGTTTAAACTATATATCCAGATTCATTTCCAACATGACTCCAATTTGCGAACCGATCTTCAAACTGCTCCGTAAAGACCAGACTGTAGAGTGGAATTCCGATTGCCAACAAGCTTTTGAGAAGCTCAAAAGCTATAAACAGGAACCACCTATTCTGATTCCTCCTGTTCCTGGAAGACCTCTCATTATGTACATGACTGTTCTAGAGGGATCCATGGGTTGTGTATTGGGCCAACGTGATGAAACTGGTCGCAAAGAACATGCCATTTATTACTTGAGTAAGAAGTTTGTTGGTAGTGAAAGTCGTTATTCATTACTTGAGAAAACCTGTTGTGCCTTAGCATGGGCCGCTAAACATTTGAGGCAGTATCTGATATGCCACACTACTTTGTTGATCTCGAAAATGGATCCAATAAAGTACATCTTTGAGAAGCCTACTCAGACAGGAAGACTCGCCCGTTGGCATATGCTATTTTCAGAATATGATATCCAGTATGTACCTCAGAAGGCTATTAAAGGAAGTGTATTATCAGAATACCTTGAAGACCAGCCAGTTGAAGATTCTGAACCGCTCAAGTTTGACTTCCCGGATGAAGACATTATGGTAGTAAAAGATTGTGAAGAGCTTGGCCCTAATGAAGGTTTTGAGACCAGTTATAAATGGAAGATGATGTTTGATGGTTCTTCCAATTTCAAAGGACATGGCATAGGTGTTGTATTGATAAACCCCGATGGTGGTTACACCCCTTTCACAACAAGGTTGGATTTTGAATGCACAAACAATAATGCTGAGTACGAAGCGTGTATTTTGGGTCTAGAAGCCGCAATTGATCTTGGAATCAATGTTCTTGAAGTTATGGGTGATTCTGCGTTGGTCATTTATCAAGTCAAGGGTGAATGGGAAACCAAAGATGAAAAGCTCATTCCATACCATGCTTACATTATGGAATTGATTAAGTGTTTTGATGAAATCACTTTCCGTCATGTACCTCGTACTGAAAACCACATGACTGATTCCCTAGCTATGTTAGCTTCAATGTCGCAAGTCAGGTTTCACAATGAAGCACCTCTCATCAGTATCGAGCGCAAGACCGAGCCCGCTTATTGCCAAGCAGTTGAAGAAGAGACGGACGGGAAACCTTGGTTTCATGACATCATGAATTATCTGAAAACTCAAGAATATCCCGTCAATGCTTCCAATCTTGATAAGAGAACTTTGCGAAGATTGTCATCCAAATTCTTTCTCAGTAACAATGTGCTTTACAAGATGAATCATGACATGGTCCTGCTGAGATGTGTTGACAAACGAGAGGCTGACCTATTGATTCACGACATTCACGAAGGAGCATTTGGCACTCACGCCAATGGACATGCCATGGTTAAGAAAATCTTGAGGGCTGGATATTATTGGTTAACTATGGAAGCTGATTGCATCCAATACGCCAGGAAATGTCATAAGTGCCAAATCTACGCTGATAAAATGCACGTTCCTCCTACTTTGTTGAATGTGTTGTCATCCCCTTGGCCTTTCTCCATGTGGGGCATTGACATGATTGGAGCCATCGAGTCAAAAGCTTCCAATGGTCATCGTTTCATTTTAGTGGCCATTGATTATTTCACCAAATGGGTTGAAGCTGCTTCTTTTACTAATGTGACCAGGCAAGTAGTTGCTCGTTTCATCAAGAATGACATCATTTGTCGTTATGGAATTACCAACAAGATCATCACTGACAACGGAACAAATCTGAACAACAAAATGATGAAAGAGTTATGTGACAGTTTCAAGATTGAGCATCATAATTCCTCACCTTACCGTCCCAAGATGAATGGAGCTGTCGAGGCTGCCAACAAAAACATCAAGAAAATCCTGCAGAAAATGGTCAAGACTTATAAGGATTGGCACGAGATGTTACCATTTGCTTTGCACGGATACAGAACTTCGGCTCGAACCTCAACAGGGGCAACCCCTTTTTCCCTTGTATATGGAATGGATGCAGTACTCCCCATTGAAGTAGAAATACCATCTTTGAGAATCCTGATGGAAGCTAAGCTTGACGAAGCTGAGTGGGGTAGAGAGAGATATGACCAACTGAACCTCATTGACGAGAAGCGATTGACTGCTATGTGTCATGCTCATCTGTATCAGAAAAGAGTGAAGACGGCATTTGACAAGAAGGTCCACGTTCGGGAATTTCGAGAAGGAGAGCTGGTACTCAAGAAGATTCTGCCATCTAAAAGGGATGTTCGTGGAAAATGGGCGCCTAACTATGAGGGTCCGTTTGTGGTAAAGACTGTATTTTTAGGAGGTTCTTTATTCCTCACAACAATGGACGGTGAACAGCTCACACACCCTGTGAATGCTGACTCTGTATGGAAATATTATGCTTGAAAAGAATTCTAGGATTTTAGTCATTAGGGAGTAGGTCATTGAATATGATGTAATCCTTTTCTCTTGCCATTTGTCAATCGTAATGATCCATGGAACTTCGCTATTGGCAAGTTACCATCCTAATGAAATCAGATTTTTGAGTCTTTCTTGATATTTATCATTACTCTGATATTTTCATTGTTATGCAAAACTTCACTTATTTATTAATAATGGCCTTAAAAGCGGAATGTTTTGAAACTTTGAGCTCTAAAAGAAGATTGGCAATGTCTCCCTAACTTAAATGTTTTAACAATGGCTAACCATTAAGGACGTCTCACCGTTACCAACACAAGATATTTGGCAAGAAGTTGTTGCCCCAGTAAATTACAAATGTTCCCATATCGGCTTAGAAGGCTGACTATCTGCTCAGATTTCAGTGTGACTCTTTGTGGTGGACACGGTGTTTCCCTTTTGGCTATCTCCGGTTTGTCGTTTCTTGCATATCATTGAACATTCGCATCATACCATAGCATTGAGCATCTTTGCATTTTGGGTGTTTGTTTGGGTGGTTTTGTTTTTCTTTCCCTTTCCCCTTTGGTGAGTCTTTGGGTCTTTGTCTTTGTTTTGCGTGTGTCCGGTTTCTTTGCCTCTGTGCGCCAGGTTTTGACCATTTGTGCGGTATTCCCTAGGAAGTCTAACCTGCAACATTTTATCACCTATATCACCTCATTTGGATACCTAACATTTCAGTAACCACTAGCACTATAAAACCTCTGGTTATCGTGAACCATTTGTTTGAAATCAGATTATCGTGAATTTGTATTTCTGGTTATCGTGAACCACTTTGTTTGAAATCAGGTTATCGTGAGCCTGTATTTCTGGTTATCGTGAACCACTTTGTTTGAAATCAGGTTATCGTGAGCCTGTATTTCTGGTTATCGTGAACCTCTTTGTTTGAAATCAGGTTATCGTAAGCCTGTATTTCCGGTTATCGTGAACCACTTTGTTTGAAATCCGGTTATCGTGAGCCTGTATTTCCGGTTATCGTGAACCAACTTTTCTATTTCTGGTTATCGTGAACCAGTTGTTCTTTTCTTGGGTTATCATGAACCATTTGTGTCTTTCAGGTTATCGTGAACCTGTATTGGTCAAATCTGGTCAAATATGAACCTAAACCCAAATTACAAATCCAGTTCATACTATTTTTCTTCATAAAGCAATTATTTGTTATCTCAACCAACTCATATGAGTACTAGAGTCTATTCTTGCCTCGTTAGCCTTATTACTTTTTAAATTCCAGGTGTTTTTATCTGGCGCGCAGAATTCATCCCTATCTTTTCTGGTTTTTCTTAAAGATCCCGTTTGAACTCTTCAGTATAAGAAACCCCCAGAAAATCTTTTTCGGGTGTCTATCCTTTTATTTCAGCTGATCTCTAATGGAGATCATGTCTTCTTTCTGGTTTCGTGTCCATTAAGATTGTGTCTTTTCCCCAGTGTCGTCCGGTCATTTTTGAACCTGTCGTCCATCTCCCTGGATCTTTCCCCAGTGGAGAATCTTTTCTTGCTTCTATCCCCCAGTGTTTCCTCTGAGTCTCCCCAGTGAGTCTCTTTTGTTGGTTAGCCTGCATCCCCAAGGAGTTTTCCTTGTGGATACTAACCTTCTTGTTTCCCCAGTGAAACTCTTCTGTGTTTGGTAGCTCTTTGTTCTTTGGTGTCCTGTTTTGTCTGCATTTTTGCATCTTTCATGGTATCATATCATCATATTAGTAGCATTGCATGTCTTTGTATCTAAGGGCAAAATTTTCGGTTTGTTATATTTAAATACCTTTCACCTTGATGTCCCGAGGATCTTCGCCCCTCGTGCCATCCGGCGAAGTTATTTAAATAGGGGCAACTGTTGTACCCCAAATTTTACCCTTAGATCCATTGATCTCTTGCATGTCATATTAGGCCAATCATGCTGCATAGCTAACCCTTTTATCAGGTTTTGTTTGTGTTTGTTCTTTTTTATCAGGCGTTATCTTAAGGAGATTCAAGAGGTGATTGATCAAGTTTTTGGATGGAGCACTGAATCAAGCAAGTCTCTAAGAGTTACCTCCATAACCCTAATCCTCTCCATAACGAATTTCTACCCCCTTTACCTACCCTCAATTATAACCTTCAATTCCCAAACCCATTTCAGTAGTCCTTCATTTAACCAATTTTATCCAATTTGTCATTATTTTAATTCTCCTAAACCATATCTATAACCATAATCAATTAATCCACCATTATTTTCCTAATATTTCATTTTCCTTTCTATAACAAAGATGGAAAACCATTTCTCATTTTTATTCATAAGCCCAATTTGCTTGGCCCAACGTGCAAAATATGAATTGCAAACTATTTTGGAATTGAATTTCTTAGCCAATAACCAATAGAAATCAAGTATAGTTGTGTTGACTTTTCAACTCAATTGTCAACCAATAAGGAAACGACATGTAGCATACAAGAAACCAAAAACAACCAAAGTTGTTCCTTCTCCTTCGTCGTGGGTGCGAGATTCAGAATGAAAAAGAGAAATTCAAACACAAACAAATGAATCAACTCGTTCAAACCGTTTCAACCTCAAATCCTTGGCGCGCTTTTGCTCAATTCAAATTCTCCAAGAAGTCATTCCCTTTTGAGCTCTTAACTGTTTGGTTCAATAAAAGTGGTTATGAGGATTTGCCAGTTTAAGCATTCAACCTGTCCTCTCCTGCGAAGCTCTTCACGCCATCCCTAACCTTTGCCTCATTTGATATCTCTCCATATGACATCAAGTAAGGTGTTCTGAAGCAATACGTGAAGTTGTGAATTAGCTCTGCACATATGAGATTTTTGCACAGCATAAGCAGTGGATTTGTCTCCAAGATTTAGACCAACATTTGAATTTCAAAAGAGACGTTGGCTCCAATTCCTACTCAGCACTCCACATGTTTGATATTTGGACTCACCCAAACTCTTTGGTTCATCCTATAAAAGGGGCTCGTTTCTGCACATTGATTCATCAACAACTCTCACACAAAACACTCAAAAATTCTCTGCAATTCCATAAGTCTGAGCAAGCAAGTTGAAGGAGTTTCTTGGAGTGCTTTGGAAAGGAAACAATCATCACACTTGAAGACAGTGGACTTTATTCCACTTGGTATCGTTTTCTGTCTCTCTTGTTTAAATATGCTCATCCAATGTCATTACATCATATGCATCTTGTTTTCTTCCTTTTACACATGAATGCCCTTGTGATGATTTGTAATACCTCTGTTTTGTCCATTAAATGGCTATAGCTATGAGTTCTCATTGTGTTTTCATATTGACAAGATTGATGCTTGGTTTTGTTGATCTATTTAGATGTCATATGTACTTAAATGTGATGTCGAGACAAGAGACTTGTGAACCTATGATTTTATTCGTAGTTTTGTATGTGCTCTTAAGATGTAAAATGTTTGAGCATAGCTATCCCTGTTGCTGATTCAATGGTTTGTTTTATGTTGTCAAGTTGTTCTTGGCAAAGTAATACTATTTCTCGTTTCTGCTATGTATGACTATTTGGTGTACTCAGTCATGGCTCTAAGCTTTGTCATTGGGGATGTTTGCAGTTTTTAAAGTTGACAGTTTTTTTCACATTTGTATGCACCACTGCCTTTGCATTATTGGTGACTGACATGTATTTAATGTTTGGTCTGTTTGAACTGTTAAGTACCATACAAGTTATTGCTTAAATGTTGCACCTTTTTGGACTATTTTTTTTTATTTAGTGGATGTTTAAGGTTCATGATTAGGAATGTGGAGTTTAGGATGAAAACTGTGTTGTTGTTGGTCATATGCCTCTCTTGTTCTATGACTTATGCCTTTCCATCTTATACATGAAAAATCTTTGTGTTGAATTGTTAATCTCAAAAGCCATGTCTTTGTGATATTGTGATGTTAACATTATGTTTGATGTATGTGATACCCCTGCTTGTGTTCCTAACATGCTTCCTAAGCCCTGCCTTTCTAATAACACGATTCTATACATGTATGTTTAATGTATGTGTTTGCTTGATGTTGCCTAATTTGTCATATACTGCTGTTTGTATTAATGACACCATTTGCTTGAATTTGGTCTTGAATGCCATGATGTGTTCTAGTTCTATCTTGAGTATGTATATTTGATTCGTGAATGCCTCTGACCATCATATTACTCTTGTGCTTATCCTTAAAACATGACTGATCTTTTCTTTTGATAAATGTGGCTTCTTGTATAACTGTTGTTTTTGCCTAAATTGCTATTTGATTTAGATGACAGTATGTGTATAACTATGTTTGGATTCTTGCTTCATGACTGTACCATGTTCCTAAGATTGCTATGAACCTAAATTAGTTTGTCTTGATGGTACGTTTATCTTGGTTTGTCTTTTAATCTTGGCATGTGAATCTTTCTTGTTGTTATTGAGAACATTTTTCCTTGATGATTGAGTGATTTTATTTGACAAGCACTTAAGTTGTATCGAACCATCTCATTTGTCTTTGTGTATGGAACTGTAATCAAATTATGATGAACTTTTGTGATATACATTGTTGTTCAATATGTGGATGTATGCACCAAGCTGTCATTAGGGTTATTCATTGACTGCCTATGTTTGAGTTTGCTAACTCACTTTGCTTTTATATTAATTTGCTTGTTTACATTAAACTGATGTTTAGTCTTTGATTGAATGTTTTGGATTCCATGACCAATTTGTGGTGTATCAGCTGTATCATTGCATAAATTCCACTTGAATGTGTTGTTAGCTCATTGTTTTGTAATATCAAACATGTTGTTGTCTACTTGTTTTGTGGATATTGTCACTTTTTTTTGTTCTTTGCTTTAAATCATAGAAATGTGTCATTAACAGTTAGGAATCTATAATTATCTTGATCTGCCCTGTCCATGCTTTTACCACTCCTTGTGACATATTTGAGATGCTATTTGGACTTTGAACAATGTCTTTTGAACTGGTTGTATCAAGCCCTGCCATGTCCATTGCTTTCTTGCATTTCAAATCTTGTTGAACTCTAAACATCTCTGCTACCTCACTTTGAACATGATTAAGTCTTGAGTTTATTCTGATATACATGAACCGAGCTTGCCATGCTGTTATAGATCCTTTAGTCTTCATGTGTCTTGATTCAAAATTTGTTTTTACATGATTTTCAATGGAGTGTGATTGAATATTGTTTGCTTGCTGTCACTGCTGCAAGAATGCAGTCACTTTACACTTCCTTATTCTCTACTTCATAGTGTTCGCTTGTTAACTCGTGTGTGTGACTGCTTTCAAATTGCTATTTGATGCCCTTAGAAGTTGCTGCTGCTATGTTTGTAAATTCATTGCTTAAATACTCTTACTTTGTAGATTCATGTGTTAAGCCTTTGCTTGAGAGTCAATATGTGTGGAATCTTTTGATCTTGTGTGTAGATTATAGGCCTTCGTTTCACCTGGTTTGGCATTGTTTGTTGAATGACATAGCACGATTTTGGTTTTGGATGTCACGAGCAGTTTGTGTGATTGGATGTTTTGGTTGATTTGGAAATTGCGCGCATGGTTGTGTTATGTATTTATTGAAGCAGTTATAACACTGGATGTAACAGCCACCCCAGTGGCAATCACACAATTTCACACGCCTTGCCTACCTCTGGGACTGGGGTTCGAATCCCCCTCGCCCCAGTCCTTTTGTTTTATTTCTTGATTTTCGCTCGCCTTTACATATCTATCTGTGCTATCCGTTATACTTCAACATGCGCGCGTTGGCCTAGTGGTGTTGATTTTGAGCTGTAGGCAAAGGGTCCTGGGTTCAAACCCCAGGGGCGCCCTTTCCTTCTTTTTTGGCATTTAGTTGATTCCATTTATTTTCCTTTTTTTTTAGTTTATATCTCAATTTTCAAAATCCCATAACTTGTTCATTTTATATCTTTTTCTCTCCATTCCTTTTGCTATGTTCTCTTAATTGAATTTATTTTCTAACTATAAAAAGAAATTGTTGAAAATATTTATTTTTGAGGCCTTTATTCATGATGATATTTATGTTATCTCTATTTATCATGTTTGTTCTTTGTCCAACATGTATGATTCTAACTTTGCATTAACATCATCATTTTCTTTCATCTCATTATCTTGTTCATGTCCTTTTACATCATCATATTTGAATTATAACTTGTTATCTTTTAGTAGTTTTACAACTATTATCTTTTCCCCCCATTCCAAAGGGAGACCTTCTTAAATTGACTCTTGAAGTCACTATACAACCATCCTACCTTATCCTTCTAGGTTCACCATTATTTCTTGGCCTTATGAGAGCCAATGAAATCATAACTTAGAAGTAGGTTAGAGTTCTTGAACTCTATGTGATTCTCATCATCATGAGAACTCACTTACCCCTATAACTTATATTTAGAGAGTTATCGTGAACTCTAAAATGAGCTCATAATCATTTTCCCCTTGGAACTTTGGCCATAGTCAATGGTTCCTATCCTTCACCCTTATATCGGTGAACTACGGATACTCTGATTCCACTTCCGTAAGGATTCGTAGGCGCAAAGTGCGACGCTTTGTCGAGTATACTTAGAAACAAACCCCTAGGGTTTCAACCTTTAGCATAGCACCCTTAGCAAGCGTGTAAGATATAGCAAGTTAAAACAAGAGGTTCCCGTAGAGTACTACAGACGTTTAGGATGCTAATACCTTCCCTAGGCGTAACCAACCCCCGAACCTTAGATCTTCCCCCTTTAGGTTTTCTCGATCTTGAACCTTTCCTTTGGATAAATCAAAGTCGGTTGTGAATTCAAAGAAATGCGACGCAAGTTAATTAATAGCTTGTAATCCGATTCTCACCGCAACACGCTCCAACTGACCTTGAAGGGCTGCTCGCACGAGGTAACATCCTTGGTTATTTTCCGAACAGACTCTACAACGTTCATAGTTGTGTGGTGGCACCTGGCCACGCCCGCTTTGAATGCAGTGTAACCTCACTAGATCTGTTTCCGTAGATCAGACATCCTGACTTCGATGCCGAGTAGGGTTCCCATCAACCACACTGATTTGTTGCGTGTCTTCATCCATATAGATCAGAAGCCACCAGTGGTTTAACAAGTGTTGCAAAGTTTTTTGAACGAGAGCGCACCCTTGGTTACTCTCATAACATCCTTTACAGTTCATATAATTATGCGAAGTGAGACAACCAAGTTGGACCTGCCTGGCGTGTAACTCCACCAAGCTGGTATTCATCAGACGAATATCGAAGATTTGAATCATGTTGATCTGATAGGGATTCCTAATATGGTAGTCCTGGATCCATCCAAGATCCATCTGCCACTGGAGGGCCTCCTGTATGAAAGAGAATCCCTGTTTGTTTACCGAGCAAGTCAGACAGGAATTATAATCGTGTCATGGAAGATTATGATACTGGCTTTGCCTTGAGTGCATCGCCACCAGTTGACATTCATTGCACGGATGTCGTGGTTTTGAATGATGTTGGAATTCGTATAGGTCATGCTGACTCCGCGAACTCGATGCTCTTGGATCCATCCGAGATCCAATTGTTCCTGCAGAGCTGATTGCACCACAGAACATCCCTGATTGTTCTTAGAGCAGATATCACACTGGTGATAGTTATGAGGTGGCACATGGCCATATCCACTCTGTCTACAATTCATCTTGACCAAATTGGCCCTTAACAAGAGTACATCATGAATTTGATAGATGTTGTTAGACTCTCCTCTATCAAATTAACCGTAGCTTTCTCGTGTTGAGGCAACGGGTTTATGAGAACATTCGGATTCGTATCTTTGAAAGATAAAGCTCCGCTCCTAACAAGCTTTTGCACATCGGATTTGAAACTGAGGCAGTTCTCTATGTTATGCCCTGGTCCTCCTTGATGGTAAGGACAAGTCTGATCCGTTTTGAACCAAAAAGGCGGATTTTCCGGTACTGTAAGAGGAGACTTAGTCTGGACGTGCCCCTTGACTAGTAGTAACGGAAAAAATTCTGCGTATAACATGGGTTAAGGGTCAAACCCTGGTGGTCGCGTTGTACGGTTGTTGTTGTACGGGGGACGAGTCTGCTGAAGAGACTGTTGTGTCCTTTGCTGATATTGCTGTTGATTCGGTTGGCTCTGCGCAACCTGAGGTTGATACGTAGGAACAGGCGCAGGATTGATAGCAGGAGTTACCGCCGCTACTGGTTGATATCGTCGCCTTTGCTTTTCGAGAGAGATATTCCCGATATCTTACTCTTTTTTCTCAGGGAGAGCACTACCGTATCGTTTTGTACTACTTGATGATCCAGTGTCTTTTACTAAACGTCCTTCTCAGACTGCTTCCTCAAGACGAACTCCCATACCCACCATCTCGGTGAAGTCACTGGGCGCACTGGCGACCATTCTGTCGTAGTAAAATGAGCTTAAGGTCTTTAAGAAGATCTTTGTCATCTCTTTTTCCTCAAGAGGTGGAGAAATCTGAGCGGCAATTTCACGCCATCTTTGAGCGTACTCCTTAAAGGTTTCCTTGTCCTTTTGTGACATTGATCTGAGTTGATCTCTGTCTGGTGCCATGTCTAAATTGTATTTTTATTGTTGAACGAAAGTAGCGCCAAGATCTCTGAACGTGTCGATCGTAGCGCGGTTGAAACCCATGTACCATTTGAGTGCGGCACCAGTTAGACTATCCTGAAAGTAGTGAATTAGTAGCTCCTGGTTCTCTGTCTGAGCTGACATTCACCGAGCGTACATCACTAAATGACTCTGAGGGCAAGAGTTACCCTTGTATTTTTCAAAGTCGGGCACTTGGAACTTGTGCGGAACTTTCACGTTGGGGACCAAGCACAGGTCTGCGGCGTCCTTTCCAAATAGATCCTGACCGCGAAGGGCCTGCAATTCTTTCTGCATTTCCAGGAACTGTTCCTAGAATTCATTCATTCTGTTGAACATGCTGTCATTTCCACTAGAAGGTATCTGTGGAATCTGTCCTTCCGGGACAGTGTGTACCACGGGCGGTGGTATAGTCATTATGGCCGAGACTCTCGGTGCCTCCCGAAGTATGTAACCTTCAGGAGTTGTTGTCATGCCCCTGGCATCTTCGCTTTCCCGAAGTTTGTAACCTTCAGGCCAGCGGCTCCTGCTGTGGTTCCCTGATCCTCAGTGATCGGTGGAACATATCCTTCCGGGATATAGTTAAGTGGCATGCCCCAGGGGCGATCTTTTGGCATTTTGTACCTAGGATCATACTACTCCACTATGGGCGTAGATGTGATCTCCAAGATCACAGTCCTTTGTTGTTGCATCTGAGCTTCTACTAGAGCTTGCATGTCGTTATGAAGCTTTCTCATATCCTCTTTCAGAGTGTCGATCTCTTCTCTTAACTCTCAGTTCTCTTCCTCGAGATCATCCATCTTTTTCTGACGATTGGCCCGAGTATTGTACGAATGAGACACTTTGACTCTAGAATCGAGACGCAAATGTGAGATTCGTAGGTAAGAAGAATGCGTTTATGAGAATGATGAATGCAATGATTATTAATTATTTTTGTTTATTCAAAGTAAACTTTGACAATTAGATTGCAAATATCAAACAATGGGGATACCCCGTTTTATTGAATTCAAAGATTGCGGAAATGGAAATACAGTAGATTACAAAGTGCTGTAAAAGGAAATCTAGACTAATGGATCCTGAGTCCTCTCTGAAGAGAGCTCAGGTGCTGGTTTTGGTGCTTTCCTTTTCTTTGACCGGGGCTCCTGGGCCATTGTCGGGTTCTCATTCCTTTGCCAAGTGAAAGGAGCGAGCAAATTCCTTTGGTCATCCTGATTTTCTACAGCATGTTGCATTAAAATCTCAATAAGAGCATCCTTTTCTCTTAACAGTTGCTGTATTTTCTTACACTCCACATTGAGAATACGGTATTTGTTCCTCCAAGACCTCTTCTCCTGCTGAACTTTGCTGAGAGTCTCCTGAAGTTTCTCCATCTCAGACATGAAATAAAGGGCAGAGTCCCTTAATGGAAGAACTTCCTGACGAGGGTAAGGCATCCTCAGCTTGAGAGCTCTAGTTTGTACCCAATGGAGATAAGGCTCCATCGAGACACAGTCTGGTTTTCCTAGAGACTCTCGTCCTTTCCTGTGAACGTGTTTCCAAGCGTGCACTATTTTCGTCTTTAGTGTCCTATTATTTTCTCCTTCCTTGAAGAAAAGACCTTCCAGATGAGCATTCCGTGGGACATGCCTCATCGGGTATCCGAATTGACGACGAAAGAGAATTGGATGATAGCTGATCCCGTCATAGATTCAAGTGTACCAATCGATGTCAGAGTTGGTTAGAGACATGATTCTCTGCGACCAACGTAAAGTATTCTTTTGATCCCAAAATGCAGCAGACTTGGGCAAATGGGAAGTGAACAATTTGTAAAGCAAGGGTACATAGCACGTGATCATTCCTCCGCTGTATAAATTCCTTAAGTGTACCGAATGATGCGCATCTGCGAGTAAGGTCGGTACAGGGTTTCCAATCAGGAAAATCTTAATGGCGTTGATATCTACAAAGTTATCGATGTTGGGAAACAACAATAACCCGTAGGTGAGCAAAGCAAAGATGCTCTCGAAAGTGGCCACGTTCCCTATACTAGCAAAGTATAGAACTTTCTTTATCAAGAATTGGGCTGGCAAACCCCGGATGCCACCCTTAGTGGTCATGTAAGTCCTGACTTCTGACTCGTCCAAATAAATTGCTATCGCAATGGTTTGATCCTTTGGAATTTCTTCCAGTCCAGAAAAGGGAGCTTGATCAGTAATATATAAATCAGTCAGGAAAGAGTACTCCTCCAGCGTTGGTGCTAGTTGATAATCCGAGAATGTGAAACAGTGATATACCGGATCGTAGAACTGGATTAATGTGGACAGGATTCCCTCGATTACATAGACCCTTAACAAGGACAGCAGTCCTCCATACTTGGCTCTGAAAGCCTTGTGGTTGGTGATCATTCTCGCCAAACCTCTCAAATCCTCTAACTTTGGAACCTTGAATGTGTACTTATGAGTTTTCCTTCTACAGAAATCCATTAGCGCAATCCCCTTTTTCTGACACACAAAAACATGGGGTCAAAGGGTCGGTGTCATGAAGTCAAGGCTCTACCCCACCCCCCCTAAAGGTTTATACTGGTGATTTTTTGTACCTGTCCGCAAAATCATTGACCCCTCTAGGATAACAACAACAAGGGAATCGCCAGCGAGCTGATGTATCCTGGAGTGATCTCAGATGAGGGCAGTATCGCGTGATAACTATTTCAGATAGCTTCCGCACTACAAAATGGCTTAAGTCTGCTAAAAACCTCACCTTCTCAGATAACCCAGTCGACCACACTACTTTCAACAACCGAAGTCATATAGGAAATCTATCTGCAAAGGGAGTCTCCACTGAGTTTGATGGTTGATCGAGGGCTCTTAACTGGAATTCACTCCCAGTAAGATTACTCGCATTGCCATCACCTATCTTAGGTGTATACTCAATCTTTCCACATGCGGCATCACACGCATTCCCATTAGCAGAAAAATAAACACAGATATCAATTAGGAAAAGCAGTATATATATTTGTCTTAATCATCCTAGACCTCTAGTCTTATGATCCTATATAGACAATGACTCCCCAGCAGAGTCGTCATTTCTATGATATTTTGAGAACTCAGGTTTCAACCAGAGAGATAAGAGAAAAAGAAGGGCCCCACGGTGGGCGCCATTTTTCTGTAGCGAGCGATTTTGGACGTGGTTCTTAAGCACTGTCGCTCTGGGGTACTATAGGTTGATTCATTTTTTATCCTATTGAGCTGACTAAGGAAGGGAAATAGATGTCGCCAATTAACCCTGCTTGCATACTGAGTTTGAACAGCGGTCTGGTAGGTTACAGATGCTATGTGGAAGTGGGGCCTCTCTCTGCTTATTTTGCTGAGAATGAAATGACGAGACAATTTGTGAGGATGTTAGGACTGATGCTTTTCGATTGATGTGTGAAGGTACGGGATTTTGGGTTTTTTTATTAGTGTGCTCGCTAAGATTTTTCAATCTTATGCCTATGTATTCCCATTTAACGAAACAGGGAAATCAGAGCGATCTTAGTTCCTCCTATTCTATGTGAGGAAAAAGGTCATTTTGGTGTCTTGTTCAAAGCCCAAGACGTGAAGATAAAGGTGGTTTGTATCTTGTTCAAAGCCCAAGATGTTAAGCTGAGGGGTCTATTTGTCACAACTGTTGGGTGACTGATCATAAAGGAGAATTACTTTAACTGGGATATGCGAATCCAGCAATGCCATAATTTCCTTTATAGTGAATTTTTAACCTGAATGAGAAGACTTTAACTCAGTTTAGAGCAATGCCATCTTTCCTTAGGAATTTCTCATGCTAAAAGGGGGACAAAGGCGTGGATGTAAATAATCCAGAGGCTTGCCGCTTACAACAATTAGATGAAGGAAAAGGAGTTGTTGATGTTTGTATACTGTGAGCAAGGCACAGATTTTTATGCTAAAAGGTTGATTGACTCAACCGGTGTTTCCATATACAAAGCCTAAGAGGAGGCTACTGACCCAACAAGAGGGTGTTTTTGGTATCTCGTACGAAGCCCGAGAGAGAGGCTAAAAGGGTTTGACTCAACAAAAGAGTGCTAACAAGTGACTGACTCAACAAGAGAGTGCTTTTATATGTGTCTTGTACGAAGCCCAAGACGGAGGCTCAAAGGTTTTGACTCAACATGAGAGTCTTTTATACTCACCAAGAGAGTGTTTTTGTATCTCGTACGAAGCCCGAGATGGAGGCTAAAAGGTTTGACCCAACAAGAGAGTCTTTTATATTCAACAAGAGAGTGTTTTTGTATCTCGTACGAAGCCCGAGATGGAGGCTAAAAGGTTTGACCCAACAAGAGAGTCTTTTATACTCAACAAGAGAGTGTTTTTGTATCTCGTACGAAGCCCGAGATGGGGGCTAAAAGTTTTGACCCAACAAGAGAGTCTTTTATACTCAACAAGAGAGTGTTTTTGTATCTCGTACGAAGCTCGAGATGGAGGCTAAAAGGTTTGCTCCGCTGGGGAGAATCATTGTGCAAAGCCCAAGAGGAGGCTATTGTGCTTGTGACTGTTTCAGTTTAGTGACAGGTCCAGTATATTGGTTAAAAGAGAAAATCAGTTCTTATATGGGTAATGTTGTACTTTGGGATTGATCAGAGGATCAGGGAGATTTCATGTTCTTTAAGGAAATGGAAAATCCAAAGGGTATGGAGACTGTCCAAGTCTACGGGTGTTTTGAGAAATTGATTCTCGGATAAGTGAATGATCTTTGTATGATGCCCAAGAGAAGGCTGGCATGTTAAGGGATGAAGGTCAACCCATTAACTGGTCTGACACTTGACTCAGAAATACAGCTCTAGCAAATTGATGACTAGGTTCTGTTCCTATACTTGTAGAGGTCTCTGGGTCCTTGTATTAAGCCCAAGAGGTGGCATGAGAGCTTTTAAGAAGCCGAAGGGTCCTTGTACAACGCCCAAGAGGAGGCGGGGATGCTTTTAAGAAGCCTGTGGGTCCCCAAACCCCGAGAAGTTCAAGACATGCCATTCATCGAGAATAGATCAAGCCAGGAAAGTCCGAGAATTTGGAAGAAACTCAAGAGATGCCATTCACGGAGAAAAGATCATCTCTGGGGAGTAGAGTTTCTTTGAAAATTTCTAAGGGTCACAGTCTGAGAAAGGGTTCACCGAGAATGCTGCCTTTCACGTCTCCATATTGTTTAACCCCAAGAGGAGGGAAGACTGTGTCTGGTAATCCTATGGGGATCTAGTTTTGTTTGTATTTAAGAGTGACCAATAGGGCTTTACCTAGTGCTAGACGTAGTTGCCGGGGAAAACTCTAAATAACTATACTAGTATTACACAGTGGATATTTGACAAGTATATCAAAGTTTGTGAAAGAAGACTTACAGTGAGCAACCCCACAATACAGTTATATATATGAAAGCAGGTAAAGAAAGCGGGTAAACACTTACTCGGTTGTAGAGCTTCCATGCTATTTGGTTAGTTTGTTCAACAAAGAAAGCTTTGATAACAATATTATATTCAAAATCAAAGGAGAAAGTGCTTTGAAAAGATTGTTGGGGCTTACAGCTCAAGGAGAGGCCCAAGGTTTTATCAGTGATCGAACTGTTGTTTGAAATTGTACAGGGACTTATACAAGTGACTGAGGCCCAAAAATGTTTTTTGTACAAAGGGATGGGTCTTACACTCTCTCAAGAGGCCCAATGGTGTTTAAATAAAAAGAATGGGGCTTATAACACGAGGGTAGGTCCAGATGATTTATTTTTTGAACTGGCGATCGCGCCAAGATTTTCTTTTAACGCAGAGGGACTTATACAATATCTGAGGCCCAAAATTGTTTTGGTTAAAAGGGGATTGGGTCTTACACTCTATTAGAGGCCCAAAGATTTATTTTTGTACAAGTGATGGGAATTACTGTGACACCCCAATCTACACCCCGAGCAATTAAAGCGATAACAAATAATCAGAGTATAATGAAAACATTCATGGCATAGACGGGAGTGTCACATCAAATTGACGAAATATAACAACCTGCTCATATAGATATGCAACAATCAGGTAGCAACATAAACAGAGGAACTCAGTTCCTAATACCCACAACTCAGATACAGAATAAAAGCGGAAAATCTGCAACTGAAATCTCATATATAAACATAAAAGTTTGTCTGTCATATACATAGCCATACATGTACAATCCAAAAAGATATATATACATATAATCACATAACGATCTCCCCGACTACCCGGTGCCACATATCAGAGCCGGCCGACAAAAGAATGAAGACATAATCTTCACAAAAAGACCTCCAGCATCTAATCTGCAATGCCTCATAGAGCATTCAAAACAGCAGAAGGGTGAGAAACACAATTATAATATAGTTGCAAACATTTATGTAATAACACGAAATACACATGCAAAACATTCTCACCACCACGTACAACATAGTTCAAATACAAAACAATACAATTCATAATTAATGCATCCATCACAAAGGCATAACAATCATGCTCAACACATTTATCACCCATACATATATATCAACTCATCAATCCCATTCACAATTTCCACACATAATCAATCCATTCATGACTTATGCAAATGCACAGAGACCGACATAACGACTCTATACATGCGGTACCTTTCCATCCATCATTCTCATCATTAATTCACTCAGGAATTATTGGAATCATCGCTTGTTACTTAGTGTAACTCCCCGTCGGGAAAACGATGTTCCCCGTCGCTTTAGGTCCTCTTTGTATAAGGCACACGACGTTTATGGATCGCTTTAGGTCCTCTTTGTACAAGGCACACGATCCCATCGCTTTAGGTCCTCTTTGTATAAGGCACACGATCGTCTATAACGTCGCTTTAGGTCCTCTTTGTATAAGGCACACGACCGTTACAGCAGATTCCCTCTGGAATTGTATCGTCGCTCACACCCCACAAGGGCACACGACATCACAAGATGCATATCATGATGCTTGGCATACAAATGACTCATGACAATCCAATGCATACATATATACACCCATGTGAACCATCTCAACATCATTAATCATGCATTGCAATCAAACCCAAAACAATGCATTTATTTGCCATAAGGCCACAAACCATCATCACATGCATTCACATCATATAATAGCACACAAGCTATACGTTATATATATCCCAAGCATATCACATGATAACACATCAATCGCACACAATTACGACGGTAAAAGTCGACAAAATGACACGTTTCAAAATTCCCGACACAATTAAATCAACCACTACTCTCAAAACCATTTTTATAAGAAAGAGCATCTCATTAGCATTCCAACGGTACTAGGAACGTCCCGATCCAAATTACGGATCAAGAGTTATGCATTTTCAAAGAAAACAAAAGTATGGAAAATTCCCCAGGAGCGCCCGGCGGTACATATTTTCGCCCGGCGGTGCTCCCTTCGCCTCTGCGTCGCTCGGCGAAGCAGCGGCGTAAAACCCCCAACCAAAACTTAAAAGAGTCAGCAGCTTGACAAGCTGCGCCTCTTGGGTATCGCCTGGCGGAGCAGCGGTGTAACTCATGCGTCGCCCGGCGCTCAAAGCACCGCCCGACGGTCTACACCAGAAACAGAAAAATTCTGCTACGTTTTACATCGTTCCAAACCCCAAAAATTCATCTTTCTCAACCCAAGACATTTCCAACCAATCAAAACAAGTATCAACATTATTCATACATATAATACGATCATTCAACACAGTTTATATCGATTTCCTACCGTGAAAACATCGATTTCGATTCATTTTTCCTCATTTGAACCTAGAAGTGAAAAACTAGGAAAGGCAAGAGAACGCTCAAACAGACACATACATATTCATACACAAGCATAGAATAACCGAGTTTTGCACCCTTACCTGATTAATCGTGCTTCGAAGTGTCGGTTGAATCGATTTCTTACACTCCAAGTTTTCCTCTTTTTCTTCTTCTCACTCTCCTTTTCTCTTCTCCTTCTTTTCTTTCTTTTTTCTCTATTTTTCTCTCTATGTTCTATTTTATGAAAAACATAATATCTAACCAAGCCAAAAAGACCAAAATGCCCCTACACTCAATTTTCTCGCAACGTTCCCAAAACGCGATAAAACATATTAACGATAAACATAACACATTTACCAAATAAACACCAAGAATAAAATAATATAAAAACGAAAAATAATTAAATCGACTCGATTAAATAAATCTAACAAAAACCGGGGCGTTACAACTCTCTCCCACTTAGAAATTTTCGTTCTAAAAAATATTTCCTGAGACGAACAACTCCGGATACGATTCCCGCATCCGACTCTCCGACTCTCCAACTCCCAAGTCAAATTGCCCTCAGCAACGCCTCCCCATGCTACTTTCACAAGCGCAATATCTCTGCCTCTTAACCGCTTCAACTCGCGATCCAAAACCCTCACCGGTAATGCCTCAACCGTAAGGTTCTCCCTTACTTCAACCTCATCCATCGGAATCACATGCGACGGATCCGGAACATACTTCCGAAGGTGTGAAACATGGAACACATCATGCAAATTCGAAAGCTTCAGCGGCAACGCCACCCGATAAGCCACAACACCCACTCTTGTGGATATCTGATAAGGACCAATAAACCGAGAAGTAAGCTTCTTTGACTTCAATGCACGACCAACACCCGTCACCGGCGTAACTCTAAAAAATACATGATCACCTTCTCGAAACTCAAGACCTTTCCTCCTTTGATCATGATAAATCTTCTGCCTACTCTGAGAAACCTTCATTTTCTCACGAATAAGTTTCACCTTTTCCGTAGTTTGTTGAACTAACTCCGGTCCAACCACCGAACTCTCACAGATTCATGCCAACACAAAGGTGTTCGACATCTTCTTCCATACAACGCTTCAAAAGGCACCATTCCAATACTCGAATGGAAATTGTTGTTATACGTGAACTCCACCAACGAAAGATAACTATCCCAAGCACCACCTTGCTCAAGAACACAAGCTCTCAGCAAATCTTCCAATGACTGAATAGTTCTCTCGGTCTGACCATCTATCTGAGGATGATAAGCAGAACTCAATCTCAACTTGGAACCTAACGCCTTTTGCAAACTTTCCCAAAATCTGGAAGTAAACCTCGGATCTCGATCTGAAACAATACACAACGGAACACCATGTAATCTCACAATCAAACGGATATAAATCTCAGCCAACCTTTCCAAAGAAAAACTGATGTCAATCGGAATGAAATGCGCCGATTTAGTCAGCCTATCCACAATCACCCAAATGGCATTATGTCCCCTCTATGTATTCGGCAACCCTGCCACAAAATCCATAGAAATGTTGTCCCATTTCTACTCGGGAATATCCAACGGTTGCAATAATCCACTAGGCTTCTGATGTTCTACCATTGACTTTTGACACGTCAAACACGCATGAACAAACTGAGCCACATCCCTCTTCAATCCGGACCACCAAAAGATCTTCTTCAAATCTTGATACATCTTATTAGCTCCCGGATGTATAATCAAACTACTCTGGTGTCCTTCCTCTAAAATCACATTTTTCAATTCTGAATCATCAGGAATACAAATTCTACCACGGAATCTCAAAACACCCTGATCATCCACTTTAAAGTCACCATTCACACCTTTATCTCCAACAGTCATCAAATCAACAAATTTCACGTCCAGCCTCTGTTTCTCACTAACAGTCAACAGAAAATCATTAGTGACTTTTAACATACCAAGCCTCACGCTATTAGATGTCAACTCACACACCAAACTCAAATCTCTAAATTCTTCCAAAAGTTCCCACTCTTTAACCATCAAAGAAGACATATGCAAAGATTTCTGGCTTAACACACCGGCTACCACATTAGCTTTACCAGGATGGTAATTCAAGCTAAAATCGTAGTCCTTCAAAAATTCCAACCATCTCCGTTGCCTCATATTCAGCTCTTTCTGATCAAACAAGTATTTTAAACTCTTGTGATCACTAAAGACTTCAAATCTTGCACCGTAGAGATAATGTCTCCAAATTTTCAATACAAAAACCACCGCCGCTAACTCCAAATCATGAGTAGGGTAATTCTTCTCATGAACCCTCAACTGCCTTGAAGCATAAGCCATAACCCTTCCTTCTTGCATCAACACTCCACCTAAACCACTCAAAGACGCATCGCAATACACCACAAACGGTTTACTAGGATCCGGTAAGATCAAAATCGGAGCTGTAGTCAATCTTCTCTTCAGCTCACTAAAACTTTCCTCACATCGAATATCCCAAATAAACGCTTTACCTTTAAAAGTCAGCTGGGTCAAAGGAAGTGCTAACTTGGAAAAACCTTCAATGAATCTTTGATAATATCCAGCTAAACCCAAAAAGCTTCTAATTTCAGTAACAGATCTAGGAGCCTCCCATTGTAGAACTGCATCTACTTTGGATGGATCCACAGCAATACCATTACCTGAAATCACATGCCCAAGAAAACTCACTTCTGACATCCAGAACTCACACTTGGACAACTTGGCATAAAGTCTCTTCTCCTTCAAAACTTGCAATACAATATGCAAATGTTCTGCATGTTCCTCCCGAGACTTAGAATAAATCAAGATATCATCAATAAACACCACAACAAATTGATCCAAATTCTCATGGAATATGCGATTCATATATTCATTAAACACTCCCGGCGCATTAGAAACCCCGAACGGCATCACGGAATATTCATAATGCCCGTAACGTGTCCTAAAAGCCGTCTTCTGAATATCTTCCTCCTTCACCCTAATCTGATGATAGCCTGACCTCAAATAAATTTTACTAAAAACACACGCCCCTACCAACTGGTCCATCAAATCATCAATTCTCGGAAGAGGATACTTATTCTTAACCGTCACCTTATTCAACTGGCGATAATCAATACACAATCGCATACTTCCATCTTTCTTCTTCACCAATAAAACTGGAGCACCCCAAGGTGATACACTCGGCCTAACAAACCTCTTCTCTAACAATTCATTCAACTGCTTCTTCAACTCAACCAACTCAGAGGCCGACATACGATATGGTGCCATAGACACAGGTCTAGTACCAGGAACTAGATCTATAGAAAACTCCACCTCTCTTTCTGGCGGCACATCAGAAATATCCTCCGGAAACACCTCCGGAAAGTCACATTCAACTGGAAACACATCGAGTGCAACTTGACTATCCACAGTCAATGATGCAAACAACCCGAACAACTGAGCTTCATCCGCCAAAAGTTTCTTCAACTCTTTGGTAGATAAGAAACTCGATTCCTCGTCTTCCTCAAGAGAAGGAAATCTTACCAACTTATGATAACAATCGATATGAACTCGATTGAACTGCAACCAATTCATTCCCAGAACTACGTCTAATCCTTCCAACGGAAGACAAACTAAATCCATAGCAAAATCCTTACCATAAATGGTTAAAGGACAACCTAAACAAACCAGAGAAGTAGTTACCGACCCCATTGCTGGAGTATCGATAACCATCTCTCCACCCAAAGACGGCAACAAAAGATTCAAACGCTGCGTACACTCAGATGAAATAAACGAATGAGTCGCTCCGGTATCAATAATAGCAACTAAAGGCGTACTATTAATAAAACAAATACCTCTGATCAGACGATCTGCACTAGTAGGCTGGGTCCCTGCCAATGCAAATACTTTCCCTCCAGCTTGAGCTTGCTTTGGTTTCGGACACCTCGTACTAACATGACCAGGTTCACCACAGTTGAAACACTTTACCACATTCCTCTTGCAATCAGCTACGACATGTCCTATACCTCCGCAATTGGAACACTTCCTCATATCCTTTCTACATTCAAACTGACGATGTCCTAAGTCCCTACACTTAAAACATCTCGGAGGATTATACATACCTCCCCCACTTAGCCTTTTATCAAAATTAGCCCTTTGCTTTCCCTGATCAGTTGGTGACACATAAGGACCACCACGAAATGGTTGCTTTCCTTTCCTTTCGTTCATACTCTTATAATGAATAGAACGAGCTTTGCTATCCTCCTCATAAATTCTACAACAATCCACCAAATCCTAAAACCTCCTAATTCTTTGGTAACCAATTGCCTATTTGATCTCGGGACGCAACCCGTTCTCAAACTTCACACATTTGGAAAACTCCGCAGTTGCTTCAGCATAATGTAGATAAAAATGAACAAGTTCCACAAACTTAGCAGTGTAGTCAATAACAGACATGTTAACCTGTTTCAACTCCAAAAACTCTATTTCTTTCTTTCCTCTAACATCTTCAGGAAAATACTTCCTCAAGAACTCACTGCTAAACAAAGCCCAAGTGACTACTTCACCTGTAGCTTCCCACACATGACGCATACTAACCCACCAATCATCAGCCTCCTCCTGCAACATGTGAGTACCCAGTCTCACCTTCTGTTCTTCAGCACAGTCCATCACTCAAATGATTCTTTCAATCTCCTTAAGCCAAATCTGAGCACCATCAGGATCATGTCTCCCTTTGAAGACAGGCAGTTTGTTCTTCCTGAACTCATCATTTCCACCTGAATTAGCTGCATTCCGCACAGCCTGAGCCATAGCTTGCATAGCAGCAGCAAGAGCAGCATCATTCCTGCCAGCCATATTCTGTTCATATCCAATAATAGTAACCATGGTTAAACAATCAGCTCGCCAGAACACAACCGACGCACAACAAACAACTTGGTCAAAACGACTAACACGGACTGGCTCTGATACCACTTAATGTGACACCCCAATCTACACACCGAGCAATTAAAGCGATAAAAAATAATCAGAGTATAATGAAAACATTCATGGCCTAGACGGGAGCGTCACATCAAATTGACGAAATATAACAACCTGCTCATATAGATATGCAACAATCAGGTAGCAACATAACAGAGGAACTCAGTTCCTAATACCCACAATTCAGATACAGAATAAAAGCGGAAAATCTGCAACTGAAATCTCATATATAAACATAAAAGTTTGTCTGTCATATACATAGCCATACATGTACAATCCAAAAAGATATATATACATATAATCACATAACGATCTCCCCGATTACCCGGTGCCACATATCAGAGCCGACCGGCAAAAGAATGAAGACATAATCTTCACAAAAAGACCTCCAGCATCTAATCTGCAATGCCTCATATAGCATTCAAAACAGCAGAAGGGTGAGAAACACAATTATAATATAGTTGCATACAGTTATGTAATAACACGAAATAAACATGCAAAACATTCTCAGCACCACGTACAACATAGTTCAAATACAAAAAAATACAATTCATAATTAATGCATCCATCACAAAGGCATAACAATCATGCTTAACACATTTATCACCCATACATATATATCAACTCATCAATCCCATTCACAATTTCCACACATAATCAATCCATTCATGACTTATGCAAATGCACAGAGACCGACACAACGACTCTATGCATGCGGTACCATTCCATCCATCATTCTTATCATTAATTCACTCAGGAATTATTGGAATCATCGCTTGTTACTTAGTGTAACTCCCCGTCGGGCAAACGATGTTCCCCGTCGCTTTAGGTCCTCTTTGTATAAGGCACACGACGTTTATGGACCGCTTTAGGTCCTATTTGTATAAGGCACACGATCCCATCGCTTTAGGTCCTCTTTGTATAAGGCACACGATCGTCTATAACATCGCTTTAGGTCCTCTTTGTATAAGTCACGCGACCGTTACAGCAGATTCCCTCTGGAATCGTTTCGTCGCTCACACACCACAAGGGAACACGACATCACAAGATGCATATCATGATGCTTGGCATACAAATGACTTATGACAATCCAATGCATACATATATACACCCATGTGAACCATCTCAACATCATTAATCATGCATTGCAATCAAACCCAAAACAATGCATTTATTTTCCATAAGGCCACAAACCATCATCACAACATTTCATCACATGCATTCACATCATATAACAGCACACAAGCTATATGTTATATATATCCAAAGCATATCACATGATAACACATCAATCGCACACAATTACGACGGTAAAAGTCGACAAAACGACACGTTTCCAAATTACCGACACAATTAAATCGGCCACTACTCTCAAAACCATTTTTATAAGAAAGAGCATCTCATTAGCTTTCCAACGGTACTAGGAACGTCCCGATCCGGATTACGGATCAAGAGTTATGCATTTTCAAAGAAAACAAAAGTATGGAAAATTCCCCAGGAGCGCCCGGCGGTACATATTTTCGCCCGGCGGTGCTCCCTTCGCCTCTGCGTCGCCCGACGAAGCAGCGGCGTAAAACCCCCAACCAAAACTTAAAAGAGTCAGCAGCGTGACAAGCTGCGCCTCTTGGGTATCGCCCGGCGGAGCAGCGGCGTAACTCATGCGTCTCCCGGCTCTCAAAGCACCGCCCGACGGTCTACACCAGAAACAGAAAAATTCTGCTACGTTTTACATAGTTCCAAACCCCAAAAATTCATCTTTCTCAACCCAAGACATTTCCAACCAACCAAAACAAGTATCAACAATATTCATACATATAATACGATCATTCAACACAGTTTATATCGATTTCCTACCGTGAAAACATCGATTTCGATTCATTTTTCCTCATTTCAACCTAGAAGTGAAAAACTAGGAAAGGCAAGAGAACACTCAAACACACACATAAATATTCATACACAAGCATAGAATAACCGAGTTTCGCACCCTTACCCGATTAATCGTGCTTCGAAGTGTCGGTTGAATCGATATCTTACACTTCAAGTTTTCCTCTTTTTCTTCTTCTCACTCTCCTTTTCTCTTCTCCTTCTTTTCTTTCTTTTTTCTCTATTTTTCTCTCTATGTTCTATTTTATGAAAAACATAATATCTAACCAAGCCAAAAAGACCAAAATGCCCCTACACTCAATTTTCTCGCAACGTTCCCAAAACGCAATAAAACATATTAACGATAAACATAACACATTTACCAAATAAAAACCAAGAATAAAATAATATAAAAATGAAAAATAATTAAATCGACTCGATTAAATAAATCTAACAAAAACGGGGGCGCTACACTTACAGCTCGAGGAGAGGCCCAAGGTTTTATCTTGAACTGGCGACAATCACGCCGAACTTTTTGAAATACAACGGGACTTATACAACATTTGAGGCCTCAAAAGGTTTGTATTTACAAAATATTGAGTCTTACACTCTATTAGAGGCCTAAAGAGTTATTTTAAAGTTTGATGAGGGTTGAATTAATCAAAAACCCTAATTTGTTTTCAAAATGTATTTTAATTGAATAAAAAATTCAATTAAAATGACCAAAATTGTTTAACATGTGGAAAACAAATTGTGATCTTGGATTAATGTTTCAAAAATTAGATTTTGATCCACAAAATGTTTGGAAATCACTAAAATTTGAAATATCAAGAAAGAGAAAATATTTTAAATGTCAAAAACAATTAAAATATTAATTCTTTACAAAAATATCAAGTATATGAAATAAATAATATTTTTGGGATTTTTTGGGAAAATAAAATATTTTAACATTTTTGTGAATTATTAAAAAAAGAATCAACTCAAAATCATTAAAACTCAGAGAGAAATTAATTTTTGAATCAATTAAATAAAATCACAAAATTCAAATATTCAAATTTTCAAAAAAGGGCGCCAAAACAAGGGCAAGAACACGCGCCACCCTCTGTTTCTGCAGATTTGCGTTTTCTATCCAATTTCACTGAATACTTGATGATATCATGAAATCTACATATCAATCTACTCGTTTCAACCTCACAATCATGTTTATGGTCTTTAATTTCCTTTATTTTAAACATGGAATAAGAAATCAAAGAGAAACCTCAAGAACCCTAAAATTTTCATGAAGGTTCAGAAATTCCATACATGATTCAAACAATGCAATTGATTGAGGGAAAACACTCCATGCATGATTATGAACATATGGCCAAATTATTGTGCAGCAAAAAATGCATGGATCATAGAGTTAGAAGAGCTCATGCTTACCACTTGCAGCTGGTGATCGTGTTTTGTGTTAGAGGTGTTACAGCTTGGTTCCAAGGTTATGGACAGCTTCCCTAGGTGCTATGGAGTGTGTCTGGGTGCTTAGAGTGGATTGATTTGAGCTGGAACTTGATTTGTCACCTCAACTGCAAATCTGTCAAAGGCTTGAGCAGTTGGTTAGTGATTTTTTGATTTTGGTGTTCCAGATGTTGTTTAAGTGTTTGGATCACTTCTATATGATGTTTATGAGGTGTGTGTGTGATTGGTTTGATTGGAATAGCTCTCAAACTCAAAACCCGATAGTGACTTGCCTTAGAAGGCAAAATTGGAGTGAAGAAGGAGATTTTGAGGAAAGCATATGTTTGATGGCTTTGGTGTACTCAAACTGATCACAAATGAGCTCTATTTATAGTAGAGCAAGTTTGTTTTGCAAGGAATAGTGAATGGCAACTGCTGCATAGGTTTGGCCAATGTTGATCAATGAGAATCCAAGTCTCCTCTAGCCATTGACTAGAGGTTAGGGCACAGGATGCTGGTTCCCTTGGTCTTGGATAAGTCTTGACTGAATTCAGTTGGAAATGGCTCAGTCCATGCCACCTTGGTGCATCCATTGAATGCTCCAAAACAAAATTGGAGTCTTGTCCCTCTTTTAGGGATTTCTAGGTTTGGCATGCTATTTTTGGTTCCAAAGACTTGGGAGGCTTGGGATCAGAGTTGGTTCCTACTTGGTCCCCCCTTGAGGTGTTCAGATGGATAGAGCTGCTTGCCCTTTGTAAAATTTGAGCAAATCGAGCAAAACTCCAAAATCTGCCTTGCCATGACAATTTGCAGCAAGGCATATTTGCATTGTCATATCTCTTGGCTCAAGTGGATTTTGATGGAGTTCTTGACAATTTTGGAAAGCCCTCATATTATACAACAACTTTTTGATCATAATTGGTTTTGATACCTTTTGGATCCAAGTGAAAAATGCCCCTACATTTGGAAAAAAGTAAGGCAGATTCTGACTTAGTGAAAATTTCACTAAGTGTTGGAAAAAAGTGACATTTTCACTTTTTGTGATTTTGATCATTCCATAACTCAAAATCCATGATGAATTGGAATGATGTGTAGTTGAAGCTTTTGTAGAGTGCCATGAGAGCTACAAATCCAGCTTTGGATGGGGAAAATGGCCTTGTGGTTTAGGAGTTATGATCCTCCAAAGTTGGTACCCTAAGGCCAAATTGACTTGGTGATTTGGTTTATGATGTTCCATGGAGCATCATAGGTTATGCTTTGAAGCATTGGCTCATGCCCAGAGGAAAATTTCCATCTAGAGGTCGTGGTCGACCAAAACCCTAATTTGGTGACACTGGCGATCTTGAAGCTTGATCCACTTGGAAGGGAGCAGCCTTGTGCTTAATCCTTTATGTGGGAGTCCTCTTTATCCCTTATGGGTGTTTGAGAGGTTAGACAAGTTGAAGATTATGTCATTTCTTGATTGATCCTTTGTCTAAGCACTCAGAGAGGGCTTGAAACCCTAAGTTTGATTGTAGTGGATGCTCACCCATCTTTGGGGAGCCTAATGAGGTATGATGGTTCATCCATATTGTGATGATGATTTGCACAATGATGGGAAATATTAGTGGTCAAAATTTGGGGTATGACACCAGCTTCATGGGATAAATAAGAAATCAGAAAGTAGCACCCCCTCCTCCTCATTGCGGTGAGGAAAACCCAACGATAAGGTGGTCGCGTCACCGACAAAAATCGCTCGCTACACACCGGTTTGTCGTTGATGAAAGACGGCCCCTTTGACATAACTGATTCTCTATCTTGTTTTTTTCTAAATCTGAAGATAAAATATCCCTCTTCATTGTAGTATAGCTCCGACATCATGACAAAATCCCATGAGCTTTCCTTGAATTTCCTAACAGCATTCATTGAGAGTGAATCCCCTAGGGCAAAAAGGACCATCACATTACTCTAAAAATCCAATTCGTCCTCCATGTCCGATTCATCAATCTTAATCTCCAGTTCACCATTGATGATTTTTTGTGCTACGAACTCCACTGCCAAACCCATGTTAGGTGTCTTATTTCCTTTGATTACATCCACCCACAAATTTGGTAATGTTTCCGTCTTGTTCGTGGTGGGAGAGGTGTTGTTGTTGTTATCCAATTCAATGTGTGGTCGTACCGGCTCGTATGACTGATTCGCTTGTGCAAGTTAGGATGTATGGTTATCTTTGTTTGTTAGTAGCTTTTCTGTTGAGTCTTGTTGTTTCGTTTCCACATCTGGTTGTTCAATAATTGCTTGAGAGATAATGGTTCGTTCAACTCCTTTCCGGTGCGCCGCCGCCTGAGATTTTGGCCGGCCGACGCCACATTTTCCCATGGTTGTCAAGCCTAGCATAGTAGAACCCTATTTTTTTACTTGATAAGACTAATGCAGTTGTTACACTACTTTTATTAATAATAACATAACTTAACAACATACAAATTTTATTAAAAAAATCAAAAATCATCAACAACAAACCTTAAACAGCAGACAATTTTTATTAAAACAAAAACAAAAATCATTAACAACATACAACTTTTATTATCAACAACATACAACTTTTATTATCAACAACATACAACTTTTATCAACAACAACATACATTAAACAACAAAACAACAAACAATATACCATAAACATCTTACAACATACATTACCAACAACATAAAACTTTTATAAACAACAACATATCTTAAACAACATACAACATACAAAATACCATAGACAACTTAAAGCATACATTACCAACAACATACAACTTTTATCAACAACAACATAACTTAAACAACATATAGTATATATCAACAAACAAAATTTTCAATAACATACCTTAAACAACATACAACTTTTATTACCAACAACATAAAACTTTAATCAATAACAACATACATTAACAATAACATACAACGTATATAAAATTAACAACATGCCTTATACATCAAACATCATATATCAACATTTATCAACAACAACATACCTTATACATCAAACATCATATAATCAATAACAACATTTATCAACAACAACATACCTTATACATCAAACATCATATATCAACAAAAAATTAACAATAATATAAAATTTACCTTGAGTGTAAGGGGGACGTGAAAGAAATGAGTTTCGTGTAACAAATTTCCTTCATCCATAAGAGATGAAGAAAATATATTGGAATTTTGTAAAGAAGTGGTATGCAAACGTTCATGGAGTTAGGATAAGGCGTGAGTGGGAGAGTGAGAGATAATTAGGGTTTTTTTAGAGAGGCGATTGCATTCTGTCAGGAATGAGCGAACTCTCGCTTAATTATATGTTATACTTTTCACAGTTGTTATAAACGATCGTGATAACATGTATGTACATTTAACAATGGTTGCTTTTATGAACTGTGGTGAAAAGGATTTTAGTTTTAATATACATATTATGATTATCAGTGACATGGCCATTTTGTAACCAAAATAAGGTAAACTTATGGGGTTGGAATTCGAAGCCCGTTTGCCTTAACATATCACTATGTTACTAATATGGACCATAATGAAATGTATTTTAATAAAAGAACCTTTTTGCAGGAGCCTCATTAGAAGCTACTAATTCAGTTGGTTTAATGGCCGAGGTAATAACATGTTAAATTAGATGTTTTTTCTAGTAATGGCTTTACATCGCCCCGTAAATTACTTTTAAAAAAAAGACACAAAAATTTAAATTTTTTTAAAACTGTGAAATATTGACTTTTCTCTATAAATCCTTACTTGTTAGGAAAAAAACGAATTATAGAGAAAAAAAAGGAACATAATAACAACACAAGTGATTAACGTAGAAACTCTAAAACAGGAGAAAAACCACAATCATTGTCAAATGACTATCATAGAATAACACTATGTGAAAATTGTTACAATACATAGACTATCCTCAACCACCCCAAATCCTCAATACACCCGCACTACTGTGTCAACAATTTAACACAAGAGTATAAGAGAAAATATAAAAAATTCAAATACAAGCTTAAAGTGATTTTGACTGATACATCTTGTAACGAAGAACTTGAATCTTATATATAGCTTTGGGCTTTTTTTTCCTTCATTATACTAAGTAATGTGGGACTTCGAAAAAGTTGAATCTTATATATAGCCTTAGACCCCCTCTCTCTTTACAAAAATAAGCGATGTGAGACTTTTTCAACATGTTTATTTTCTACCAACCCCTTCAATCTCCACATTGATTGAAAATAATAAAATAAATTTCATTGTCTTCACTGATAATCATACTCCACCATAAATAGTATAGTCACTTGAAGCTAAAACACTCGAAGAATTTTCATATTGTTTTCTCCGACAACCATAGTTTTAAAAATTATCATACTCCACCTAAAGAAGATTAAACTTCACTCGAAGTTAAACCACTACAATAATTTTTACATGTCGAAAACTAGGTTGATACTTTATGGTGTAACTTCCACGTTGGTAGAAAGCTATTCAACCATCGACATAATCTCACAACACACTTTGCACCAATGTACGTGTGTTAATCCACTAGCAATAACTCTTCATTTTCCCTGATAGCTGAAATGTCATGAGGACATACTTCATACTTTTTAGAGAAGATCGCCATCTCTCAAAATGAGAGAGACATTGCTATCATTTTACTCATAGCCCATCTCTAACCCTGCCTTATTAGGATAGTTATACTTTTTATGTCTAATCTTTCAACATTTCCAACATCTCATGTCTGTTTCATTATTTTTATTCATATAATGCTTTCCACTAGCAACCAACACCGAGTTTAATAAGGTATTATCCTCACCCTTCAATCTTCTTTCTTCATAAATAATTTTACTAACAACATCTTCGAAAATCAAATTTTCCTTCCCATATATAAAACAAGTTTAATATGCTCATAGGAAGATGGAAGAGACCATATGAGTCTCAAAGCTTTATCTTCATCATCAATCTTGACTCCAATAGTTTCTAATTCATAATCAATACCATGCATTTAAATAATCAGATACTTTCGTTGTTCATTCATACGGAAGCTATGAAACTACTCTTCAACAACAACGTATTTGATATACCATTTCCCTGATATAGCCCTTCAAGTTTCTCCCAAAGCTCTTTTACTGATGACGTATCAAGATCATTCGCAAGAATATTCTTAGGTAAAGACATGCAGATTGTACTCGAAGCTCTCAAATCTAGTTCGTCCCACTTCTCATTGTCCATGTTGAAAATGTTTCCTTTCAGCGCCTTGTGTGATCCTAATTTTATCAAAACATCTTTGACTTGAATTTACCATAAGCCATAATTGATTCTTCCATTAAATTTCTCTTAGTCAATCTTCACTACACTTGAAAAACTTGACATTGCATCCAAAATCTTACCTTGAGCAAAACAAATTTTTTCCAACTAAAACCATTTTTTTTGATGTGGAAGATCATTCAAAACTCTAACCAAAGAGCATACTAAAAAAATTTATACCCTACCAAACCAAGACTCTTGATACAACTCGTTGGGAAAAAATAAATCATAGAGAAAAAAGAGGAACACAATAACCACCCAAGAGATTAACGTGGAAACTCCAAACCGTTGTTTTGTCAAATGACAACTAGAAAATAACATTATGTTAACATTGTTACAACACAGAGAGTAAACTACCTTCAACCACCCCAAGGCCAGAATAACTCGCACTCTCCAAAATAAATATTTAACTGCTCACGCCACTCTAACACAAGAGTATAATAGAAAATATTGAAAAGTCAAATACAAATTTAAAGTACTTTTGACTGATACATCTCGTAACAAAGAGTTTGAACCTTATATATAGTTTTAGACTCTCTCTTTTTTTACAAAACTAAACGACGGGAAATTTCAAAGAACTTAAAGCTTATATATAATCTTACTCTCTTTCTTCACAAAACTAAACAATGTTAACTTTTTCAACATATGTATTTTCAATAAACTCCGAATTAGTTCGAGAATATATAATATATGTGATGGGTTACATCACTTTATGTGACCCTAGTTGCATCTTACGCGATTAGGTAGTATAGGTTTAGAAAAGTGTGCTGGAAAATGGGTTGAAAACATTATTGTTATTAACCCTTATAGTAGTATTTATTAATTGTGGTTGAAAAAAATGAGGTGTTAGTTAGGTGAGTGCTGATTTAAGAATTTCCCCCCTTTCTAACTACAGACAAAACATAGGCTAAAGAAATGCTACCCACTACGTTGAAGAAGCAGTACACAAACAAATTAGTCAAAGTAGAAAATTGAAGCTTCTTCGTTTTTCCTTCCTCCATTTTGCACACCAAACTTTCATTCCATTCAACGGAGTATGGTGCAAACTTTGCAAAGCTAGCTAGTCTGTGCTCTAGTCATCAACAACAATATCGCTCAAGATTGTTTCATTGATCTTGCAGGTAAATTTTTATTTATATATATTCACCGCTTTTCATTATTGCTCTTCATTTAAATTGATAAATCTTTTATTGTTCATAACCAAACACTTTTTGTTGGTTGGAGTATTCATGGAAACATTTATAAATTTTAGGTTCTCAAACAATACTCTCGTGCGGAAACATGCTTGGAAATTATTCCAAGCATAAAAGTTCATCCAAGAAAAAATATCCTGCATTTATAGAAGAGCAATCCCATCAATTTTCCCTTAAAGATCTTAGGAAATCAACCAATAACTTCGATGCAGAACGAAAAATTGGAGAAACAGGATTTAGTAGAGTGTACAAAGGTTATCTAAATCATAATGGTGAAACTGATTATCCAATAGCTTTGAAACGGATGAGAAATATATTCTTTGATGAATGGAAGTTCAAGAAGGAAATCGAACTCAACTGCCAGCTACATCACCCGAATTTGACATCTTTTATAGGATTCTGTGATCACAAGAATGAGAAAATTCTCGTGTATGAATATATGTCCAATGGATCTCTCTATGATCAATTGCGTTTAAGGGACATGGAATCACTCTCATGGAAGGAAAGACTTGAAATATGCATTGGAGCTGCAAAAGGACTACACTACCTTCACACTGGAGCAAAGCGCGCGATTTTCCACTGTGACATAAAGCCTCAAAACATTCTCTTAGATAAAAGTATGGTACCAAAACTCTCCCATCTTGGATTTTCCCTACAAGAGAAGTTTTCTAAATCAAAGCCTAAACCAATTAAAGCCGAGATCCTTAATTTTGGTAATTTCTTTTCTTTTACCTTCAGGGTAAATACTCAAATTTGTTATCCACTTGTGATATAATCTATTGCATGTATCATATGTTAGACTAAATGATTTTGTTGACAGGTACATTTAGTTACACTGCGCCAGAATGTGCCCGAACCGATACTTTCACAGAAAAATATGATGTCTATTCCTTTGGTATGGTTCTCCTTGAAGTAGCATGCACAAACTACAAGACTAGCATCTTTGATAAGATGGTAAAGTTAGAGAATACAAACCGATTCTTAGAACAGTCGATTGATGCAGTTAACTTTTTGAAGACATTCCCAGCGGATGAGATTATTGATCCCATACTTATGAGTTCAATCTCCCCAGAATGTTTGGCAGTGTTCATGGATATTATACAAAGATGCTTGATGTATGACCCGAATGAAAGACCAACAATGGGTGAGGTTGAGGTTGAACTTGAGCATGCTCTGGCACTGCTTGAGGAAGCAGATTGTTGTGAATAATTTATAACTTCTTTGTTTCTTGTAACACAAGTGATTGTGTTGGTATAGTGGTGGTGTCCTCCGGGATTTATTTGTTACTTCAGTAAATATTAGATGCAACCTATGTTGAAGGGTGACTTAGATTTGCCAGATTTTTTTGAGTTTGTGTTAATTTCTGATACTAATATTTTTTTGAAAGCAAGTTTATGCTTGTTTAACTTGTTCAGAAATTATACTAAATTATGTATTAAAAAATAAAGTATTAAATATAAGATGACACATATAATTATCTTAGTTCTCCTTCTTCATCTTGACTTTCTTCTATCCTTATTATTTTTGAATTCATTCTTCTTTTGGAGAAACGGGGACGTTTTCTTTCGCATTTCATTGCATGATTTATTTGATTCCGATTAACTAATCATCTTCGACCAGCCCCAATACATATTCACTAAATAACATTGCCACCATCAACATTGCATAAAGAGAAATGAGTATTAAAAAATATCAATTTTATTATATTTGTGTTTACCGTGAAAATTGGTAAATAATCACTGGTCTCCAAATATTGGTTAACTTACAGGATTAACTAGTGAATCTTAGGATATGTGCTAATGATTTTTTTTTAATTAAAATTTTAGAAACAATGAACACTCCGACAGTATTCATGATTTAAAAATAATTTACTTCGATAATATAAAAGAAAGTACGTTGTAGGAAAGTAATCGAAAGTGCAGTAAAATGCGCTAAAAGTAACTTGTGCAAATAAAGAAGATAAATTTATGGGCAAAAGCATAAACTGAATTTGATTAAAATGTAAGAAAATGGTGTTTCATCAAACGTACATTTCTCAATAACTCTTTTCTCTACAAACTGGGTATTTTGATTAATTTGAGTGACTTGTACAAACTTGACCACGCACGAAATCCTAACGCTAAGACCTCTTATTTATACTAAATCGAAATAACTGCCTCTAACAACCTTCTTCATAAATCAAGACAAGTGGCGCTCGACATGTCTTCATTGCTCCAACGTGTTCCACTTGTCATCTCTTAAAACTGGATGAGAACAAAGTTCCATCCTTTATTCAAATTCAAACTTCAAATCGAAGACACCATCAGTAGCGTCCTCGTCGAATTACATTTTCAAACATAGAAAATCTTCCTAAGTCCAACCAACTCTTCCTTCTTGCACAAGGGTAAATTCGACTTGACTTCCATAATTACACTCCCCTGTCGAAGTCCATCATAACTTCACATAAATTCTATTTCCTTTATTTATTCCACTAATTTAAACCAGGCGTCAAAATTATGAGCTAACAAACTGCCCCCCAAAAATGTCATTTTCGATATCAAATGAAGAAAAAAACATTTTTTGACAACACAATTCGACTTCACAAATTGTTCATGTACCTCAGCACAATTATGACGTCACAGTCATCATGACACTTTTTCTGAAACGTCTCCACAATCCCACACAAGAATCTTTCATAATCATCACGTTTCCTTGATCCTATGAGATAGTGGGGGGTAGGCTTTAACTACCACCGTCCCACGGTAAGCTCTTGGAAGGACACACGTCCCACTCACTTCTCAACCATAAATGCTGATTTGAGAACCGCTTACAATTCAGCCTCTATAAATAGGTCATTTCTCTTCTTTTCTACTTTTTCGCTTTCCTAAACTTTTCAAAAACACTCTCCAACTTCTTCATCTTCTCCACTTAAGAAACCCAGTTTCTCAAATCACCTTCAACTTCCAGCAACAATGGCATCATCAACCAAAGCTACTAAAGAATCTACCAAAAATGTGAAGGATCCCAAGACGCTTTCAAGCCTTCCTCCTTTTAACACGATTCCAGGCCCAACCATGGTGGGAAATCAACAATACGTTCCTGAACCGCTTTCTGAAGAACAACGAAGGATCTACAAATCCCCGGTACTTGTCCCTATTTCTGTTGCTGGTAAACCTTATGCTTTGCTAGGACCATTAAACTTAGGTAATTTTTTCCTACTTACCACAAGTACAAGCCTATAGCTCATGATAAGAAACCCAGGGCTAGTAACGAAAACCTTAACCCTGCCAATCAAAGCAATCCTTCGCTGATGAAACCATTGACCTAAGATATATGAACAATGACTTTAGGGTATTTCGATCAAGTCCCTCATTTAAGGATCCCTCTGACTACTTAAGCTAGTTAGAAAAACTAGAAAAGACCAAGTCCCAAGTCTGGAAATATATGGGCATCATTGACCTAATCCAATTGTCGAAAGTAGGACCCGAGTATTGTTCGACCATGCTAGTCTCCTCCCTGTACTTTTGGGATAGTACCCACCATACTTTCCATCTTCCTTATGGAATGATGTCACCAACCCTTTTCGACATAGCTGCCATCACGGGGCTTAAACCTAATGGTAACACTTATGATCCAAATTACCAGGCAGACGACACTATTGGTTTTTCGACTTCTAGACCTGCTTATTCTACCCATATTGCACATTACCATGATAAAACAACTGACGAAGTTTCTGAGGTAGAACATATAGCTTTCCTTGTTTTATGGTTGTCCCGCTGTGTCTTCTGCTCGAAGTCACTTCAGGTGGCCATGAAGTATATGACCATGGCTAACCTACTCCATTCTGGCCATGACTTATGCTTGAGTGAAATGATTCAGGCGAATCTTTATGAGTCCATGGGTGAAGGTGTCACCCAACTCAAATGCCTCAGAGACAAAGGGAACCTCCTCCTTTCTGGCCTCTTCTGGCTGTTGCAGCTATGGCTGAATGCTTCCTTCGAAACATGCCTCCCCATCAAGAACCCTATTAACGCAGATGCGGATGAACTGAGGAATATGAGAGTCAAAAGGACGCGATTAGCCATGTTAACCCCTAGCGACGAAGGATGTCACCTCCAGCAGACCTTCACCAAATACCTGATGATGTTTGCCAAGCGTTATGATTTTACGTCGAACATGGCTCCTTTTGCTGCAAGAAGACATGGTCCTGAATGGTTCACTAGGCCATTCTCAGTGTAACGCCCCGATTTGTTCAATTCTATTTATTTATTTCATTTATGTGAATTTTGAGAAATGTGTGAATTTATTGTATTTTACCTGCTAATTGAGTTAATTGGTTAATTTCTCTGATAGGTAAATATTTGCAATAAATTATAATTTCTTTTCAACTTTATTTCCCGAAATATATTTCATCGGTATGTTTATGTTTTATCGCATTTTGAGAGCGTTTGGGAGATATTTGAGCTGAGGGGTATTTTGGTCTTTTTGGGGTTAGATATTTTGAATAAATAGTAAGTGGAGAGAAAAAGAGAGAAAAGAAAGGAAGAGAAAGAAAAGGAAAAGAAAGAAAAGAGAGAAGAGGAAAAAAAGGAGAAAGAGGAAAACTCGGGAAAGCTCCGTTTCAAGCACGATTAATCGGGTAAGGGTGAGAAGTTTCAATTATATCTTGCTTGTGTATGTATATGTGTATGTTTTCTTGGATTGTTTTGGATATTTTCTTATAGTTTTCATTCTAGGTTGAAATGAGAAAAAAGAATAGAAATCGATGTTTTTACGGATGAAAGTCGGAATAAATCGCGTAGTAGAGTCGAGTGATGTTGGGTCATGATTTAGCGTGATCGTTTGATTGAATCGAGTTGAATTTGTAACTTTTGAGTTTTTGATATATATATCGATGTTTTTGTGCAAATTGATGTTGTGATCGAGTAAAAGTGTTTGGATATGTCTGGTAATATTGGCATAGGTTGATATTTAATCGGTGAATGGTTGTTGGTGTGTTTTCGAGTGGTTTTGATCGAGTTTGGAATCGGGTTAAATTGATAAAACTATGTTTCAAAATATTTCAAAAATGGAAAATGTGTTGGATGGCTTTTTAATGGTGAAAATATTGTAGTATGTTGAATTCTGAGATCGCAGCTTTTTACGGAATCGAAATCGGAGGTCCGGAAGGCATTTAACGACCGAAAACTGAGTTTTTAGCAAAATCTGCGCATTCATGCGCTAACCCCCAGAATCATGCGCTAACCACCAGGTTTATGTGCTAACCCGGGAGAAATTTCCAGGATCATGCGCTGACCCCCAGCGTCATGCGTCGACGCATGATCACAGAATTTTCCAAAATGTCCGATTTTGTTTTCTTCATAACTTTTGAACCGTAAGTCCGTTTTGACCCCCGTTCGAAGCGTTGGAAAGCTAATGAAAAGTTCTTTCTATTAAAAATGATTTGGAGGGTAAAATATGATTTAATTAATTCGTGTTTTTGGAAAAATAGTCGGGTTGTCGGGTTTTTATCGCGTACAATGTGTGCGATTGATGTGTTATCATGCTATATGCTTTTGATATGTAATGTCTAGCTTGTGCGCTGTTATATGATGTGAATATACATGATGGAATGTTGTGATGATGGTTTGTGGCCTTATGGTAAAAATGTGCATTATTTTGGATTAGACTTTGATGCGTGATTAATGATGTTGTTGTGTGGTAAAATACATTGTGTGACTGAATATCAATGTATGTTGTTATGATGTGCTGTGGGTAGCCTTTGTGGTGTGAATCCCTTGTGGAAGTACTTGTGATTGTATGATTGTTGTGGTTTGTGGATTATGAGGAAATGCATTGTTTATGTGAAGTTCAATGTGTGTTATTTGGTGGCCTTATGGCAAGTATATGCATTGTTTGAATTGTTTTCAATGCATGAATATTGATGATGAGATAATTCACATTGTTGAATTGTGAATGTATGGAATTGATGAGTTGAAATATATGCATGATTATGGTTGCATATATGTGTGAAGATGCATTTGATTGTCATGAGTTCTTGTGTGTCAAGCATCATGATATGCATCCTGTTGATGTCGTGTGCCCTTGTGGGGTGTGAGCGACGAATCGATTCCAGAGGGAATCTGCTATAACATCGTGAGCCTTAAAAATAAGAGGACTGAAAGCGATCTGATTGGATCGTGATCCTTAAAAATAAGAGGACCTAAAGCGATGGTTATAGACGATCGTGAGCCTTATACCAAGAGGACCGAAAGCGATCGGATTGTGAGCCTTATACAAAGAGGACCGAAAGCAATCCATAAACGTCGTTAGCCTTAAAAATAAGAGGACTGAAAGCGATCTGATTGGATCGTGAGCCTTAAAAATAAGAGGACCGAAAGCGACAGGGAACATCGTTTGCCCGACGGGGTGTTATTAAGTGGTCCTTAGTAACAAGCGATGATTCCAGCAGAGTTCCTGAGTGAACTGGTGATGAGATTTGATGGAGTCGGTACCGCATATGCATTTGCATAGAGTCGTTGTGTCGGTCTCTTTGCATCTGCATGAATTATGATTGCATTGTTTATATGTGGAAAATCATGATTTAATTGATTATGTGTGAGACATTGTGATATGCATTTGTGATAAATGTATAGTGCATGATTAATATGCAATTGGGAATGGAGTAATTATGTGATTGAGCTTGTGATAGCATTTGTGAATTGATGTGCATTCGTGTTAAATGAATTGAATTATGAATGATATGTTTTGTGTATAAACATATGCATTATGTGTGAATATGTGATTATGTGAATATAATCTATATATGCTCTATGTGTTGGCATATGATAATTGTGGTGAGGATAACTATGCATGTGAATTGTTATGTATTTGCATATTATTATGCAATCTTGATTTTAGTTGTTATTTCTCACCCTTCTGTTGTGGTTTGATGCTCTATGAGGCATTGCAGATTAGAGTTGCTGGAGGTCTTTTGTGAGGATTAGCCTCCGTTCTGTTGTCGGTCTTGGTGTCTGCTCTGATACGTAGCACGGGAGTCAGGGAACGATTATATATATATATATATATATATATACATTTGTTGAATGTATTTCGTAGTACTTTTGTGTGTATAGTTGATGTTCTAAAATGATTTATTTTGTAAAACAAGTCGGTTATGGATCTTTCCGCTTTATTCCATAATTGACCTTTCCCTTTAGATGGAAAAAGTTTCCCGTTAATGATTTTCTCTATTATGTGTTATGTATCAAATAATTGAGCAGGGATTGTGTTTTCTTACTTTAAAATGTGGCATCCTTGTTTCTGTCGGAAAAATAAATTTTTAGTTACTCTGATTTATTTATGTATTATTTATTCGCGATGGGAATTGGGGTGTTACACTCAGCTCCATTGAAAACCCAAGAAGAAAGAATCCCTTGCCATCTTGGAAGCTTTCTTAACTCCTATGGTGTTAACCCTCAGGCTTAACCTGTCGAAAAGTCAGGTTACCCTTATTGCTTATGAACCAAATCGTGTCGCTCGACAGTTTGGCTTGATCCAAATTCTACCAAAACCCATATATGAGAAAAAGAACGCCCTTCTCCTCTACAATGAAATTCACACTGAGGCTGTGACCATCAAGCAAATAGCTCGTTATGCTGGCCAGACACAACTCATTCATGTTGCTTTCGAACCAAATTTCCTCTGCACCCCGCAGTTTGACAAGTGGTGGAAAGAGTACTAAGCTGAAGAATTTTTCGATGTTGCTGCCTTTACTCAGCATCTTAACAAGGCTTTCCTGTCTGTGCAGGAGAAAATCAAGAAAGGTACTTCGACTCATATTAAGAAAATCCAAGCATTCCAAAAGTATTTCGAAATTGCCTATAGGCCTGATGATCTTAGTCGAACCGTCTGCGAAGCAGCCGTTACTTTAAAAGAGAATTTTTTAAAGAAAATGGAGAACTTAAAGCTACCTTCGTTTGTTCCTCTTGAGAAACCGTACAAAACATCTTTTAACATGTATCCTCCTAAATTCCCTCGACTGTCAAATGCTGACTTTGGTGTGGCTTTTAGCCCTCCATTCCCAAACTGGTTCGTCTGTGGGGATTTTCTAAAAATATTTCTCCAGGAATCACAAAAACGTTCCCAGCGGGTGGTTGCGACTAAGCATACATTAGACAGTTTCATAGGACACCTTCATATTGGCATCAAAGATGTTCGCATCGAGTCTGAAATATATGAAGGTGTGGAATGAGAGGTGTTTCGACCCAACCTTTTTCGAATATTTATTTTTGGGTTAAATATACAAAACCCACTGTGATGTTAGCGACCTCTTTACTTGTAATAACTATTTTGATTTTCTTTCAGCCGTGAAGGTTCCACCCAAAAAACCTGCAGCTAAAAAACCAGTCGAAGTAAAGGAAGAAGGAGGCAGCAAAACAACAACAACAAGGGTAATTTTATTTTACTCATCACTCCTTTGTCGTGTATTGTTATGTTCTTAACACTTCAAATCATTTTCTTAGGGAAATCGAAAACCACCACCAACTCCACAAAAAAGCAAACTCAAAGAACCTGAAGTCCAAGTGATTAAATCCGATAATAATGATTTGTCTCCCACCATAGAACAACCCCACAAACGAAGGAAAAAGCAACTAAAGATGCCTGAGGATCTAGCCCAAAATCAGACGAAGGTTACCAAAGTTTCGACGAAGAAACCTACTACTCTCAGGATATTGGAACCCAACCCTGAGGACTTATCGACGAAAGTTGCAGAGCAGCTCGAAAGTGATAACTCCAGTCCTGGAGCTGAGGGCTCCTAGGTACAACAAATATACCAACTTAGTATTTTATTCAGTTACTTTATCTCTTCGACTTATAAACTTTTGATGTTATCATCAGGACGCTGCAGGTGCTCATAAGCCACCGCCGGCTAAATCTACTGAAACACCAGTCTTTCTCAACAGTGATGGTGATCCCACTTATCATCCCACTTCTGCAAAAGACTCAGAAAAGAGCTCGATGAGTGAGATAAACCAAACAGTCGAGGAACAACGCGAGACTTCCCCACCCAAGACTAACACTCAACATTCCCACACTAGCGGCTCCGAGCATGAGGATAAACAAGAAAAAGAAACCCAGGCTGAGGTAACCAAGGATGATGTGGAAATGGAGCATACTAAAGGAAATGTCGAAGGTGAATCTGAAGATGGCTCCCGCAAGGTCAAAAATCTAGGCTCAGCTGGCCAAGACCAAGATGACGAAATGGAAGAAGAAGAGGATCACTCTCTATTCCAATACCACCCTGCACCTGCAATCCACCATCATTCCAACAAGTGATGCTGCTCATGAGAACAGGAAGGCTTCGACTGAAACAACTGCGACTCTTTCTTCAGAGGAACTAGCAGCCTTGAGCAGAGCAACCCTCTATAAAATCTGAAAGCTATGATCAGCTCCAGAGGAAGTTCATCTGAGAAATGCCCCAGTTCCTCTTTAGCATCAGGCGGTGAGTCTGCGAGAAAACCCATGGATGATGTACTCTTAAAGATTAAGGAAAAAATATTTAAGGTTGATTTGTTTTGAACCCTGGAATGCGATCCTACTGCTCAATTTGCCTTGAAACGTCTCCTTAAACAAGTCGACATTTTGACTACTTCTCTTGAAGTTCCAAATGTCATCATGGAGCTAACCTCGATGATCGAACACATCATCTCTGATTTAAATAGAATAAAATAAGCTTTGAGTGAGATTAAAATGTGGTTGGAGCTATAGCAGTTGTATGGGATGCTGCTACCGAATCCACCGCCAGAGTTGCAGAATTGGAAAAGAGCTAAGAGCAATACAGAGCAAAGGTCAAAAGCTATGGTCAGGACATCGCATCTTGGGAAGCAAAAATAAAGGAATTGAAAACCAAGATCTCTAAGGCCAAGGAGCATCAAGCTGAACTTCTAAAGTTCGATGACTCTGAACTGACCAAAGAGATTGAAGTTGGGCTAGAGTACGTCGACATGGCTCAGAAGTTGGAGGCAAGAATAGAAACCCTCAGAACGAACAAATTTGTCTGTGAAAAGCGTCTGTCACTTCAGAAGTCGAAGTATCTCAGCATGAAAGCTTCTCTTCCATTTTAGTTCCAATCTCTTTATTTTGGCTATGCATGATTTTTTTATGCAATAACTTTGAGCCCCTCGTGGCTTTTAATGTAATGACTTGAGTTATTTTGGCAACATATGTTTCCCTTTACCATGAGGCTTCGACCATTTTGTATGCAATTATTCCTTTCCTATTTTTACTTCTTGGAGTGCAGGTTTTTTATTTTTTCAAATACTTCCCATTCACCCTCAGGGTCCTTTTTTCTTCATTTAATTCTTTGATTTCGTATGCACCATTTGAAAAAACTTGTATAATCTGGAAGGGGTCCTCCCAATTAGGGGACCATTTTCCAAAAGTTCTATCTTTTCGATCCATGGGAAGGATCACTTTCCAAACCAAGTCTCCAAGAGAAAATGTTTTAACTTTGACCCTTTTGTTGTACGATTTCTCTATACTCTTTTTCTGCCTTTTCAACAATTCTAAGACACTAAGCCTTTCTTCATCTAAATCAACCAACTCATCCAACATCATGTTCCAATATGATTCATATGGAATCTTATGGTGTCTTTGGATTCTTGTTGATTGTAAGTAGATTTCAACTGGAAAAACCGCATCATGACCGTACGTCAGTCTAAAAGGAGTAGTATTAGTAGCTTCCTTAGGGGAGGTTTGACATGCCCAAAGACTCTCGTCTTATGTCTTATGCCAATTCTTTGGCTTTTTTCGCACATGTTTCTTAATCAAACCAATCTTAACCTTATTCGCTGCTTCGACCTGACCATTGGCTTGTGCATAATAAGGTGTAGATGTCACCAATTTGAAACCCATGTCCTTAGCAAATTCTTGCACTTTTCGACCAGTAAACATAAATCTTTGATCCGTTGTAATAGTCTCTAGGATTCCAAACCTATAGATAATATGCTTTTGGACGAATTCGATTACAGCGTCTTGATCCACATTCGCCAGTGGTATGACTTTGATCCATTTTGTGAAATAATCGATGCCAACCAAAATATATTTCTGACTTTTGGATGATGTTGGTCGAATTTCTCTAATCAAATCCAAAGCCTAACCTCTAAAGGGCCAAGGTTTCACTATAGAATGCAATTCTCTTGCAGGAACATGTTGTATACCCGCGTGTAATTGGCACTCTTGACAACCTTTAGCAAACTCAATACATTCTTTCAACATGGTAAGCCAATACATCCCTTGTCGATACAATAGCTACTTTATTTTATGGCCTACCTAATGTGCCCCACATGCCCCACTATGGACACTCGAAAGGGCTAAATATGCCTCAGATTCACTAAGACATTTGAGCAAGATTCCCTCTGGAATCTTTTTAAATAATTCATTTCCCAAAAGAACGTAACTTAAAGCTTGATACCTGGTTTTTCGCTTAATAGATGTTGTTGGATTTTGTAAGTACTCTACTATTGGCTTTCTCCAATCTTCATCCATCAGGCTGTCTCTATTCAGTATCTTGAAATTTTCTTTGTCAGCATATCCTAGCTTCGATGTTTCCAGATCTGATGGGGATAATCTGGCTAACACAACCCTTCCTCTGACTTCGATTACATCTTCCAATTTTTCGTATGAAATTTTATACCCAGAGGCAATCTGTTCCAAGTCATTGGCCTCTTGATTCTCAGGTCGAGGGATGTGTCGAATACTAACCATCTCGAATCTTTTCAAGAGTCGATTGGCTATCACGAAGTACATGATAAGATTTTCTTTAACGCACTTGAACTCCTTAGTAATTTGTTTTATGAATAACTCTGAGTCACCCGTTATTTCGACTCGAGTTGCCCCCAATTCCAACAATATCTCAAGTCTGGCTATTAGAGCCTCATATTCAGCCTCATTGTTCGAACAAAGGCCTTCGACTTTATACTTGAATTTTGTTGGAATTTTGTTAGGAGAAATAATTAGGACTCCTATTCTTGTTCCATCTTTATGACTAGAACCGTCGAAGTACAACTTCCAAGGCTCCAGTTCAAGGTAGTTTAATGAATTCTCAGTTATAGAGTGGTCGACTATAAATTCGGCTACCACTTGTCCCTTAACAGCCTTTAAAGGCATATGGGTTAAGGAATACTCAGTTAAAGCTAATGTCCATTTACCAATTCGACTATGTAAGATCGGTTTAGACAACATATATTTTATAACATCAAAATGAGTTAAAACAAAAACATCCGCTGGTTTTATATAATGCTTTAACTTCGTACACGAGAAATACAAACATAAGCATAATTTTTCGACTATGCTATACCTAGTTTAGGCATCATTCAAGACCCTACTAAGGTAGTAAATGGTTCTTTCGACGCCATTTTCATCCTTTTGAGGCACATGCTCCCTAAAGTCTTGTCCGACGCAGATGTATACAACCTCATACTTCTATTTCTACAAGGTGGCATCAGAATTGGAGGGTGCATTCGTGTCTATTAAATAAAACTAAAAAATAAGTACAGAAAATAATTGATATTTAGTCTTGGTGCATTCGTGTCTACTTTATAATACAACTAAAATAATAAAATATTTAATAGTTAGCCTCGGCGCAACCGTGTCTATAAAATCAATTAATAAAATAATCAATATTTAGCCTCGGTGGCGCCGTGTCTATGTTATAATAAAAAATAAATAAATAATATTAAATAGTTAGCCTCGGTGTATCAGTGTCTATTATATAAAATTAAAAATAATCAAATAAAATAATCAAAATTTAGCCTCGGTGTATCCGTGTCTACTTAATAATAAAAATAAAACTTAATCTTTAGCCTCGAGTCATCCGTGTCTATTAGATAAAATAAAAATTGTTGAAAAATAATTAAATATTAGCCTCACTTATTCCGTGTCTAATATATAAAAAATAATAATAATGTGAAAAATAGAAAATATCTAGCCTCGGCGTAGCCGTGGCTAAAGAATTAAATAAAAATAATAGTAAATTGTAACTATAAAATGCTTTTTTACGTTAAAATAACGTGGGTTTGGCCGAGGCTACCTAGCTTCGGTGTCGGTGGCCGAGGCTAAATTCGCAGCTAAAATGCAGTTTTCTAGTAGTGTGGCGGGATGAATAGGCTGAAGGAGATTGAGTGGAATTTTGGAGGCTTTTGTTGAGATGTTGTTGGTTGATGATTTATGGAGTTGCTGTTGTTTTATTTCTCTGTTTGAATCTCCGCCCCCCTTGTCTCCTCTTCTCTCAACTGTTATAAACATTTGCTTCTTAATTCAAATTTGACCGTTCTGAACTTGTCCTAATGGTGCAGGTTTACGTTGGTGAGCAGCTGGGTCTGGGCAAGGCGTACGGTTTGTGCAGAGACGGAAAAGAGACTGAAAAGCTACTGCTATTGTTTTCAAAAGGACCATAATGTATTTCAATTTAACAGACTTAAAGTATTTTATTAAATAGATATTATATTATGGTAGCTGCAAAGTTAGACTTGGTGGTTCACAATTCATGTTTTGAGCTGGGAGAGATGCTCTCTCCTTCTTACCTTGTAATATACCGAAAATAAATAAAAGTAACGTGTTTTCTAATTTGCTTGGACAAAATGATTAAAAAGATTAGATGAACTAATTAAAACTAAATCTATGTTATAATTAAAATTAAAATTAACTGAAAAGATATAAACTAAAATAACTTCAACACTAAATTAAAAACAAAAGAAAATGAAATTAATAAACATTAAACTAATTGACTTTAATTAAAATGTGAACTATATTTAGAATAATTATGTTATAATTAAACTAAAAAAGTAAACTTAGTCAAATTCTAAATAAATTTTAAAATAAGGCAAATTCTAAAATGAAATGGCAAACTGGTTAAAACATGATTAATGCTAAAAAAACTAAGAAAATGCACGAATGGCCGCTCGCAAATGATATGACGATGATCAGACAAATCTGAGGGTAAAAATTTGGGGTGCAACACAATGTATATCAATTCCTAGAATTGATCTTCTCTATCAATTAGGCAATTCTTAATATGTAGTACAACTGCTAAATGATTTACGTAGTTGAAACTATTTGAAAATCTAATAAAATTGATGTGCAAAAGTTTCAACAAAAAGTTATGTCAAGAACACTTGATTTTGAAAATGAGAGAATATAAGTTTTGAATTTCTATGAAAGAGAGATGTTTTCAAAATATAATTTGCATGGTTTATATAGTGCCTTAACACCTTTCTAAAAGTGTACAAATACATTAAAAGATGCCATGGATCAAAAAGGCTTTCAAAAATCTGTTTGCATCATAATTTTCATGAAAAAGTGCCATTGGTTTAGTGATAATCGGATACCCTATATGGTGTAACCGATTACACCTGACACATTTTCAAAAATTAAAGTATTTTTTCATATTGAGAAAATGGTGCAAATTGTGGCGGTTTTAAAGTGCTATTACGGCGGTTAGAAATGCTACAATTTAACAAAAACATAATTGTTAATTTAAAAATCATTTTAAAAGATGTATGAAAGGTTTAAGATGAATATGCATTGTTTTTATGAGTAATTAAGATATATATACTTGAATTGTAATGAATATTCATCCATCTTGATTCTTCCATTTATTTTCCAAAGTTTTTCATGAAAATTTGAACTTGATTGCTCTAGTCTTCAAACTTTGACTCTTATTTTTGTTGATGTCTTTGTCTTCATCAAAACTATAACCAAGGAGAAGAATCACTCTTCTTCACATTCTCCCCCTTTTTGATGATGACAAACCATTCTTTGAAATTTAACTTGTGCGTCAATGAGTTGCTTAAATATGTGACTTTTTGAAATGTTGAGTAGCAACTAAAATCTCCCCCTTCCTTTTGCGATTCAAGGCTTTTTCCCCTGAAAGAATTATGAACAAGAACAAATACAATACCTACTATTTCTTCCCCTTTTGACATCATAAAAAAGAAGATAAAATAGAATAAAGTACAAAGCAAGGTGATAACATAGGAAGAATATATTTATAATTGAAAATTAATAGCATAAAATTAGATACTTATATCATTCATATGGATTTGATGTTAAAGTTGATATCAATGTTGATACTTATTCAAAACATCTTTTCAATCAATGAAACTTTTAGAAACTACCATATCATATAATCTTGTGTCTTGAAGGATCAATCTTAATTTGACAATGCTTTCATATGACCTTCAAGTACCTACAAAACATTTAGTTACATCTAGGTACCCAATTTTCTTTGGGTCCTTTTGGGTTAGATACCTTCCTCGCCCACACATACTCACTACAAGGAATACCATAATTTATTATGCAACAAGCATTAGTAGTATGGCCTTTTGCTTTACAATAGAAACGTATGTCAAAAAATATATTTCTTATTATAAAACCTTTTATGATGATTTATAAAATGTTATTTCTTTGACTCTAAAATTTTGAATTCATTTTCATATTTCATAATTACTTGGTTTAATTCAACAATCTTAGACTCAAGAGATGAACAATTATTCCATGCTGAATTTTTTATTAAGTCTAACTCCGCTTGAGTGTTATTAGCCTTACTTTCTAGGTTTAAAATAATTTTCTTTTGACTTGAACATTTTCTAGAAATTTTCAAAAGTTCATCATATAATTCATGAAAAACACTTTGTAATTCATCATAAGATGGAATATCATCAGTTTCGGAATCACTAACCTCATATTCTTCATCACTTGAATGATGTGAGACCATAAATGCCTTGCATGCATGATCTTCATCTGAAGATGAACTTATTTCATTGTCATTCCATGCTACATATGCTTTCTTTTCCTTTTTGTGATTCTTGTTTTTGAATTTTTCTTTCTTTTCAAGTGTAGGACATTCACTCGAGACATGTCCCCTTTTTCCACATTCAAAACATGTAACTCTCCTTGTTGGATTCCTCCTCTTGATTGCTATCATGAAATTTGACTCTTGTCTTTAATACAACATCTTTTGAATCTTTTACTTGTATTTCATGTTGCTCTAATCTTTCAAGTTTTATTTCATGTTCTTGAAGTTTTATGAAAAAGGAAGCGGACGTCATGGTAGAAAAAATCTTCTTTTCTGATATCACTGTCACCTTTGGTTGTCATTCCCTGGTTAAAGACCTAAGAACTTTAAGATTTAATTCATCATTAGTAAAATTCGTACCAAGAGAAATCAGGTGATTGGTTAAGTGAAAAATCTCTTTTGTAGAGCAAGGATTGATTCTCTGGGTTACATTCTAAATAACTCGTACTCTTGACTCAATGTATTAAATCTTGATCTCTTTACTTCAGCGGTTCCTTCGTGAGTTTCCACCAATGTATGCCATATTTATTTTGCTGTTGTACATTGAGAGACACGAAAGAATTCATCCATGCTAAGTGCACTTTGAAGTATGTTAATTGCTTTTTTGTCGTAGAGTACCTTTTTCTTATCATCTTCATTCCATGAATTTTTAATCTTTTTTGTCTTAACGCCATCGACAACACTAGTAGGAATAAATGGACCATATTGTACAGCATCCCAAATATCTTCTCCTTGTGCTTCTAGATGTGCCTTCATACAAATTTTCCAAAAATGAAATTATTCACCATAGAACAATGGAGGCTTGTTATTAATTCCACCATCTCTGAACACCAGGTTTGCGGCAGCCATTCCGGATCACAAGACCAAAACACTTGAACCTGCTCTGATACCAATGGTAAGTTTATGTGCGGTCTCTAAGAGGGGGTGAATTAGATTTATTGGACTTTTCTCAATCTGAAGCGTTAGCACTGGTCTTGTAATTTTTCAAAAATGATATGAAAGTAAATATGTTGAAACATAAATGCAGAAAGTAAATGACACAACGATATATCCTGGTTCCCCTCACAATCCAAGAGTACTCCAGTCCCCTCACTCCCCGTGAGAGATTTTCCACTATGTCAGATCTTTGTAAAAGTCTTCCACCAAGACCTATCCTACAATCTTATAACATAAGAAACACAGTCAATAAGGACAATCCCCTTATGATCATTACAAAGTGCAACAAGAGAGCAATCCTCCCTTATTCACTCTCTTGCTTCAAACGATCCTTGACAGCTAGGAAATCACAACAATCTGAATTTTTACAAGTGTTTGAAGTTGTATAACAATGTATATCAATTCCTAGAAATGATCTTCTCTATCAAGTAGGCAATTCTTAATATGTAGTATAAGTGCTACATGATTTATTAAGTTGAAACTATTTGAAAATGTAATGAAATTGATGTGCAAATGTTTCAACAAAAAGTTATGTCAAGAACACTTGATTTTGAAAATGAGAGAATATAAGTTTTGAATTGCTATGAAAGAGAGATGTTTTCAAAATATGATTTACATGGTTTATATGTTCCTTAACACCTTTCTAAGAGTGTACAAATACAGGAAAAGATGCCATGGTTCAAAAAGTCTTTCAAAAATATGTTTGCATCATAATTTTCATGAAAAAGTGCCATTGGTTCAGTGATAATCGATTATCATATATGGTGGAACCGATTACACGTGACACATTTTCAAAAATTAAAGTATTTTTACATTTTGAGAAAATGGTGCAAATTGTGGTGGTTTAAAAGTGTCATTACGGCGGTTTGAAATGCTACAATTGATCAAATACAGAATAGGTAATTTAAAAATCATTTTAAAAGATGCATGCAAGGTTTAAGATGAATATGCATTATTTTTATGAGTAATTAAGATATATATACTTGAATTGTAATGCATATTCAACCATCTTGATTCTTCCATTTATTTTCTAAAGCTTTTCATGAAAATTTGAACTTGATTGCTCTAGTCTTCAAACTTTGACTCTTCTTTTTGTTGATGTGTTTGTCTTCATCAAAACTATAACCAAGGACAAGAATAACTCTTCTTCACACTTTGGAGTTTCCAAGAGCAGTCTCATCTTCCTCCTTGGTCCAGTTCTCTTCTGGCTTCAAAATCTCATTTCCATCTTTATCTTTAACCACAGCTTGCTCCCAACCCTTGATGATAGTCTTCCAAGTTTTGTTATCCATAGATTTTAAGAAAGCCACCATACGTGCCTTCCAATAGTCATAGTTAGTGCCATCTAAGACTGAGGGCTTGTTAACATTTCCTCCTCATTCCTTGTCCATAGTACCAGAATACAAACTTCCCGGAGCTCACCCAAAAATAAAACAGGGTGACCTGCTCTGATGCCAATTGAAATTTTGGCACACAGATATCAGATGTCGAGACATATGTCATAACACTACAACAAAAACAGCTTGATCACACAAATAAAAATGCAAAAACTTAAATGACAGAAAAGTAAAAATAACACCAGAAATTGTTAACCCAATTCGGTGCAACTCACCTACATCTGGGGACTTCCAAGTTAGGAAGAAAATTAACTATGATAGTATTAGTTCAAAGCTAAACTCTCCCATTTACAACTTCTCGCCTAATCCCTACCTTGTGCAACTTCTATCTAGACACCCTCTAGATATGAGACCCCCTTCTACCTTCCTAATCAATTACAATCTCAGTGACAATTCAACAACTATCACAAATAGAAGTACCAACCCTTCCAAGTACAATACTCGATTTTGCTTAAAAGTTTCAACCAAGAACAATACATTCTTGCTTAAAAGCTTTAGAGTGGACAATTAACAATGAACAATCAGTCTACCTTAATGCATCAAAAGATACATGAGTGACACACAATTAACACGCACTAAACCCTAAAGACCAACCAAAACAAAGCTAATCCTTATTCTCCAAATTCTGCACTTTCTTTAGGTTTAGAGACTCCTTTAAACGCATCACAACTGGTTTAACATTTTGCTAATACTATGTTGTTTTACAAAAATGCAGCCAATCCAAAAATCACAGAACTTACATTTTTTTTTAACAAATATATATTTATTTTTATATTTATTTTAACAATGAGCTTCTCAACTTTATGTTAGGCTATTAGTGACCCAACATTTAAAAATTAGAAATTAAAAAAGTTAGGAAAATTTTGATATTCATTTAATTATCATTATATGTCTATGTGTATGTTTTCATATTATACTAAATTTAGTTGTTGAATGCTGGTCCAATTCTTACCAATTTAAAATTCGAACCGTTTTTAATTATCTCGTATTTTTTTTTTTCATTTATTCATGACATTAAAGAAATATGAGTTTCAGACATTTGGTAACTAAGCTTTAAAAGAAATCATTTTTGTTCTCTTTTTCAATCAAAATCAGATGAAAAAGGGGTTGATAGCATTATTGTTTTTAATCCTTGTACTAGTATTGATTAATTGTGGCTGAAAATGAGGTGTTAGTTAGGTGAGTGCTAATTTAAGAATTTTCTCCCTTTCTAACTACAGACAAAACATAGGATAAAGAAATGGTACCCACTACGTTGAAGAAGCAGTACACAAACAAATTAGTCACTAGCAAATTGAAGCTTCTTCGTTTTTTCCTTCCTCCATTTAGCACATCGAACTTTCATTTCATTCAACGGAGTATGGTGCAAAGTTAATCTGTGCTCTACTCATCAACAACAATAACGCTCAAGATTGTTTCATTGATCTTGCAGGTAAATTTCAATTTATATATATTCACCGCTTTTCATTATTGTTCTTCATTTAAATTGATACTGGTGTACTCCTTCTTCAACTATTAAGATACTGGCGAATAATTTGACTGAATTCAATTGTTTTCTGGTAAATTATTCATGCTACAAATTCATGTTTCATTATGAAATGTAGGCTTGGTTGTTATCTGAATCTAAACCTTGATTATGATTACTTTGGTTCTCAAACAATACTCTCGTGTCGGAAACATGCTTGGAAATTATTCAAAGAACAAAAGTCCATCCAAGAAAAAATATCCTGCATTTATAGAAGGGTTATGCCGTCAATTTTCCTTGGAAGACCTTAGGAAATCAACCAATAACTTTGACGATGAACGAATAATTGGAGAAACAGAATTCAGTATAGCGTACAAAGGTTATCTCAATCATAATGGTGAAACTGATTTTCCAATAGCATTGAAGAGGATGCGAAATACATTCTTTGATGAATGGAAGTTCATGAAGGAAATCGAACTCAACTGCCAGCTGCATCACCCGAATTTGACACCTTTTATAGGATTCTGTGATCACAAGGATGAGAAAATTCTCGTGTATGAATACATGTCCAATGGATCTCTCTATGATCAATTGCGTTTAAGGGACATGGAACCACTCTCATGGAAGAATAGACTTGAAATATGCATTGGAGCTGCAAAAGGACTACACTACCTTCACACTGGAGCAAAGCGCGCGATTTTTCACTGTGACATAAAGCCTCAAAACATTCTCTTAGATAAAAATATGGTACCAAAACTCTCCCATCTTGGATTTTCCCTACAAGAGAAGGTTTCTAAATCAACGCCTAAACCAATTAAAGTCCAGATCCTTATTTTTCGTAATTTCTTTTCTTTTACTTTTAGGGTAAACTCTTAAATTTGTTATTCACTTGTGTTATAAATTATTGCATGTATGATAAATGATTTTGTTGACAGGTACATTTGGTTACGCGGCGCCAGAGTGTGTCCGAACCAATGCTTTCACGGAAAAATGTGATGTTTATTCCTTTGGTATGGTTTTACTCGAAGTAGCATGCACAAATTACAAGAGTAGCATATTTGATAAGATGGTAAAGTTAGAGAGCAGAAACCGATTCTTAGAAGAGTCGATTAATACAGGAAGCTTTTTGGAAAGGTTCCCAGCTGATGAGATTATTGATCCTATTCTATTGAGATCGATTGCACCGCAATGTTTGGAATTGTTCATGGATATCATGCAAAGATGCTTGATGTATGAACCAAATGAAAGACCAACAATGGGTGAGGTTGAGGTTGAACTTGAGCATGCTCTGGCACTGCATGAAGAAGCACTGTAAATAATATATTACGTACTTCTTTGTTTCTTGATGTGCTAACAATATATATGATATACTCATATACTCCAAAAGCCTACGCTTTGTGGAATTAAATAAAAAGTACCTTCTTTGGTTTACAACCAAGCACTAGCACAAATAAACGAACAAGGAAAATAAGAGTGTTTACTAGTGAAGAATTTGAGTATTGGTTTCAACTAGTTGAAATGTGAGACTTTACACTTATAACAAAAACTAGACTAATAATAAACCATACTCCAATTGACAGTAATCCAGCTACGTTGAAAATTGAAATTGCTTATATTTAATATTTAGGTCTAAATACAATATCAGACAGAGCCTTTTGCGTCCCCAAGTTTGAGTACGTTGACTTTCTTAGGGTCGGTCGTCTTGTCATAGGTCATAAGTGCCCATTTCTAATGGTTTTTGGAGCTCTCATGGGATGAAGTAGTTGTCTATTCTTCTGGTGAAGGCATTTAAGAGCGTTGCTTTTCCATCTTCCTTTCAGACTCCTCTAAGGAGGAGGATTGCGTGGTTCTTTGTCCATGTCGAGCAAGAGTTCTTGGTCGTTGATCCTCCCCAGCAAGGCGCAAATGGTTGTATCTCCATTTCTCTATGTCTAGGGAAGCTATCACTGTGATTAGGGTCCAAATCGTCTTGGAGTCTCGGGTATTAGACGCGATGACGGTTTGGATATATCCCTCTCGAAATTGTTCGTTAAGGAGTTCTATAACTAGCGATTGTCTGTTTATTACCACCAATAAATTCCTCATTCTTACGTTCGTTTTACTATCTGCTAACTGGCCTTCCAGGAGTTAGCCGTAAACCATGTCGCTTGCCTCCCCTAGGCGGATCCATCTAGAAAACCTTGGGGGCCTAAAACTCTACTGTTAGTATCTATTTGGATAATTTAAAATTAACGAAACATAATGGAGCATAATGGAATGGAACGGAATATAAAATTTATTTTATTGTTTGAATATTTTAAGATGGGGTGGAGCTAATATCCCATTCTCTTATTTGGAAATTAGACGGAACAAAAAATATTTTAATTTTTTATTTTATTTTTACTATTTATTTCAAAAACATTAATATTATTAATCACATTTATTTTATATAAAACAATACAAAATAAATATTTTTATAACAAATCAACAATTTTTTTATAACATATCAAACAATTTATTGATAAAAATATTGTTTTTACTAATTTTTGCTTTTTCAACTAACGTGAGAAAAATATTCTTACTCTCTCGCCTAATATTCAACTAACATGAACAAATATTGACAAAAATTCTAATACATGGTGAATAGTAAATGTGGGATAAGTGGAAATAATATGAACAACTAACGTGATAAATTAAATTATTAATTTTTACTATATTTTTAATTTTTTTCTCTTACAGGAAAATCAAAACAATTCAACCCCACTAATATTCTCTCATACAAATTCAAATCATTTACATTAAAAAGAAATGTAAAGGAAAACAATTATTATGGAATAATGGAAGAATATCACATAAATTAAAATAAGGAATAAGAAGTGTTAATGAGAATAAATATTTGGAGGATAAAATTGTAATTGTGTTATTAATTTCTTTCATTCCATTGGATACACTCCAATTTGGATGGAATGAAAAATAAGTTAAAAGAGTGGTATTGGATGGAATGGGTTCCATCACATTCCACTCCATTCCATTCATTTTTTGTAAAACCAAAAAATGGAACATAATATCACTTCACTCCATTCCATTCCATCCATTTCCGTCAATCCAAACAGACCCTTAGAGGGGGAGCGAGGTCCTCGAATATTTGATGTTGTCATATCAAACTCTCTAGAAATGAATATAAAGCAGCAGGGTCATCTTCTTGATGCATATTTTCCCTTACGACTGTGCATGCTTAGGATCATGGACAGTTGAAGTTATGAGTCGGTCTTCTCCCACGGTTCTCCATCCCTTAAGTATTCTGACAATATGTTTGAAACATTATTTACGTACACCCAAAAACGATGTCAATTCTTCTTCTAGTTAAAAAGCTTCTTCTAAGAATTGTCTGGGTCTTGACTACTTAAAGAGTAGTTTTCTACTCGTCCCTTAAAAGTTATAGAAAGAGGATGGGAATGTACTTTCACACACTCCACGACCAAATTCAATGACCATCAGGTATGAGAGGTCAAAGTTGTTAAGGGAGATTTGTGTTTCTATGTGATTTGATCATCAATTGATGTTAGTAGCCTCCTTTTATAGGTATTCTTATAGGTTTTTATTATCGACCCATATTATTTAATTTCCATCAAGATCGCTTATACTGGCAAGTGATGAGATATAATTTGTTTTGTTATGAGAAAATCCTTCTTTCTCTGCATTTTACTCAAATTGTGCGCTTTATTTAGGGTTGGCCCAATTCTTCTCACTAATCCTAGAATCATCTTTTAGATGGGTGATACTTGTCTCTTGACGTCATTAATTCGATGTCTTTTTGGCCAAAAATATCTCCATCTTGGACCTATGTGACTTGGTGGATCATTTATCCATCGAGTCATCAATTAAGGCAGAGACTGGATATAATTATTCTCAAATGAGCTATTTGCTAGGATCAGAGCAAATAGGAACAATTTTCAACTTTGACTCTTTTGTTTGTAAGCCGCCCCCATTTTTGTATGGGTTTCATCTCCTCAATCGGAGCTCCTCCCCTCCAACATGGAGGTTGTTTTCTCCCTAGTGGAGGTTCCTCCTCTTTTGTGAGCTTTTCTTCTTTCCTTACCATTCCTTTAAACCACTCACCTCTTCTACTCCCATATCTTGTTCCATCACCAACCTCCATCATGGTTCACCCCCTCTCCATCAACAACCACCTAGCTCTCATTGTTATGATCAAGAATGCTCATGTGCTCAAAAGTCCTGAACCATTTGCACTAACAAATGATCCACAGTTGCACGGACATGGAAATCGACCTCCACCGGAGCCTCCACCATTGGGAGATACGAGATCGCTAAGTTATTGTGTTAGTAAATCTGGTATTGGCCTGGTATTGTTATTTTGTACTCTTGTCTGGTTCATATTTGCTTGTTGTTCTTAAGTTTGGTGTTATTTAAGTTTGTAGTCATGATGTTTGTTAAAATGCCCTAAAGAGGTTTGGATGTTGAAAATGTATTTTTGAGTGAAAATCCAACAATGGGTACTGCAAATCTGTTTCTCTTTTCCACTCAACATAGGACTCATTCACACTTGATGAGTTTAACCAAATTCAAGAACCCGTATAATCGAAACGTGCGTGATAAAGCCAAAGATATGATCCGTAACTGGATAGATTTAAAGATTGCGGTTCCTCAACTCACCTATGATATGTGGAAGAGTTTTGCTTGGTTGATTGGATTAAAGAATTGGATTGGTAATGCTCTATTGTTCTTTAAATTTTCAAAGGTTATTGTAGTCCATCTCTTGAATGACTTAGTTATTATTAGTTCTGTTGTTAAAATGTGGATGGGAAATGTCCTAACACATTGTGTTTCATGTTTGTACTGGATCTTTCTTTTCTAATGCAGATGGTATTGTCTATCAAAAAAAACATTACTTAAAAAAAAGTAAGGTTTGATTGAAATGATCATTATGCACTATCTTTTTCAAATTATGAATGTATCCATGTATAGTGAAATTTTTTATAACATGCATTACTTTTTTCAATTAATTTTTTACTATGCACACATTAAGACATAATTTTGTTAGTATCTAGAACCCATTAGGACTACCTTATTCTTATTTTATTATATGTCCTTGCTAATTCCTTTGAGTCTAAAACATTTTCTTTAGTTTTAAACTAAAAAAAACACGCTAACAATTCTAAATATATTATAATTATTTATCTCTTTGAAGCTAGATAATCATTAAAAATAAAATATTAAGTATATTATACTTCTAAGTTTTGGGACTTCTCTAGAACAAACAATGTTTGAAATTTGGGGTGGTGGTCTTAAAGAGAAAATGCTATGAATGAGATAATGAATATATTGAGAAAATGAAGTACCCATTAAAAAAGAAAACAAAACAAAACAAAAGAACTATTTAAAAAAACGAAGAACTCAAAAGGGGAAAAAAAACCGAATCAGTGTCATAAATAAAAGTCTCAAATAGTTTAGGATCAATTCCTGAACGAGTTAATAATGGAAAAAAGAGATGTAAAATTTAAGAAATGGATGATAACGAAGATTCTAATGATTCATTAAAAAAATCAAACTAATTGGACATTATTCTAACCATTCGATTTCATAGTATTTTACTTTTAAAATTATGATAACAAAGCAATGAGAGAACTAGAACACAAAGAACGAAAGAAAAATAGAGAACAATTGCAAAAGATAGTCAATTGCGACACGCCCATTCTTCATAGTGGCGGTGTCCAACTGCAAAGAGTCTTTTGCAATGCGTTAATTCTCTAAGCACTAGAAGATCGTAATGATATGTGGTGTTGTGATTGAAATAGTCTCACCCATAAGTTTATTTTTACGCTCTATAAAACCTATGTCGTTCTTATTGAAGACTCCTAGTATATGGGGGTTGCTTTAGGAGAAGCAAGTTACCTTGTGATTGGATATTCCCAATATATGATGGGTTGTGACGTTGTAACTCTGTGGTATGTAAGACTATGTGGTATGTAAGACTGTGTTTATATTTAAGTGCTATATGTGAGCAATCTTTTAAGTTTTGTATGATAGCAAATTGTGTGATAAATGCATAAATAAATGCCTATGTGTTTGATGTGCATGTTATTGTTGGAAGTGTAATTCAATGTTTTGTCGAAGTCGAAGGTGTATAGGTTTTGGTCGAAGTAGTATATGTTCAGTCAAATAGTTGTTGTACATTGTAAGTCAGTTGTATTCGACAGAGTCGAATATAGCTGATAAAAAGTTTGTGTCGAAATGTAGTTTTGGGCCTGGGCCGTGATGGCTTATATAAAGGGTCTTCTAGTTTGTAATTTGATACTGCTTGATACAGTTTTACACAGTTAATACAATTTCACAATTCTGCAATATAGTTTTCTCTCTCTCTCTCTCTCTCTCTCTCTCTCTCTCTCTCTCTCTCTCGTTTTCTTCTTCTTCTTCTTTACAAATCTCATCTTTCTTGAACCCTAGTTCCAACAAATTGGTATTACAGAGCCCGGTTGCGATTCAGAGAGAATCTAATGGCAAACGGAACAACATCTACGCAATTTCCAGCAAACTTACCGGTTTTCAAAGGTAAGAACTATCAACGGTGGGTGGCGCAGATGAAGGTCATTTTCAGATTTCAAGATGTTGTTGAAATCGTCAATGATGGAATATCGGAATTGGGGGCGGATGCAGATGAGGCGCAGAAGGCTGTGCACAAAGATCAAAGGAAGAAAGATGGCAAAGCACTGTTCTTGATTCACCAGTGTGTGGATCCAAACGTGTTTGAAAATATTATTGAAGAAGAATCAGCAAAAGCAGCTTGGGAAAAGTTAAAGAGCTTGTATGGTGGAGATGAGAAATTGAAAAAGATGAAGTTGCAGACCTTGAGGAAGCAATACGAGATGATTCAGATGAAAGAAGATGAATCAGTTTCGGCATACTTCTCAAGAATCGTGATGTTAACGAACCAGATGAAGGCATGTGGTGAATCACTCACTGATCTGCAAAAGATTGAGAAGGTATTAAGATCTTTAATAGAAGATTTTGATTACTTTGTAGTGACAATAGAAGAGTCCAAGAATCTTTCTGAGATGAAGTTAGAAGAACTTCAAGCTTCTTTAGAGGCTCATGAGATGAGATTGAAGCAAAGGAACTCAGAAAGAGAGAAGGTGACTGAAAAGGCGCTGCAATCAAGATTCACCAAGAAATCTGGAAAAGAGAAATCGAAGCAGTCAAAGAATATTGCTAATGATGAGAAGTCAAGCAAGAAGACTGATTCGACTAAGAAAGACATGAAGGACGTGCAATGTTACAACTGTCAAGGTTTTGGTCACTATGCTCGAGATTGTCGTAGAAGAAAGAAGGCAAAAGCAAAAGATAGTGATGAAGCCCAATATCCACGAGCTAGAGATAGTGATTCTGATGATGTGTTGCTGATGGTCAACACTCAGTCGAACACTGAGCGAACTAACATGTGGTATCTAGATTCAGGATGTAGCAACCACATGACTGGCAATAAAAACTAGTTTACCGACTTAGATGAATCAGTCGAAAAGGTTATAAAGTTTGCAGATGGCAGGCACGTCAAATCAGGTGGTAAAGGAGATATTTCGATTGTCAGAAAGGATGGTCGAAGAGCAACTATCACTGATGTATTGTATGTACCAGCAATGACGAGTAACTTGATAAATGTAGGTCAATTACTTTCAAAAGGCTTCAATATGAAGTTAGAGAAGAATCACATGAAGGTACATAGGGCTGATGGGAAGTTGATAATGAAAGCACCTATGGCAGAAAACAAAACCTTCAAAGTTGAACTCAACACATCAGATCATAAGTGTCTTGCTTCAATGACTGAAGAAGACAAGAATTGGCTATGGCACCACAGGTATGGACATCTAAACTTCAAAAGTTTAGGCATGCTCAACCAGAAAAAAATGGTGTTTGGTTTACCGCAGTTGAAGGAACCAAAGCAGGTATGTGAAGAATGTTGCAAAGCAAAGCAGGCCAGAAAAGCATTCAAGCATGACTTGCCCATGAGATCAAGACAAAAACTGGAGCTAGTTCATTCTGATGTGTGTGGACCTTTTGAAGTTAGGTCAAATGGTGGTAAGCGTTACTTCTTAACTTTCATTAATGAATTCACCAGATATATGTGGATTTATATGATTGAAAGTAAGAATGAAGTATTCACAAAGTTCAAGAAGTTTAAGTTGCTTGTCGAAAAGCAAAGTGGCTGCAAGCTAAAGAAACTAAGAACTGATGGCGGTGGTGAATACACCTCTCGAGAGTTTGCTAGATTTTGTGAAGAGGAAGGTATAGAGCATGAGGTTATTGCACCCTATACACCTCAACATAATGGCATAGCTGAGAGGAAGAATAGAAGTATACTGAATATGACGAGAAGTATGTTGAAGGCGAAAGAGGTGCCAAAGAGATTTTGGGCTGAAGCAGCTTCGACAGCAGTATACATTCTGAATAGATGTCCAACGAAGAAGTTAGTCGAGAAGACTCCTGATGAGGCTTGGACAGGGTCAAAACCAAATGTTAGTCATCTTAGAGTTTTTGGATCAATATGCTTCAGGCATGTACCTGAACAATTGAGAACAAAACTGGATGATCGAAGTCAAGCTATGGTGTTAATAGGTTATCATTCGACTGGTGCATACAAACTATATTCACCAAACGATGATAAACTAGTGATCAGTCGAGATATTCTTGTGGATGAAAGCAAAGGATGAGACTGGAGTCAAACTTTAGTTCGACAGAAGTCAGATACAGTCACAACTGTGTTTAAAGAAGATCAACAGAATGAGGCTTCAACCAGTCAAAGTGAACAGGATAAAGCTTTAACCAGTCGAAATGAAGAACAACCTGAGCAGAATACAAGAAGATCAAATAGAACAAGAACTGAGTCGACAAGATTATCTGGATATGAGAGATTTCCAGACCAAGAAGTTGATGCAGATGGTGACTTAATCGAAGAAGCCATGATGATGGCTGAAGCAGAACCAATTGATTTGGATCAAGCCATGAGTGATTCAAAGTGGTGTGAAGCTATGAAAGAAGAACTCAAAGCTATTGAGAAGAACAAGACCTGGGAGCTTGTCGAAAGATCCAACAAGAAGCCAATTGATGTAAAATGGGTTTACAAGTTGAAACGAAGACCAAATGGTGAGATTTCCAAGTATAAGGCAAGATTAGTGGCTAGAGGTTTTCTGCAGAAATAGGGCATTGACTTCGAAGAGGTTTATGCACCTGTTGCAAGGTTGGAGACAATCAAAATTGTTGTAGCAACAGCTGCTTATCGAGGGTGGAAGATACATCAGTTGGATGTAAAGTCAGCATTTCTGAATGGACCATTAGAAGAAGAGGTCTATGTTACTCAACCACCAGGATTCGACATCAAAGGGCAGGAGTCGAAGGTGTACAGATTAAGGAAGGCTCTCTATGGTTTGAAACAAGCTCCTAGAGCTTGGAATAAACGAATAGATAGTTTTCTGAATGAAGCAGGTTTCATAAAATGTGTCTCTGAACATGGAGTGTATGTGAATGATGTTGACGGTGTCAGTCGAATCATTCTATATCTCTATGTCGATGATTTGTTAATCACAGGAGCAGACGAAGCTGAGATAAAGAAAGTCAAGTCGAAGCTAATGCAAGAGTTTGAAATGTCCGACCTAGGGAAGTTGTCATATTTCTTAGGGGTGGAATTTAAGGACACAGGTGAAGGAATATTTTTACACCAGAAGAAGTATGCTCAAGACATCTTGAAAAGATTCAAGATGAGCAACTATAATACAGCAACCACACCATTAGAAACTGGAGCAAAGTTGAAGTAGGAAACTAATGATGAGTTTGTAAGTGCAACTCTGTACAAACAAATCATTGGTTCCTTGAGATATTTGTGCAACACTAGACCTGATATATGTCAAAGTGTTGGAGTGTTAAGTCGATTTATGGAGAAACCCCAAGAATGTCATCTCATTGCTGTGAAGAGGGTGCTAGATACATAAAGGGAACGATTGATCATGGTGTGTTGATGCCAAGGAAGTCGAAAGATAATACAAATGCAGGAGTCTATGGGTTCACTGATTCTGATTTCAGTGGAGATCAAGACGAAAGGAAGAGTACTGCAGGCTACATCTTCATGATCGAAGGAGCCCCAATATCTTGGAGCTCAAGAAAACAAAGCATTGTAGCTTTGTCCTCATGTGAAGCTGAATATGTAGCAGCATCATATGCTGCGTGCCAGGCAGCATGGATTGAAATGTTGCTTGAAGAACTCAAGATAATGGAATAGAAGAAAGTAAAGTTATTTGTAGACAACAAGTCAGCTATCAACCTGGCGAATCACCCAATGAGCCATGGTCGAAGCAAACACATTGAGAGGAGGTATCATTTCCTGAGAGATCAAGTCAACAAAGGGAAGCTGGAACTGGAGTATTGCAAGACAGAAGTTCAACTAGCTGATATACTCACCAAACCTTTGGGAAGAGTCAGATTCGACGAATTGAAGAGAAGCATCGGGATGAGAAGTCTCGACAACATGAATTAGGGGGTGTGTTGGAAGTGTAATTCAATGTTTTGTCGAAGTCGAAGGTGTATAGGTTTTGGTCGAAGTAGTATATGTTCAGTCGAATAGTTGTTGTACATTGTAAGTCAGCTGTATTCGACAGAGTCGAATATAACTGATAAAGAGTTTGTGTCGAAATGTAGTTTTGGGCCTGGGGCGTGATGGCTTATATAAAGGGTCTTCTAGTTTGTAATTTGATACAGCTTGATACAGTTTTACACAGTTAATACAATTTCACAATTCTGCAATATAGTTTTCTCTCTCTCTCTCTCTCTCTCTCTCGTTTTCTTCTTCTTCTTCTTTACAAATCTCATCTTTCTTGAACCCTAGTTCCAACAGTTATAAGATTAGTATGCATGTTTAGTTGGTACATACATGTGATTTTATACCTACACTATGTTTGAAAGACAACACAATTGATACATATCTTTATTGAAATCATAAAAACAATTTTCCTTATGTATGTATCGATTCATGTCTGTCTTGCATCGACAAATTCCTCTGTTAAAAACACAAAAACGAGTTTGCTTCAGTATGGATCGATCCATACGAGTTTTGCATCGATACATGCTTCTTTGATGTTTCTGAAAAATTATGCTATGTATCGATTCATTCGTATTATGTATCGATGCATGATTGAATTTACTTTCTGAAATTAAACAAAGTTACAGTATGCATCGATGCATATATCTGTGTGTCGACTCATGTATGTTATATAACTACCATGTATCGACTCATATGAGTTTCGTATCGATACATAAAGCTGTTTCTTGTTTTAACCGTTTCTGTTTCACATATAAGAAGGTTATGATAGTTCAGTTTGTAGTGTGAATTCGTCAGAGTGAAAATTGTGTAATCACAGCAAAAGCAAGTTTGGTGTGCATCAATTTTGGGAGCAGTTTTAGAGACCTGAAAGATACTTTATCTTCATCATCTTCTCAATCACTTTAATTCAAGAACATCAACACCTAATCATTCTTGTTCTTCGGATTAAAGGTTCATCGATATAACGTTCAGTGGTACGATCAAGGATCTAGCTGAGTTGAAGATTTAAAGGGGGTTTCGAGGAAAAACCATCTGGTTTGTCCTTCAAGAACGAGTGTGTTCTTGAGGGTTTGTTAGTCACGTTTGCAGAACATATTCAGCCGCAGCGTAGGGTTTGGAAATTTGGTAATTTCGCAAACAGGTCGTGGAACCGGTGAATTGTTTGTAATTCTTGCAGGGGAAATTCTTGATTAAGCTCAGATCAAGTGAAGGTTCATACAAGAGAAAGATCTTGGGGTTTAGATTTCTGGCTTTGTATTGTAACCTTGTAAACAACGAATTCAACACTATTGATATAACAGGTCTCAATTTCAGTTTGAAATTGAGAGGGAGACGTACCCACACGCGAGGACGAAAGTGGGGAACTTCCTTACCAAATCTCTGCGTATCGTATTCTGTCCTTATCTCTCTTTACGTTTTCAACAATTTTGTGATTCATTTGGTGTATTGTGTCTTAACGTTTCATGATACAATAGTGGTAAGAAAACTTTTATCAAATCACCATTATTGGTAATCATTGAACACATACACGCCAAGTGTTTGACAAAACTGTCAGCTGAGTTTTGTTCATTGGAAATAGTATTTGTATGATAAGTGCATTTGATTCGATCCTAATCTGGTGTTAATAAATCTTTGTCATCCTAATATAAATCCAGCATAAATTTGTGTGTCCGGTTTTCTAGTAGCTGGTCCAGAATAGACGGAAGTCGATTCGGGATCGTAATTTTCCGCTAACTTTCAAAAACTCTGATAAGTATTTTTAAATCCTTGAGTTTCAAGGAGGTGATCTATTCACCCCCCCTCTCGATCACTAGCCACACCGTCTAACAAGTGGTATCAGAGCGCCGGTTCGCTGGTGCTTTGTGGCTACTTGTAACGATATGGATTCTGAACCAAAGGGGGCATATAATAGAGCGCCTGTTTTCAACGGTGAAAATTATGGCTACTGGAAAGACTGCATGCGAGTTCACATAAATTCTGTGGATAGGAATATGTGGGCTGCCATTCAAAATGGTCCTTTTCAAATTACTATGAGAAATGAGGCTGGCGCCATAGTTCCTAAACCAGAAGAGGATTACGATGAGAATGATGAGAAAAAGTGGTCGTGTGATTGGAGAGCTCGAAATATGCTAATTTCAGCACTTGGTGCTGATGAGTATTATCGGGTATCCCATTGCACGACAGCTAAAGAAATGTGGGATGCTTTAGAAATTGCCCATGAGGGTACTACTGAAGTAAAATAGTCCCGTATTAACACACTTAATCAAGAGTTCGAGCTCTTTCGCATGAAACAAGGAGAGTCTATCTCTGACATGCAAAAGAGATTCGTTCATCTCATTAATCGTTTGAATGCACTTGGAAAATCTGTTTCCAATGAAATAGCCACTAATAAAATTTTGAGATGTCTTAGCAGGGAATGGCAACCTAAAGTAACAGCTATTAAGAAAGCCAACGACCTCACGACACTTACGATTACAACTTTATTTGGCAAGCTGGAAGAACATCAGCAAGAACTAGAAAGTCTTGAAATATTTGAGAACAAGAATAAAAACAAAGAGAGTGAGAAGAAGCCAATAGCTCTTGTGGCCTCTAGCTCAAAGTCCTCACAAAAAGAGCAAAGTGACAATGATTCAAGTAGTGACGAAGATTCGGGTGATGAGGAAATGGGACTTTTTGTTAAGAGATATAATAGATTCATTCGAAAGAATGGAATCAAGCATTCCGACAAAAATATCATTAAGTTCCGAAGACAATCTATAGAGTCAAAACAGGAAGAGAATAAGAAGCATAGAGTAAAAGGATCTTGTTTTAATTGTGGTAAATCTGGACATTATAAGACAGAATGTCCTATGAAGAAAAAGGATAAAGGAAAAGCTTCACCAAAAAGGTTCAATAAACAAAGAAGAGCTTATATTGCGTGGGAAAGTGATAGTGATTCATCAAGCTCACAAAGTTCAAATGATAGTGATGAGACAGCAAATATGTGTCTTAGGCTCACACCAAAAATCAGTCCCACCACAAGAAGAAAATCAACGATAAGAAAGTAAGACAAGCCTACTATAGTAATTCTTCTTCTATGTCTTTTTCTGAACTGAAAATAGCTTTTGAAAAACTGCATAACGAAGCTGTAGATGCTTTTAAAAGATTATCTTCCGATAAACAAATTTTTTCTTTCTTGGAAGGTAAAGTATATAAAGCTGAAAAAGATTTAGAAAGTTTGAAAGCTAGTATTGCAGAAAATTCAAAAGATATTAATATTAACGGATGTAGTAAAGTTAGGTATTGTGAAGCTTGTCATATTTGGCAACAGGAGGTTAAAACTCTTAAAGTCAAATTGGAAAAAGCTTTACAACCCAAGGTTACTTATGCCGTTGATTCTAGGTTGTTTAAGAAGTCATTAAATCCACCATATGCAAAATACTCTTTTATTCCAAAGGATTTAATGAACAAACATAAACAAATACATCATCATGGCTTATGTCATTATTGTTGTCGTGCTGGTCATACCATTGAAAAATGCAAGTTTAGGAGATTTCTTGTTCCTAAAGGCATTTATCAATGGAAGCCTAAAGGCAACCATGTTACCACTTACCCACATGGACCCAATGAAAATTGGGTACCTATTTCTCTCTTTTGATATTGTAGGATGAGTGTCTTGCATCCGTAGATAGAAGATGGTTTCTAGACAGCGGGTGCTCAAGGCACGTGGCGGGTGATATATCGCTTTTTATAGACTTCAAAGCAAAGAAGAAGGGATATGTTACTTATGGAGACAATAACAAAGGAGCTATACTTGGCAAAGGTAGTGTAGGTAATCCCTCTACCACTACTATTTCTGATGTCCATCTAGTAGAGGGACTTAAACACAATTTGTTAAGTATTAGTCAATTATGCGACAAGGGTTACAAGGTTTCTTTCACAAAAACTTGCTGCATAATTGAACATACTGAACAGAATATTGTGTTTAAGGGTGTAAGAGTAAACAATATCTATATGCTTGATCTTTTTGATGTATCTTTAACAAGCACTAAGTGTCTAGTTGCCTTGAATGATGATTCTTGGCTTTGGCACAGACGTTTAGCGCATGATAATTTCGATTTGCTTAATAAGGTTGTATCCAAGGATCTAGTAGTCGGTCTTCCAAAAATAAAATTTTCAAAAGACCACCTATGTGACGCGTGCCAAATGGGAAAACAAACAAGGATCTCTTTTAAATCCAAAAATGTAATTTCAACTTCACGACCCCTTGAGCTTCTCCATATGGATCTCTTTGGACCTTCTAGGACAAAGAGTCTAGGTGGAAATTATTATGGTTTCGTAATCGTTGATGACTATTCTAGATTTACTTGGACTATATTCCTTCATAGCAAAGATGAAACTTTTTCCGCTTTTAAGAGTTTTGCAAAACTGTCCCAAACTAAAATGAATTCTAAAATAGTTACAATTCAAAGCGATCATGGAGGTGAATTTCAAAACCACCTCGTTGATATGTACTGTGATAAGTATGGTATTGAGCATAACTTTTCATCTCCTCGAACTCCACAACAGAATGGCGTTGTGGAGCGCAAAAATTGCGTTTTAGAGGAGTTGGCAAGAGCAATGCTAAATGAGGGTGGATTACCAAAATATTTTTGGGCTGATGCAATTTGCACAGCCTGTTATGTTTTAAACAGGATTTTAATTCGTCCTATTTTAAATAAAACCCCTTATGAGCTTTTAAAAGGAAGAAAGCCAAACTTGTCACATCTTCACGTATTCGGTTGTAAGTGTTTTGTTTTGAATAATGGTAAAGAAAAACTTGGAAAGTTTGATGCAAAAGCGGATGAAGGTATCTTTCTTGGATACTCACAATCAAGTAAAGCATATAGAGTGTATAATAAGCGTTTACTTTCTGTTGAAGAATCTGTCCATGTTTCTTTTGATGAGTCTTATCCGAAAAGTGTCGGAAAAGGTATTTCTTTTGATGACGCAGGTGTATCTACAGAAGACATACTCAAAGAAGCTGTTTCGGAAATTGATCAGTCCAAAACAGAAGTCAATGAGGAGGAGGAAGATACCAGTCATGTAAAAGATAAGGAAGAAGGGCAAGCTGAAGTGAATGACCTTCCACCAGCTTGGAGATCTTCAAAAGACCATCCTATTGACAACATTTTGGGAGACATTTCAAAGGGAGTAATGACTCGTTCTAGGATAAGTAATTTCTGTTCTCACTTCGCTTTTGTTTCTCAAGTAGAACCTAAAATTGCCAAAGAGGCCTTGATTGATGAATTTTGGCTAATGGCCATGCAAGAAGAGCTTAATCAATTTCAAAGAAATGACGTTTGGGAACTTGTTCCTCGTCCGCGAGATCATCATATCATAGGTACTAAATGGTTTTTTAGAAATAAGCTTGAAGAAAACGGAGTGATAACTAGGAACAAAGCACGTTTAGTGGCACAAGGGTATAACCAAGAGGAGGGCATAGATTATGAGGAAACTTATGCTCCAGTTGCTCGCCTTGAAGCTATACGTCTCTTGCTTGCTTATGCGTGTTCTAAGAATTTTAAGCTTTATCAAATGGACGTAAAGAGTGCGTTTCTAAACGGTGTCCTAAATGAAGAGGTATACGTCTCACAACCTCCTGGTTTTGAGAATGCTGAATATCCAGATTATGTTTACAAATTAAAACGAGCTTTGTACGGTCTTAAGCAAGCCCCTCGGGTTTGGTATGAAAGACTTAGCAAATTTCTACTTGATCATGGATATTCAAGAGGTAAAGTGGATACCACTCTCTTCATTAAACACAAGGGAAAACACATTCTTTTAGTTCAAGTTTATGTAGACGATATAATTTTTGGTTCAACTAACATACACTTGGTCGAAGAGTTTTCAAATGTTATGCAGGGGGAATTTGAAATGAGTCTTATGGGGGAGCTAAATTACTTCCTCGGTCTCCAAATAAAGCAGCTTGATGAGGGTACAGCTGTGTGTCAAACAAAATACTGCAGAGAGCTGCTCAAGCGCTTTAGAATGAACGATTCAAAATCAATCGACACCCCTATGCCTACCAACGGGAATCTAGATAAAGATGAACACGGTAAGAGTGTAGATGTCAAAAGGTATAGAGGTATGATTGGGTCTCTCTTATATCTTACTGCATCTAGACCTGACATCATGTTTAGTGTTTGTATGTGTGCACGATATCAATACAATCCTAAGGAATCACACTTGAAAGCTGTTAAGCGTATATTTAGATATCTTCATGGAACATCTAAATATGGGCTCTGGTATTCCAAAGGAAGCGATTGTAGCTTAGTAGGTTACTCCGATTCTGATTTTGCTGGCTGCAAATCAGATAGGAAAAGCACTAGTGGTACATGTCACTTATTTTCAAACTCTTTGGTAAGCCGACATAGCAAAAAGCAGGTGTTTGTCGCATTGTCAACTGCTGAGGCTGAGTACGTTGCAGCCGATAGTTGTTGTGCTCAGATTTTGTGGCTGAAGCAACAACTACAAGATTTCGATATTCAACTCAAACATATTCCAATAAAATGTGATAACACAAGTGCTATAAATCTAACTAAGAATCCTGTTTTACACTCACGCACTAAACACATAGAGATTAGGCATCACTTTCTTCACGATCATGTTGAAAAAGAGGACGTTGTATTTGAGCATGTTGATACTAAAAACCAACTTGCTGACATTTTTACTAAACCATTAGCAACGGAACCGTTCTTCAACATTCGTCGTGAATTAGGGATTTTAGATCTCTCTTCATTGATGTCTTAAGCATGTTGGTTCTTATTTATATATGTCTCACTTTGTTTGTTGAGATTTGTTTTTAGACCTCCTTCATACTTCATAAGGTTACATCAACAGAGGTAATATCATTCCTTTCTACATCTCTTTGGAACTATGTGATTTGTGTATGTTAGAACAAATTCCTTAAGATCGTTTATATGTATCCCTTTGCATATGTTGTTTGAACATTAATGTTTGATTTGTGAATTATACTTGGGCATAATTATCATGACATAATTCATATTGCATTGACTTAAAGCTGCTAACAGGTTTCTATACTCAACTGGTACTCAAAAATTAGTTAAAACTTAGTTTAGCATCAGTATGTATCGATGCAACAAGTGCATGTGTCGATACGTTCTAGTTTCCGGTCGATGCATTCGTGCTATGAGTCGATTCATGTTTTTTTTCATTTTTCAAACTTGTTTCAGTATGTGTCGATGCATCCGTGTTTTGTGTCGACACATAGGACATTTTAAAAACAATTAATTTGTGAAATGAATCGATCCATAACCCCTTGTATCGATGCATACTGATTGTTTTACAATAAATGCATTTTAATTCAGTTCTGGATCGACACATCAGCCAAATTTATAGGTTTCATTCATTCACTCTAGACTCTTTCTTCCTCTCATTCCCAAGCGGCTAACCCTAATTTCTTCAAACATCTTCATCTCCTAAACCCTAATTCACCTCCTATCCTTCATTCATCTTAACTCTTCTTCAATTCATCACCATGCCTCCAAGAACCATTCCTGCTAGACAAAGAGGAAGAGGAAAAGGAAAGGAACCTATTGGTACTTCTCATCAGTCTCCACCACCCCCAGAAATTCCTCCTAGTGCGCTAACTCTCCTTCATCCTGCCATTGTTGATGAGTTTGAGGCCTTTTTCAAGACAAGGTTAGTTATGAAACCACATGTCTTTAATAAAACTGATGCTTCTGCTCTGCATCTCAACGATATTGTTGATCTGTTGAATGTGCAAAAGCTTGGTACATTTTTTAGCATAAATGATGATTATCATGAGGACTTTATTCGCATGTTTTATGCTGGTCTACAATCTGGCAGAGGTTATATGTTCAAATGTTTTATTGGGACCAGAACTTATACTTTTGAAGCTGCTGATTGGGACAAAGTGTTTCAAATTCCTTTTGGGTTGCCTGGAATGAAGAACTGGCATGACCAGAGTTTTGATACTGACTTTAAAATAAAGGAATATGTTGCATCCATCTCAAAATTGGATAGACCTCTGGGTGAGGATGAACCACTCATATCTGGTATGATTACAAGCATACCTAGAATCCTTCACTGGATTGTCTCACACATTTTGCGTCCAAGATCCGATGGTCATTCTAGGTTGGGTAGACCAGATATTCATCTTGTGTACCTTCTTCAAAATAAGGTTTCATTGAATTGGCCAAACTACTTTGTGAAACGCATATTTCTTATGCGTAATAGTTCGAAGAATATTACACTTGGATATGCTGCTCAGATTATGAGAATCATAAAATACTGGAATATAGCCATACCTTTAGTACCTCTTATATCTCCCTCTTCTGCTCAAGAGTTCAACACTGCAACTTTATCTCATATGGGATACCGGTGGGATAAGGAGCGTAAATGTTTTTATTTTTTGGAAAGAGGATCCAAAACAAGGGTGTATAATTTTGATGTGCCTTGTGAACAAGTTTTTGTGACTGAAGAACAAATGGATGAAGAAATGAATGATGTCAACGAAGAGAATCAACCTGAAGCAAATGTTAATGCTGGTTGGGGTGATTGGGTGCCACAAAGGTGGTCTCTAACAAATTATGAACCAGGTCCAACTGCTCCTCCGTTCTCTGGTGCTGCTTCTTCTTCAATAGCTCCTGCATATTTGACTCAAATGTTTCAGCAAATGGAGCTTGCTAATCAAGCCCGTCACGAGCAGGCGCTTGCTTGGCATAATCAACAAAATGAGTGGCATAAAGAGCATCGTGAGTGGCATGATGAGCACACACGGATGTATCATAATCAGCATTCTTGGCACATGGACTTGGTTAAATGGCATCAATTTTTTTACAATGAAATGTCTAGTTTTATGGACAATTGCCGTGACAATCCTCGTATCATAGACAGATTCAGAAGCGTTGAAGCTCAGAACCGGTTCAGGAAATATAGTTTCATGGGCCATAATCCTGATGAGATGCCTCCTCCGCCGCCTCCACAAAGTTTCAGAGATCTTGATAGAGCTGATGAGGAGTCCTGTGGAGGCCATAACCCTTTTTAAGCCATCATCATGTCATTTCATTGCATTCCATTTCATACTCATGTTGCTTAAGTTTTTTTGTTATATTGTTCAAACTTTGTATGTTTTGGTATTGCTTATGTAATTCTAAGTACCTTCTTAACAGTTCAATGCTTATTTCTTTTATTTCTGTTTTCTTGTGTTATTTTTGCCCTTTCCGTGTCATTCTTTGTGAGTGATTTTTTTTATGTTAAGCTTCTTTCTTTGTGATTGTTAGCTTCAATATCAATTTTGCTGTTTATTGCTACATCATTCTAGCTTTGTGACTCTTTAAACAGATTGTCTTTTTTTCTTCTTTTTGATGTTGACAAAGGGGGAGAAGAAAGAAAACAAGATGTTGACAGCCATGCACAAACTCAGGGGGAGTGTTCTATCACACATCTTGCAAATTTGCCATCATCAAAAAGGGGGAGTTTGTGAGCAATCTTTTAAGTTTTGTATGATAGAAAATTGTATGATAAATGGATAAATAAATGCCTATGTGTTTGATGTGCATGTTATAAGATTAGTATGCATGTTTAGTTGGTACATACATGTGATTTTATACCTACATTATGTTTGAAAGACAACACAATTGATACATATCTTTATTGAAATCATAAAAACAATTTTCCTTATGTATGTATCGATTCATGTCTGTCTTGCATCGACACATTCCTCTGTTAAAAACACAAAAACGAGTTTGCTTCAGTATGGATCGATCCATACGAGTTTTTCATCGATACATGCTTCTTTGATGTTTCTGAAAAATTATGCTATGTATCGATTCATTCGTATTATGTATCGATGCATGATTGAATTTACTTTCTGAAATTAAACAAAGTTACAGTATGCATCGGTGCATATATCTGTGTGTCGACTCATGTATGTTATATAACTACCATGTATCGACTCATACGAGTTTCGTATCGATACATAAAGCTGTTTCTTGTTTTAACCGTTTCTGTTTCACATATAAGAAGGCTATGACAGTTCAGTTTGTAGTGTGAATTCGTCAGAGTGAAAATTGTGTAATCACAGCAAAAGCAAGTTTGATGTGCATCAATTTTGGGAGCAGTTTTAGAGACCTGAAAGATACTTTATCTTCATCATCTTCTCAATCACTTTAATTCAAGAACATCAACACCTAATCATTCTTGTTCTTCGGATTAAAGGTTCATCGGGATAACGTTCAGTGGTACGATCAAGGATCTAGCTGAGTTGAAGATTCAAAGGGGGTTTCGAGGAAAAACCATCTGGTTTGTCCTTCAAGAACGGGTGTGTTCTTGAGGGTTTGTTAGTCACGTTTGCAGAACATATTCAGCCGCAGCGTAGGGTTTGGAAATTTGGTAATTTCGCAAACAGGTCGTGGAACCGGTGAATTGTTTGTAATTCTTGCAGGGGAAATTCTTGATTAAGCTCAGATCAAGTGAAGGTTCATACAAGAGAAAGATCTTGGGGTTTAGATTTCTGGCTTTGTATTGTAACCTTGTAAACAACGAATTCAACACTATTGATATAACAGGTCTCAATTTCAGTTTGAAATTGAGAGGGAGACGTACCCACACGCGAGGACGAAAGTGGGGAACTTCCTTACCAAATCTCTGCGTATCGTATTCTGTCCTTATCTCTCTTTACGTTTTCAACAATTTTGTGATTCATTTGGTGTATTGTGTCTTAACGTTTCATGATACAATAGTGGTAAGAAAACTTTTATCAAATCACCATTATTGGTAATCATTGAACACATACACGCCAAGTGTTTGACAAAACTGTCAGCTGAGTTTTTGTTCATTGGAAATAGTATTTGTATGATAAGTGCATTTGATTCGATCCTAATCTGGTGTTAATAAATCTTTGTCATCCTAATATAAATCCAGCATAAATTCGTGTGTCCGGTTTTCTAGTAGCTGGTCCAGAATAGACGGAAGTCGATTCGGGATCGTAATTTTCCGCTAACTTTCAAAAACTCTGATAAGTATTTTTAAATCCTTGAGTTTCAAGGAGGTGATCTATTCACCCCCCCCCCCCTCTCGATCACTAGCCACACCGTCTAACACTATAAAACCTTCGCCTTTGGGTTGAAAGTTCCCTATATATGGGGATTCCTTTGGACAAATCGAGTGGACTTTCGATTGGATACTCCGAAAATATAGGGGTTGTGAGGTTGTAATTCAATGTTTTGTAAAAGATGATAATTATACCACATTCATGAGATTTTTCAATTCTAGGGATAAATGATTGAAATAAAACAACTTAATTACTTTTATAAATAGAGATTTATTCATAGTTAGAGAAGTTATGTTTTACAATTTACAAGATTTCAAACACAATGTTAGAACAATGTGTATGATAATAAGGTTCCGTAACAAAGAAAATAAACGCGTAAAAATAAATAACACACGTAATTGTTAACTAAATTTAGTGAAACTTCACCTACTTCTAGTGGGCATTAGTTCAATGGTTCATGCTATCAATACCCTTTCAACCTTCTTCTAGATAAGGAGACATGCTCCTCCTTCCTCAGAACAATATCATTTATTTAAGAACACCTTCATTCTTTTATAATTCAATATAATCGAAAAACTACAAAGTCGTCTTCGAAGTAGGAATTCAAGCAAAGTAAGGATTCCTCCTTAAGATCATTATTTCTTCTTTTACGGATAAGATATGTCATAATTGAGAGAGGGATAAAAAAAATTTTAATTTGTAAGACTAAAAAGTGTCAAGTTTTGAAAGGAATTTATAGGGATGTGGATTTTAATAAGTATCACTTAAAGAAGAAAACTGGCTCAGGCTTATGGAAAGCTATTAACAAGTTTGCTTTCTTTCTGACGAGGAATGGCAGGTGGAATATGTAACGGTCCGTTTTTTAATATTTCCTTTTTCTGTGCTTTTTGGTGTTAATTGGTCGAGTCTTTATTTTTAATTGAGCAATATTTATGTTAATTGCTAATTGGTGTGATTATATGTTATTTTTGCACATTGTGTATTTTTACCGTTTTTGAGAGTTGCGGGGAAAATTGGAATAGGGGGTATTTGACATATTTCATAATAAATAGTATTAGTTAATAATAGTTAGTTTAGATATTTATTAGAAATGTTTAGAATTTTTAAGTTAAGAAAATATAAAAGAAAATAGTTAGTATAAGTTTAGAAAAGTTAGTAAGAATTTCCAAAAGAGAAGAAAAAGAGAGAAGAAGAAAAGAGAAAAGAAAGAAGAAAAGAGAGGAAAACTTGTGAAGGAAGAAACCAATCTCCCGACTTTCTAGAACACGATTAAATCGGGTAAGGGTGCGAAACTCGGTTATTATATCATTGTGTATGATTATATATGTTTTGTGTGGATGTTTTGGATTGGTTTTCCATATGTTTCCGTTTACGCCGTATTGGACGAAATCGTTAGAAACCGATGTTTTTACGGTCGAAAAGTCGTATAAATACATGTGTTGGTTGGTTATATGTATGTGAGTTTCTGTTTTAAAGTCTCATGAAGTTTGGATATGTTTCGGTTAGTTTTCGCTATGTTTCCGTTATTTTGTCCGTTTAGGTCGAATTGTAGGAAGTCGATAGGAACCGATGTTTTCACGGTTAGAATTTGAAATAAATTACGTAGTTGTATCGAGTAAGGTTAGGTCGTCGTATGTCGTGATTTTTATTCGATTTGATGATGTTTGAAAATTCTGGTTTTTGGAAGGTTGAAATTTAATCGAAAAATCGAACGTCGTAGAAATTTCGTTTATGTGTTCTAAAATGTTCTTATGTATTTGGTGGTTGCGCGTATATGTTTGTTTCGGTGAAAATGTTCGATTTAGTCGAGTTTTCGGGCAAAAGGAAAAATGGCAGCAAAGGTGTATTTTGAGAAATTCTGATTTTTGAGAAAAACAGGGCTATGCATCGATACATAAGCTATGTATCGATACGAAATGGATTATGTATCGATACATAACCCTTATGCATCGATACATACTGTGAAAATTGGGAAAAACAGCATTTTCACTACAGCATGTGTCGACACATGCGTGCTATGTATCGATACATGTGGCTTTTTGTATCGATACATAAGCCTATGTATCGATACATACTGTGCTGAACCATGAAAATCTGGTTTTTCGGGGAAACTTCGGAAATTCATATCTCTTGAACCGTAAGGCGGTTTTAACCCTCGTTCGAAGCGTTAGAAAGCTAACGAGATGCTCTTTCTAGGAAAAATAGTTTTGGGGTCTGAACTTGGTCCAATTGGTACAGTTTTTACGAACCGTTTCGTTGTGTCGAGCGTCCGGTTTATGTTTCGCGTTATTTTGAAACATTCATATCTTGTTAACCGTTTATCGTATTTAAGAGTTCTTTATACCGAATCGAAGCTATCGATGAGTACTTGTTGATGATGGTAGAAAATATTTTTTTTGGCCGACTTTTAGCCGACTTTTCCGAGAAACCGTAAAATGGAATTTTTGAGTTATTTTCTATATTGTGCGATAGAATGTGATATGTTATGAGATGGTTTGTGTGATGATTCTTTGATGGTATATTGGTGTTTGTGGCCATTTTGGGCAATTGTGTGCATTACTTTATATGTACTTGAAATGCATGATTTAATGTATGAGCTTTGATTGCCATGGGTCATTATATGACATGCATCATGTGGTAGACATTGTAGATCCCTTTGTGGGTGTAAACAATGCAGTTAGACATTGTAGATCCCTTTGTGGGTGTAAACAATGCATGTTGAATTGTAGATCCCTTATGGGTGTAAGCAATTGTTGTATTGATCGTCTGCCTATTATAAAGGACTAAAAACGATCCATAACGTCGTATGCTTGGTGATAAGTGGTAGCGACGGGGAACATCGTATGCCCGACGGGGAGTTACCCTAAGTAACGAGCGATGATTCCAAGAGATCCTGGGGGACTAATGGTACCGCATGCATAGAGTCGTTGTGTCGGTCTCTGTGCATTTGCATAATTCATTACATGAATGTTTATGTGTTGAATTTTGAGAAGGAATTGTTATGCATTGTGTTAATGTATAGGCTTGTGTGATTGATGTGTGAAATGGGGTTAATATGTCTTGTATTGTTTACAAGTATCATATTTGTATGGTGAGAATAATTGTGCATATTTTGCTAAGTGTTATATAATGATATGCAAGTATATTATAATCCTGTTTCTCACCCTTCTGCTGTTTTATAATGCTCTATGAGGCATTGCAGATTAGACGATGGAGGTCTTTTGCGAAGATTAGTGTCTTCATCTTTTTGTCGTTCCGTCGGCTCTGATATGTAACACGGGTAGTCGGGGTTCGAGTGTAGATGTTTCTTTGGGCTTGTATATAGTGGCTTTGTATGAACATGTATATGACATACTTATCTTTTGTGATGACATCAGTTATGGATGTTCCGCTTTAATTCTATAACTGAATGATGGTATTTTGGAACTGAGTTCCTATGTTTATATGGCTATCAGGTCGTTATATATCTATATGAGCAGGTTGTTTTAGTTCACGTTGGTGTGGCATCTCTGGCTATATCATGATAAATTATTCTTTGCTCTGATGTTTTATTTATAAGAATAGTTTACTCCGATTTTTGTACGGGGTATAGAAGGGGTGTTACATTAAGTGGTATCAGAGCCAATGTTTGGTTTGTCCGACCATGTTGTCGTGTCTGTTGTGTCTTGTTGGTCTGTTGCACTCTGTTGAGTGGTTGTTTAACCATAATTTGCTATCGTTGAGAACGTTCAGATTATGGCTGGAAGAGGTGCTGCTGCTATGACTGCGGCCATGCAAGCTATGGCGCAAGCGATGCAGAATTTACCCAATGCTGCGGCGGACGAGGAGTCGCGTAGTATGGATAAGTTTCAGAAGAATAACCCACCGAGCTTCAAGGGTACTCATGATCCTGAGGGAGCACAAATTTGGCTGAAGAAGATTGAGAAGATCTTCCGTTTCATTAGGTGTTCCGAGGATCAGAAGGTGCAGTTTGGTACTCATATGTTGGAAAAGGAAGCTGAAGACTGGTGGGTGAATGCTTCTCAGAGGTTTGAGGAGGATGAGATAGTGGTTACATGGGCTGTGTTCAAAGATGCTTTTCTGGAGAAGTATTTTCCGGAAGATGAGAGAGGTAAGAAGGAAATTGAATTTCTTGAACTGAAGCAGGATAATTCCTCTGTTGCGGATTATGCTGCTAAGTTTGAGGAACTTGTGAAGTTCTGTCCTAATTATAATACGGCTGGTTCGGAGAGGTCTAAGTGTCTGAAATTTGTGAATGGCTTGAGGCCAGAAATCAAGCAAGGTATCGGTTATCAGGAGATAAGACAGTTTTCAGTGTTGGTGAACAAGAGTCGGATTTTTGATGAGGATAGCAAAGCACGTGCTACTCATTACAAGAATCTGAATGATAAGAAAGGAAAGGGGCAGTTTAGAGGTAGGCCTTATGTGACTTCTGTTGATAGGGGGAAACAGAAGGCTACTTTTGATAGGAAGCCGAGTGGTGGAGGAATGAATTCTTCTGTGAAATGTTACAATTGTGGTGGTTTAGGTCATCGTATATCGGAATGTAAGAGGAATATGAATAATATGAATAGGTGTGCTAATTGTGGGTTGAAGGGTCATGTGGCTGCTGATTGTAGGAGGAATGCAATCAAGTGTTATAATTGTGGGGAGAATGGTCACTATAGTACAAAGTGCACGAAACCAAGACAAGCTCAAGCGGGCGGAAAGGTGTTTGCATTGGCTGGGACTCAAACTACGAATGCAGACCGTTTGATTAAAGGTACATGCTTTATTAATAGTACACCTTTAGTTGCTGTTATCGATACGGGAGCGACTCATTCGTTTATTTCGTCTGAGTGCGCGAAGCGTTTGAATCTTGCGTTAACTTTGATGGGTGCTGAAATGGTTATTGAGACTCCTGCTTCAGGGTCGGTAAATACATCTTTGGTGTGTATGAGTTGTCCTTTAACCATGTATGGTAAAGACTTTGTTATGGATTTAGTATGTTTGCCGTTGGTGGGATTAGACGTGATCTTGGGTATGAACTGGTTGCAATTTAATCGAGTTCATATAGATTGCTATCACAAATTAGTAAGGTTTCCTTCTATGGAAGATGATGAATTTGAGAGTTTCCAATCCACTAAAGAGTTGAAGAAACTTTTAGCGGACGAAGCTCAATTGTTTGGTTTGTTTGCATCATTGTCGGTGGAGAGTAAAGTTGAGCTTGATGTGTTTCCAGTGGTGTGTGAATTTCCAGAAGTATTTTCGGAAGATATTACGGATGTACCGCCGAAAAGAGAAGTTGAATTTTCTATTGATCTAGTTCCGGGTACCAGACCGATTTCGATGGCACCGTATCGTATGTTGGCATCGGAATTGGTAGAATTGAAAAAGCAATTGAATGACTTGTTGGACAAGAAATTTGTAAGGCCAAGTGTTTCTCCTTGGGGTGCTTCGGTATTGTTGGTAAAGAAGAAGGACGGGAGTATGCGGTTATGCATTGATTATCGACAGTTGAACAAAGTGACAATTAAGAACAAATATCCGCTTCCAAGGATCGATGATTTGATGGACCAATTGGTTGGTGCGAATGTTTTTAGCAAGATTGATTTGAGATCAGGATACCACCAGATTCGTGTGAAAGGAGAGGATATTCAAAAGACGGCCTTTAGGACACGGTATGGTCATTACGAATACTCCGTGATGCCATTCGGGGTTTCTAACGCGCCGGGTGTGTTTATGGAATACATGAATCGTATTTTTCATGAACAGTTGGATCGTTTTGTGGTTGTGTTCATCGATGATATTTTGATTTACTCTAAGTCTCAAGAGGAGCATGAAGAGCATTTGAGAATTGTGTTGCAAATTTTGAAAGAGAAACAATTGTATGCTAAGTTGTCAAAATGTGAATTTTGGCTGTCGGAAGTAAGTTTCCTTGGACATGTTATTTCCGGTAGTGGTATTAGTGTTGATCCATCCAAGATAGATGCGGTGATGCAATGGGGGGCTCCTAGGTCGGTTACGGAGATTCGAAGCTTTTTAGGCTTGGCAGGTTATTATCGGAGGTTTATTGAGGGATTTTCGAAATTGGCACTTCCTTTGACGCAATTGACTTGTAAAGGAAAGGCTTTCATTTGGGATATTCATTGTGAAGAGAGTTTCAATGAGCTAAAGAGAAGGTTGACAACGACTCCGATCTTGATTTTGCCTAATCCTAATGAACCATCTGTTGTGTATTGTGATGCTTCATTGACGGGTTTAGGTGGTGTTTTGATGCAAGATGGAAAAGTTGTGGCATATGCTTCTAGACAATTGAGAGTGCATGAAAAGAATTATCCTACGCATGACTTGGAGTTAGCGGCCGTGGTGTTTGTTTTGAAAATATGGAGGCATTATCTTTATGGTGCGAGATTTGAAGTTTTTAGTGATCACAAGAGCTTGAAATATTTATTTGATCAAAAAGAGTTGAACATGAGACAAAGGAGGTGGCTAGAACTTTTAAAGGATTATGATTTTGGTTTGAATTACCATCCGGGTAAGGCAAACGTGGTGGCCGATGCTTTAAGTCGGAGGTTGTTACATATGTCCGCATTGATGATGAAAGAATGGGAACTTTTGGAGGATTTTAGAGACTTGAGTTTAGTTTGTGAAATGACGCCGAGAAGTGTGAGACTTGGTATGCTACATGTTACAAATGATTTTCTTGCAACGGTAGGTGAAAAGCAAAAGTTGGACTTGAAATTCGTTGATTTGATGTTGAATGAGAATGAAGATTTCAAAGTTGATAATTTTGGAGTTTTGAGATTCCGTGGTCGTATTTGTATTCCCGATGATGTGGAGTTGAAAAAGATGATATTGGAAGAAGGGCACCGAAGTAACTTAAGTATTCATCCGGGAGCGAACAAAATGTATCAAGATTTGAGAAAAATCTTTTGGTGGTCCGGATTAAAGAGGGACGTTGCTCAATTTGTGTATGCATGCTTAACTTGTCAAAAGTCTAAGGTGGAACATCAAAAACCGAGTGGATTTATGCAACCGTTGGATATTCCGGAATGGAAATGGGATAGTATATCGATGGATTTTGTTACGGGATTGCCGAATACGCAAAGAGGTCATAATGCTATTTGGGTAATTGTTGATAGGCTTACTAAATCTGCTCACTTTATTCCAATTGATATTAGTTATCCTTTGGAGAAGTTAGCCGAGATTTATATTCTTGTGGTGGTGAAGTTACATGGAGTTCCTAAGAGTATTGTATCGGATAGAGATCCTAGGTTTACATCGAGGTTTTGGGAGAGTTTACAAAAGGCTTTGGGTTCTAAGCTAAGATTGAGTTCGGCTTACCATCCGCAAACGGACGGTCAAACCGAGAGGACGATTCAATCGTTGGAGGATTTATTGCGTGCTTGTGTACTCGAGCAAGGTGGTGCTTGGGATGGTTATTTGGCGTTGATTGAATTCACTTACAATAACAGTTTTCATTCAAGTATAAGTATGGCACCATTTGAGGCTTTGTATGGTCGGAGATGTCGAACACCTTTGTGTTGGCATGAAACCGGCGAGAGGACGATAGTTGGACCGGAAATGGTACAACAAACAACGGAGAAAGTGAAGTTTATTCGGGAGAAGATGAAAGCTTCTCAAAGTAGACAAAAGAGCTATCATGACAAGAGAAGGAAAGATCTTGAATTTCAAGAAGGCGACCATGTGTTTTTGAGAGTTACACCGGTTACGGGTGTGGGTCGTGCTCTGAAGTCGAAGAAGTTGACTTCTCGTTTTATTGGTCCATATCAGATATCCGAAAGAGTTGGTGCAGTGGCTTACAGGATAGCATTGCCACCGAATATTTCGAATCTACATGATGTTTTCCATGTTTCACAGCTACGAAAGTATGTTCCAGATCCGTCTCATGTGATTCCGATGGATGAGGTTGAGGTAAGAGATAAGCTTACGGTTGAGGTTTTACCGGTGAGGATTTTAGATCGCGAGTTGAAAAGGTTAAGAGGCAAGGAGATTGCACTTGTGAAAGTGGCGTGGGGAGGCGCTGCTGAGGGCAATTTGACTTGGGAATTGGAAAGTCGGATGCGGGAATCGTATCCGGAGTTGTTTGGATCAGGTAATATTTTCGAGGACGAAAATTTCTCAAGTGGGGGAGAGTTGTAACGGTCCGTTTTTTAATATTTCCTTTTTCCGTGCTTTTTGGTGTTAATTGGTCGAGTCTTTATTTTTAATTGAGCAATATTTATGTTAATTGCTAATTGGTGTGATTATATGTTATTTTTGCACATTGTGTATTTTTACCGTTTTTGAGAGTTGCGGGGAAAATTGGAATAGGGGGTATTTGACATATTTCATAATAAATAGTATTAGTTAATAATAGTTAGTTTAGATATTTATTAGAAATGTTTAGAATTTTTAAGTTAAGAAACTATAAAAGAAAATAGTTAGTATAAGTTTAGAAAAGTTAGTAAGAATTTCCAAAAGAGAAGAAAAAGAGAGAAGAAGAAAAGAGAAAAGAAAGAAGAAAAGAGAGGAAAACTTGTGAAGGAAGAAACCAATCTCCCGACTTTCTAGAACACGATTAAATCGGGTAAGGGTGCGAAACTCGGTTATTATATCATTGTGTATGATTATATATGTTTTGTGTGGATGTTTTGGATTGGTTTTCCATATGTTTCCGTTTACGCCGTATTGGACGAAATCGTTAGAAACCGATGTTTTTACGGTCGAAAAGTCGTATAAATACATGTGTTGGTTGGTTATATGTATGTGAGTTTCTGTTTTAAAGTCTCATGAAGTTTGGATATGTTTCGGTTAGTTTTCGCTATGTTTCCGTTATTTTGTCCGTTTAGGTCGAATTGTAGGAAGTCGATAGGAACCGATGTTTTCACGGTTAGAATTTGAAATAAATTACGTAGTTGTATCGAGTAAGGTTAGGTCGTCGTATGTCGTGATTTTTATTCGATTTGATGATGTTTGAAAATTCTGGTTTTTGGAAGGTTGAAATTTAATCGAAAAATCGAACGTCGTAGAAATTTCGTTTATGTGTTCTAAAATGTTCTTATGTATTTGGTGGTTGCGCGTATATGTTTGTTTCGGTGAAAATGTTCGATTTAGTCGAGTTTTCGGGCAAAAGGAAAAATGGCAGCAAAGGTGTATTTTGAGAAATTCTGATTTTTGAGAAAAACAGGGCTATGCATCGATACATAAGCTATGTATCGATACGAAATGGATTATGTATCGATACATAACCCTTATGCATCGATACATACTGTGAAAATTGGGAAAAACAGCATTTTCACTACAGCATGTGTCGACACATGCGTGCTATGTATCGATACATGTGGCTTTTTGTATCGATACATAAGCCTATGTATCGATACATACTGTGCTGAACCATGAAAATCTGGTTTTTTCGGGGAAACTTCGGAAATTCATATCTCTTGAACCGTAAGGCGGTTTTAACCCTCGTTCGAAGCGTTAGAAAGCTAACGAGATGCTCTTTCTAGGAAAAATAGTTTTGGGGTCTGAACTTGGTCCAATTGGTACAGTTTTTACGAACCGTTTCGTTGTGTCGAGCGTCCGGTTTATGTTTCGCGTTATTTTGAAACATTCATATCTTGTTAACCGTTTATCGTATTTAAGAGTTCTTTATACCGAATCGAAGCTATCGATGAGTACTTGTTGATGATGGTAGAAAATATTTTTTTTGGCCGACTTTTAGCCGACTTTTCCGAGAAACCGTAAAATGGAATTTTTGAGTTATTTTCTATATTGTGCGATAGAATGTGATATGTTATGAGATGGTTTGTGTGATGATTCTTTGATGGTATATTGGTGTTTGTGGCCATTTTGGGCAATTGTGTGCATTACTTTATATGTACTTGAAATGCATGATTTAATGTATGAGCTTTGATTGCCATGGGTCATTATATGACATGCATCATGTGGTAGACATTGTAGATCCCTTTGTGGGTGTAAACAATGCAGTTAGACATTGTAGATCCCTTTGTGGGTGTAAACAATGCATGAAGACATTGTAGATCCCTTTGTGGGTGTAAACAATGCATGTTAAATTGTAGATCCCTTATGGGTGTAAGCAATTGTTGTATTGATCGTGTGCCTATTATAAAGGACTAAAAACGATCCATAACGTCGTATGCTTGGTGATAAGTGGTAGCGACGGGGAACATCGTATGCCCGACGGGGAGTTACCCTAAGTAACGAGCGATGATTCCAAGAGTTCCTGGGGGACTAATGGTACCGCATGCATAGAGTCGTTGTGTCGGTCTCTGTGCATTTGCATAATTCATTACATGAATGTTTATGTGTTGAATTTTGAGAAGGAATTGTTATGCATTGTGTTAATGTATAGGCTTGTGTGATTGATGTGTGAAATGGGGTTAATATGTCTTGTATTGTTTACAAGTATCATATTTGTATGGTGAGAATAATTGTGCATATTTTGCTAAGTGTTATATAATGATATGCAAGTATATTATAATCCTGTTTCTCACCCTTCTGCTGTTTTATAATGCTCTATGAGGCATTGCAGATTAGACGATGGAGGTCTTTTGCGAAGATTAGTGTCTTCATCTTTTTGTCGTTCCGTCAGCTCTGATATGTAACACGGGTAGTCGGGGTTCGAGTGTAGATGTTTCTTTGGGCTTGTATATAGTGGCTTTGTATGAACATGTATATGACATACTTATCTTTTGTGATGACATCAGTTATGGATGTTCCGCTTTAATTCTGTAACTGAATGATGGTATTTTGGAACTGAGTTCCTATGTTTATATGGCTATCAGGTTGTTATATATCTATATGAGCAGGTTGTTTTAGTTCACGTTGGTGTGGCATCTCTGGCTATATCATGATAAATTATTCTTTGCTCTGATGTTTTATTTATAAGAATAGTTTACTCCGATTTTTGTACGGGGTATAGAAGGGGTGTTACAGAATATAGGTGACGGTAGCAGGATTCATGCGTGGGACGATTGCTGGATTGATACTAGCTACTGCATACGGGATCATGTGAGTAACATCCCTGATAACTTAAACAATGCTAAGGTGCGTGAATTGCTGGATGATACAGGTAGCTGGAATTGGCATGGCTTGAAGCAATGGTTACCAAGTGATGTTCTTATTAAGATTAATGGCATCACGCATCTGAATTTTACTGCTGGAACAAATGCGGACAGTTTTACGATGGTTGGAGTGAATTCTGATGTTGGCATAGTTAAGGTGTTTTATGAGCTTGTTACAAATGATACTAGCTGCACCAATAATAGAGACTAGAAATGTATATGGAAGCTTCAGGCCCCTGAGAGAGTTAGAACTTTTATTTGGATTTTGAAACATGATAAACTTCTAACAAACTTAAATAAAAGTTCGAGAGGCCTAGCCTCTGCTGCGTGTTCGATTTGTGGGCCTATAATGGAGAATATTATGCATGCGATGCACGATTGTCCAAAAGCTAAGGAAGTTTGGAGACAAATAGTGTCGTTGGAAATCCTTCATGAGTTCTTTAGTTTAGACTTACAAGTTTGGATAAGTAAGAATTTAAATTGGAATGTGAAAGATGGATGGTGCAATTTGTGGGCAATGGCATGCTACTCTAATTGGGTTTGGCGTAACAAAGAAGAACATGAGGAGAATTTTGTTAGACCTATTAATCCTAGTTTGGTTGTAGGCTCGCGGTTAAAAAATTATGAAAATTCTGTAATGATAAATAACAGAGCAGTTAGTAGAATTAGAGAGACTATCCTTGTTACACTACGCCAAAATTGCTTTTTCGCAGCACAACATAGACAGCGCTTTTGATCAAAAGCGCTGCTATATGTTTTAAAAAGAAACACGCTGAAAAAAAGCGCTGCCTAAAGGCCTAATTTAGATAGCGCTTCCTAAAAGCGCTGTTAAAAGCCATACAAATGTGACACCTTACAAAGCGCTTTCAGGAAAGCGCTGCTAAAGGCACACTTTAGAAAGGGCTTTTAAAAAGCTCTGCTAAAGGCCTTACGTAGGTCACACTTTAGAAAGCGCTTTCTGGAAGCGCTGCTATAGGCAATTAAAAACAAAGCGCTTTCATAGAAAAAGCGCTGCTAAAGCTAATACATAAGAAAGCGCTTTCCAAAAGCGATGTCTTATGTTATTATTTCATAAATATATATTAAAAAACTTTTCATTGTTTCAGAAGCCTTAATCATTTCTTTTCTTTCTCCTTCTCTCTCGCGACTTCTTCCTCCGCCGTTTCTCCCCCTCTCTCGCGACTTCTCCCTCCGCACTGTTCGTCTTCTCCGACCGGCATTCCTCTGTCCGTCTTCTCCGACTGGCACTGTTCATCTGTTCGTATCTCCATCTTCTCCGACCGGCATTGTTCATCGTCTTCTCTTGAGGGTTTGTTCTTGATCATCTTGTTTTGTTTTTGTTTTGTTTTTAGTTTAAATGTGTTGAATTTGATTTTGATTTTGATTTTGAAATTGTTGTTGTAGATTAGTTTTGATTTTGAAATTGTTGTTGTAGATTAGTTTTAACAAAACAAGTTCCAATGACATAGGAAGTTTCAACGACCCGCGCAATACTTTAACATGAGCACTTCCTCAAAAAACTCTGCGGCCAAGAAGGTGACCGAGAAAATGAAGAAGGACGGTCCAAATGTTGCAATATCTGCTGCATCATCAATCGGAGCAACCTTGTCCGGGAAGAAATCTGTGACAAAGATGAAATCCCTCACAAAAGACCGCGCTCCGAAACGTGATTTTGGTGCAGATGTTGATGAGGACTGGGATGAAGACTGGTTCAATTTTCTTCATTCAGGAGGCTAGAGAGAGAGCGATTAGCTTCTAGAGGGGAAGTTGTATTTTGTTGTTGTTTTGGCTCATCTGAAGCATTTTATATGATATATCGTTTTTCTTCCTGCAAGAAATTACCCTTTCAGGAGTCATTTTGTTGTTTTTTATTGTCTCTTTTTAATTGTACAATGTTTTGGCTCATCTGAGGCATTTTATATAATATGTCGTACACAAGAGTTATTTTGTTGTTTTGCTGTTTTGGCTCATCTGAGGCATTTCAGGAGTTATTTTGTTGTTTACAATGTTTTATTTTCTGAGACTTTATATTAGCTCAATCACTCAGACGTACACAAGAAGCCCCACTTTAGAAAGCATAAAAGGCCAGAAAAAGCGCTGCAAAAGGCCCAATTTAGAAAGCGTTTTTCCAGAAAAAACGCTGCTAAAGGCCTACATAAGGCAACGCTTTTGCATAAAACAAAAGCGCTGTCTTTACCTATAGCAGCGCCACCTTAGGCAGCGCTGTTAAAAGCCAAAAAAAATGCTGTCTTTTCCCTTCTGTGGCATAGTGTTAAATGGACTCCTCCTAAGCATGGTATGGTCAAGCTTAATGTTGATGGCGCTAGTATTGAGGGTGTTTCAGCTAGGTGTGGTGGCCTAATAAGAGATGATGAAGGCAATTGGTTGGGAGGATTTTACAAGAATTTGGAGACTTGTAATAGCTATATGGCAGAATTATAGGGTATGTTGGAAGGTTTGATGTGTGTTTTGGACTTGGGATTTAAAAAAGTCAAAGTTAATACAGACTCGGCTGAGATTGTTAGAGATCTTCAACAAGGTAGATCTAGCAGAAGTGAAGGAGTAGAGATGCTTCGGAAGATCGATAGCCTCATAAACCGCTTTGAGGTGGCTCTTGTTTCTCACTCGTTTAGAGAAGGTAATAGATGCGCTGATGCGCTGGCTAAAGCTGGTTGTAATTTGCAATCTGGAATGGAGAATCCTTTATATGCTCCTAGTTTCATTGAAGATTTGCTTGTAGAAGATAAATTGGAAAACTTCGCCTCTAGAAAAGTTTGGTTGTAGTTTCCTTTCTTTTGGGCCTTTGGCCCTCACTATTACCAAAAAAAAAAAAAATAGTCACTTTCTTGCCCCCAACAAGAAACCAAATTTGTAAGACTAAAAAAACGTCACTTTCTCTTTTTTCCTATCAACAAATATGTATGTGTGATCCTAATTACTTCAAAAAAAAAATTTGTGACCAATTCAAAGTAGTTCATTTCATGACTAGTCTATATAGTTTTTTCATAGAAATTTCCATCTCAGCTCTCAATATATATAAAGATAAATGAATGTAAATTCTACCATCCCAAATCTCAAAACCCACAAAATAAAATTATTTCCTCTACTTCACACTCTTTATGCCATACAAGTTACAACCATGGCAAACTCCCTAAACAACAAAAGCCACACTAAAATCACCCTACTATATATCCTTTTGCTATTTTCTCCTATAGTTGCTTACTTATACAACCCTGTTTACAACTATGCAATCAATTGTGGTAACTCAGCAAACACTACTTCTGCCTTAGACAATCGAATATGGCTTGGTGATGATATTCATTACTCCAATATCTTTTCCTTCATTGAACCAAAATCCTCAAAACCATCCCTCACCTCAGAACCTATTTCCCTTTCAAATATCCAAACTCCGTTCTTAACCGCACGAGTCTCTTTCTCAAATTTCACATACTCATTTTCTAGCATCAATAGTTCCCCTCTTTTTATTCGCTTTCATTTTTACCCAACATCTTATAAAAACTTAGAACCTTTTAATGCACTTTTTTCTGTCATAGTAAACAACAACCTTACCCTTCTTAAAAACTTTAACCCTTCACTGTGGCTTCGCAATGATGATGACGAGGAAAAAATCACCAAAGAATATTGCATCCAAATCAAACCCAATGAGAAGCTAGACATAACTTTCATTCCAAACAACATAAACCAATCAAATGTTTATTATGCTTTCGTTAATGCAATCGAAGTCGTGTCTATGCCTTCTTTTCTCTATTATACTGATCTCAATGATACAAACTATCATTTCATGTTACTTGGCTATGACGACAGTGCTAGCGAATACCAAATTCTTAATGACAGAGCTTTGGAGACGGTTTATAGAGTGAACGTTGGGGATGGCCAAATTCCGTCAAATGATGATACGGGTATGTTTCGTAATTGGTACAACGATTTTCCTCTTTACTTGGAGAAACAACTTCCACTAAGTATATCAACTGATTTCGTACATGATCTCAACTTTAAAAACAATACCATTCCAAATTACACTGCACCAGAAGCTGTTTACTTAACTGCAAGAAGTTATGGAATGAAAGTGAAAGAGGATTATAATGTTACTTGGAATTTTGAAGTTGATTCTGCTTTTACTTATATGGTAAGGTTACATTTTTGTGAGTTTGATTGGCATATCAAGAACATCGGTGATAGAGTATTTCAGATTTTCATAAATAACACTTTGGCTGAAGAAAAGGCAGATGTGATAAGGTGGAGTGGTGGTAACAAGATTCCTGTTCATAAGGATTATGCTGTGCCTATGTACTCTCAAATTGGAAGAGTTAATCTTTCAATAAAACTACAACGGGCACCAAAATATATTTACACAAAATACCGTGATGTCTTACTGAACGGAATTGAGATTTTCAAAATAAATGATAAAAGTAACAATCTTGCAGGACTGAATCCCAGTTATTCATCTGCAAAAAGAAAGGCATTACCACCAAGTCTACAACCAAAGTCAAAGAGTTCATCAATAGTTTTTGTTGTGGTTGGAGTTTCATGTGTATTGCTAGCCGTGGGAATAATAGTTTTTGTAACAAGGAGAAAAAGATGTGAGTCTAATTTTGAAACGGAAGAAAGATTATCGAAGAAAAAGAAAGAAGGTTCCTCAACTTTACCATCCCATTTATGTCGCTATTTTACAATAGCGGAGATAAGATCTGCTACAAACAACTTCGATGATATTTTTATCATCTGAGTTGGAGGGTTTGGCAACGTGTACAAAGGTTACATCGATGGAGCTACACCTGTTGCTATAAAGCGTTTGAAAGCAGGCTCTCAGCAAGGTGTAGACGAGTTTCTGAATGAGATTGAGTTGCTCTCTGAGCTTCGTCATGTACACTTGGTTTCTCTCATTGGATATTGCAACGATGGTACTGAGAAGATTCTTGTTTACGAATTCATGCAACGGGGTACTCTTTGTGAGTATCTCTATGGTTCAGATAATGAACGTATTACATGGAAGCAAAGACTCGAGATTCTATTGGGTGCTGCGAGAGGGTTGCATTATCTTCATGCTGGTGCGAAGCACAATATCATACACCGGGACGTGAAGAGTACCAACATATTGTTGGATGAGAAATGGGTGGCTAAAGTTTCTGATTTCTGACTATCAAAAGTGGGACCCACAGGAATTTCGATGACCCACGTCACCACCGTGGTGAAGGGTAGTCTCGGGTATTTAGATCCAGAATACTACCTTCCTCAAAGATTGACTCTAAAGTCTGACGTGTACTCTTTTGGTGTGGTACTTCTTGAGGTCTTGTGCGGGAGACCTCCTTTAATTCATTCTTTAGATAAGAAAAACGCGAGTTTGGTTGTTTGGTTTCAAACATGTTACAAAGAAGGTGTAATAATTGAAGAAATGGTGGATCCATTCATAAAGGATTCTATAACAGATGAGTGTTTGAAATGTTACTGTCAGATGGCATTGAATTGTTTGCATGATGATGGGAATCAAAGGATGTCGATGAGTGATGTTGTTGGAGCTTTAGAGTTTGTGTTGATGTTGGAGATGAGTAAGGAGGATAGTAAGTTTGGATGGACCAAGGAAAAGGAAAAAAGTGACGAAAGGATAACATTTTCAAATTTTATCAATGAAGATGGTAGTGACATGCCTTTCATGAGTACTAGTGGTGGGGACTCTGGGTCTCATACCAGCAAGGCAAGCACCATTTCCACCAGAAGTGAAGACCAACCTTTGTTTTCAGCTAACGTGTTTTCGAAAACAGGGATTCCAAAAGCAAGATAAATAGATTCCATTAAAACTTCCAAATATGTAAGTTTGATTATAAGTTTGATGGATATAGCTTCCATATATAAACAGCTAATGTGTTTTCAACATAAGTTTGATAATGTGATATGTTCTTAAAGTTGATTATAAACTTGATTGAAATTTTCAAAATATATTTACATGTACACAATCCAGGTTTGGACCTTGGTAGAGCCTCTTGTGGAGTTAATTCTATAGGATGTAAGTGGGTCTTCAAAAAGAAGACTGACATGGATGGTAAGGTACATACCTATAAGGCAAGACTGGTTGCTAAAGGTTATAAACAAATTCATGGTGTAGACTATGATGAAACCTTTTCACCAGTTGCAATGCTTAAATCTGTTCGGATTTTACTTGCTATCACTGCATATCATAATTATGAAATATAGCAGATGGATGTCAAGACTGCTTTCCTTAATGGGAATCTTCTTGAGGATGTGTACATGACACAACCTAAAGGATTTGACATACCAGAAGAAGCCCAAAAGATATGCAAGTTACAACGATCAATCTATGGATTGAAGCAAGCTTCCAGAAGCTGGAATCTTCGTTTTGATGAAACTGTACAACAATATGGATTCATAAAGAATGAAGATGAGCCTTGTGTCTACAAGAAGGTTCGTGGGAGCATGATCGTCTTCCTGGTATTATATGTAGATGACATATTAATCATTGGAAACGATGTCTCTACCTTGCAACAAGTAAAAACGTGGTTAGGGAAATGCTTTTCTATGAAGGACCTTGGTGAAGCAGCCTATATATTAGGAATCAGAATCTGAATCTGAATTCTCCTGGCGAATCTCTTTCGCCGCATCTTCGCCTGGCGAATCTTCCAGCGAAGCACTTCCAGTAGTTACTGGAATTGAAATTCAAAATAGCTAGTTGGCTCGCCAGGCTTTCGCCTGGCGAATCTCTCCTTTCACCACCCATTCGCCTGGCGAAGGTCCTGTAGCTTGCAGACACGCGACTTTGCTCGATTCATCGTGTTTTCTTCTGATTTTTTCCGCGTCATTTTTAAGAAAAATGCTGCAAAACTAACAAAAACATCAAAGAGATCAAAAATAGACATTGATTCAAAAATCACTTAAAAATAAGCTGTTTCACATTCAGCCATTTGAAAAAGAGCTAAAAATTGCTGAAAATTAATCTAAAATTAATTTAAAACCAGACACCTATCAAACTCTCCCCAACTTGCCTCTTTGTTTGCCCGCAAACAAAAGTAAGTTTCAGCAACCATAAGCAAGCTTTCCAAGCACTAAATCAATCGAAAAAATCAATGGTTCAAACTCGACAATCACACGCACAAAGTATTTTCACAAAGCTGCATAGAATTAAAACATGATTATGAATTAAGTTCTAAACACAACATCATACAATGCAAAATCAAGTACATACAAGTTCAAGTTGAATCAGCTAAAGTAATTTATTATCAAACACACTATGTACATAATTTCACACGGGACAAAACACTCTCACAAGCAATCGTGCCACATCCGGAATCATTCATGCATTTATCTCACAAAGTTATCATAAAAATAATAGAAACAAAGATCACTAAATACTTTTATGGTTGTAATTTGGCTTGGGTTAAAAACAAGGGACATATCTACACGGCCATTGAACAAAAATGGGTAATAACTATGAAGAGCATTTCTTTTTCAAAGTTTTCATTCTTGTTCACCCTTTATTCCTTCCTTTCACAATGCATTCTCTTCTTTTGACTTTCTTTTCTTTTTGTGCTTTTTGTTCTTTTTCTTTCTTTTTGTTTTTTATTTCTTTTTCTTAGAATGCATTGTATCGCCAATTCTTTTTTCTCTTTACTTTCAAAGTAAACCATTCTCCCCAACTTCAACGATATTATAAGATTAGCTTAAAATACTCTTCAAAACGGGTTAAAATTCGGGTTCATGATTCCTAATAGAATTTTTCTTTTTAGGCTCAAAAGGGGTTTTCAAATACACACACACTTACAAGGTTACTTGAAGTGTTTTTGGAATTGTGGTTTTCCTCATAGTACTAAAAAATTTGCCTTGATCATTTCTAATTTTCCAACATTTAAAAAAAAAAACTCACAAGATTTAACATGAACAAAATGAGTAAAACATCGATTACTTGACTCTATTTTTGGTGAACAATGGAAAGCATCTCAGTTTTGGGGTTTTGTCCTAATTGATTCACACATGAACAAGTATTAACAACACAATGCATTACCATAATTTTGTATAAAGCACTACTAACTCAAAATCATGCTAAAAATCTACAAAATAAACATTCACACTTTGATTGTGCCCATTATTAAGAATTCTATCATCACCATTAGATGTTTAAGGCCAACAAAGTACTCTTTTTCTTCTTGTGCTAACACACGAAATTTTCAAAAATTAAGGACAAACATCACTTTTTTTGCGCATCCGGAAAAATGCAACGTATTTTAAAAAAACGGTGCGTCCGGATGTGCACATCCGAAATCTGGAGGCAAAAACGAAATTTCACGTGGTGTATAAGAAACATAGGTGGTGTATTAAGAAATGGTCCAACCAAATTTGTAAGACTAAAAAACGTCACTTTCTCTTTTTTCCTATCAACAAATATGTATGTGTGATCCTAATTACTTCAAAAAAAAAAGATTTTTGACCAATTCATAGGAGTCCATTTCATGACTAGTCTATATAGTTTTTTCATAGAAATTTCCATCTCAGCTCTCAATATATATAAAAATAAATGAATGCAAATTCTATCATCCCAAATCTCAAAACCTTCAAAATAAAATTATCTCCTCTACTTCACACTCTTTATGCCATACAAGTTACAACCATGGCACACTCCCTAAACAACAAAAGCCACACTAAAATCACCCTACTATATATCCTTTTGCTATTTTCTCCTATATTTGCTTACTTATACAACCCTGTTTACAACTATGCAATCAATTGTGGTAACTCAGCAAACACTACTACTGCCTTAGACAATCGAATGTGGCTTGGTGATGATATTCATAACTCCAATATCTTTTCCTTCATTGAACCAAAATCCTCAAAACCATCCCTCACCTCACAACCTATTTCCTTTTCAAATATCCAAACTCCGTTCTTAACCGCACGAGTCTCTTTCTCAAATTTCACATACTCACTTTCTAGCATCAATAGTTCCCCTCTTTTTATTCGCTTTCATTTTTACCCAACATCTTATCAAAACTTTGAACCTTTTAATGCACTTTTTTCTGTCATAGTAAACAACAACCTTACCCTTCTTAAAAACTTCAACCCTTCACTTTGGCTACGCAACGATGATGATGAGGAAAAAATCACCAAAGAATATTGCATCCAAATCAAACCAAATGAGAAGCTAGACATAACTTTCATTCCAAACAACATAAACCAAATAAATCCATATTATGCTTTCGTTAACGCAATCGAAGTTGTGTCTATGCCTTCTTTTCTCTATTATACTGATCTCAATGATACAAACTATCATTTCAAGTTACTTAGCATTGACAACAGTGCTAGCGAATACAAAATTCCTAATGACAAAGCTTTGGAGACGGTTTATAGAGTCAATGTTGGTGATAATCAAGTTCCACCAAATGATGATACGGGTATGTTTCGTAATTGGTACAACGATTTTCCTCTTTACTTGGAGAAACAACTTCCACAAAGTGAACCAGTTGATTGGACGCACCATCTCAACTTTAAAAACAATACCATTCCAAATTACACTGCACCAGAAGCTGATTACTTAACTGCAAGAAGTTATGGAAGAGATGTGAAAGAGGATTATAATGTAACTTGGAATTTTGAAGTTGATTCTTCTTTTACTTATATGGTAAGGTTACATTTTTGTGAGTTTGATTCGCATATCAAGAACGTCTATGATAGAGTATTTCAGATTTTTATAGCAGATACTTTGGCGGAGGTAAACGCTGATGTGATAAGGTGGAGTGGTGGTAACATGGTTCCTGTTCATAAGGATTATGCTGTGACTATGTACAATCAAGAAGGAAGCTCTCAAATTGAAAGAGTTAATCTTACAATCAAGCTTCGACGATTACCAGAACACATGTACACGGTATACCGCGATGTCCTATTGAATGGAGTTGAGATTTTCAAAATAAGTGATACCAGTAACAATCTTGCAGGATTGAATCCCAGTTATTCATCTGCAAAAAGAAAGGCATTACCAAGTCTACAACCAAAGTCAAAGAATTCATCAATAGTTTTTGTTGTGGTTGGAGTTTCATGTGTATTGCTAGCCGTTGGAATAATAGTTTTTGTAACAAGGAGAAGAAGATGTGAGTCTAATTTTGAAATGGAAGAAAGATTATGGAAGAAAAAGAAAGAAGGTTCCTCAATTTTACCATCCCATTTGTGTCGCTATTTTACAATAGCGGAGATAAGAGCTGCTACAAACAACTTCGATGATATTTTTATCATCGGAGTTGGAGGGTTTGGCAACGTGTACAAAGGTTACATCGATGGAGCTACACCTGTTGCTATAAAGCGTTTGAAAGCAGGCTCTCAGCAAGGTGTAGACGAGTTTCTGAATGAGATTGAGTTGCTCTCTGAGCTTCGTCATGTACACTTGGTTTCTCTCATTGGATATTGCAACGATGGTAATGAGATGATTCTTGTTTACGAATTCATGCAACGGGGTACTCTTTGTGAGTATCTCTATGGTTCAGATAATGAACCTCTTACATGGAAGCAAAGACTCAAGATTCTATTGGGTGCGAAGCACAATATCATACACCGGGACGTGAAGAGTACCAACATATTGTTGGATGAGAAATGGGTGGCTAAAGTTTCTGATTTCGGACTATCAAAAGTGGGACCCACAGGAATTTCGATGACCCACATCACCACCGTGGTGAAGGGTAGTCTCGGGTATTTAGATCTAGAATACTACCTTCGTCAAAGATTGACTCTAAAGTCTGACGTGTACTCGTTTGGTGTGGTACTTCTTGAGGTCTTGTGCGGGAGACCTCCTTTAATTCGTTCTTTAGATAAGAAAAACGCGAGTTTGGCTGTTTGGTTTCAAACATGTTACAAAGAAGGTGTAATAATTGAAGAAATGGTGGATCCATTCATAAAGGATTCTATAACAAATGAGTGTATGAAATGTTACTGTGAGATGGCGTTGAATTGTTTGCACGATGATGGGACACAAAGGATGTCGATGAGTGATGTTGTTGGAGCTTTAGAGTTTGTGTTGATGTTGGAGATGAGTAAGGAGGATAGTAAATTTGGATGGACCAAGGAAAAAGAAAAAAGTGAAGAAAGGATAACATTTCAAAATTTTATCAATGAAGATGGTAGTGACATGCCTTTCATGAGTACTAGTGGTGGGGACTCTGGGTCTCATACCAGCAAGGCAAGCACCATTTCTACCAGAAGTGAAGACCAACCTTTGTTTTCAGCTAATGTGTTTTCTGAAACCGGGATTCCAAAAGCAAGATAAGTAGATTCCATTAAAACTTCCAAATATTTAAGTTTGACGGATAGCATCCTTAAACATTTGACGGATAGCATCCTTAAACACCTATTGCGTTTCCACCATAAGTTTGATAATGTGATATGATTTGTAAGTTGAATATAAATTTGATTACAATTTTTACAAACAACAATAAACAAATTAAAATTTGAATTGTTTTGGGCCACTCGCCAAGCCCAAGACGAAAGGTATTTAACCAAAAAAAAGGAAGTGCTTACGAAGAGTAGATATTCCTCTATTTTTACCTCACGAAACGATCCCACCTCAGAGGTAATGTGAATGACCAAGATCAATTAGACGATTGGTCGCCATCCATACCACAATCTCCGCTCTTCGATTTAAACTAACTCCACTGTAAAAGAGAAAAAGTATGTCATTCTAAATTATTCAAATTCATTATCATCCGCACATCACTTTTCATTCCCTTGATGATACGGGTGTCAGCTCCCTATCTGTCGTACTAGAAGCTTAATCCACCTTACAAAGGTTTGGTGTCACTGTTCACCGAATAGTTTTGGTTCCTCAGCAGAACAATGGCGTCGTCTATGTGAATCGAAATATGATTTGCACATGTTTACATGTTTAGACCTCCTCCGATCTAGATCTCTTTGTTTCTAGATATTTGTCCACGATGCTTCGTGATTTTCTTCAATCTCCAACACATCTATCTTTACATTTATCAACAATGGTGGCAGCCAAAGCCACTAAATCATTTGTTCAAAGGAAAACTGTCGTTGTAGCTGCTGAAGTTGTTAAAGCTCAGCCTCTTCCTTCTCAAGTAGAGGACGATCTATTCTAGTAGAATCTTTTTCTAGTATTTCACATCAAGATCCCACTACATCGAAATTCGATCGAAACATTCCAGTCTTCGTGTTTACGCAACAGTCCCACCAAGAAAAATTGTTGCATTGAAATCCATTAGTTCATGTGGTACTTAGACCAGAAATGCCCCACGAACTTCAACTTTTATAGGCCAACCATGGATACCAAGATCTACCGACTTCCGTAACATTGCTTATAATATGGGATAATAGCCTAATTAAGAGTTCTTGGTAGATAGACTCAACATGATTGATGAGAGCCTGCAACATGTCACACCAAAAAGTGGTATAGTGTGAGAGGCAGCCTCCCAAGGAAATTAAGCCAATGTTCCTAAATCGGCCTTAATCAAGGAAGAAGTTCGGCAAGGAGAGACCCTAAGATCTCCTGCTTGTAGCCGTCGCTGAAAGCATATGACTCACCCCCCACCTCCACCCGAATTCCAAAGGGATGATTGGTAGCCACACTGCCCCAAAAGTTCATTGTCCTCGAAGGAGGGAAAGGTATGACAAAGACACTCTATTTACAGGGCAAAAAAGTAACTCTCTATCCGCCTACATTCTGGATAGATGGATTCCGAGGTCATTAGAGAAGCCTCTGAAGCTACAGAGCTATGACAAAACTAGAGACCCAGAATAAAAGGTATATAATCAATTAAAATATTATCATACTTAGGGAAAATAAAGTGCAAGCTATTTGCACTAACCCTGACTCGTTGTGAAATGTTATGGTTCAAGATCCCCCCTAATGGGAGCATAAACTCCTGGAATGACCTCTATAAATCTTTCACATCCTAGTTCATGCAATGCGATAATATTTGTGAACATCTATTATTATATGCATTAATGTGACATAAAGTTATTGAAACAAAATTGGAGAGAAAGCTTCATCATAGAAACCATCTTTACATCCCCGAGGCATGAAGACTCATAATTTCTTCCTATCACATAAATTACACTCTTGTAATTATCATTATGATTCATGGATCATTTTATGTGAGGACGCAAACTCAAGATATCTTCATATATATAAATAGAAAAGGTATCCTTCTTCCAATGTGTGACTTTTCCTCACAAGAGAAATAATCATAAAAATCTATCAAGCATCAAAGCAATATATTTCACACATCAAAGTCATCACAAATAACGAGCACATCTCATTAAAGATCTCTCACTAAAACCTCTCAAACCCATATGGTGAAGTTTTATCTTATCTTTGATATCATAAAAATCTCTTAAAATTGTATATCCTTAAGTGATATAAAACTTGTTCATTATCTTGAAAGCTTACAAAAGCTAAAATAATCAGTAGCGTATGTCTGATGAGGCTAAGAGAATACTAAGTTGAAAAAAGGTACACACATAGAATAAGAACTTGTTCAAGCATGACTAAAGAAATTTCACATTGGAAATCTATTATGTGATCCCTCTTAAACACTACTCATTTTACTTATTGTATTGTCAATCATATTTTCTTACACACAACAATAAATATCATCTGAAATTGACACTAACATTTATTTTACGAGTTTAGCTTATAAACCAAACAAACAATCCCTAATAGGATAAAATATTCAACCAAGGTATAAAAAAAGTTCCTTAGTGAACTTAGAAACCTACCTTTATAGAATTAAAACTTTCTCACTTACAAAAAGTACTTTCTCAAAAAGTACTTTGACTAAATTCTTAGTGAGATAAATTAATAAAAAGAAAAGTAGAGAGAGAGAGAGAGAGAGAGAGAGAGAGAGAGAGAGAGAGAGAGAGATGTGAAATGAAACAAGCTTCTAGTTGAATTGAAATGAACTTGGCTCAAAAAGGAAATTGTTTTTAAGGCATTTTATGACTTATGAATTGATTGGAAACATGCACCAATCGATTGCTAGTTTAAGAAATAATCGACTATTGAGTTATAAAAGGTAATAAAGGATATATAGTCGTTACCCATCATTAAGATGTTGTCCTAATAGTTTAGGGAGCAGTTCTTAACTCTCCCAATTGATTGGGATAAGGTGTCAATCGATTCGAAAAGACAAGCCCTGTTAGTTCTTGTAATTGGCTACAATTTTGGTAAAACAATGTTGATGTCATGTATGAAGTCTTAACATGAGTTACTAACATTCTGGGGTTGCAGTTTTGTGCTTGTGCTGGTGCTGCAGTTGAGGGGGAGAATGTTGTTGTGTTTCTGCAGTTGAGGGGGAGTATTTTGGTTGTGAATTTTTGCTGCTATGCTGTGTTTTTCTCTGCTGTGTTTTTGAAACAAGATGTTCTAATTTACTGCACTCAACATGTCGGATAGTGATGTCTCATCCTAGATCATAGGACATCGTGTCTGTTTTAGTTTAAAAGGAAGATTATGTTGTTGTTTTTTTGTTACTGAATATTCTGTGAATATTTAGTTATCCTATGTGGCATCCAGGTTAATTGAGTTGAGTTTTTGTGTTGGTTTTCGGATTTTCACTACTTTCTAAATATGGAGACATATTAGGAAATATTTGATTGAAAACCTATTATATAGCAGAAGTTTCTGCTGATTTGTAGCAGCTGATATGCTGTGATTTGAAGCCCAAATCCAATTGGGATGTAGGTTATAAATATGAGTGTTTGTAACCTGATTTAATGACGACTCCAAGATGTAAAATTATTAGGGTTTCGTTCTTGTGAACCACTCTCTAGGAGAGTTGGTATATGTGAACCACGCGGATTGTGAGATGGTCACTGTTCTCCTCGAAGCTTTTAAGCAAGAGTGAGTGTTGTTCTTGGAGGAAGCTGTTAAGCAACTCTAAGTATTGTTCTTAGTCATGTGTGTCATGTCTAGGTATTGTTATGGAAGTATGACTTCTACTTTTCTGTGATTGATGAGCTGTTGTAAATCAAGCTAGTTAATAATTTTTACTAAACTAAAATCTATTAAATCATTTTTATTAAACTATTTAATATTTTTTCTTAATATACTGTAACTATTAATAATATAGTTAAAATGTTAAAAAATAATTATAATTTAGTTTAAAAATGTTAAAATTAGGTTAGTTTAAAAATGTTTAAAAATGTTTTAGTATATTAAGGAAGAGTTTATAAAGCTTCAACAACAATAGAGAATTAAATAAATGGGTTGGATGGAAATGGGCCTTCAGCATTAATCATATCTTGCCCATAGTCTCAAAATTTTAATTAATTAAATATCAATTTAAATTAATAACTCTCTTGCAGATAGGGGTGGGAATAGGCTGGGCCGAGCTAGGCTTTGCCAAGCCTGAGCCTGGCCTGCTAAAAAATTCAAAGCCTAAGCCTGACCTGTAGCTTATCGTAGGCTTATTTTTAGGCATAAGCCTGACCTTTTCGAATGTCTGATTAGCCTACTAGCCTATTTAAAAGCCTACTTCATTTGAACATCTGTAAATAAGAAATTCAACTAATGTTAAATAGACTAACAAGTTAAAAGATCAATGAGATTAAATGTTTGTTTTCACTGTCTCGTTCAAGTTTTTTTATTAGCATAAGTTTGGTAATACTATTTTTTGAAGATAACTTATGAGAAACACTTATGACAACAACTTATGACATTGTTTATAATGTTTTTTCAACTTATTTTAATAAGTTCTTCAAGATAACTAAGTTTTATTTTCGTATTTTAATTCAAAGTACAAAATAGAATAGAATAATAATAAATTTATTGATTTTTTCTTAAATAGGCCAGCCTGATAGGCTTAAAAGGTTTTTCTTACGGCCTGTGGCCTAGCCTCTTTAGCTAAATAGACTTATAAAAAAGTCTAGGCCTTTTCTATTTAAGAAATAGTCTGGCCTAGCCTGAGCCTATGTAGGCTAGGCCGTAGGCCCCTGTTAGTTGGCCTGGCCTATTGTAACGACCCGATTTTAATTATATCTATTTTTTTGGGTGTTAATTATATTATTTTGTGGAGTATTTTACTTTAATTTGACAATGATTATGTTATTTGTGAAATTGGTGTTTTAATATGTTATGTTTTCATATTAAGCATTTTTACCGTTTTTGAGAGTTTGCGGGGAAAATTGGAATAGTGGGTAGTTTAGACTTTTCACATTAGATAGTATTTAATTAATGATATAATAGATATTTTGAGATATTTATGTTAAGTAAATATTTTTGTGTTTGTGAGAAAAGAAATAGAAGGGATAGAATTAGAAAAGAAAGAAAAAGAGAGAAAACTATATATAGAATGAGATAGTAAGAGAAATTGAAGAAAATAGAAGAGAAAGAAGAGAAAGAGAAGAAGAAAAAGAGGAAAGCTAGGAATCAAAGAAAACAACTTCTAGGAATCGGTTTAATCGGGTAAGGGTGTGAAATATTGTTATCCTAACCTTGTGTATGATTATGTATGTGTTTTGTGTGGATGTTTTGGTTGTTTTCCATATGTTTCCGTTTATGCCGTATTGGGCGAAATCGATAGAAACCGATGTTTCTACGGTCGAAAAGTCGTATAAATACACGTGTTGGTTGGTTATATGTATGTGAGCTGCTGTTTAAAGTTTCATGAAGTTTGGTTATGTTTCGGTTAGTTTTCGGTATGTTTCCGTTGTTGTTTCCGTTTAGGTCGAATTGTAGGAAATCGATAGAAACCGATGTTTTCACGGTTAGAATTCGAAATAAATTACGTAGTTGTATCGAGGAAGGTTAGATCGTCGTATAGCGTGCTTTTTATTCGATTTGGTGATGTTCGAAAATTCTGGTTTTTGAAAGGTTGAAATTTAATCGAAAAATCGAACGTCGTAGAAATTGCGTTTATGTGTTCTAAATTGTTCTTATGTATTTGGTGGTTGCGCGTATATGTTTGTTTCGGTGAAAATGTTCGATTTAGTCGAGTTTTCGGGCATTCGGGAAAAGGACAGCAAAGGTGTAATTTGAGAAATCTGGTTTTTGAGAAAAACAGAGTTATGAATCGATACATAACAGCTATGTATCGATCCGAAATGGTTTATGTATCGATACATAACCCTTATGTATCGATACATACTGTAGAAATTGGAGAAAACAGCATTTTCACTACAGCATGTGTCGACACATGCGTGCTATGTATCGATACATGTGGCCTTTTTGTATCGATACATAGGCCTATGTATTGATACATACTGTGCTGAACCATAAAATTCTGGTTTGTCGGGGAAACTTCAGAAATTCATATCTCTTGAACCGTAAGTCGGTTTTGACCCCCGTTCGAAGCGTTGGGAAGCTAACGAGATGTTCTTTCTAGGAAAAATGGTTTGGAGGTCTGAACCTGGTCCAATTAGAACAGTATTTTCAAACCGTATCGTCGTGTCGATCCTCCGGTTTATGTTTTTTTGCGTTATTTTGAAATATCCATAACTTGTTCGTTGTTTATCGGATTTGAGAGTTCTTTATATCGAATTGAAGGTATTGATATGTACTATTTGATGGTGATAAGAAATTATATTTTTAGCCGACTTTTGGCCGACTTTTCCGACTATTTGTGAATAGTGATTTTGTAGAAAATGTTAAGTATGTTAATTATGAATGATATATGTGTTGTGGATATGTTTGTAGAGTGAACCCTTGATTTGAGAATGCTTTGTGAATGGTGGATCTTTAGTGAATGTATGCATTGTTTGAATTAAGTGATAATGCATGTTAAATGTCATGTGTGCCTGTTTACGGTGTGAGCAATCGGATTGTGTGCCTTCTTACGGTGTGAGCAATCCATAAACATTGTGTGCCTTTTTACGGTGTGAGCGATGATTACGAACGATTGTGTGCCTGTTTACGGTGTGAGCAATCGGATTGTGTGCCTTCTTACGGTGTGAGCAATCCAGAAACATTGTGCGCCTTTTTACGGTGTGAGCAATGGGTGAACTTCGTGTGCCTTGATACGGTGTGAGCGAAGGTTCCAACAAGTTCTTCAATTGAACTTGAGATAATGAGTCGGTACCGCATTGCATCTGCATAGAGTCGTGAGTCGGTCTCTAGAGTTGCATTTGTCATCATTGTATTTGTGCTTTGATGAATGAACATATATATGTATACTTGAAGTGGAATGAATAGAATTGTACAGGTGTGCATTGTTGGATAAGCATAATATGTATGTTTATGTGAAATAATGATAATTGTATCTTTGTAATGATACATTGGTGAATAAACCTGTATGGTGTTTATGTTGGATAAATGGTGATGAATTGATATGTATTGGTGATACATGTATTTGAGCATGAATGGATATGCCTAGGTGATAGATGCGTTAATTACGGATTGTTATGCCGTGTATTTGATTTATGGTATATGCTTGGTGTTATATGCATATATACATGCATAGTGATGAGTTGTGGTGAGAATGTGATATATGTGTATTACATGTTGAGATATATAATTATATGCAAAGTTATTATGATAATATTTCTCACCCTTCTGCTGTTTTATAATGCTCTATGAGGCATTGCAGATTAGGTATGCTGGTGGTCTTTGGTGAAGCGTGTCTTCATTTCTTTTTGGTCGTCTGGCTCTGATATGTAGCGTCGGGTAGCTAGGATGCTTTTGTTTTCCTCTTTGGTGATGCATTTGCTTATGTATCTGGCTGAAGATTTTGTGTATATAACGTGACCGATGTTGATGAACTATACTGTTTGGTATATGAATATATCTATATATAATTTATATATATGTTTGATGTTTATCAGTGTTTAGATATTCCGCTTTTATTCTAAACATTTGAGATGTGGGTGAAAGGACTCAGATCCTTAATTGATTAGTTACCCCACTGTTGCATATCGTGTGAGCAGGTGTTGTATGTTTTTAATTTCATGTATAATGTGACATTCTCCTTTTATGCCGTGGTTGCAATTATACTCTGATAAAATTTTCAATACGTGCCTAAATGATTTAATTGATTATTTGGGGGTATAGAAAGGGGTGTTACATTAAGTGGTATCAGAGCCAGTGTTGAGTCTGTTGTGTCTGTGTTGTGGTTGTGTTGGTTAAACTGTGGTTTACCTTGTTGTTGTTTTTGGAAACCATCAGAATATGGCTGGTAGAAATGATGTTGCTATGGCTGCTGCTATGGAAGCAATGGCTAGGGCGGTGCAGGGTGCACCGAATGTGAATGCGAACGATGAGTTCAGAAAGAATCAACCACCGGTCTTCAAAGGAAGATTCGATCCCGATGGTGCTCAACTCTGGTTGAAAGAAATTGAAAGAATTTTCAGGGTTATAGATTGTACTGAAGAGAATAAGGTGAGGCTTGGATCTCACATGCTGAAGGAAGAAGCCGACGATTGGTGGGTCGATAGGCGTCAAATTCTTGAAGTGGATCATGAGGAGATAACTTGGGAATTGTTTTGTACTGAGTTTTTGGTGAAGTATTACCCGGAGAGTGTTAAAGGAAAGAAAGAGATTGAATTTCTGGAATTGAAACAAGGTAGTATGTCCGTGGTGGAATATACTGCTAGATTTGTTGAGTTGGTTCAGTTTTATCGTCATTATGCTGCCGTTACTGCTGAGTTCTCAAAGTGCATTAAGTATGAGAATGGTTTGCGTCCTGAGATTAAGCAAGCTGTGGGATATCAGAGGATTAGAACGTTTTCTGATTTGACTGAATGTTGCAGAATCTTCGAGGAAGACGGCAAGGCTCGTTCTACATATTACAAGAGTGTGAATGAGAGTAAGAGTAAGCAACAAGCGAGGAGTGGACCTTATGTGGTACCCGCTGATAAGGGCAAGCATAAGGGAAACTTTGATAGAAAAGCTGGCGGAGGAGGTTCCGGTTCCATTAAGTGTTATGACTGTGGTGAAGTCGGACATAAATCCGTGGAGTGCAGGAATACTGCATTGAAGTGTTCTAACTGTGGAGGTACGGGGCATTCTGCTGTGGACTGTAGAAGGACTACGGTGAAGTGTTATAATTATGGAGAAACGGGACACCTTAGTCACAAGTGTGCTAAGCCGAAACAAGCTCAAACGAGCGGAAAGGTGTTTGCATTGGCAGGGTCAGACACTACTAGTGCGGATCGTTGATTAAAGGTATAAGTTTTATTAATAGTACCCTTTTGTTGCTGATGTCGTTTTGAAAGAGACTCATTTGTTTATTTCCTATGAGTGTGCAAAGTGTTTGAATTTGTTTATGACTGCTTCTGGGTCGGTAACTACGTTTTTGGCGTGTAAGTTGTCTTTTGACCATGTATGATAAAGTCTTCATTATGGATTTTGGGTATTTGTCGATGTTGTTGATTCCTTAGTACGTGATAGGTGTGAGGAACACTATCAGTGCTCTCTGGTTTTTCTAGTCTTTGTCTTCAGGATTGAGAACGAGATAAGTGGGGGAGAAACTGGTACTTCTCCAAGTGACTCCAGGTATGGAGCGTTGGCTCAGTGTGCTGTTGGTTGCCCGATTGTAAGTGTTGTTTGGGCAGTGTTATTCCCGATTCCGAAGGGAATGTGGAAGTAAGGATATGTCAATTAAGGATTTGTACCTTAGGTGGTTTTATGCACAAGAGGCAAGGAAGGTTGTTATGGCTTGGTAAAGATGGTTTATACCCCATCATGATTGTCGACTGTCTATTGGCAAATTGAGGAACTGATCACCCTTAATCTCTTGTTGATAGCAGACGGAAATTGTGTTGGTGGGAGTAGACGTGTCTTTCCAGCTTAGATGGCATGTTGGTGGTGCTAGTGTTCTAGATATTAAAAGTAAAGCCAAGAGAATGGATGATTGATTCGTATAGTCAGCATGTGGTGTATACTCGTATGGATGCTATGGAAAGCAAAACACAGAGTTACAATGAGTTAAGGAGTTTTGAGCTTAAGGTATCAATGTAAGAATTTTAAGGAAACCATTATGTATGAGTAGCAAGTTTAGAAAAGAGATGAAGTTTTAAGATAAGTTATCCAAGTGTGGATGTTCAGTGCGAATAAGTTTCAAAGAGCTAAAAGTAGGAGTTGTCTACAGCTCCAGTTTTGATTTTTGCCTGATCTTAATGAACGGTTTGAGGAGTATTGAGTTATGTCTTGATGAGTTTAGTCGGTGGGTTAATGCAATATGGTTAAGTCGTAGTTTATGCTTTACGATAATTGAGGATTCATCCAAGGATTTATGTTATTCATAATTGGATTATTCTTTGGGAAGGATTAATGTCTTGCCTGACGAGTTAAGTTGGAAGCCTTTGCATGTGTATGTTCGGATGGTCAGAGAAGTAGAACTGTTTGAGTAGTTCAGATGCTTGTGTATGGTGTGTAAGCTAAAGCAGCATAGAGTGAAGTGGTGGATATAACAAGTGAACTAGGATTTTCTAGAGAATAATAGAAAAAGTCGAATGTTGATTAGGGAATTGGTGGTTTTGTTGGTTGCGAGTAATTAGAGTGCGCAGTGGAAGTGTGGAATTGTTGTATTGGTTGTTGTGAGGCAAGGATGCAGGTATTCTGGTTTTGCGGATGTTGCTGAGGTAATGTTGTGTCATGGAACGTTATGTTCTTGTCCGTGTTGTTGTTTCCTTTCCATTGTGATGGTTCGAGGGCGAGTGGCTAATTCCTATATTTGGGGATTAGGAGGGTGTTACCTATGGTAGTGGTAACGATCTTATTGTGTTCCGGTTCAAGAGTGAATCTTGGTTATCCTTTGAGTTGTGAGTTTGTCGCCAAGTGCATTGTATGGGCATTGCATCTTGTCGTGGTTGTCGTGGTCGTTGTCGCGTCGTTGTTGTTGCTGTTAGTGTGTTGGTTTGTTGTTTGTGTTATTCGTGGTATGCCTTTTGTTGGCAGGATAGTTGGCTGGTCGGATACGAGAGTAGTATTCGTGGTTGTGTGTACTTAGCATATTTTCGAGAACGAAAATGTCTAAGTGGGGGAGAGTTGTAACGACCCGATTTTAATTATCTCTATTTTTTTGGGTGTTAATTATATTATTTTGTGGAGTATTTTACTTTAATTTGACAATGATTATGTTATTTGTGAAATTGGTGTTTTAATATGTTATGTTTTCATATTAAGCATTTTTACCGTTTTTGAGAGTTTGCGGGGAAAATTGGAATAGAGGGTATTTTAGACTTTTCACATTAGATAGTATTTAATTAATGATATAATAGATATTTTGAGATATTTATGTTAAGTAAATATTTTTGTGTTTGTGAGAAAAGAAATAGAAGGGATAGAATTAGAAAAGAAAGAAAAAGAGAGAAAACTATATATAGAATGAGATAGTAAGAGAAATGGAAGAAAATAGAAGAGAAAGAAGAGAAAGAGAAGAAGAAAAAGAGGAAAGCTAGGAATCAAAGAAAACAACTTCTAGGAATCGGTTTAATCGGGTAAGGGTGTGAAATATTGTTATCCTAACCTTGTGTATGATTATGTATGTGTTTTGTGTGGATGTTTTGGTTGTTTTCCATATGTTTCCGTTTATGCCGTATTGGGCAAAATCGATAGAAACCGATGTTTCTACGGTCGAAAAGTCGTATAAATACACGTGTTGGTTGGTTATATGTATGTGAGCTGCTGTTTAAAGTTTCATGAAGTTTGGTTATGTTTCGGTTAGTTTTCGGTATGTTTCCGTTGTTGTTTCCGTTTAGGTCGAATTGTAGGAAATCGATAGAAACCGATGTTTTCACAGTTAGAATTCGAAATAAATTACGTAGTTGTATCGAGGAAGGTTAGATCGTCGTATAGCGTGCTTTTTATTCGATTTGGTGATGTTCGAAAATTCTGGTTTTTGAAAGGTTGAAATTTAATCGAAAAATCGAACGTCGTAGAAATTGCGTTTATGTGTTCTAAATTGTTCTTATGTATTTGGTGGTTGCGCGTATATGTTTGTTTCGGTGAAAATGTTCGATTTAGTCGAGTTTTCGGGCATTCGGGAAAAGGACAGCAAAGGTGTAATTTGAGAAATCTGGTTTTTGAGAAAAACAGAGTTATGAATCGATACATAACAGCTATGTATCGATACGAAATGGTTTATGTATCGATACATAACCCTTATGTATCGATACATACTGTAGAAATTGGAGAAAACAGCATTTTCACTACAGCATGTGTCGACACATGCGTGCTATGTATCGATACATGTGGCCTTTTTGTATCGATACATAGGCCTATGTATTGATACATACTGTGCTGAACCATAAAATTCTGGTTTGTCGGGGAAACTTCAGAAATTCATATCTCTTGAACCGTAAGTCGGTTTTGACCCCCGTTCGAAGCGTTGGGAAGCTAACGAGATGTTCTTTCTAGGAAAAATGGTTTGGAGGTCTGAACCTGGTCCAATTAGAATAGTATTTTCAAACCGTATAGTCGTGTCGATCCTCCGGTTTATGTTTTTTTGCGTTATTTTGAAATATCCATAACTTGTTCGTTGTTTATCGGATTTGAGAGTTCTTTATATCGAATTGAAGGTATTGATATGTACTATTTGATGGTGATAAGAAATTATATTTTTAGTCGACTTTTGGCCGACTTTTCCGACTGTTTGTGAATAGTGATTTTGTAGAAAATGTTAAGTATGTTAATTATGAATGATATGAATGTGTTGTGGATATGTTTGTAGAGTGAACCCTTGATTTGAGAATGCTTTGTGAATGATGGATCTTTAGTGAATGTATGCATTGTTTGAATTAAGTGATAATGCATGTTAAATGTGATTGTGTGCCTGTTTACGGTGTGAGCAATCGGATTGTGTGCCTTCTTACGGTGTGAGCAATCCATAAACATTGTGTGCCTTTTTACGGTGTGAGCGATGATTACGAACGATTGTGTGCCTGTTTACGGTGTGAGCAATCGGATTGTGTGCCTTCTTACGGTGTGAGCAATCCAGAAACATTGTGTGCCTTTTTACGGTGTGAGCAATGGGTGAACTTCGTGTGCCTTGTTACGGTGTGAGCGAAGCTTCCAACATGTTCTTCAATTGAACTTGAGATAATGAGTCGGTACCGCATTGCATCTGCATAGAGTCATGAGTCGGTCTCTATGAGTTGCATTTGTCATCATTGTATTTGTGCTTTGATGAATGAACATATATATGTATACTTGAAGTGGAATGAATAGAATTGTACAGGTGTGCATTGTTGGATAAGCATAATATGTATGTTTATGTGAAATAATGATAATTGTATCTTTGTAATGATACATTGGTGAATAAACCTGTATGGTGTTTATGTTGGATAAATGGTGATGAATTGATATGTATTGGTGATACATGTATTTGAGCATGAATGGATATGCCTAGGTGATAGATGTGTTAATTACGGATTGTTATGCCGTGTATTTGATTTATGGTATATGCTTGGTGTTATATGCATATATACATGCATAGTGATGAGTTGTGGTGAGAATGTGATATATGTGTATTACATGTTGAGATATATAATTATATGCAAAGTTATTATGATAATATTTCTCACCCTTCTGCTGTTTTATAATGCTCTATGAGGCATTGCAGATTAGGTATGCTGGTGGTCTTTGGTGAAGCGTGTCTTCATTTCTTTTTGGTCGTCTGGCTCTGATATGTAGCGTCGGGTAGCTAGGATGCTTTTGTTTTCGTTTTTGGTGATGCATTTGCTTATGTATCTGGCTGAAGATTTTGTGTATATAACGTGACCGATGTTGATGAACTATACTGTTTGGTATATGAATATATCTATATATGATTTATATATATATGTTTGATGTTTATCAGTGTTTAGATGTTCCGCTTTTATTCTAAACATTTGAGATGTGGGTGAAAGGACTCAGATCCTTAATTGATTAGTTACCCCACTGTTGCATATCGTGTGAGCAGGTGTTGTATGCTTTTAATTTCATGTATAATGTGACATTCTCCTTTTATGCCGTGGTTGCAATTATACTCTAATAAAATTTTCAATACGTGCCTAAATGATTTAATTGATTATTTGGGGGTATAGAAAGGGGTGTTACATTAAGTGGTATCAGAGCCAGTGTTGAGTCTGTTGTGTCTGTCTTGTGGTTGTGTTGGTTAAACTGTGGTTTACCTTGTTGTTGTTTTTGGAAACCATCAGAATATGGCTGGTAGAAATGATGTTGCTATGGCTGCTGCTATGGAAGCAATGGCTAGGGCGGTGCAGGGTGCACCGAATGTGAATGCGAACGATGAGTTCAGAAAGAATCAACCACCGGTCTTCAAAGGAAGATTCGATCCTGTTGTACCCCAAATTTTTCCCTTAGATTCACCGATTGTCTGCATATCATATTAGGTCAATCATTCGTGCATGACTAACTGCTTTATCTAGACTTTGTCTGTCTGTTTCATTTGTGAAATTAGGTGTCGCTGCAGAAGGTATCGAAGTCATGGAGGTTGTATGTGTGTGCTTATTTGGATCACCATTCTCTGCAAGTTGCGTTGGATTCCTATGGAAGTAAAGAAGAATATATCCTCATTCTTAAGGTCCCTCAGTCAGTAACAAGCGGCAAAGTCTAGATAAAAATCGTAAATCAGGTTTTGATATAATTTCTCGATGGGGCAGACAAATTCTCAAGTGGCTCCAAGAGTGTATTTAGTCAGGGTCGTACTCCAAAGGGGGGTCTTAATGACAACGTATTGATCTCAAGCGAATTCTGTTGGGTTTGGAACGCTTTGTGGCTTCAAATTGGGTGATGTATTTGTTCCAAGAGTTTTTGGTCGTATTAAGGGTTATCCATGGTTACAAAGTTCAAGCATGAGAATTTAATTCAAGGTTACAAGAGTTTTACAATTATTACAAATTTCAAATTCCAAATCAAGAAGTCGAAGGCAAAGATCCAAAGGTCCCTGAAGAGTTCAAGAATTCACCGTAATTCAAAAGATAAAATCAAAGTTCCGAATAGAGATATTGCATAGGTCAGAGAGGACCTCTTGATCGTTATATCCTAAGTTGTCTCCATTGGAATATTCATGAGCAGCAGGTTGGTTCAATGATGCTAGCATAGGGGCATAATGGAGAAATAATAGCGAAGTATGGGTGGAAGTTATTGTTTAGCATTGATGTTCCTAGCCAAACATTCGGTGTGAATCATTTCCAATAACTCTTTCTAAGAGGTTGTACGCTTTCCAAATCGCCTATTGGTACCCTGGCAGTAAGTTACTTTGCTTAGGGAGTCAAAGTTGAACAATCAAAGAAAATCTTGCAGCTTTTGTCTGCGGACCAGTTTAATAGATGTCGTGGCTATACAATACCTTATATTCTCCCGACAATGCCCAGGACCCACAATAAATCATTGCAAGGAAATTAAATCATCAACATAACGTTACAACCGTGGTGCAAGTACAATACCTCAGTTTATTTACATGCAGCTAGACGCCAAATATAAATCACAACATTGTCAGATTACTCCCTTTTTTTTTCTTCTAGAAACGTGTGATTTGCTCGTCTGAAATGCCTCTAAGCTAACTTCTTAATTGCCTATAAACTATAAACCACGGGAGCAGCCTCTACTTGCAAGCATCTACGCAGGAAATATATTGCGGCCATAAGAGTTTTGTCCTCGAAGTCTCAGCAAGTAACGTCACGTTTTTTCTTACCATCAATCTCCACCTTCAACCATGACACCAAACCATTTGAAATACAAGCCAAAAGCAATGGAGACCGAAAACCTGCGCAAGTTGGAGTCTCTCATTAAGTTTCCAAATAAAATCAAACATTCACAAAGCCCTGCTACACAGACCTACCAGAATCCCTACAAGCAACCATCACTGGTTGGAAAATGAAAAGAGTTGAACTTGGTGCAAACCAAAGGAAGTAAAAGCATGTGAATTGCTTCTTGACTTACTTAAGACATGACAGAAAATAAGACTGACAACGTGAGGTCAAGACAACATTTACCTGCTAGCAGAATGCATAACCGTCATACATTGTAGAAGTTTTGCAAGAATCCTAGCTCCAGGGTCGTCTCGCTGCTCACCACGCTTCTATTTCGCAACAAAACACCCGTTGTAACCAATTGAAACCCCTCTGGCAAAGAAACCTATCCAAATCAACCCTTAACTATTAATTCACAATACATTCAAGTCAGTTAAAGCAATTGGTGCAAGCACTCCATATCGCAACTGTATATAGGGATTCAAATTCAAAGAAAATTCAAAGGTGTGTGCAATTAATCTCAAACAAATGGAGAGTTGTTCTAAGCATACAACAGCAGTAGTGTTTGACTAAGCCTAGTTCGTTTGATACCTATAAGGATGTACTGGTCCTGAGCATACCGTCCTTGAGGTGGCGTGATGATCTTGCACAAGCTGTTATTGAAGCTTGTTTGTTTTGGCTCAGTATAACTTGCGGAATAAAACCGTCCGAGCAGCTCCATGGAGATTACGTGGAAAGAAACAACGAGGGTGATTAAAAGAGTTTACGACAGCAAAAGAGCAAATGGAAGAGTAACAGTCGCGCATAGAAGTCATCACCGTCATCTGTAACCTGGCCAATAACAACAAGAACCGTTCAGAAAACCTGACCACAATGCAAAATGAGAATTAATTCATGTTATACAAATAAAGCACAGGAGAAATAGAAGTGAGAGTTAGTAGTTCAAAGGAATCGTACTAGCAAATGCTTGGCAATGCTAGATGTAGTTGCACTTCATTTGGAATAAAGAAGAGTTTGAGTTGCAAGATGCTATTTGAGGGATGTTGGCCACGATACCCTTGTGCACACCGCTGTCATAGAAAACAACAAAAAGTCAGGCATAGCGTAATACATATGTGCGAGAAGAATACCTTGACAAACAATCATGCTCATGATGTGACCTCCTCACACCAACGATACAGTTGCAACAATTTTATGCGCAAGCTCATCCATCCTCTCCAAACGCCACGGAAATTGCATTTTGCTCGTATTCTGAAAAACAGAAACAAAAAAAAAAACACGGATTTCATTTGTTTCTAAGGCCATCAAGCTCTCCAATTCTATTTCAATACAAGATCCAATATCATTAATGCTTTTTTCGAAACAACATTAGACCATGACCCCACACATCTCAAAGGCTCCCCAAGACCAATTTCCAACGTATCTCACTTTAAAATCATAAATCATAGGCCTCAGAATTTTCTATATCAAAAAGTTACAAGCATTAAGTGAAGAAAAATAATGCGCGGATATCAAAGCAACATATTGTGACTCAAATAGGATTTAAAGATCAGATTTGTCCCCAAGTACACGTTGGAATTAGTCAGCATAATCAATGAAATCTGGAAATTATGGACAGAATCAGACGAATTTAAAACTTTCCTATGTTGGCCTCAGAGATTGTTTTTGAATCAGAAAATATATCATCATTTTCAAATGAAGTTGAGGGCAATATCAGGATACCGCCGACACAACTTTCCAAATTTTGCACAGTAAATCAGGGTAATCAAGAGAATCAGGTCTTTCAACGTAGAATTAAAGTTCCAAATCGTAAAATCAAGCATCAAATCGTATCAGTTACCCAAAACACATTCAAAACTTTCCAAATAGAACAGATCGTATCAGTCTATCCAAACCCTTCCAAGTTTCCAAATCAAGCACAATAAATCAGAGCCATTAAATCACCAAATCAAGGCAACATTTCAAATATTTTGGATTTCCAAATCAAGGCAATAAGATCGTATCATGACAAAACATCAGGATTTCCAATTTATCAAATAGTATCAAAAACCGTTCAGAAAATCACCATCAATACAGCATTTAAAACTTCCCAAAGAATCTCATCAATGACCTTGGCTATAAAAGGGGTCACTTTGCATCAGAAAGGGGAGGAGAAAAAAAATCAGAGAGCAACCATACGGAAGAGCAAGAGAAAAAAATCACAAAAATCCCAAATCAGCAAATACCAAACCGTTTCCAAACCCACCGACCCAGGCTCAGAACACCGGAGGTGCTCATCATCGCCTCAACATTCAGAGCAGAAGGAGATCAAAGCAACAACATAAACCACGAGCTCGCGAAAGAAAGAGGTAAAGAGGGAAGGAGTTCTTCCCTGACGGAGATCCGTGAAGCTCTCGCCGCCGCCGCCGATCGCTTTCCCTTTTCTCATTTCTTTTTGCTTTAAATTTTTGTGCCTTGTATTGTAATACTCTCAACATAGTGAAATCGGGGATGGGAACCAGGGGGAAAGGGTATTTTTGTTTGATCGCGTGAGATTGTGAGTGATCGAGAGACCGAGAGATTGATCGGAGAGAAAGTGAGGATGAGACACGCCGCCGCCGCTAGGGTTTCATTCTGAGAGAGAAAGAACGTTTTGCGAGAGAGAGAAGAGAGGTATCGTGTGAGATTTCCACCCTTCCGTTTTTTTTCTTTTATTTAACTTTGTTTTCCCTTTTTTTTTAAATATAACCCCAAAAAACAATAACAATCCTTATTTCATTTAAGTAACCAAAAACCTTTTTTATTGATAACCCTTGATACCTTTTTTTATAAACGTTAATATTAGTACCATAGTCTTAAGTTTAATTAGAAAATCTTTATCTTTTCAATTTAAGAATAATCCTATTAAAATAACTTTTTTTAATACCACTTAAATCTTTTTTTTTTAATTATTAATAAAATGATAGTGAAATCTTTTTTCTAAGTATTTAATTATCTCTTTCTTTAATAAAATACTTAATAACGTTTTCTTTGTATCTAAAAATTTATATAAAAACTTTTACGATATCAATTCAAGATCACCCTCATCATACATGACTTTAATCTTTTTCTAAATAAATGATAATTAAATCTTTTTTTCAATAATTAACTTGGTAGAAATCTTCTTAGTCAATAATCTTCGAGCACGTTTCTAAGTAAAATAAATCAACTTTTTAAGAATAATCAAAACCCATTAAACCCCTCGAGTGTGAGTGCGCGTTTATATTACTTGTATGCTTATCTATATCTATATGCGCCATACTGTCTAAACCCTTTTCAAAATACAAAAACTCTCGATCCAACGTCGAGCCACTTTTATACCCATGTAAGTCGACTACCTTCGGGTATCGCATTCAACCTATCGGTCACAATACACTTAAGCTAGCCCACTTTGCTAGTGCGCACAAATAAATCAAAGTTAGTTGGGTCCCTCGACATTCCAAAGGAAGGTTATTAATAATTGACTAAACCTTCATAGGACTAACGCTTTAGAACCCTTGGCCGTAGGATTCGGAGTCGCCGTACTCCATGTCTCTCCGTAGACACTTAGAATCGTAGCCTTAGGATCGGAGTCGCCGTACTCCAAGTAAATGCTCCGCCGCGAACATTTACAATCCTACCCCTCTTAAACCAACCTAAAACTTTAGAGTCGTCGCACTCTATGTAAGGTCTTGCCCGGGACTTTACTTCCCCTTGGAACCTTGACCCCGCCAAGAAGTTCCTCTTTTCAGAACTACGCATACTCTGATTCTACTCCCGAGGATACGTAGGCGTAAGGTGCGATACCTTATCGAGTATACTTAGATACTAACCCCTAGGGTTCAACCTTTAGCATAGCACCCTTAGCAAGCGATTGAGAGATAACATAATACTAACGAGAGGTTCCCGTAGAGTACTACGGACGTTTAGGATGCTAATACCTTCCCTAGGCGTAACCAACCCCCGAACCTTAGATCTTCAGGTTTTTTCGCTTTTGAACCTTTCCTTTGGATAAATCAAAGTCGGTGGTGAACATTTAAAGAAATGTGATCCTAGTTCATTAATAACTATGGTATCCAATTCTCACCGCAACAGAAATGGCGACTTCACTGGGGAATGTCGAGGGTTTCCCCTATCTTGTTTTTCTTATGTTATCTTTCTTTATTTTATTTGCTTATTATTTGTTGTGCTGGGTTACTTATCTGGTGAGACAAAGTCCTACACCCGGACTAGAGTGACAATTATGATAGGAACGGTGAGAATTCAAGGATACTTTGAGGGAGTCGATTCCTGAAAAAATTGAATTGAGACTTCACCACTCAGTCTAGGCCCTCTCGAATTTAATTTTGTCCAACGAGTCAATTCGTGAAGACGCTATTATTTCGAACTAAAGGCCATCGAGACTGGGGACCGTAGTTACCTTTAACCCAACTTGGCCTATTAGGATGTAGTGCGGGGACTATGCGGGAGTCTATTTTTGCACTAGTCGCTACGCGATACTACACTCGGACGAGATTCTCTTGAGAATATTATTGACTACCAAGTGATCTGGAAAATCGATAATATCCGAAAGATGGATTGTAGACTCTGGGAACTTCTAGAACCCATTCGGCAGGTACATCTTGAAACCATAGTACACACCTTATGGGAGGGTAGACCTTGGCTCCATGCTGTGACCTCTCAAACCTAGGACTTTTGCTTGTCTGTTTGATCTCGTCTGCTTATCCGTGCTTTGTGTTTTGTGTGGTTGCATTCTCGCATTCATAAGCATCATATCATAAATATTCATGGAACTTAGTCTTGTTTATAAACATCATAAGGATATCATGGACTCTAAAAAAAAAAATTTTTAAAAGAAAAAAAATGTTGAAGTACCTTTACAAAAGTCATAACCTGGACGATCTAAGGAGACTAGAAACTTTGCTGACAAATAAAGAAAGGTTCAAATCAAGATATGGGAAGCTGTCATCTCCACTCTATTATGGCCTATCATTATTATCAGTCGGTACCTAAACTGGAAGACTATTCTCAGCTGATGGAGTTACTAATTCAAGACAAATATCCATTTCTCAACTTCGGTTAGTATTCAAGCTAGCTAAAAGGAGGTTATTGAAAAAACTATTTATTACAAGAAATGGAAAGCTCAAGAAGATACCTCATCCCATTCTAAATCATCAGTCAACATTTCGTCGACAAGTCTATTCTAGAAGAAACTTGGATGGAAGAAGGAAGTCAAAAGAATTCAAGACAATACCGTTGGAAGAGTCTCCTTAGTTCCATCATTATTAGCTTTTATTTAGCTATTACGTTATGACTGTTGTAAGACGTACAGACGCGTTTTATAATTAATTTTGTAATAAATCAATTTTTAATATTCCGGTACTAATGATTGTAACCGACTTTTTTATGGTTCTTAAGACGAGCCTTTTGATATTCCATGATGATTATAAATAGTTGAGTTTCCATGAATCTTGTTGCATAGCATTTGCATTTTGCATTTCTCTCTATCAAGGAACTAGAAATCTTGTATTGCAGGCATTGTATGATGGATTACGAAAAGAAGGGAGTTGTGTCGTACACCTTCGAAGTTTCGGATGTTGAACAACTAAGGGAACTAGGAGATCAGATCGAAGATCCCGAGGCGTTCGCTGAGAAGTATGGAAACATCCTCCCGTTGTTGCAGACTCGAGTAACCGCTGGTTTATTGGAAACGTTGGTTCAATTTTACAGCTTGATCTACCATTGCTTCATCTTCCAAGATTTCCAACTGATGCCTATGTTGGAAGAGTACTCCGCTCTGTTGGGGATCCCCGTCAAAGACTCACCTCCGTTCTCCGGTGGAGAAGGAAGACCCAGCCAGGAAGACATCGCAAGAGCAACCCGCATAAAGTTGTTAGAGATCCAAACCCATATGACGTTCAGAGGAGGAATTGACGGTTTGCCTGCCCAATTTTTGTTCGAGAAAGCTCGCCACTTTGCTAGTGTAGGGAACACTGGGGCATTCGAGCACATCTTCGCGCTGCTAGCCTACGGTTTGTTCTTATTTCCGAATATCAAGGATTTTGTCGACGTCCATGCCATAAGGATTTGTATGCTCAAAAACCCTGTGCCGACGTTGTTAGCCGACGCTTACCACTCTATCCATTCAAAGGCTCTGAAGGGAGAAGGTCGGATTACTTGTTGCACCGCTATCCTCTATAGGTGGTTTATTTCGCACCTACCGAAGTCTACTGATTTCTGGGACGTGGAAGATGGTTCAGGATGGCCTGTGAAGCTCATGGCTCTCACTCACTCGGATATTGTTTGGCATGACCCGATGTATGGAGGGATCCCTATGATTCATAGCTGTGGAGATTTTCCCAATGTACCTCTTCTTGGTACAAAGGGATGTGTCAGCTATAACCCTGTACTCGCCCGTCGTCAACTGGGGCACCCCATGGAAGAAGTACCCGATCCAGAAAACCTGACCAGAATTTTCCTCTATCAAGGAGAGAATCTTGGATTGAAGACTAGAATTGTGTTTGCTTGGCGTTGCATCAATCGACAAGGAATGACAGTGACAACAAATCCTGATTGCTCGGTTACCGAAGAATGTCTAGCATGGGCGCGCGAAAGGGCTCTGACCTTGAGTATGCCTTATCCCCGTCCCAAACCTCCCGTGGTCCAATCAGATGAAGTTCTAAAGTTGAAGGCTGAAATAGAGAAGCTGACTCTAGACAAAGTAAGAATGCAGGATCAGATCGACAGGCTGATGGAAGAACTCCATGGAAACAAGGGGCATCATCCAGTGGATTAGACTCATAGTTCCTTTATGTTTATCTATGTAATAAAACTCTGGAGGTGTACCAGCTCTTAAAATTTCAATAAAATGTTTTATTTGCAATATCTACAATGAACGCAATACAATTTTAGTTCCTTGATAGTTGCATCGCATTCGCATTTCATATCATCTGCATGTGCATGTTTCGTCCTTTTTCTTATGTCCTGCTATCTCTCTTCAGTTTCTGTCACCCTGAATCCTCTGTTCCGAGACAAGTTGTCAAGTCACTATTCAGGAAGGAAGATGAATAACTCAGAGCAAGAAAAGCAGGACCTCCACAAAGAAATAACTAATCTGAAGAGTGGTTTTGAAAGGCTTTCTGCTTTGGTTGAAACCCTGGTAGCAAATCAATCTGCATCCCAGACCCCGCTTTATGAGACCATGACTCTTGGAAACACACTGACGCCCACTTCTGAGATTCCCGGCCTTAAGGAACAAACTGCTAAGACTGTGTTGCAAGGAAATTATAAAGGATCTCGTAGCCAAGTTAAACAACATAAGGAGCAATATTATCATTCTAACCAGAGACCTCCTCAGTATCAACAAGATCTTACATATCAGCCTATGCAGCAGACACCCGTCTATCAACTTTTTGTTTATCCACCGGCTCCCGTTTATCAGCCAGCGCAAACTCCGCAGAATCATCAACGAGTACTCAATACTCCTAAACAACAGAGGGAACCGGTGCCATATCCAGATGCTCCTAACAGAAGACCACATAAACCTCTAGCTTCCTCTCTTCCGATAACTTATACTGAGTTGTACCCCTCCTTGGTGCGACAAGGTTTGATTACTACCAGAGCTTTGGGTCCACCTCCTAACCCACTTCCACCTAAGTATGATTCCAATGCTCATTGCCTGTTTCACGAAGGGGCACCTGGCCATGATATAGAAAATTGTTATGCTTTTAAGGATGTCGTGAAGAAGTTAATGAATCAGAAGGTTCTGTCTTTTGTTGACTCTCAACCAGACATTAAGAAAACTTGTACTGATATTGCTCCCATTACTCCTGCAACTTTGAATCAGGATCAAATTCGCAGCCAATGGTGGGTTAGTCCAAAACGTCCTCTGAATCAGCAGTCATACCACCGTAGGTCGCGCCAACAGGCTGGACAAAGACCAAAGAAACAGAAGCATTACACTCCGCTACCATTGCCATATAGTCAACTCTTGCCGGATTTAATCAAAGGTGGACTCATCGTGCCAAAGGAATTGAAGCCAGTGCCTTTCCCATATCCACCAGGTTTTGACGTTAACGCCCAATGTGACTACCATACCGGGGCACCGGGGCATTCAACCGACGACTGTAAAGTACTACCGAGTAAGGTTCAGACCCTGCTCGACTCCAAGATGATCTCCTTCACGCATCGAGGCGTTCAGATTCATACTCCTCCACCCAATCATGCAGGTTCATTAGTCCCGACTGTGGAAGAAATTACCAAGGATGGAAGTGAAGATGTTTCTCAAGAAAATCTGACTTATCAACCACAATCTCGTCAGGTAACACAGCAGAGTCATGCTCCGAAAGAGTTTGATCCAATCCCCTTGACCTACAGTCAGTTGTGGAATTATTTCTCCCGAAACTCGGTAATGGAACCTATAAAAGCTAAGCCTACGAAGTCCCTCTCTTCTAAAGACAATCTAAATGTCAATTGCGAATTTCACGATGGGGCAGTGAGGCATTCGACCGAAGAGTGCAGGGCCTTCCAGGAGAAAGTTCAAGAGATGATTGATAAGGAGGTGCTGACCTTCAAAGGAGGAAGCCCAGTTGTGAATGGAGTTCCTTTGTGCTGATTGGACACGGATAACAAGAAAAGGCCTTCCCAAGATCATTCAAGTTGTTTTTTTTCTGCATTTGTTTTCTTGCTTTGATTATTAAAGCATGTTTTCATGTAAGGACTTGTTATTTCGAACGTTAATGTGATTGAGTGTTTTTTTGAAGAAATCCATTCGCTTCGCTCATGTTTTTAAAACTGTTTACTGTTTTATAATGCCAATACTGAATGGAGGATGATGAAATAAAACATAACATCTCTTGTTGTATGCTTTCGAACGAAACCCTGCTAAGGATATAAGGCATTATTTCAAAATCCCAAACACAGGAGATAAACCTTCGTTAACCCCTTTGAGCCTTGGAGTAGTAGTTTTCTTCTCTAAAAAATTCAAAGAACCCTCATGTTGTACCAGGGGCAAGGTAATTTTCAAAAAATGGTAAGTATATCGAAGAAGGGGGTGGGTACCAAATAAAATTTGAGCCACATATCCTTTGTTTCTTCAACCATGATCTAAAACCACTATAAAACCCTCAAAAGATCTCATTGAAGTAGGGTTTATTTCGAGAGCATATTCGATGAGGTAATGTTTCCTGACTCCTATGAGTTACACTCAAAAATTCATATTGCCATTATAGAAACAGGAATTATGTCATATCCTAACCAGTGATGCGGTCACAAGTTTGTGATATGCCTTTTCCAATAAACTTCAAAACAAACATGATGTTGTATTAGCAATTTCGGAATTTACATTTCCTGCATGTAAATACTGCTTGATGTCATAGAAGTTCGCAAACAGCTATGAGAAGTTCAACCTCTGAGATATGGAACTCTGTTGAAGATTACCTTTCATTGCTAAGATAACCGATCTGGGGCATGTTACGTGAAGACCCATTTAAGCAGGGACAAGAGGTTTTCCTCAATTTGTAACCTTCACAAACTGACTTACTCAAGGGGCAATTTTGAAGATTCAGCATGCAGAATGTCGGCAATCTGAGCCAGTTACGTCGAGATTCTACCAATCTCTCAAGAGTTAGAAGACATTGGAACAATTAGGATGCCAAGTCTCCTGTAAAATCCTTTTGAGATGATTTATTTTCGTAGACCATGCAGTTTGGGGCATTCAAGAATTGAAGACGTTTCCAACAATCGATGTTTGAAAATGGCGACTACCATACAAGACAAAGCTACATTAAATTCATAGCATTTCTCCGCCTAATTTCCCGAATATATTTTAATAGCATGATAACTCCCCAGCAAGTTTTCATTCTAGAAAGTCATGATGATTCCCCAGTGAATCATTATTTCAGGCAATTATGACAGAATCAGTACAAGATTTCAGCATCTGGTTGACCTAAGGATCCCCAAAGAATCTCCTTGGCATCAATCTTCTCCGATGAAACGAGTGTTTATTTCACTCCGCAATGTTCTTCTCGAATTTCAACTTCCTCAACAGTGGATGTTTATTTCATCCCCACTGAAGACTAGACTTTGACGTCTACAACTACAATATGGGTTCAAGTTCCCCAACAAAGGGGATATTTGTTTTATCCCTGTGATGCCAACTATTGCTACGTTACTTCAGCTTATTTCAGTTGTAGAGGATATTTATTTTACCCCCATCAAGGCCTCTACGAACACGAGCTTGATCCGTCCCCAGTGGATCTTTTCTCATCTAGAGTATCAGATTTCACCTTGACGATTCCTAAGTGAAGTCATATTATTATACCCCCAAGTGGATTGTTATTTCCCCAGAGAAGTTTGGACCTTGAAGTTCAACTATTGAGTTCCATCTTTGGATTTCTACAGAGCTTGACAGACGTATCTCTCGTGCAGAGGATGGACAGGCTTCCTCTTTGTTTTCTTTTTCTCCTGTTTCTTTCTCTGTTTTGTCAGCATGAGCATAAGCATCGCATGGCATCTTCGCATTCGCCTCTGTGCGTGCTTTCTTTTTGTTTGTTTCTTGTCGCTTTAGCTTGATCTTTGTTTGCGCCGTGTTGGGTTTGTCCGATCTCTCCAAGTAGGTCGTCAGCTTTAGGCAGAGAATGTTATCTATTGCTAAGTCTCCCCACAGAGTTCAACCCTCGTGGATGATGGTTATTTCAGTTACCTTTTTCCTTGCTTGGATAAGATAAAATCGTCGTTTGAGTTCATTTCTCAATGACAGGTCTTGTTTGACCGTTTCATTCTAGTTTGATCCTAGATTGAACTTTAGTCTTTGACAACTGGCCTTCCAGGCGCCTAGCAAAGTTTAAGCGTGCACCTACACTTTGTACATGTTGAGTCGCTGTGCTCTATATTTTGTTTTCGCCTCACCTTGTTTTTTTTATGTTTCGAGCCGCCGTGCTCCTTGTTTTCTTTTTGGTGTCGAGCCGCCGCACTCCTTGTTTTTCTTTTTGGTGTCGAGCCGCCGTGCTCCTTGTTTTCTTTTTGGTGTCGAGCCGCCGTACTCCTTGTTTTTCTTTTTGGTGTCGAGCCGCCGTGCTCCTTGTTTTTCTTTTTGGTGTCGAGCCGCCGTGCTCCTTGTTTTCTTTTTGGTGTCGAGCCGCCGTGCTCCTTGTTTTTCTTTTTGGTGTCGAGCCGCCGTGCTCCTTGTTTTCTTTTTGGTGTCGAGCCGCCGCGCTCCTTGTTTTTCTTTTGGTGTCGAGCCGCCGTGCTCCTTGTTTTTCTTTTTGGTGTCGAGCCACCGTGCTCCTTGTTTTCTTTTTGGTGTCGAGCCGCCGCGCTCCTTGTTTTTCTTTTGGTGGCGAGCCGCCGTGCTCCTTGTTTTCTTTTTGGTGTCGAGCCGCTGCGCTCCTTGCTTTTCTTTTGGCGTCGAGCCGCCGCGCTCCTTGTTTTTCTTTTTGGTGTCGAGCCGCCGTGCTCCTTGTTTTCTTTTTGGTGTCGAGCCGCCGTGCTCCTTGTTTTTCTTTTTGGTGTCGAGCCGCTGCGCTCCTTGCTTTTCTTTTGGCGTCGAGCCGCCGCGCTCCTTGTTTTTCTTTTTGGTGTCGAGCCGCCGTGCTCCTTGTTTTCTTTTTGGTGTCGAGCCGCCGTGCTCCTTGTTTTTCTTTTTGGTGTCGAGCCGCCGTGCTCCTTGTTTTCTTTTTGGTGTCGAGCCGCCGTGCTCCTTGTTTTTCTTTTTGGTGTCGAGCCGCTGCGCTCCTTGCTTTTCTTTTGGCGTCGAGCCGCCGCGCTCCTTGTTTTTCTTTTTGGTGTCGAGCCGCCGTGCTCCTTGTTTTTCTTTTTGGTGTCGAGCCGCCGTGCTCCTTGTTTTCTTTTTGGTGTCGAGCCGCCGTGCTCCTTGTTTTTCTTTTTGGTGTCGAGCCGCCGTGCTCCTTGTTTTTCTTTTTGGTGTCGAGCCGCCGTGCTCCTTGTTTTTCTTTTTGGTGTCGAGCCGCCGTGCTCCTTGTTTTCTTTTTGGTGTCGAGCCGCCGCGCTCCTTGCTTTTCTTTTGGTGTCGAGCCGCCGTGCTCCTTGTTTTTCTTTTTGGTGTCGAGCCGCCGTGCTCCTTGTTTTCTTTTTGGTGTCGAGCCGCCGCGCTCCTTGTTTTTCTTTTGGTGGCGAGCCGCCGTGCTCCTTGTTTTCTTTTTGGCGTCGAGCCGCCGCGCTCCTTGCTTTTCTTTTGGCGTCGAGCCGCCGCGCTCCTTGTTTTTCTTTTTTGGTGTCAAGCCACCGCGCTCCTTGTTTTGCTTCTCCGTTTTGAGCTGTCGTGCTCCTTGTTTTGTCTTTTTTGTTTCGAGCCGCCGATCCCTTGTTGTTTTCTTAGTGGTGTGTAAGTCCCGTGCAATGATAAGTCACAGGGCATTTTCCCTACGAGGTCCATTTACTTGGCATATAGGGGGTTTTAATAACCCTGTTCTTTTCCTTGGGGGTTCCTGAAGATCCCGTTTGATCTCTTCATTTGAAGGAATTTCCAGGCTTTATTTGTTTTGCTATTTGCATGATCCTACCGCCGTGTGGATCCTATCCTTGCTTCTGGCATCTTAGATACCAACTGGTCACGCTTGAACCTGTCGGGTCGTCGTTTTCAGAGTCCCCAGTGTTGTCTTCTTTTCCCCAGTGCGTCTGGTCGTCCCCAGTGAGTTCGTTGCTCGTGGTGTTCGTCTTCCGCTCTGTGTTTGTTTTGTTTTTGTCTGCATCTCTTGCATTTTACCATCCCATCATTTTCATCATTAGGTATAGTTTTGTCTATAGCATTGCATGATCATTGCATCTAAGGGCAAAATTTTCGGTTATCTATATTTAAATATCTCTCACCATGACCTAATGACGATTTTCAACGTTCATGTCATCCGGTGAAGATATTTAAATAGGGGCAACTGTTGTACCCCAAATTTTTCCCTTAGATTCACCGATTGTCTGCATATCATATTAGGTCAATCATTCGTGCATGACTAACCGCTTTATCTAGACTTTGTCTGTCTGTTTCATTTGTGAAATTAGGTGTCACTGCAGAAGGTATCGAGGTCATGGAGGTTGTATGTGTGTGCTTATTTGGATCACCATTCTCTGCAAGTTGCGTTGGATTTCTATGGAAGTAAAGAAGAATATATCCTCATTCTTAAGGTCCCTCAGTCAGTAACAAGCGGCAAAGTCTAGATAAGAATCGTAAATCAGGTTTTGATATAATTTCTCGATGGGGCAGACAAATTCTCAAGTGGCTCCAAGAGTGTATTTAGTCAGGGTCGTACTCCAAAGGGGGGTCTTAATGACAACGTATTGATCTCAAGCGAATTCTGTTGGGTTTGGAACGCTTTGTGGCTTCAAATTGGGTGATGTATTTGTTCCAAGAGTTTTTGGTCGTATTAAGGGTTATCCATGGTTACAAAGTTCAAGCATGAGAATTTAATTCAAGGTTACAAGAGTTTTACAATTATTACAAATTTCAAATTCCAAATCAAGAAGTCGAAGGCAAAGATCCAAAGGTCCCTGAAGAGTTCAAGAATTCACCGTAATTCAAAAGATAAAATCAAAGTTCCGAATAGAGATATTGCATAGGTCAGAGAGGACCTCTTGATCGTTATATCCTAAGTTGTCTCCATTGGAATATTCATGAGCAGCAGGTTGGTTCAATGATGCTAGCATAGGGGCACAATGGAGAAATAATAGCGAAGTATGGGTGGAAGTTATTGTTTAGCATTGATGTTCCTAGCCAAACATTCGGTGTGAATCATTTCCAATAACTCTTTCTAAGAGGTTGTACGCTTTCCAAATCGCCTATTGGTACCCTGGCAGTAAGTTACTTAGCTTAGGGAGTCAAAGTTGAACAATCAAAGAAAATCTTGCAGCTTTTGTCTGCGGACCAGTTTAATAGATGTCGTGGCTATACAATACCTTATATTCTCCCGACAATGCCCAGGACCCACAATAAATCATTGCAAGGAAATTAAATCATCAACATAACGTTACAACCGTGGTGCAAGTACAATACCTCAGTTTATTTACAAGCAGCTAGAAGCCAAATATAAATCACAACATTGTCAGATTACTCCCTTTTTTTTTTTTTTTCTAGAAACGTGTGATTTGCTCGTCTGAAATGCCTCTAAGCTAACTTCTTAATTGCCTATAAACTATAAACCACGGGAGCAGCCTCTACTTACAAGCATCTACGCAGGAAATATATTGCAGCCATAAGAGTTTTGTCCTCGAAGTCTCAGCAAGTAACATCATGTTTTTTCTTACCATCAATCTCCACCTTCAACCATGACACCAAACCATTTGAAATACAAGCCAAAAGCAATGGAGACCGAAAACCTGCGCAAGTTGGAGTCTCTCATTAAGTTTCCAAATAAAATCAAACATTCACAAAGCCCTGCTACACAGACCTGCCAGAATCCCTACAAGCAACCGTCACTGGTTGGAAAATGAAAAGAGTTGAACTTGGTGCAAACCAAAGGAAGTAAAAGCATGTGAATTGCTTCTTGACTTACTTAAGACATGACAGAAAATAAGACTGACAACGTGAGGTCAAGACAACATTTACCTGCTAACAGAATGCATAACCGTCATACATTGTAGAAGTTTTGCAAGAATCCTAGCTCCAGGGTCGTCTCGCTGCTCACCACGCTTCTATTTCGCAACAAAACACCCGTTGTAACCAATTGAAACCCCTCTGGCAAAGAAACCTATCCAAATCAACCCTTAACTATTAATTCACAATACATTCAAGTCAGTTAAAGCAATTGGTGCAAGCACTCCATATCGCAACTGTATATAGGGATTCAAATTCAAAGAAAATTCAAAGGTGTGTGCAATTAATCTCAAACAAATGGAGAGTTGTTCTAAGCATACAACAGCAGTAGTGTTCGACTAAGCCTAGTTCGTTTGATACCTATAAGGATGTACTGGTCCTGAGCATACCGTCCTTGAGGTGGCGTGATGATCTTGCACAAGCTGTTATTGAAGCTTGTTTGTTTTGGCTCAGTATAACTTGCGGAATAAAACCGTCCGAGCAGCTCCATGGAGATTACGTGGAAAGAAACAACGAGGGTGATTAAAAGAGTTTACGACAGCAACAGAGCAAATGGAAGAGTAACAGTCGCGCATAGAAGTCATCACCGTCATCTGTAACCTGGCCAATAACAACAAGAACCGTTCAGAAAACCTGACCACAATGCAAAATGAGAATTAATTCATGTTATACAAATAAAGCACAGGAGAAATAGAAGTGAGAGTTAGTAGTTCAAAGGAATCGTACTAGCAAATGCTTGGCAATGCTAGATGCAGTTGCACTTCATTTGGAATAAAGAAGAGTTTGAGTTGCAAGATGCTATTTGAGGGATGTTGGCCACGATACCCTTGTGCACACCGCTGTCATAGAAAACAACAAAAAGTCAGGCATAACGTAATACATATGTGCGAGAAGAATACCTTGACAAACAATCATGCTCATGCTGTGACCTCCTCACACCAACGATACAGTTGCAACAATTTTATGCGCAAGCTCATCCATCCTCTCCAAACGCCACGGAAATTGCATTTTGCTCGTATTCTGAAAAACAGAAACAGAAAAAAAACACGGATTTCATTTGTTTCTAAGGCCATCAAGCTCTCCAATTCTATTTCAATACAAGATCCAATATCATTAATGCTTTTTTCGAAACAACATTAGACCATGACCCCACACATCTCAAAGGCTCCCCAAGACCAATTTCCAACGTATCTCACTTTAAAATCATAAATCATAGGCCTCAGAATTTTCTATATCAAAAAGTTACAAGCATTAAGTGAAGAAAAATAATGCGCGGATATCAAAGCAACATTATTGTGACTCAAATAGGATTTAAAGATCAGATTTGTCCCCAAGTACACGTTGGAATTAGTCAGCATAATCAATGAAATCTGGAAATTATGGACAGAATCAGACGAATTTAAAACTTTCCTATGTTGGCCTCAGATATTGTTTTTGAATCAGAAAATATATCATCATTTTCAAATGAAGTTGAGGGCAATATCAGGATACCGCCGACACAACTTTCCGAATTTTGCACAGTAAATCAGGGTAATCAAGAGAATCAGGTCTTTCAACGTAGAATTAAAGTTCCAAATCGCAAAATCAAGCATCAAATCGTATCAGTTACCCAAAACACATTCAAAACTTTCCAAATAGAACAGATCGTATCAGTCTATCCAAACCCTTCCAAGTTTCCAAATCAAGCACAATAAATCAGAGCCATTAAATCACCAAATCAAGGCAACATTTCAAATATTTTGGATTTCCAAATCAAGGCAATAAGATCGTATCATGACAAAACATCAGGATTTCCAATTTATCAAATAGTATCAAAACCGTTCAGAAAATCACCATCAATACAACATTTAAAACTTCCCAAAGAATCTCATCAATGACCTTGGCTATAAAAGGGGTCACTTTGCATCAGAAAGGGGAGGAGAAAAAAAATCAGAGAGCAACCATACGGAAGAGCAAGAGAAAAAAATCACAAAAATCCTAAATCAGCAAATACCAAACCGTTTCCAAACCCACCGACCCAGGCTCAGAACACCGGAGGTGCTCATCATCGCCTCAACATTCAGAGCAGAAGGAGATCAAAGCAACAACATAAACCACGAGCTCGCGAAAGAAAGAGGTAAAGAGGGAAGGAGTTCTTCCCTGACGGAGATCCGTGAAGCTCTCGCCGCCGCCGCCGATCGCTTTCCCTTTTCTCATTTCTTTTTGCTTTAAATTTTTGTGCCTTGTATTGTAATACTCTCAACATAGTGAAATCGGGGATGGGAACCAGGGGGAAAGGGTATTTTTGTTTGATCGCGTGAGATTGTGAGTGATCGAGAGACCGAGAGATTGATCGGAGAGAAAGTGAGGATGAGACACGCCGCCGCCGCTAGGGTTTCATTCTGAGAGAGAAAGAACGTTTTGCGAGAGAGAGAAGAGAGGTATCGTGTGAGATTTCCACCCTTCCGTTTTTTTTCTTTTATTTAACTTTGTTTTCCCTTTTTTTTAAATATAACCCCAAAAAACAATAACATTCCTTATTTCATTTAAGTAACCAAAAACCTTTTTTATTGATAACCCTTGATACCTTTTTTTATAAACGTTAATATTAGTACCATAGTCTTAAGTTTAATTAGAAAATCTTTATCTTTTCAATTTAAGAATAATCCTATTAAAATAACTTTTTTTAATACCACTTAAATCTTTTTTTTTAATTATTAATAAAATGATAGTGAAATCTTTTTTCTAAGTATTTAATTATCTCTTTCCTTAATAAAATACTTAATAACGTTTTCTTTGTATCTAAAAATTTATATAAAAACTTTTACGATATCAATTCAAGATCACCCTCATCATACATGACTTTAATCTTTTTCTAAATAAATGATAATTAAATCTTTTTTTCAATAATTAACTTGGTAGAAATCTTCTTAGTCAATAATCTTCGAGCACGTTTCTAAGTAAAATAAATCAACTTTTTAAGAATAATCAAAACCCATTAAACCCCTCGAGTGTGAGTGCGCGTTTATATTACTTGTATGCTTATCTATATCTATATGCGCCATACTGTCTAAACCCTTTTCAAAATACAAAAACTCTCGATCCAACGTCGAGCCACTTTTATACCCATGTAAGTCGACTACCTTCGGGTATCGCATTCAACCTATCGGTCACAATACACTTAAGCTAGCCCACTTTGCTAGTGCGCACAAATAAATCAAAGTTAGTTGGGTCCCTCGACATTCCAAAGGAAGGTTATTAATAATTGACTAAACCGTCATAGGACTAACGCTTTAGAACCCTTGGCCGTAGGATTCGGAGTCGCCGTACTCCATGTCTCGCCGTAGACACTTAGAATCGTAGCCTTAGGATCGGAGTCGCCGTACTCCAAGTAAATGCTCCGCCGCGAACATTTACAATCCTACCCCTCTTAAACCAACCTACAACTTTAGAGTCGCCGTACTCTATGTAAGGTCTTGCCCGGGACTTTACTTCCCCTTGGAACCTTGACCCCGTCAAGAAGTTCCTTTTTTCAGAATTACGCATACTCTGATTCTACTCCCGAGGATACGTAGGCGTAAGGTGCGATACCTTATCGAGTATACTTAGATACTAACCCCTAGGGTTCAACCTTTAGCATAACACCCTTAGCAAGCGATTGAGAGATAACATAATACTAACGAGAGGTTCCCGTAGAGTACTACGGACGTTTAGGATGTTAATACCTTCCCTAGGCGTAACCAACCCCCGAACCTTAGATCTTCAGGTTTTTTCGCTTTTGAACCTTTCCTTTGGATAAATCAAAGTCGGTGGTGAACATTTAAAGAAATGTGATCCTAGTTCATTAATAACTATGGTATCCAATTCTCACCGCAACAGATCCCGATGGTGCTTAACTCTGGTTGAAAGAAATTGAAAGAATTTTCAGGGTTATAGATTGTACTGAAGAGAATAAGGTGAGGCTTGGATCTCACGTGCTGAAGGAAGAAGCCGACGATTGGTGGGTCGATAGGCGTCAAATTCTTGAAGTGGATCATGAGGAGATAACTTGGGAATTGTTTCGTACTGGGTTTTTGGTGAAGTATTACCCGGAGAGTGTTAAAGGAAAGAAAGAGATTGAATTTCTGGAATTGAAACAAGGTAGTATGTCCGTGGTGGAATATACTGCTAAATTTGTTGAGTTGGTTCAGTTTTATCCTCATTATGCTGCCGTTACTGCTGAGTTCTCAAAGTGCATTAAGTATGAGAATGGTTTGTGTCCTGAGATTAAGCAAGCTGTGGGATATCAGAGGATTAGAACGTTTTCTGATTTGACTGAATGTTGCAGAATCTTCGAGGAAGACAGCAAGGCTCGTTTTACATATTACAAGAGTGTGAATGAGAGTAAGAGTAAGCAACAAGCGACGAGTGGACCTTATGTGGTACCCGCTGATAAGGGCAAGCATAAGGGAAACTTTGATAGAAAAGCTGGCGGAGGAGGTTCCGGTTCCATTAAGTGTTATGATTGTGGTGAAGTCGGACATAAATCCGTGGAGTGCAGGAATACTGCATTGAAGTGTTCTAACTGTGGAGGTACGGGGCATTCTGCTGTGGACTGTAGAAGGACTACGGTGAAGTGTTATAATTGTGGAGAAACGGGACACCTTAGTCACAAGTGTGCTAAGCCGAAACAAGCTCAAACGAGCGGAAAGGTGTTTGCATTGGCAGGGTCAGACACTACTAGTGCGGATCGTTGATTAAAGGTATAAGTTTTATTAATAGTACCCTTTTGTTGCTGATGTCGTTTTGAAAGAGACTCATTTGTTTATTTCCTATGAGTGTGCAAAGTGTTTGAATTTGTTTATGACTGCTTCTGGGTCGGTAACTACGTTTTTGGCGTGTAAGTTATCTTTTGACCATGTATGATAAAGTCTTCATTATGGATTTTGGGTATTTGTCGATGTTGTTGATTCCTTAGTACGTGATAGGTGTGAGGAACACTATCAGTGCTCTCTGGTTTTTCTAGTCTTTGTCTTCAGGATTGAGAACGAGATAAGTGGGGGAGAAACTGGTACTTCTCCAAGTGACTCCAGGTATGGAGCGTTGGCTCAGTGTGCTGTTGGTTGCCCGATTGTAAGTGTTGTTTGGGCAGTGTTATTCCCGATTCCGAAGGGAATGCGGAAGTAAGGATATGTCAATTAAGGATTTGTACCTTAGGTGGTTTTGTGCACAAGTGGCAAGGAAGGTTGTTATGGCTTGGTAAAGATGGTTTATACCCCATCATGATTGTCGACTGTCTATTGGCAAATTGAGGAACTGATCACCCTTAATCTCTTGTTGATAGCAGACGGAAATTGTGTTGGTGGGAGTAGACGTGTCTTTCCAGCTTAGATGGCATGTTGGTGGTGCTAGTGTTCTAGATATTAAAAGTAAAGCCAAGAGAATGGATGATTGATTCGTATAGTCAGCATGTGGTGTATACTCGTATGGATGCTATGGAAAGCAAAACACAGAGTTACAATGAGTTAAGGAGTTTTGAGCTTAAGGTATCAATGTAAGAATTTTAAGGAAACCATTATGTATGAGTAGCAAGTTTAGAAAAGAGATGAAGTTTTAAGATAAGTTATCCAAGTGTGGATGTTCAGTGCGAATAAGTTTCAAAGAGCTAAAAGTAGGAGTTGTCTACAGCTCCAGTTTTGATTTTTGCCTGATCTTAATGAACGGTTTGAGGAGTATTGAGTTATGTCTTGATGAGTTTAGTCGGGGGGTTAATGCAATATGGTTAAGTCGTAGTTTATGCTTTACGATAATTGAGGATTCATCCAAGGATTTATGCTATTCATAATTGGATTATTCTTTGGGAAGGATTAATGTCTTGCCTGACGAGTTAAGTTGGAAGCCTTTGCATGTGTATGTTCGGATGGTCAGAGAAGTAGAACTGTTTGAGTAGTTCAGATGCTTGTGTATGGTGTGTAAGCTAAAGCAACATAGAGTGAAGTGGTGGATATAACAAGTGAACTAGGATTTTCTGGAGAATAATAGAAAAAGTCGAATGTTGATTAGGGAATTGGTGGTTTTGTTGGTTGCGAGTAATTAGAGTGCGCAGCGGAAGTGTGGAATTGTTGTATTGGTTGTTGTGAGGCAAGGATGCAGGTATTCTGGTTTTGCGGATGTTGCTGAGGTAATGTTGTGTCATGGAACGTTATGTTCTTGTCCGTGTTGTTGTTTCATTTCCATTGTGATGGTTCGAGGGCGAGTGGCTAATTCCTATATTTGGGGATTAGGAGGGTGTTACCTATGGTAGTGGTAACGATCTTATTGTGTTCCGGTTCAAGAGTGAATCTTGGTTATCCTTTGAGTTGTGAGTTTGTCGCCAAGTGCATTGTATGGGCATTGCATCTTGTCGTGGTTGTCGTGGTCGTTGTCGCGTCGTTGTTGTTGCTGTTAGTGTGTTGGTTTGTTGTTTGTGTTATTCGTGGTGTGCCTTTTGTTGGCAGGATAGTTGGCTGGTCGGATGCGAGAGTAGTATTCGTGGTTGTGTGTACTTAGCATATTTTCGAGGACGAAAATGTCTAAGTGGGGGAGAGTTGTAACGACCCGATTTTAATTATCTCTATTTTTTTGGGTGTTAATTATATTATTTTGTGGAGTATTTTACTTTAATTTGACAATGATTATGTTATTTGTGAAATTGGTGTTTTAATATGTTATGTTTTCATATTAAGCATTTTTACCGTTTTTGAGAGTTTGCGGGGAAAATTGGAATAAAGGGTATTTTAGACTTTTCACATTAGATAGTATTTAATTAATGATATAATAGATATTTTGAGATATTTATGTTAAGTAAATATTTTTGTGTTTGTGAGAAAAGAAATAGAAGGGATAGAATTAGAAAAGAAAGAAAAAGAGAGAAAACTATATATAGAATGAGATAGTAAGAGAAATGGAAGAAAATAGAAGAGAAAGAAGAGAAAGAGAAGAAGAAAAAGAGGAAAGCTAGGAATCAAAGAAAACAACTTCTAGGAATCGGTTTAATCGGGTAAGGGTGTGAAATATTGTTATCCTAACCTTGTGTATGATTATGTATGTGTTTTGTGTGGATGTTTTGGTTGTTTTCCATATGTTTCCGTTTATGCCGTATTGGGCGAAATCGATAGAAACCGATGTTTCTACGGTCTAAAAGTCGTATAAATACACGTGTTGGTTGGTTATATGTATGTGAGCTGCTGTTTAAAGTTTCATGAAGTTTGGTTATGTTTCGGTTAGTTTTCGGTATGTTTCCGTTGTTGTTTCCGTTTAGGTCGAATTGTAGGAAATCGATAGAAACCGATGTTTTCACGGTTAGAATTCGAAATAAATTACGTAGTTGTATCGAGGAAGGTTAGATCATCGTATAGCATGCTTTTTATTCGATTTGGTGATGTTCAAAAATTCTGGTTTTTGAAAGGTTGAAATTTAATCGAAAAATCGAACGTCGTAGAAATTGCGTTTATGTGTTCTAAATTGTTCTTATGTATTTGGTGGTTGCGCGTATATGTTTGTTTCGGTGAAAATGTTCGATTTAGTCGAGTTTTCGGGCATTCGGGAAAAGGACAGCAAAGGTGTAATTTGAGAAATCTGGTTTTTGAGAAAAACAGAGTTATGAATCGATACATAACAGCTATGTATCGATACGAAATGGTTTATGTATCGATACATAACCCTTATGTATCAATACATACTGTAGAAATTGGAGAAAACAACATTTTCACTACAGCATGTGTCGACACATGCGTGCTATGTATCGATACATGTGGCCTTTTTGTATCGATACATAGGCCTATGTATTGATACATACTGTGCTGAACCATAAAATTCTGGTTTGTCGGGGAAACTTCGGAAATTCATATCTCTTGAACCGTAAGTCGGTTTTGACCCCCGTTCGAAGCGTTGGGAAGCTAACGAGATGTTCTTTCTAGGAAAAATGGTTTGGAGGTCTGAACCTGGTCCAATTAGAACAGTATTTTCAAACCGTATCGTCGTGTCGATCCTCCGGTTTATGTTTTTTTGCGTTATTTTGAAATATCCATAACTTGTTCGTTGTTTATCGGATTTGAGAGTTCTTTATATCGAATTGAAGGTATTGATATGTACTATTTGATGGTGATAAGAAATTATATTTTTAGCCGACTTTTGGCCGACTTTTCCGACTATTTGTGAATAGTGATTTTGTAGAAAATGTTAAGTATGTTAATTATGAATGATATGAATGTGTTGTGGATATGTTTGTAGAGTGAACCCTTGATTTGAGAATGCTTTGTGAATGGTGGATCTTTAGTGAATGTATGCATTGTTTGAATTAAGTGATAATGCATGTTAAATGTGATTGTGTGCCTGTTTACGGTGTGAGCAATCAGATTGTGTGCCTTCTTACGGTGTGAGCAATCCATAAACATTGTGTGCCTTTTTACGGTGTGAGCGATGATTACGAACGATTGTGTGCCTGTTTACGGTGTGAGCAATCGGATTGTGTGCCTTCTTACGGTGTGAGCAATCCAGAAACATTGTGTGCCTTTTTACGGTGTGAGCAATGGGTGAACTTCGTGTGCCTTGTTACGGTGTGAGCGAAGGTTCCAACAAGTTCTTCAATTGAACTTGAGATAATGAGTCGGTACCGCATTGCATCTGCATAGAGTCGTAAGTCGGTCTCTATGAGTTGCATTTGTCATCATTGTATTTGTGCTTTGATGAATGAACATATATATGTATACGTGAAGTGGAATGTATAGAATTGTACAGGTGTGCATTGTTGGATAAGCATAATATGTATGTTTATGTGAAATAATGATAATTGTATCTTTGTAATGATACATTGGTGAATAAACCTGTATGGTGTTTATGTTGGATAAATGGTGATGAATTGATATGTATTGGTGATACATGTATTTGAACATGAATGGATATGCCTAGGTGATAGATGCGTTAATTACGGATTGTTATGCCGTGTATTTGATTTATGGTATATGCTTGGTGCTATATGCATATATACATGCATAGTGATGAGTTGTGGTGAGAATGTGATATATGTGTATTACATGTTGAGATATATAATTATATGCAAAGTTATTATGATAATATATCTCACCCTTCTGCTGTTTTATAATGCTCTATGAGGCATTGCAGATTAGGTATGCTGGTGGTCTTTGGTGAAGCGTGTCTTCATTTCTTTTTGGTCGTCTGGCTCTGATATGTAGCGTCGGGTAGCTAGGATGCTTTTGTTTTCCTTTTTGGTGATGCATTTGCTTATGTATCTGGCTGAAGATTTTGTGTATATAACGTGACCGATGTTGATGAACTATACTGTTTGGTATATGAATATATCTATATATGATTTATATATATGTTTGATGTTTATCAGTGTTTAGATGTTCCGCTTTTATTCTAAACATTTGAGATGTGGGTGAAAGGACTCAGATCCTTAATTGATTAGTTACCCCACTGTTGCATATCGTGTGAGCAGGTGTTGTATGTTTTTAATTTCATGTATAATGTGACATTCTCCTTTTATGCCGTGGTTGCAATTATACTCTGATAAAATTTTCAATACGTGCCTAAATGATTTAATTGATTATTTGGGGGTATAGAAAGGGGTGTTACACCTATTCCCACCCCTACTTGCAGAAATATTAAAATTATTAAATTAATTAAAGACATTATTAAATATTAAAATATCCTAGTCATCCTGCCACGTAATTAAAAATAATTTTTTTTATCCCAATCATCAATGCCACCTATGCAAAAGTGGAGGGGGACCACAAAAATGCAAAGTACATCTAACTTAAGGGATCAATATCGTAGGTTTTGTAATAGGGGGACCAAAAGTATAAAAAGTCCAAACTAGGGGAACCAAAAGTGCATTAAACCCTAATTAAATTAAATTCATATTAATATTAAAACATAATAATTAAATAGATTAAATAATTTAATAAAATAGAATAGTTTAGATTAAAACGTAATATTTACAAATATTAATATTTACAGTAAAATAGTTTAGAATACTTACAGTAGAATAGTTTAGAATAAATTAATAATCTGGAATTAAATTATTAACGGTATTAATATAAATTAATAACTATTACTGTAGCTTATTAAAACGTTATTAATATTAATTTAGAATAGTTTACAAATATTATTACTGTAGCTTTTATAATTTATTATAACTATTTAAATAATATTTACAGTAAATACTTAGTGTAAATTAATAAATTAAATTATTAACGTTATTAATATAAATTAATAAACTGGAATTATTAATAAACTAATATTAAAATAATTAATAAATTGAAATTAAATTATTAATGTTATTAATATAAATTAATATTTACGTTTTAATATAAATTAAATTAAACTAAATTAAAAATTATTAATATAAATTAATAAACTGGAATTATTAATAAAATAATGTTAAAATAATTTTGAAATAAATTAGTATATAATTAAAAACGAAATTGCTACACAAAAAACGAAACTAATACACAAATTAATAAACTAATGTTAAAAAACGAAATTAAAATACACAAAAAAATGAAATGTAAAATTACACTAATTTGAAAAATTAATAATTGTAGCATTTTAATAAACTAAAATTGCTACAGTATATTTAACTTTAAAAAAAATTTAAACTAAATATATTATTTAGTTATAATATATTAACATCAATTAACATAAATTAAAGGTAAAAAACGAAAAAATATGTATTAACATCAATTAATGGAAACAAGATTATACAACATGAGCATTTTAGCTTAGTGGTAAGACATTCAATGTATGAAAGAAAGGGGTGGGCTGAAATCTCACCTTTAGCAAATTTTTGAAGTTTTAACATATTTTCTAATATAAATGAAAATAAACATAAAATAAAGTGCCAACGTGGCATTCAAATAATTCAAAATAAAAATAAAAAATCAACCTGACCTTCCACATCACTAAAAAAATAAAAAATAAAAAAAAACGCTGCCACATCAGCTTTTTTGGTGACTGGATGTGATGAAGGTCAAAATTGAGAGAATCTTCAAATGTTAGGGTATTTTTTGCAATTTTTTTTATAGGGGGATTTTTCGAAAAGCGCCTATATGGCAGGGGGCAAAATGACTATTAACCCTATTAAATATTTAGGTCTAAATACAATATCAGAGCCTTTTGCGCCCCCAAGTTTTAGAGTACGTTGACTTTCATAGGGTCGGTCGTCTTGTCATAGGTGATAGGTGCCCATTTCTAATGGTTTTTGGAGCTCTCATGGGATGAAGTAGGTGTCTGTTCTTCTGGTGAAGGCATTTAAGAACGTTGCTTTTTCATCTTCCTGTCATACTCCTCTAAGGAGAAGGATTGTGTGGTTCTTTGTCGATGCCGATCAAGAGTTCTTGGTCGTTGATCCTCCCCAGCAAGGCGCAAATGGTTGTATCTCCATTTCTCTATGTCTAGGGAAGCTATCACTGTGATTAGGGTCCAAATCGTCTTGGAGTCTTGGGTATTAGACGCGATGACGGTTTTGATATATCTCAAAATTGTTCGTTAAGGAGTTCTATAACTAGCGATTGTCTGTTTATTACCACCAATAAATTCCTCATTCTTACGTTCGTTTTACTATCTGCTAACTGACCTTCCAGGAATTAGCCGTAAACCATGTCGCTTGCCTCCCCTAGGTGGATCCATCTAGGAAACCTTGGGGGCCTAAAACTCTACTGTTAGTATCTATTTGGATAATTTAAAATTAATGAAACATAATGGAGCATAATGGAATGGAACGGAATATAAAATTCATTTTATTGTTTGAATATTTTGAGATGGAGTGGAGCTAATATCTCATTCTATTATTTGGAAATTAGACGGAACAAAAAATATTCTAATTTTTTATTCTATTTCTACTATTTATTTCAAAAACATTAATATTATTAATCACATTTATTTTATATAAAACAATACAAAATAAATATTTTTATAACAAATCAACAATTTTTTATAACATATCAAACAATTTATTGATAAAAATATTGTTTTTACTAATTTTTGCTTCTTCAACTAACGTGAGAAAAATATTCTTACTCTCTCTCCTAGTATTCAACTAACATGAACAAATATTAACAAAAATTCTAATACATGGTGAATAGTAAATGTGGGATAAGTGGAAATAATATGAACAACTAACGTGATAAATTAAATTATTAATTTTTACTATATTTTTAATTTTTTTCTCTTACAGGAAAATCAATACAATTCAACCCCACTAATATTCTCTCATACAAATTCAAATCATTTACATTAAAAAGAAATGTAAAGGAAAACAATTATTATGGAATAATGGAAGAATATCACATAAATTAAAATAAGGAATAAGAAGTGTTAATGAGAGTAAATATTTGGAGGATAAAATTGTAATTGTGTTATTAATTTCTTTCATTCCATTTGATACACTCCAATTTGGATGGAATGAAAATTAAGTTAAAAGAGTGGTATTGGATGGAATGGGTTCCATCACATTCCACTCAATTCCATTCATTTTTTGTAAAACCAAACAATGAAACATAATATCACTTCACTCCATTCCATTCCATCCATTTCCGTCAATCCAAACAGACCCTTAGAGGGGGAGCGAGGTCCTTGAATATTTGATGTTGTCATATCAAACTCTCTAGAAATGAATATGAAGCAGCAAGGTCATCTTCTTGATGCATATTTTCCCTTACGACTGTGCATGCTTAGGATCATGGACAGTTGAAGTTATGAGTCGGTCTTCTCCCACGGTTCTCCATCCCTTGAGTATTCTGACAATATGTTTGAAACATTATTTACGTACACCCAAAAACGATGTCAATTTTTCTTCTAGTTAAAAAGCTTCTTCTTAGAATTGTCTGGGTCTTGACAACTTAAAGAGTAGTTTTCTACTCGTCCCTTAAAAGTTCTAGAAAGAGGATGGGAGTGTACTTTCACACACTCCACCACCAAATTCAATGACCATCAGTTATGAGAGGTAAAAGTTGTTAAGGGAGATTTGTGTTTCTATGTGATTTGATCATCAATTGATGTTAGTAGCCTCCTTTTATAGGTATTCTCATAGGTTTTTATTATCGACCCATATTATTTAATTTCCATCAAGATCGCTTATACTGGCAAGTGATGAGATATAATTTATTTTGTTATGAGAAAATCCTTCTTTCCCTACATTTTACTCAAATTGTGCGCTTTATTTAGGGTAGGCCCAAATCTTCTCACTAATCCTAGAATCATCTTTTAGATGGGTGATACTTGTCTCTTGACGTCATTAATTCGATGTCTTTTTGGCCAAAAATATCTCCATCTTGGACCTATGTGACTTAGTGGATCATTTATCCATCGAGTCATCATTTAAGGCAGAGACTGGATATAATTATTCTCAAATGAGCTATTTGCTAAGATCAGACCAAATAGGAACAATTTTCAACTTTGACTCTTTTGTTTGTAAGCCGCCCCCATTTTTGTATGGGTTTCATCTCCTCAATCGGAGCTCCTCCCCTCCAACATGGAGGTTGTTTTCTCCCTAGTGGAGTTTCCTCCTCTTTTGTGAGTTTTTCTTCTCTCCTTACCATTCCTTTAAACCACTCACCTCTTCTACTCCCATATCTTGTTCCATCACCAACCTCTATCATGGTTCACCCCCTCTCCATCAACAACCACATAGCTCTCATTGTTATGATCAAGAATGCTCATGTGCTCAAAAGTCCTGAACCATTTGCACTAACAAATGATCCACAGCTGCACGGACATGGAAATCGACCTCCACCGGAGCCTCCACCATTGGGACATACGAGATTGCTAAGTTATTGCGTTAGTAAATCTGGTATTGGTATTGTTATTTTGTACTCTTGTCTGGTTCATATTTGCTTGTTGTTCTTAAGTTTGGTGTTATTTAAGTTTGTAGTCATGATGTTTGTTAAAATGCCCCAAAGAGGTTTGGATGTTGAAAATGTGTTTTTGAGTGAAAATCCAACAATGGGTACTGTAAATCTGTTTCTCTTTTCCACTCAACATAGGACTCCTTCACACATGATGAGTTTAACCAACTTCAAGAACCCGTATAATCGAAACGTGCGTGATAAAGCCAAAGATATGATCCGTAACTGGATAGATTTAAAGATTGTGGTTCCTCAACTCACCTATGATATGTGGAAGAGTTTTGCTTGGTTGATTGGATTAAACAATTGGATTGGTAATGCTCTATTGTTCTTTAAATTTTCAAAGGTTATTGTAGTCCATCTCTTGAATGGCTTAGTTATTATTAGTTCTGTTGTTAAAAGGTGGATGGGAAATGTCCTAACACATTGTTTCATGTTTGTACTGGATCTTTCTTTTCTAATGTAGATGGTATTTTCTATCAAAAAAAAAAAAAAAAGACATTACTTAAAAAAACTAAGGTTTGATTGAAATGATCATTATGCACTATCTTTTTCATGAGTGTATCCATGTATAGTGAAATTTTCTATAACATGCATTACTTTTTTCAATTAATTATTTTACTATACACACATTAAGACATAATTTTGTTAGTATCTAGAACCCATTAGGACTACCTTATTCTTATTTTATTATATGTCCTTGCTAATTCCTTTGAGTCTAAAACATTTTCTTTAGTTTTAAACTAAAAAAACACGCTAACAACTCTAAATATATTATAATTATTTATCTCTTTGAAGCTAGATAATCATTAAAAATAAAATATTAAGTATACTATACTTCTAAGTTTTGGGACTGCTCTAGAACAAACAATGTTTGAAATTTGGGGTGGTGGTCTTAAAAAGAAAATGCTATGAATGAGATAATGAATATATTGAGAAAATGAAGTACCCATTAAAAAAGAAAAGAAAAGAAAACAGAAGAACTATTAAAAAAACGAAGAACTCAAAAAGGGAAAAAAAACCGAATCAGTGTCATAAATAAAAGTCTCAAATAGTTTAGGATCAATTCCTGAACGAGTTAATAATGGAAAAAGAGATGTAAAATTTGAGGATTTCTTAACACACCACCCATGTTTCTTATACACCACGTGAAATTTTCATTTTGCTCCCAGATTCCGGATGTGCACATCCGGACGCACCGTTTTTTCAAAAAACGCTGATGTGTTTCGGATGTGCACATCCAGAAGCATGTAATAGCTTTATTTTTAACAAATACCGGATTTGCAAATCCGAAAAAAAATGTAACTTAATTTTTTTTTCTTAAAAATCGGTTTTGTCGGTCGGTCGCAAACGTTAATATATCAACGCAAGTCAATATACATTTGAATAGAAAACTCTGTTCTCCGTATCTGTACAATAGAAAACTTTGTTCTCCGTATCTGTACAATAGAAAACTTTGTTCTCCGTATCTGTACAACAGAAAACTTTGTTCTCTGTATCTGTACAATAGAAAACTTTGTTCTCCGTATCTGTACAATAGAAAACTTTGTTCTCTGTATCTCTACAATAGAAAACTTTGTTCTCCGTATCTGTACAATAGAAAACTTTGTTCTCTGTATCTCTACAATAGAAAACTCTGTTCTCAGTATCTGTACAATAGAAAACTCTGTTCTCCGTATCTGTACAATAGAAAACTCTGTTCTCCGTATCTGTACAATAGAAAACTCTGTTCTCCGTATCTGTACAATAGAAAACTTTGTTCTCCGTATCTGTACAACAGAAAACTTTGTTCTCTGTATCTGTAGAATAGAAAACTTTGTTCTCCGTATCTGTACAATAGAAAACTTTGTTCTCTGTATCTCTACAATAGAAAACTCTGTTCTCCGTATCTGTACAATAGAAAACTCTGTTCTCCGTATCTGTACAATAGAAAACTCTATTCTCCGTATCTGTACAATAGAAAACTCTGTTCTCCGTATCTGTACAATAGAAAACTCTGTTCTCCGTATCTGTACAATAGAAAACTTTGTTCTCCGTATCTGTACAATAGAAAACTTTGTTTTCCGTATCTGTACAACAGAAAACTTTGTTCTTTGTATTTGTACAATAGAAAACTTTGTTCTCCGTATCTGTACAATAGAAAACTTTGTTCTCTGTATCTCTACAATAGAAAACTTTGTTCTCCGTATCTGTACAATAGAAAACTTTGTTCTCTGTATCTCTACAATAGAAAACTTTGTTCTCTGTATCTCTACAATAGAAAACTGGGAATCAGAGCTCTTCCGGATCTTCGGTATTCAGAGCTCTTACCATTTTTAATTGTTGAAATAACTTATCCATGCTTTGAAATGTTAATTTGTATTCATGATTAAGAGTTGTCAAAACTTATCCTCTTTTGTTCTGTATTCATGATTAAGTGGTGCATAATAAGCAGAAGGAACTGTGGCCCAAAGTCAGTCCATTGGTTATACTCAGGTTCATTGCAAGGAGATAATTCAAGATCTCTTTAAAATAACAGTAGATCCTTAGAAGGGAAACAATTCCTCTGTATCTTTAGAAAAACTCTAGGGTTGTATTCATGATTAAGTGCACACTTGCTATCTTTAGAAAAACTCTGGACTGACTTTGGGTCACAGTTCCTCCTGCTTATTTTGCACACTTGCTAGCTTTCCGCGCTCGATACTACATAAGTGAAGTAGAACATTCTGATTCTGGTTCTGCAGGTGGTAATAGGAGTGCCAGCAACTTTGTGTCGACTCTGCAGCCATAAGTAATGTGGCTGGTGCACTTGTAGCAGTAATGTCATCGGAAGTTATAACAAACTCTAGGGTTAGAGTCTCTCTGTCAGCATAATGGTTGTCTTCGGCATTTCAATAAGTAACGTGGCTGGTGCACCAGTAGCAGTGATGTCATCAGAAGTTATAACAAACTCTAGGGTTGGAGTCTCTCAGTCAACATAATGGTTGTCTTCGGCATTTAAATAAGTAACGTGGCTGGTGCACCAGTAGCAGTAATGTCATCAGAAGTTATAACAAACTCTAGGGTTGGAGTCTCTCAATCAACATAATGGTTGTCTTCGGCATTTAAATAAGTAGCGTGGCTGGTGCACCAGTAGCAGTAATGTCATCAGAAGTTATAACAAACTCTAGGGTTGGAGTCTCTCAGTCAGCATAATGGTTGTCTTCGGCATTTCAATAAGTAACGTGGCTGGTGCACCAGTAGCAGTAATGTCATCAGAAGTTATAACAAACTCTAGGGTTGGAGTCTCTCCGTTAACATAATGGTTGTCTTCGGCATTTAAATAAGTAATGTGGCTGGTGCACCAGTCGCATAATGTCATCAGAAGTTATAACAAACTCTAGGGTTATAACTTCTTATGACATTTGCGACTAGCCGACAAAACAGATTTGTAAAAAAAAATTACGCTTTTGAATTTAAAAAATAATGCTATAATATGTTTCCGGATGTGCACATCCGGAATGCATCAGCGTTTTTTAAAAATTTGGTGCGTCAGGATGTGCACATCCGGAATCTGGGGGCAAAATAGAAATTTCACGTGGTGTATAAGAAACTTGGGTGGTGTATTAAGAAATCTCCTAAAATTTAAGAAATGGATGATAACGAAGATTCTAATGATTCATTAAAAAAATCAAACTAATTGGACATCATTCTAACCATTCGATTTCATAGTATTTTACTTTTAAAATTATGATAACAAAGCAATGAGAGAACTAGAACACAAAGAACGAAAGAAAAATAGAGAACAATTGCAAAAGATAGTCAATTGCGACACGCCTATTCTTCATAGTGGCGGTGTCCAACTGCAAAAAGTCTTTTGCAATGCGTTAATTCTCTAAGCACTAGAAGATCGTAATGATAGTTGGTGTTGTGATTGAAATAGTCTCACCCATTAGTTTATTTTTACGTTCTATAAAACCTATGTCGTTCTTATTGAAGACTCCTAGTATATGGGGGTTGCTTTAGGAGAAGCGAGTTACTTTGTGATTGGATATTCCCAATATATGCTGGGTTGTGACGTTGTAACTCTGTGGTATGTAAGACTATGTGGTATGTAAGACTGTGTTTATATTTAAGTGCTATAAAACCTTCGCCTTTGGGTTGAAAGTTCCCTATATATGGGGATTCCTTTGGACGAATCGAGTGGACTTTTGATTGGATACTCCGAAAATATGGGGGTTGTGAGGTTGTAATTCAATGTTTTGTAAAAGATGATAATTATACCACATTCATGGGATTTTTCAATTCTAGGGATAAATGATTGAAAAAAAACAACTTAATTACTTTTATAAATAGAGATTTATTCATAGTTAGAGAAGTTATGTTTTACAATTTACAAGATTTCAAACACAATGTTAGAACAATGTGTATGATAATAAGGTTCCGTAACAAAGAAAATAAATGCGTAAAATAAATAACACAAGTAATTGTTAACTTAATTTAGTGAAATGTCACCTACTTCTAGTGGGCATTAGTTCAATGGTTCATGCTATCAATACCCTTTCAACCTTCTTCTAGATAAGGAGACATGCTCCTCCTTCCTCAGAACAATATCATTTATTTAAGAACACCTTCATTCTTTTATAATTCAATATAATTGAAAAACTACAAAGTCAACTTCGAAGTAGGAATTCAAGCAAAGTGAGGATTCCTCCTTAAGATCACTATTTCTTCTTTTACGGATAAGATATGTCATAATTGAGAGAGGGATAAAAAAATTTTAATTTGTAAGACTAAAAAGTGTCAAGTTTTGAAAGGAATTTATAGGGATGTGGATTTTAGTAAATATCACTTGAAGAAGAAAACTGGCTCAGGCTTATGGAAAGCTATTAACAAGTTTGCTCTCTTTCTGACGAGGAATGGCAGGTGGAATATAGGTGACGGTAGCAGGATTCATGCGTGGGACGATTGCTGGATTGATACTGGCTACTGCATACGGGATCATGTGAGTAACATCCATGATAACTTAAACAATGCTAAGGTGCGTGAATTGCTGGATGATACAGGTAGCTGGGATTGGCATGGCTTGAAGCAATGGTCACCAAATGATGTTCTTATTAAGATTAGTGGCATCAAGCATCTGAATTTTACTGCTGGAACAAATGCGGACAGTTTTACGATGGCTGGAGTGAATTCTGATGCTGACATAGTTAAGGTGTTTTATGAGCTTGTTACAAATGATACTAGCTGCACCAATAATAGAGACTGGAAATGTATATGGAAGCTTCAGGTCCCTGAGAGAGTTAGAACTTTTATTTGTATTTTGAAACATGATAAACTTCTAACAAACCTAAATAAAAGTTCGAGAGGCCTAGCCTCTGTTGCGTGTTCGATTTGTGGGCATGTAATGGAGAATACTATGCATGCGATGCGTGATTGTCCAAAAGCTAAGGAAGTTTGAAGACAAATAGTGCCGTTGGAAATCCTTCATGAGTTCTTTAGTTTAGACTTACAAGTTTGGATAAGTAAGAATTTAAATTGGAATGTGAAAGATGGATGGTGCAATTTGTGGGCAATGGCATGCTACTCTAATTGGGTTTGGCGTAACAAAGAAGAACATGAGGAGAATTTTGTTAGACCTATTAATCCTAGTTTGGTTGTAGGCTCACGGTTAAAAAATTATGAAAATTCTGTAATGATAATTAACAGAACAGTTAGTAGAATTAGAGAGACTATCCTTGTTAAATGGACTCCTCCCTAGCATGGTATGGTCAAGCTTAATGTTGATGGCGCTAGTATTGAGGGTGTTTCAGCTGGGTGTGGTGGCCTAATAAGAGATGATGAAGGCAATTGGTTGGGAGGATTTTACAAGAATTTGGAGACCTGTAATAGCTATATGGCTAAATTATGGGGTATGTTGGAAGGTTTGATGTGTATTTTGGATTTGGGATTTAAAAAAGTCGAAGTTAATACAGACTCGGCTGAGATTGTTAGAGATATTCAACAAGGTAGATCTAGCAGAAGTGAAGGAGTAGAGATGCTTCGGAAGATCGATAGCCTCATAAACCGCTTTGAGGTGGCTCTTGTTTCTTACTCGTTTAGAGAAGCTAATAGATGCGCTGGCTAAAGCTGGTTGTAATTTGCAATCTGGAATGGAGAATCCTTTATATGCTCCTAGTTTCATTGAAGATTTGCTTGTAGAAGATAAATTGGGGAACTTCGCCTCTAGAGAAGTTTGGTTGTAGTTTCCTTTCTTTTGGGCCTTTGGCCCTCACTATTACCAAAAAAAAAAAAAAAAAAAAGTCACTTTCTTGCCCTCAACAAGAAACCAAATTTGTAAGACTAAAAAACGTCACTTTCTCTTTTTTCCTATCAACAAATATGTATGTGTGATCCTAATTACTTCAAAAAAATATTTGTGACCAATTCAAAGTAGTTCATTTCATGACTAGTCTATATAGTTTTTTCATAGAAATTTCCATCTCAGCTCTCAATATATATAAAGATAAATGAATGCAAATTCTATCATCCCAAATCTCAAAACCCACAAAATAAAATTATCTCCTCTACTTCACACTCTTTATGCCATACAAGTTACAACCATGGCAAACTCCCTAAACAACAAAGGCCACACTAAAATCACCCTACTATATCTCTTTTTGCTATTTTCTCCTATAGTTTCTTACTTATACAACCCTGTTTACAACTATGCAATCAATTGTGGTAACTCAGCAAACACTACTTCTGCCTTAGACAATCGAATGTGGCTTGGTGATGATATTCATAACTCCAATATCTTTTCCTTCATTGAACCAAAATCCTCAAAACCATCCCTCACCTCAAAACCTATTTCCCTTTCAAATATCCAAACTCCGTTCTTAACCGCACGAGTCTCTTTCTCAAATTTCACATACTCATTTTCTAGCATCAATAGTTCCCCTCTTTTTATTCGCTTTCATTTTTACCCAACATCTTATCAAAACTTTGAACCTTTTAATGCACTTTTTTCTGTCATAGTAAACAACAACCTTACCCTTCTTAAAAACTTCAACCCTTCACTTTGGATTCGCAATGATGATGATGAGGAAAAAATCAGCAAAGAATATTGCATCCAAATCAAACCAAATGAGAAGCTAGACATAACTTTCATTCCAAACAACATAAACCAAATAAATCCATATTATACTTTCGTTAACGCAATCGAAGTTGTGTCTATGCCTTCTTTTCTCTATTATACTGATCTCAATGATACAAACTATCATTTCAAGTTACTTAGCATTGACAACAGTGCTAGCGAATACAAAATTCCTAATGACAAAGCTTTGGAGACGGTTTATAGAGTCAATGTTGGTGATAATCAAGTTCCACCAAATGATGATACGGGCATGTTTCGTAATTGGGATCATGATTATCCTCTTTACTTGGAGAAACAACTTCCACAAAGTGAACCAGTTGATTGGACGCACCATCTCAACTTTAAAAACAATACCATTCCAAATTACACTGCACCAGAAGCTGTTTACTTAACGGCAAGAAGTTATGGAAGAGATGTGAAAGAGGATTATAATGTAACTTGGAATTTTGAAGTCGATTCTGCTTTTACTTATATGGTAAGGTTACATTTTTGTGAGTTTGATTTGCTTATCAAGAACGCCCGTGATAGAATATTTCAGATTTTCATAGCCGACACTTTGGTTGAGCATAGAGCTGATGTGATAGAGTGGAGTGGTGGTAACGAGATTCCTGTTCATAAGGATTATGCAGTGCCTATGTACTCTCAAATTGGAAGAGTTAATCTTTCAATAAAGCTACAACGGGAACCAAAATATATTCCCACAAAATACAGTGATGTCTTACTGAATGGAATTGAGATTTTCAAAATAAATGATAAAAGTAACAATCTTGCAGGACTGAATCCGAGTTATTCATCTGCAAAAAGAAAGGGATTACAAAGTCTACAACCAAAGTCTAAGAGTTCATCAATTCTCATGGTTGTTGTGGTTGGAGTTTCATGTGTTCTGCTAGCCGCGGGTATAATAGTTTTTGTAACAAGGAGAAGAAGATGTGAGTCTAATTTTGAAACGGAAGAAAGATTATGGAAGAAAAGGAAAGAAGGTTCCTCAACTTTACCATCCCATTTGTGTCGCTATTTTACAATAGCAGAGATAAGTGCTGCTACAAACAACTTCGATGATATTTTTATCATCGGAGTTGGAGGGTTTGGCAACGTGTACAAAGGTTACATCGATGGAGCTACACCCGTTGCTATAAAGCGTTTGAAAGCAGGCTCTCAGCAAGGTGTAGACGAGTTTCTGAATGAGATTGAGTTGCTCTCTGAGCTTCGTCATGTACACTTGGTTTCTCTCATTGGATATTGCAACGATGGTACTGAGATGATTCTTGTTTACGAATTCATGCAACGGGGTACTCTTTGTGAGTATCTCTATGGTTCAGATAATGAACCTCTTACATGGAAGCAAAGACTCGAGATTCTATTGGGTGCTGCCAGAGGGTTGCATTATCTTCATGCGGGTGCGAAGCACAATATCATACACCGGGACGTGAAGAGTACCAACATATTGTTGGATGAGAAATGGGTGGCTAAAGTTTCTGATTTCGGACTATCAAAAGTGGGACCCACAGGAATTTCGATGACCCACGTCACCACCGTGGTGAAGGGTAGTCTCGGGTATTTAGATCCAGAATACTACCTTCGTCAAAGATTGACTCTAAAGTCTGATGTGTACTCGTTTGGTGTGGTACTTCTTGAGGTCTTGTGCGGGAGACCTCCTTTAATTCGTTCTTTAGATAAGAAAAACGCGAGTTTGGCTGTTTGGTTTCAAACATGTTACAAAGAAGGTGTAATAATTGAAGAAATGGTGGATCCATTCATAAAGGATTCTATAACAAATGAGTGTTTGAAATATTACTGTGAGATGGCGTTGAATTGTTTGCATGATGATGGGACTCAAAGGATGTCGATGAGTGATGTTGTTGGAGCTTTAGAGTTTGTGTTGATGTTGGAGATGAGTAAGGAGGATAGTAAGTTTGGATGGACCAAGGAAAAGGAAAAAATTGAAGAAATGCCTTTCATGAGTACTAGTGGTGGGGACTCTGGGTCTCATACCAGCAAGGCAAGCACCATTTCTACCATAAGTGAAGACCAACCTTTGTTTTCAGCTAATGTGTTTTCTGAAACCGGGATTCCAAAAGCAAGATAAGTAGATTCCATTAAAACTTCCAAATATTTAAGTTTGACGGATAGCATCCATAAACACCTATTGCGTTTCCACCATAAGTTTGATAATGTGATATGATTTGTAAGTTGAATATAAATTTGATTACAATTTTTACAAACATCAATAAACAAATTAAAATTTGAATTGTTTTGGGCCACTCGCCAAGCCCAAGACGAAAGGCATTTAACCAAAGAAAGGAAGTGCTTACGAAGAGTAGATATTCCTCTATTTTTACCTCACGAAACGATCCCGCCTCAGAGGTAATGTGAATGACCAAGATCAATTAGACGATTGGTCGCCATCCATACCCCACTCTCCGCTCTTCGATTTAAACTAACCCCACTGTAAAAGAGAAAAAGTATGTCATTCTAAATTATTCAAATTCATTATCATCCGCACATCACTTTTCATTCCCTTGATGATACGGGTGTCAACTCCCTATCTGTCGTACTAGAAGCTTAATCCACCTTACAAAGGTTTGGTGTCACTGTTCACCGAATAGTTCTGGTTCCTCAGCAGAACAATGGCGTCGTCTATGTGAATCGAAATATGATTTGCACATGTTTACATGTTTAGATCTCCTCCGATCTAGATCTCTTTGTTTCTAGATATTTGTCCACGATGCTTCGTGATCTTCTTCAATCTCCAACACATCTATCTTTACATTTATCAACAATGGTGGCAGCCAAAGCCACTAAATCATTTGTTCAAAGGAAAACTGTCGTTGTAGCTGCTGAAGTTGTTAAAGCTCAGCCTCTTCCTTCTCAAGTAGAGGACGATCTATCCTAGTAGAATCTTTTTCTAGTATTTCACATCAAGATCCCACTACATCGAAATTCGATCGAAACATTCCAGTCTTCGTGTTTACGCAACAGTCCCACCAAGAAAAATTGTTGCATTGAAATCCATTAGTTCATGTGGTACTTAGACCAGAAATGGCCCACAAACTTCAACTTTTATAGGCCAACCATGGATACCAAGATCTACCGACTTCCGTAACATTGCTTATAATATGGTATAATAGCCTAATTAAGAGTTCTTGGTAGATAGACTCAACATGATTGATGAGAGCCTGCAACATGTCACACCAAGAAGTGGTATAGTGTGAGAGGCAGCCTCCCAAGGAAATTAAGCCAATGTTCCTAAATCGGCCTTAATCAAGGAAGAAGTTCGGCAAGGAGAGACCCTAAGATCTCCTGCTTGTAGCCGTCGCTGAAAGCATATGACTCACCCCCCACCTCCACCCGAATTCCAAAGGGATGATTGGTAGCCACACTGCCCCAAAAGTTCATTGTCCTCGAAGAAGGGAAAGGTATGACAAAGACACTCTATTTACAGGGCAAAAAAGTAACTCTCTATCCGCCTACATTCTGGATAGATGGATTCCGAGGTCATTAGAGAAGCCTCTGAAGCTACAGAGCTATGACAAAACTAGAGACCCAGAATAAAAGGTATATAATCAATTAAAATATTATCATACTTAGGGAAAATAAAGTGCAAGCTATTTGCACTAACCCTGACTCGTTGTGAAATGTTATGGTTCAAGATCCCCCCTAATGGGAGCATAAACTCCTGGAAAGACCTCTATAAATCTTTCACATCCTAGTTCATGCAATGCGATAATATTTGTGAACATCTATTATTATATGCATTGATGTGACATAAAGTTATTGAAACAAAATTGGAGAGAAAGCTTCATCATAGAAACCATCTTTACATCCCCGAGGCATGAAGACTCATAATTTCTTCCTATCACATAAATTACACTCTTGTAATTATCATTATGATTCATGGATCATTTTATGTGAGGACGCAAACTCAAGATATCTTCATATATATAAATAGAAAAGTTATCCTTCTTCCAATGTGTGACTTTTCCTCACAATAGAAATAATCATAAAAATCTATCAAGCATCAAAGCAATATATTTCACACATCAAAGTCGTCACAAATAACGAGCACATCTCATTAAAGATCTCTCACTAAAACCTCTCAAACCCATATGGTGAAGTTTTATCTTATCTTTGATATCATAAAAATCTCTTAAAATTGTATATCCTTAAGTGATATAAAACTTGTTCATTATCTTGAAAGCTTACAAAAGCTAAAATAATCAGTAGCGTATGTCTGATGAGGAATAAGAACTTGTTCAAGCATGACTAAAGAAATTTCACATTGGAAATCTATTATGTGATCCCTCTTAAACACTACTCATTTTACTTACTGTATTGTCAATCATATTTTCTTACACACAACAATAAATATCATCTGAAATTGACACTAACATTTATTTTACGAGTTTAGCTTATAAACCAAACAAACAATCCCTAATAGGATAAAATATTCAACCAAGGTATAAAAAAAGTTCCTTAGTGAACTTAGAAACCTACCTTTATAGAATTAAAACTTTCTCACTTACAAAAAGCATTTTCTCAAAAAGTACTTTTGACTAAATTCTTAGTGAGATAAATTAATAAAAAGAAAAGTAGAGAGAGAGAGAGAGAGAGAGAGAGAGAGAGAGAGATGTGAAATGAAACAAGCTTCTAGTTGAATTGAAATGAACTTGGCTCAAAAAGGAAATTGTTTTTAAGGCATTTTATGACTTATGAATTGATTGGAAACATGCACCAATCGATTGCTAGTTTAAGAAATAATCGACTATTGAGTTATAAAAGGTAATAAAGGATATATAGTCGTTACCCATCATTAAGATGTTGTCCTAATAGTTTAGGGAGCAGTTCTTAACTCTCCCAATTGATTGGGATAAGGTGTCAATCGATTCGAAAAGACAAGCCCTGTTAGTTCTTGTAATTGGCTACAATTTTGGTAAAACAATGTTGATGTCATGTATGAAGTCTTAACATGAGTTACTAACATTCTGGGGTTGCAGTTTTGTGCTTGTGCTGGTGCTGCAGTTGAGGGGGAGAATGTTGTTGTGTTTCTGCAGTTGAGGGGGAGTATTTTGGTTGTGAATTTTTGCTGCTATGTTGTGTTTTTCTCTGCTGTGTTTTTGAAACAAGATGTTCTAATTTACTGCACTCAACATGTCGGATAGTGATGTCCCATCCTAGATCATAGGACATCGTGTCTGTTTTAGTTTAAAAGGAAGATTCTGTTGTTGTTTTTTTGTTACTAAATATTCTGTGAATATTTAGTTATCCTATGTGGCATCCAGGTTAATTGAGTTGAGTTTTTGTGTTGGTTTTCGGATTTTCACTACTTTCTAAATATGGAGACATATTAGGAAATATTTGATTGATGATCTATTATATAGCAGAAGTTTCTGCTGATTTGTAGCAGCTGATATGCTGTGATTTGAAGCCCAAATCCAATTGGGATGTAGGTTATAAATATGAGTGTTTGTAACCTGATTTAATGACGACTCCAAGATGTAAAATTATTAGGGTTTCGTTCTTGTGAACCACTCTCTAGGAGAGTTGGTATGTGTGAACCACGCGGATTGTGAGATGGTCACTGTTCTCCTCGAAGCTTTTAAGCAAGAGTGAGTGTTGTTCTTGGAGGAAGCTGTTAAGCAACTCTAAGTATTGTTCTTAGTCATGTGTGTCATGTCTAGGTATTGTTATGGAAGTATGACTTCTACTTTTCTGTGATTGATGAGCTGTTGTAAATCAAGTTGTTGATGCAGTGGCTGAGGTGTTGACTGCTAGACTTCATTGCGATGATTGGAAGTGAGACGGAGTCTCTTACCTAGGGAGGACTTTGGTAGAAGGGTCATTGGGTAGTTATTAAGTTAGAAGATTGTCAACTGGGATTGTTGAGTCTGTAATTTGATACTGCTAATAATGGACTTCCTTCCTGGCTTGGTATGCCCCCGGATGTAGGTTGTTAGACCGAACTGGGTGAACAAATTCTGTGTATGGTTTATGCTTTTTGGTACTGTTATTGTTTACACCTTGCCATGTTTTCTGTAACAGACCAGATGTCTCAATATCCTGTAGGACATCTGGGATCTGTCATACCAGAATTTCAATTGGTATCAGAGCAGGCATCCTGTTCGTTTTTCTGGGTGAGATTCTAGGGAAGATACTTTCTGGTTATGGGCAAGGTAGGTAGTACCTACTGAAAAGTTGTTTGAATTTGGAGAAGTTCATATTGTTTGAATGGTCCCTAGAAGTGGAGGATGGACCGTTCATGACATGGTGTGTATTGGACCTGTCTGTAGCTTTGGTGGTGAGCTGCTGTGTGGTTTGATTTATTTTCAAACCTATAGATTGTGGTGTTTGTACAAAGGTATTAAGTTTTGCCTGAAGGTTGTTGAGGGGTTTTCTTCTTCTGTGTTCTGCTGCCTATGTATTTGTTAGAAAACTCCTGATGGTTTTGGTTGAAGGTATATCACATGGTGTGGTGATACTTGAGGATAGCTTCAACTAGCTTGTTAGAGTTGCCAAAGATACTTGAGGCTCATCCCAAGTCCACTCATAAAGGCACTTTTATATGAGTTTGTTGAAAAGAGACCTAGAAGCAATTTAGTCTTACTTCCAACCCTAAAAGGCCAGTCTCTGGGCTTTGATCTCTTGGTGTGTTTCTTGAGAAGGGAACTAATGTCCTACCAGATGTTGGAACATCAAACCAGCAGATTGTGCAGAATCTTGGTGGATAAAAGTATGGCATAATAGATGCTTGGGGGGCTAAACAAATGTGTATTGATCACATCTATTTGGAACCTACTCCTGGCTTGGAAGAGGAGGCATCTGGGTTGGCTGAAACATGTCTTAGATAAGTGTGTTGGATAAGTGTACAAAGGCTGTTTGTTTTGTGTGGAGGTCAAGCTCAAATGTCAAGGACACTCTCTTTGAAATCTGGAAGTTCCTTCTGATCTAATGGGCCAGATGTATGGAATCTTTTTTATGGCCATGGAGCAGATTCTATTTGAGTTATATGTGTGTACCAACCAAAGGATGTGCAGCTATTGGATGGGAGAATGAATAATACCCTTAGGAGTTCTTAGCAGTTAATAAAGGAGAGTACTTAATCTGATGATGGAAGAACTTGAAGAAATGTCAGACATAATGTCCTGACATCTTTGTATTGAGAATTTATTTTTCTCAATATGTCTGGTGGTATTTCTCAAAAACAGGATGCGGGTTGTTTACTCAAACTTGATATCACTATCAAGTCTATGAGTGTCGCACCCTAATTTTTGACCCTAAGATCCCCTTTTCTTTTGCATAACATATTAGGCTTGTCGTTCGTGCATAACTAACCGCTGTACCTAGTTGTTGTCTGTTTGTTTCATTTATGAGTACAGGTGTTGCAGCAGAAGGCTCAAAGACTTGAAGGTTGTGTTGTGTGTGTGTTTGTGGAGGTTCCTTGATCCTTGCAAGATGTGTGTGGATTCCTGTGAGTTTGTGCCCTTTCCATATCTGGTCCTTTTGCCACCACCAAGCCTTTCTTCCTCAAGACTTCTTAGAAGCCTCCCCACTAAGACTAAATCCTTATGCCCTCTGATATGGAATTTGGTCCATGAAGACTAGTCTTTGGTTGTGTGATGGCATCTCCCCCTCTTTTAAACTCCTCAAGGCTGAAAAATGCGTGTGCTCTACGTTCTTAAATGTCGGTTCATCAAGGAAAGTTCTCAACATACAAGGTTTTAATTGAATTCAATTATGTTATGAATTTCTAAGTACATAGTCGTATCCAACATAAGAGTTCAAGGTCACAAATGAAGCCATGAGTTTGGATGTGCAAGTTTTAAAGTTCTAAATTTTAATTTGACTCAAGTTACAAGAAATTCTCATGCGCACAATATTAAATTTTTGAGCCACAAGTTTGAGCCTACGAGGATCAAGTTTCATCAATTTCAAACGATTTAAATTAGAAACTTCGAAAAGGATTGTGTTACTAGGAATTTAGCAGGATCCAAGGATGCAAATAAGAGGTGGTTTACATTGCTTTTATGGTTCTTTACAAGAGATGCTTTGATTCCACCATATACAAAACCCACTCTTTGGGACTCTATTTATATTGAATTTCAAATTCAAGTTTTAAAGCCATCATAAATTTTAAAGGAGTTCAAACTCAAGAAAGATTTATTAACGTATTCCAAGGTCCAAGCGTGAAAACTCCACAACTTTTCCACAAAGAAGTGGATACATGGAAAATAATTCTATGTCGTGAGAATTTCAAAACATCCATGTCATAAAATTATTGAGATTCTTTGTCTTTTACCATTTCAAAATCACTACATACCAACTTAATATAATCCATACATCCATCAACAAATTTGTGAACAAGTTTACAAGGATGCGCTACAACGTCTTATCCAAGTACAAGATTAATATAATTACTTCTTTAAAAAAAAACTAAAAAAAGAGATACAAATTTTGGCTATAAGATAATATACTACGGCTTATTCCTTGCTATGCTCCTACCCAAAGTTCCCTGCAAAAATCAGATGCAACCGGGCTACTGGTTTTGTAGGCTATCATACATTGCAAAATTACTTTATGAGGTAATGTTCTTTGAGAGTTTGTTAGAAGTACAATTGGTGTTGGTACACCTGATACGGTCATTCCTATGATTGAAGACTATTCTCCACCAGATTTACAAAAAGTTCATAGCTCGCCAAGCCAGCAGCAAATTCTCTAGCTTGCCTCTAGCTCATTCGTCAGCAGCAAATAATCATAAGCCAAAACCTTTCCACTGGCTGCTCAGCCTGTACCAGCAAGCATGCAAACTTTTATTTTCGTCAATCAAGGCTTTTAATCTGTTCCAATTCAACATCCCAAAACACACATGAGATATTATAGTCAGACACAAAATGAAGGCCACAAATAAAAGTGCTTCAAATAAAACACTATGGCAAGATCTCAACACCACACGGTTAATGACACAAAGGAAGTTATGAGAAGGCATCCATGGAAATCTTGTGAATGTAGCCAAGAAATCAAACATGTTTAACAAATACAATCAAGAATCGCAAAACAAGCAATAGGAAATGAAGATTCATTCAATACCATGATACAACAACAATTTCAACTTCGCCGCCTTTGTCACCGTTACGAAATGGTGCCCTGCACGCAAACTGCAACAATGAGTTATGGAGTCCGCCGCTGACTCTCCATCTGAACAAGTCCAACTGGCATCTAGCTAAAGGTTGTACCAGCCAATCAGTTACCCCCAATTGAGCTCCAAAAGGGCCTGAAAGAGATTGAACCAAGTGTTTTAGCCAGCTATAGATCACAAATTAAGAAGTCTCAATCGAATCCCAGTTTTGAATGTAAAGAAGTTTTAGGGTTACTCACATCAAAGTCATACCAGATGCATCAACCATCATTCCTAAGGAGAAGTAGCTGCAAAGTTTCTTAATAATAATTTGGAAAAGAAAGGTGTGATTACAAGACCAAACACAGTTCCAACACCCTTGTTTTCCATGTTTTTAATTCAAAAACAAGATGGCCGCCGATATCAAGATTGTCGCTCTCCCCATTTCTATTTGAGAAATTTCTAACGACATTGGTCTCATCCTTGCTGCTTCTGAATTGAGCGAAAGCGTTGTTGATGAATTGATTTCCGAATAGTACTGACTTTTGGTCCACTTATAACCACGAACGATTTTCGATGAACATCGCTGTTGAACGAGAATCTATCGAAGGTTCATGACAGGATCATATCTCTGAGTACGTTTGAACCTGTCAAGACAAAACAGATTTGAGTAATAATAAAAAACAAACACACAACCACATAGAAATCCACTGCTACCAAAGTTTTATCCCAAACCTAGCAGTAACGTGCATAGTCAAGGAGAAAAGTCAGCCATTCATTGCAAATTAGAAACAACACGCATAGAATCTTCATCAAAAAGACCTGTCCAAACATCATCAGACAACAGTTAAGAGCTTTCCAAAACCAGAAAAAACATGATCAGATGTCTTAACTTATTTCCAAAACCACATCAGACACAATTCGAATTCTTTCCAAACAAGATTCAGACATGTTCAAACAAATATGGAATCCTCATCATCACACAATCACTAGCAGCATTTCATTCACATTCAATTCAAAATGGAATATCACCTATAAAAGGAGGGGGAGCATTCACACGAAGGGGCATTGGCATCAAACCGCAAAAAAAAAAAAAACTTCCAACAATCATCCATCATCGAAACCCCACATACCAACATAATCTCATCATTTCATATACCCCAATTTCAGAATCGTTCACAGAGAAACCCTAAACTAAAACACACTCACCGAAAGGACAACATCACAAATTCACAGCTAAACCACACACACCATATTCAGACATCATTCCCACGATTCAGAGCAAAGACATTAACGAAAATTGCTACCACAAAACCATAAACACACAAAGACACATAAGGATGAGGAGACAGAAGACTTACCCGTAGACGGAGATCTTCGAAACCTTGGCCGCGATCCCCTCAGCTTCATCCGTCGGCACTCTTTCCCTTTTTTTTCTTGCTCTAATCATTGTATCTTGTAATCTTCAAATATTAATGAGAATTGGGGTTAGGGTTTGCTGGGGTGGGGTTTTGTTTGCTTGATGATTGTTTGATCGAGAGAGAAGAGTGATAGAGAGAGAGATAGAAAGGCGGAGAGGTTGAAGGGACATAGGGTTGAGAAACGGAGAGGATAAAAGAACCTGAGAGAGACGAGAGAGTTTTTTTTTCTTTTTCGTTTTAAACGATTTATCACGTACATGTGCACCCACGTTACACTGCCATCTCACCATTCAGATTTAACATACAATCACTTCGTTTTATTAAATCAAACTTTAAAACAAAAATTTAATTTAATCCTTCTTTTACGACTTTTTTTCTTAATATAAATATTCTAAAATCCATAATATTTAAAAATATTTAATCTTTTTCTAAAATAACTAATCTTGGTTTTTTTAACAGTAATTAATCTTTTTTTAATAAATGTGTAGAACTTTTTATTATAACCTTTTAAAATATAAACTTTTTTTGTCTAAATAAATAATAAATATAGAATCTTTCTTTTTCTAATTAAAAAAAAAAAACCTTTGTTAAGAATCTTTAAAATATTAAATTAAAATACTTTTATTAAGAAAAGAAAACTTTATTAACTTTTAATAAAACTTTAAAATTAAGTAACAAACTTCTATTTCTATTAAAATTAAAACCTCTTCTAAATTAATAGGAAAATTCTTTGATAACTTTTTCTCTAATTAACTTTTTCTTAACATGACTTTAAAACTAAAAAATAGTAATCAAAACTTTAAAATAATTAAACGTTTAAAAAGAAAACCTTTTTTAACTTTATAAAAACTAAAATAATAAAAAAACTTTAAGTAACTAAAACCTTTTTTTATTAATAAGAAAGCTTTAAATTTTAATCAAAATAACCTCTAACTTTAAATTAGATATTAATCTCTAACATGATCCTCAATAATAACTTGAAAAAAATTATCAAACTCTTTTCTCAACAAATCGTCTCCCGTTAACCATCCCTTGCACTTGAGTGTACGCTTGTATGTTTATCTTGTCTTTGTTTGTTATCATGCATTCTTATGCTTTACCAATATACTTATATGTATGCATGCCTTTCTATTCAAACCTTTTCAAAACATTAAAATTCTCGATCCAACGTCGAGCCCATTTTCTACCCATGTAAGTCGATCGCCTTCGGGCATCGCATTCAACCTTTTGGTCACTAGACACAAGTCTAGCATCACTTTGCTAGCACCCTCACCTAAATAACAATAATTTAATCGCATTACTATCCAAGGGAAAATCCCATGCATGATAACCATGTTATTGTGCATGGTGCACATCATTTGCATCATAATCGACACCCTTAAGTTAAGACTATTAAACAACTTAGGATAGATTTCCCAGGTTAGTCCCCCCACAATTTTGATTTTTCAAATCAAACTTTAGCCTACCTAATTCTCCACACAAGAGAATTAGATGTTAATCATCTCAAAGAAAGGGACATACAATCCCATACCCCACAAAATACAAACATTTTCAAAACTGTGGTGGTTTTTCTTAAGATGATGACTCATCTTCCTCTCCTAAACCTTTAAATCATTTAGTATCCTTAAATAAGGAACTACAAGTGCTCTGATTCCCTCCTGACAGGATATGTAGGCACAAGAAGCGATATCTTGTCGAGCACACCTAGGAATAAAATAATAAATCACCTACCCTTAAACCCTTAGCAAAACAGATAACGAATAACATAAGATAAAATCAAGAGGTTCCTGTAGAGTACTACAGATATCTAGGATGCTAACACCTTCCCTAGGTGTTGCGGTGAAAATCGGATAACAAATTATCAATTAATTTGCATCAGTTTCTTTTACAACCGACTTTGATTTATCCAAAGGAAAGGTTCAAGATCGTTAGAAAAACCTAAAGGGAAAGATCTAAGGTTCGGGGGTTGGTTACGCCTAGGGAAGGTATTAGCACCCTAAACGTCCGTAGTACTCTACGGTAACCTCTTGTTTAAGTTATCTTATGTTTGCTAAAGGGTTTTATGCTAAAGGTTGAAACCCTATGGGTTAGTATCTAAGTATACTCGATAAAGCATCGCACTTTACGCCTACGTATCCTCGAGTATAGAATCAGAGTATGCGTAGTTCTACTTCTTCTGAATTATTGACTATGGCCAATATTCAGAGGGGAAATGAGTACAAGCTCATTGTAGAGTTTAAGAACTCTCTAAGTCTAGTTGTAATGGACCTATGTTAAAGTTTAGTTAGGAGGGGAAAGTGATAAATTCATTATGATGAATACCACTAAGAGTTGAGGAATTCTCTCCTAAAGCTAGTTATAATTTCTATGGCTCTGATGAGGCCTAGAAATAATGGTAAGCTCTTATGAGGCTACTAAGGTTAAGGTGGGAGGTCATGACTTTAGGAGTCAACATGTTTAACCTTCCTTTGGAAGGAAAGGGAAAAGTTAATAATTGTAAGATAAGATCATAAAGAGATGTTGATAAAGATGAAAAAGATAAAATGAGCAACAATAGCATAAGTATGGAAAGAGATGCTTCATGATGAACAATGAATAGACATAAGTATGAATATCAAAGAGATGAAAGATAAACCAATGATATATCAATCTTGAGAAATATGTCACAAGAACCAATCACAAGTCGAAACATGATCATGAATATGAACTCAAACAAAATGACATCTAATTTGAATAACAAAGTTCATAAGCTAAATTAATAACTATATGACAAGATAAATAAAGGATGAGTCAAATCAAGCATTAGTGATGAAATTCAAATTATCAAGAAAGTCATAAACCAAAAGTCTAAAAATTATCTAAGATAAATGAAAGGAAACCACATATTAATAATTTATCTTAAATAAATATTTAAGAAATAAATTACTAAATAAAAAAGTAAAATATCTTTGGAGTTTTTGAGTAAAAGACAAGTTCTAAATAAAATAAATAAAATAAGATAGTTTTGAGAAAGATTTGAAATAAAAAAAAAATTGTATTAATAAAAAAGGAAAAGAAATACACGTAGGGGGTGTGTGAAGTAAACTGAAAGCAGTTGAAAAAAAACAAAGGAAATGCCGTTGGGCCAGAAAGGGTGGTGCGGATAGCAAGCCAGGCCCACGGTGAATCAAAATGAAAACTAGATGAAATAATATTTGTTTCATGCACAACATAACATGTGACCTTTAATCAACCGGTCACTACTCTCTTTAAGTGACAAGAAAACAAAACCAAAACCTCTGCCAATCCCCTACTGCCAACACGACATCAATTCCATGCAAGACACATTCCATGAAGCCTGCTCGTGCAAACCAGAGTAACCTGGCGGGCGCTATTACTCAAACATCATCTCTCAACCAACTTCATTTCTCCATCATTCCTCGTCTTGTAAGAACCAGAAGTGATGTGTTTGTTCTAATGAACCAGTGTATACCATTAACTAGTCTTAACTCTAACTGTGCTTCTCATAAACCAAACCACATCAGTACAATAACATGAATCTAAAACTTATATTGACAACACAATACAACCATAATAAAACAGTTAATACAACAAATGAGCTCAAACATCACGCAGGCTATATTTTCGCTTCAAATAAAGAGCATGAACATGCATAGAAATATGAGTTCAAGGTTTACATCATTACCTCTTGGAGAAGGTCCAAGGCCTCTTCAATGGGGTTTGCAGAAGTAATAAAGAGCTTCCTCCAAGCTTGTCGATACTTGTAGAGCAACGACAATGGCTGAACTGCTTTTCTATGGCCTCAAAGCCCAAAGCCCGCGTGTTCTTGCCAATGGGAATGATCAGTGGGGTATACTATGTGCTTTGTTGTGTTCTGGTATTGTGTGCTCGTTCAGATGGTTTGTTGAGGATATCTGGGATTTGGATGCATTGATGGCTGATTTACATGGTACAAGGAGAAATGGTGTTTATTTTGGAACCTTAGTGTGGGCTCTTTGTTGGTTGTTATTGTCGGTGATTGTGTATGAGAGGCCGCTCGGGTTATGTTGAAAATGTCGTAACTGTCGAAGCTTTCGTGCTAGCTGTAGCCAAAAGATATGGCGATGATGGAGTTTTACTTGCAGCAAAATATATATGGCGATGGAAGGTGAGTTCTCAGTAGCAAAAGGTATAGTATATGAAGTGAGGATGAGGGATGTAGAAAAAAGGTTGCAGCCAAGGTTGGTGGATTGGTGTGGTTCTCCTTGTTTAGGTGGTATGAGAAAGCATTGCTTGCAAGTTTTTTTTGATGAGGGTACTGTTTACGGTTTGAAGATTCAACATTGATACTCTCACTGGTGGTGTGGATTTTGTTAGTCACTGGTAAGTCTTCCCCCCCTCCTTTGTGTCGTGGACTTCCTATTTTTATTATGAAAACAAACCAACCCTTACTTGAATTCAAAAATTGTAACGTTATGGTGTTGTTGCTTTCACGTGTTGCAGGTTTACGTTGGAGAAAAAACGGTTCGTACGGATCGCAGGTCTGCGTGGTGAGCAGCTGGTGCGTACGGTTTGAGTGAAAACGGGAAAATTTGGCTGAAAAGCTATTGCTATTGCAAAAGGATACTAATGTATTTAATAAGAAAGGAAATTGGCTTCTCGAAAAACAAATTTATTTTATTTTGTTTTAAATTCTGAAATATAAACTTAGTTAAACTAATCACAATTAATTGTATTAAAGTAAAGTAAATTGGAATTAAAATTAGACTTAAATCAAATCTAAAATAATCCAATTACATTAAATTAGAATAAAAGTGATAGCTAAAGTAAACCAAATTTTGAATTGAAAATGATAATTGAAAATTGCTATATCAAAATTAAAATTAAACTAAATTAAAAGTTAAAACTCAATCAATTCTTAAAATGAGAGAAAATCTAAAATGAAAAGGCAAACTAGCTAAAAACATGATTAATGCTAAAACTAAGAAAATGCACGAATGGCCGATCGAAAATGATATGAGGGGATCAGACGAATCTGAGGGTAAAATTTGGGGTGCAACAGTTGCCCCTATTTAAATATCTTCACCGGATGACATGAGAGATGAAGATCCTCATGGAATCAAAAGTGAGAGATATTTAAATACAGATAACCGAAAATTTTGCCCTCAGATATGCAAGCATGCAATGCAACAATATGATGCCAAGATGCCAAAGAAGATGCGAAGATGCAAATGCAACGAGACACCAAAGGACAAACAGGAAGCAAAAGATGAGCTTCACTGGGGAAGGACGAAGGTTAGTATCCACGAGGAAAACTCACTGGGGATACAGGCTAACCAACGAAAGAGACTCACTGGGGAGACTCCAAAGAAACACTGGGGAAAAGACCACAGACAATCTCGACTGGGGAAAGATCCGGGGAGATGGACTACTGGGGATAAAACAAAACCACACTCTTCCTAGGCACGAAACCAGAAAGAAAGCAACATGATCAACAGGGATCAGCCCAAAAGAGACAAACAACCAAGCGAGGACTTCCTGGGGATCTTAAACTGAAGAGTTCAAAATGGGATCTTCAGAAAGAGCCAGGAAAACATAGACTAACCCTGCGCACCGAATAGGAGTCTTAAAGTTGAATAAATTTGTTCCAAGAAATTTAGCTTAAAGCAATTTCAGAAAAGAAACAAGATAAGGGTTCAATGTCTGACACGATTCGAACAAGAACAGTTTTAAAACAAAAGACAGTGCTTGACACGATTCAAACAAAGTCCCAATTCAAATTCGACACGATTCGAACAAGAACGGTTTTAAAACAAAGGGGTCAGTGTCCGACACGATTCGAACAAAGACTCTGTTCAGGTTTGACACGATTCAAACAAGAACACATAAGACAATGCTTGACATGATTCAAACAAAGTCCAAGTTCAAGTTTGACACGATTCAAACGAGAACAGTTCCAAAAATCCTTTAAAGTTAAACTTCTCGGGGAACAATAAAAGGCTTTAAAGATTTAAATCTGGCGCGCAAAGGTTAAGACCGAACAAGCACGACACAAAGCAAACCGGGAATGTCTTTACTTCACTGGGGAAATAAAGACGAACACCGACAAAAGACCACAAGCGAAACAAAGCACAAGGAGTCAAAAACTGGCACTCAAAGGTGGTGACCGAACGTAAACCTAGCTTAGGTAAAGATTTTGGATATACCGGGAGTGTTTTTACCTCACGGGGGAAGCAAAAGTTCACATCGTCAAAGGATAGACAGAGAGAGCAATTGATTTAAATAAAGGTTGACATCATCAAAGGGTTGATGGAGAAAACTGACATCGTCAAAGGGTTGACAGAAAAGCAGTTGATTTAAATAAAGGTTGACATCATCAAAGGGTTGATGGAGAAAACTGACATCGTCAAAGGGTTGACAGAAAAGCAGTTGATTTAAATAAAGGTTGACATCATCAAAGGGTTGATGGAGAAAACTGACATCGTCAAAGGGTTAACAGAAAAGCAGTTGATTTAAATAAAGGTTGACATCATCAAAGGGTTGATGGAGAAAACTGACATCGTCAAAGGGTTGACAGAAAAGCAGTTGATTTAAATAAAGGTTGACATCATCAAAGGGTTGATGGAGAAAACTGACATCGTCAAAGGGTTGACAGAAAAGCAGTTTAGAGGTAAAATCCAGGACATATAAACTTCTCGTGAGAGATGATTGCCACTAATTGTTGGGTATAAATTCCAAAGATATGTTGGTATTACAACATTGCTGGAGAAATAACTTTGTCTTCAATGGGGATTCATAAAAGAATCTTCTTGTGAGACACGGTGCACAATAAATGCACAAACAAAAGTAGGTTCGGAAACCACACCTGCCAGGGACCAAAGTTCAATCTAGGAACAAGCTAGAAAGAAACGGCCAAACAAGACTCCAATTGAGGAATGAACTCAAATGGGGATTTATCTTATCCAAATGTGGAAAAGATAACTGAAACAACCATCATCCACAAGGATATAACTCCGTGGGGAATTCAGAAAAGATGGGCACTTTATGCCTAGGGCTGGCTTTCTATTGGAGAGAATAGACACACCCAGCCACTTGGGGAGACAACACCAAAGTGAACCAAAACAAAGAAATGCAAAGATGCTATGCATATGAGTACTCATGCCATGCTTATGCTTATGCCGACAAAACAGACAAGCGAAACCAGAGATAAAAAAACATCTCGACAAGGGTACCCAGCCAAACCCAACAAATTGGACCATCATTGGGGATGAAGAAGAAGAGTCAATAACTGCGTTGGTGAAAAGAGTATTCCACCTGAGGTATAACATCATGAGAATTGCCATCGTGAGCTTGATCTCTTTGTTGGAGAAGAATCCATGGAGAATTGTCAATACTATCCGAAGTAACAACTTACTGGAAAGCTTAGCAAAAGATATCATAGGAATAGAGTAATCCTGCATTCTGACTTATATGATGATCATCTTCGAATTTGTCTGCCCCAAGCTAAGACGATAACAAGAGGATTTTATAGAAGAATTGGCATACAGGGTGTTTCAATATCTTCAAACTCTTGGAGAGATCTCGGCATAACTGCCCCAGATTAGGAGGTGAATAACCAAAAGAATTTTACAGAAGGATTGAAATACCAGATGATTCAACGTCTTCCAACTTGAATAGTCAAAAGAATTTTACGGAAGGATTGAAATACCAGATGCTTCAATATCTTCCAACTTGAACAATCAAAAGAATTTTACGGAAGAAATGAAATGCCAGATGATTCAATATCTTCCAACTTGAACAATCAAAAGAATTTTACGGAAGAAATGAAATGCCAGATGATTCAATATCTTCTAACTTGAACAATCAAAAGAATTTTACGGAAGAAATGAAATGCTAGATGATTCAATATCTTCCAACTTGACCAATCAAAAGAATTTTACGGAAGAAATGAAATACCAGATGATTCAATATCTTCCAACTTGAATAGTCAAAAGAATTTTACGGAAGGATTGAAATACCAGATGATTCAATATCTTCCAACTTGAATAGTCAAAAGAATTTTACGGAAGGATTGAAATACTAGATGATTTAATATCTTCCAACTTTTGAATCTTGACGTAGCTGTTCCTGTTCAGTTATACTCGAGATACTCAAATTATAGTAGAAATTACAGGGGAACGGATTTGCCCCTGCTGATGGGTTACTGCAGACAAAACTCGTCACAAGATGATCTCAAGAATATTTGCCCCAATATCTTGAATTTGCATTATTCTGCCTCCGATTTGTCAACTCACACTTGGTTGCCCCTGACTGAGTCAAATTTCCTTTATCAAGTCGAATTCCTTGACTGATCGCGTTTGTTGGGATTCCTTGACATCGAATGGTATTGCAAACAAGTGTTGTTCATTAAAATTGGCAAAATTTTATGCAAAGTTTTTAATGCAAAGTTTGAAAACAAAGCTTTGATAAAAAACGCCCAGGCTGATTGATTAAATCAAGAACAAAGGTGGATCTGATTATTTATGAAAAGACAAAAAAAGTGATCAACACACGCAAAATAGCAAAGATTATTAGGAGTCAAGTTACTCAACCTTGTTGTAGTATGCTTTTCAAAACAACCTTACCTCAGTTAGGTCTTTCAGGGGTTACAATGTGGTATGGTTCATGGAACAAAAGATAAAGGCTCAAATCCTACACTCAGTTAACTCAAGATACACGTTTAAATCTCCAAAAGTAGGAAGTCACTTGACTTGCAAGCTGACTGGCGCCTTATGTGAAACGCTCGTGTTTGAATGCATAACCGAGTTAAACTGAAAACTACCCTGCCCCAAGGTTGAGATTAAAGGGTTTTTGGCAAGAAGAAACTTCTAGGCTTAAAAGGGTTGAATAAGGGATGTATTGAAACAATGCCTTACATCATCGGCGAGGTTAATTTGAAGGCATACCACAGCAATTATGAACGTGAGGTTTTCATCATCCTCCCTAATCTTTGCTTTAACAAAAGTTCAAAAAGGAAAAGAAATAAGATGAAGATATATTTTTGTTTTCATGGAAATAAAACGAGTGAAACGAATGAACTTAACCAAAAGATGCATAAATATTTCATTAATCTTGCCAATTTGAAAGTACAACACTGCTTATAAGCAAAACAGATTCAAATATGCAAAGAAAATATAACAACATGCTGAAATAGTCTAAAGTTTGCCAGCCTCAGGGAACTGGGCTTTCCTTCTTAACTTGCCAAACGGAGATAGTCATCTTCAAAACTGATTGTCGAAATCCGTCTGAGAATTATCTTCACACCCACTCTCGATAATTTCTTCCTCTTCAGGGTCTGATGAACCTGCTCGATTAAGTGAAGGATTGTTGATTTGAATTCCTTGAGGCGTGAATGAGATCGTCTCAGAATCAAGCAGCGTCTGAACCTTGCTTCTGAGTACCTTACAGTCTTCGGTCGAATGCCCCTGTGCCCCAGCGTGGTAGTCACATTGGGCGTTGACATCAAAGCCTGGTGGGTAGGGAGGGATCACTGGATCTATCCCTTTTGGCACTATGAATCCCCCTTTGATTAAATCTAGCAGGAACTGACTGTATGGTATTGGCAACGGAGTGAAATTCCTCTCTGGCTTCCTTGGCCTTTGTCGTGCATGCTGACGTGGCTGACGGTGGTATGACCGTTGATGTAGAGGAGGTCTTCGATTTGGAGCAGAATATTGCCCACGTGGAGAGATTGGTGTCTGATACAAAGACCCAAAAGGTTGCTGACGCTGAACACTTGAGTTGTAGAAGTGTTGAGGTATTTGGGATTCCCACATAGAATTACTTTCCTTCTCCCATTCTTCTTGAGAACTGACAACTGATTTATTCTCACCGGCCGGGATATTCGAGATGCCTCGGATCTTTCCTTTATGGAGACCACTCTCAATGCGTTCTCCAGTTTTTACTAAATCAGAAAAGTTTGACGTCACAATGCTAAACAACTTTTCTCGGTATATACCTTGCAAGGTATCCACGAACCAGTCAACCAATTCCTTGTCCGAAAGTGGTGGTTGAACACGAGCAGCTACTTCTCTCCACCTCTGAGCATACTTTCTGAAGGACTCATTTTCTTCCTGAGATAAATCTAGCAAATGTAGGCGGCTGGGAGCCAAATCAAGATTGTAGTTATATTGCTTCACAAAAGCACTGGCTAGGTCTGACCATGATTGGACATGACTACTTTCTAGCTGCATATACCAATGCAGTGATGCTCCACTTAGACTGTTTTGGAAACAATGGATCATGAGTTTGTCATTGAGGACATGTGGAGTCATTCCTCTGCAAAACATCACCAAATGCTGCTTTGGACAACTATCTCCTTTATACTTCTCAAACTTCGGCATTTTGAACTTAGGAGGTATCACAAGGTCGGGCACCAAACACATGCCCAAAGCATTCAGATCAGCAGTGTCATGGCTTACAATGGCATCAAACCTCTTTTCCAAGGCACGATATTTTTCCCTTAGCTCAATGTCTCGTGGATTCTGGGTTTTCCTCATAGGGACCACTTCTCGGGAATCTGACTCGGAGAATGCAAAACTGCGGTATTCCGTAGCATCAATAGAAGAAGAATGTCCATCTCGGACAATGGCATGTTCTTGTATAAACTGGTTCCTAACAGGAGTCTGCACGGGTTGAGCTTGGGCAACATTGTTCATACCCTGAATATTGGCATCTCTTTCTGCCCAGGCTGCCCTAAACTGATCCAACTGGCTTCTTAACAAGTCGAAATCTACTCTGGTCATAAACTGGTTCTGCTCCTCTGAATTCATGATCCTTTAAAGGCTTCTTCAAGTCCAATGCTGGCTCTGGAAGGTTAGCTGGGTTACAGACAAAAGACGGAGGAGACTCAAGACCGAGAAATGCAAATGCAACGGGAATGCAATGCTAATGCAAGCCAAATGGTTTCAAGGAACTCGAAGGCGAGCTGCATACATTTTGGAAAACTGAAAAGTTCGTTTTAAAATCTAAGATCCCGATTGATCTTTGCAAAGAAAAAGAACGTCTGAGTTCATTGAAACCAAATGGTTATCATGAGATGTATGTAATGCACAAAACACGGGCACACAAAAACATAGATATATGCACACACAATAGCACACAAGCACAAATATATGTACAAACATATACAAATATTCACAGATATGCACACACAAACAAGAGAAGGCCTAGGTTTGAAGATCACGAGCGTGGAGCCGTGGTCTACCCATCCCAAAAGGTATGTACTAGGGGTTTTCATCTGCAGAACAAGGTTCTAAAAAGTTCCCAGAGTCTACGTAAATCTTTCGGATATTATCGGCCCATGTAACTACTTACACGTGTTAATAATATTCTCAAGATAAACTCATCTGAGTGTAGTATCGCGTGACAACTACTCAGGACTGGCTCCCTCATAGTCACCGCACTACATCCTAAAAGGCCAAGTGGGGTAAAGGTAACTACGGTCCTCAGAATCTACGGCTCCCAATTGAAAAAGTAATATCAATGTGACTTCTCACATCAGACATCAACAATCCCAAAGGGCCTCATCTGAGTGTGGTCATCATATGCCATAAATTTTTGGTACTACTACCAACAACCGACTATTGATTACACCACGATCCTATAATATAATGTACTCTCAAGTCCGGTTTAGGACTTATCTCACTCACAAATACCATGTCAACCCAAGGATCAAACAAAATGTACAGATATATGAGCAAATATGACATACATAAGCACATACAAGCAAATAAGCAAACATGAATAACAAAAAACAAGATAGGCTTAACCCTCTTAGGAAAGGACCAGCAATAGGTCTAACTCTCCCCAGTGAAGTCGCCATTTCTGTTGCGGTGAAAATCGGATAACAAATTATCAATTAATTTGCATCAGTTTCTTTTATAACCGACTTTGATTTATCCAAAGGAAAGGTTCAAGATCGTTAGAAAAACCTAAAGGGAAAGATCTAAGGTTCGGGGGTTGGTTACGCCTAGGGAAGGTATTAGCACCCTAAACGTCCGTAGTACTCTACGGGAGCCTCTTGTTTAAGTTATCTTATGTTTGCTAAAGGGTTCTATGCTAAAGGTTGAAACCCTATGGGTTAGTATCTAAGTATACTCGATAAAGCATCGCACTTTACGCCTACGTATCCTCGGGTATAGAATCAGAGTATGCGTAGTTCTACTTCTACTGAATTATTGACTATGGCCAATATTCAGAGGGGAAATGAGTACAAGCTCATTGTAGAGTTTAAGAACTCTCTAAGTCTAGTTGTAATGGACCTATGTTAAAGTTTAGTTAGGAGGGGAAAGTGATAAATTCATTATGATGAATACCACTAAGAGTTGAGGAACTCTCTCCTAAAGCTAGTTATAATTTCTATGGCTCTGATGAGGCCTAGAAATAATGGTAAGCTCTTATGAGGCTACTAAGGTTAAGGTGGGAGGTCATGACTTTAGGAGTCAACATGTTTAACCTTCCTTTGGAAGGAAAGGGAAAAGTTAATAATTGTAAGATAAGATCATAAAGAGATGTTGATAAAGATGAAAAAGATAAAATGAGCAACAATAGCATAAGTATGGCAAGAGATGCTTCATGATGAACAATGAATAGACATAAGTATGAATATCAAAGAGATGAAAGACAAACCAAAGATATATCAATCTTGAGAAATATGTCACAAGAACCAATCACAAGTCGAAACATGATCATGAATATGAACTCAAACAAAATGACATCTAATTTGAATAACAGAGTTCATAAGCTAAATTAATAACTATATGACAAGATAAATAAAGGATGAGTCAAATCAAGCATTAGTGATGAAATTCAAATTATCAAGAAAGTCATAAACCAAAAGTCTAACAATTATCTTAGATAAATGAAAGGAAACCACATATTAATAATTTATCTTAAATAAATATTTAAGAAATAAATTACTAAATAAAAAAGTAAAATATCTTTGGAGTTTTTGAGTAAAAGACAAGTTCTAAATAAAATAAATAAAATAAGATAGTTTTGAGAAAGATTTGAAAAAAAAAAATTGTATTAATAAAAAAGGAAAAGAAATACACGTAGGGGGTGTGTGAAGTAAACTGAAAGCAGTTGAAAAAAAACAAAGGAAATGCCGTTGGGCCAGAAAGGGTGGTGCGGATAGCAAGCCAGGCCCACGGTGAATCAAAATGAAAACTAGATGAAATAATATTTGTTTCATGCACAACATAACATGTGACCTTTAATCAACCGGTCACCACTCTCTTTAAGTGACAAGAAAACAAAACCAAAACCTCTGCCAATCCCCTACTGCCAACACGACATCAATTCCATGCAAGACACATTCCATGAAGCCTGCTCGTGCAAACCAGAGTAACCTGGCGGGCGCTATTACTCAAACATCATCTCTCAACCAACTTCATTTCTCCATCATTCCTCGTCTTGTAAGAACCAGAAGTGATGTGTTTGTTCTAATGAACCAGTGTATACCATTAACTAGTCTTAACTCTAACTGTGCTTCTCATAAACCAAACCACCTCAGTACAATAACATGAATCTAAAACTTATATTGACAACACAATACAACCATAATAAAACAGTTAATACAACAAATGAGCTCAAACATCACGCAAGCTATATTTTCGCTTCAAATAAAGAGCATGAACATGCATAGAAATATGAGTTCAAGGTTTACATCATTACCTCTTGGAGAAGGTCCAAGGCCTCTTCAATGGGGTTTGCAGAAGTAATAAAGAGCTTCCTCCAAGCTTGTCGATACTTGTAGAGCAACGACAATGGCTGAACTGCTTTTCTATGGCCTCAAAGCCCAAAGCCCGCATGTTCTTGCCAATGGGAATGATCAGTGGGGTATACTATGTGCTTTGTTGTGTTCTGGTATTGTGTGCTCATTCAGATGGTTTGTTGAGGATATCTGGGATTTGGATGCATTGATGGCTGATTTACATGGTACAAGGAGAAATGGTGTTTATTTTGGAACCTTAGTGTGGGCTCTTTGTTGGTTGTTATTGTCGGTGATTGTGTATGAGAGGCCGCTCGGGTTATGTTGAAAATGTCGTAACCGTCGAAGCTTTCGTGCTAGCTGTAGCCAAAAGATATGGCGATGATGGAGTTTTACTTGCAGCAAAATATATATGGCGATGGAAGGTGAGTTCTCAGTAGCAAAAGGTATAGTATATGAAGTGAGGATGAGGGATGTAGAAAAAAGGTTGCAGCCAAGGTTGGTGGATTGGTGTGGTTCTCCTTGTTTAGGTGGTATGAGAAAGCATTGCTTGCAAGTTTTTTTTGATGAGGGTACTGTTTACGGTTTGAAGATTCAACATTGATACTCTCACTGGTGGTGTGGATTTTGTTAGTCACTGGTAAGTCTTCCCCCCCTCCTTTGTGTCGTGGACTTCCTATTTTTATTATGAAAACAAACCAACCCTTACTTGAATTCAAAAATTGTAACGTTATGGTGTTGTTGCTTTCACGTGTTACAGGTTTACGTTGGAGAAAAAACGGTTCGTACGGATCGCAGGTCTGCGTGGTGAGCAGCTGGTGCGTACGGTTTGAGTGAAAACGGGAAAATTTGGCTGAAAAGCTATTGCTATTGCAAAAGGATACTAATGTATTTAATAAGAAAGGAAATTGGCTTCTCGAAAAACAAATTTATTTTATTTTGTTTTAAATTCTGAAATATAAACTTAGTTAAACTAATCACAATTAATTGTATTAAAGTAAAGTAAATTGGAATTAAAATTAGACTTAAATCAAATCTAAAATAATCCAATTACATTAAATTAGAATAAAAGTGATAGCTAAAGTAAACCAAATTTTGAATTGAAAATGATAATTGAAAATTGCTATATCAAAATTAAAATTAAACTAAATTAAAAGTTAAAACTCAATCAATTCTTAAAATGAGAGAAAATCTAAAATGAAAAGGCAAACTAGCTAAAAACATGATTAATGCTAAAACTAAGAAAATGCACGAATGGCCGATCGAAAATGATATGAGGGGATCAGACGAATCTGAGGGTAAAATTTGGGGTGCAACACTAGGTATAACCAACCCCCGAACTTAGAATCTTAAGTGCATTTGCATTGCATTGTGGGAATTCGGTTCTTTTCTCCCTTCCCTTGGATAAAATCAAAGACCGGTGGTGACATTAAAAATGTGATTCAAGTTAATATAATAGCTTGGTATCCAATTTTCACCGCGACAGAAATGGCGACTTCACTGGGGACTCTCGTAAGAGGGTTCCCCCTAACTTGATTACTTATATTTTTGTTATATATTTGTTATCTGTTATGTTTGCTTGGGTTATTACTTGTGTGGTGAGACAAAGTCCTACACCCGGGCTAGAGTGAAAATTATGATAGGAACGGTGAGACTTCAATGATACTTTGAGGGAGTCGATTCCTGAAAAAGTAAATTGAGACTTCACCACTCAGTCTAGGCCCTCTCGAATAAAATATTTGTCCAACGAGTTCATTCGTGAAGACGGTATGGTTTCGATCTAAAGGCCCTCGGGACTGGGGACCGTAGTTACCTTTAACCCAACTTGGCCTATTAGGGCGTAGTGCGGGGACTATGCGGGAGTCTATTTCTGTGATAGTTGCTACGCGATACTACACTCAGACGAGATTCTCTTGAGAATATTATTGACTACCAAGTGATTTGGGAAATCGATAATATCCGAAAGATGGGTTGTAGACTCTGGGAACTTTGTAGAACCCGTTCGGCAGGTACATTTGAAACCATAGTACACACCTATTGGGATGGGTAGACCTTGGCTTCATGCTGTGACCCTTCAAACCTAGGACTCTTTGTGTGTGTGCTTTGTGCTTTGTGCTTTGTGTGTTTGCATCCCTGCATTCATAAGCATCATATCATAAAGATTCATGAAACTTAGTCTTGTTTATAAATATCATAAGGATATCATGGACTCTAAAAAAAAATAAAGAAAAAAACATTGAAGTACTTTTACAAGAGTCATAACCTGGACGATCTAAGGAGACCGGAGACCTTGCTGACAAATGAAGAAAGGTTCAAGACCTTATATGGGGAAGCCCTTATTGATAAGGAAGTACTATCTACTCTACTCCAGTCCATCACTATTGGTGACAACTCTTGAAGAATATTCTCAGCTAATGGAGTTACTTATTCAAGACAAGAATCCATTTACTATCTTCGGTAAATGTCCGAGCTAATATGACTACAAAAGGAGAAATTTTGGAAAGAAGTTACTCTAGTCTTTAATCAATACCTTGGAAGCTTAATTGGAAGAAGAAGTCAAACGAAGATCGTTGAAAGAGTCTCCTTAGATCCATCATTATTAGCTTTTATTTAGCTTTTCCGCTATGACTCTTGGAAAGTGTACCAACGTGTTGTAAATAATTTTGTAATAAATCAATCTTTTAATATTCCAATACTAATAGTTATAACCGTTTTAATAAAAAAAACGAGTCTTTTGATATTCCTTGATTATAAATATCTGAGTTTCGTGAAACTTGCTGCATTCGCATTGCATCTTTAGCATTGCATCCTCTTTGCATACGTCTTTTCTCCACCTCAGCTTATTCAGTCTTCTATCTTCGTGTCGCTCAGCTGATCTTCTGGTATTCGCCTCGAACTTGAAGTGTTTACTGGGGATAATGGATAGAACACAAAGTATGGATCCCATGTCAGGCTTCAGAGTGATGACTAATCCAATGTTTGGTTTTTCTCCTGACGACAATACTCCACAAGTGGATTTCCCTACTCGATCTCATCCTGTGCAAGATAACCTGGTTGGTCAAGTTAATGAAGGAGATTCCCGTTTGCTGAGGCATATGCCAGATTCTCATAACGTCCGTCATGTGGCAAATGTGAATGATCCTAGATTGGGAGAAATTGAAAAAGGATTTCGTGACCTCCAAGAGCAATTGAAGATGTTGAAAGGACTTAATGCATCCGATCTTAAGGCTCCTGACTTGTGTCTAGTTACGGGCGTGATTTTTCCCCCGAAGTTCAAAATGCCTGCCTTCGAAGTATACAAGGGTATTAGTTGTCCAAGGTATCATTTGATGATGTTTTGTCGAAAGATGACTACTTATGCCGATAATGACAAGCTGATGATTCATTGCTTTCAAGAAAGTTTATCTGGGGTATCCTTGATATGGTATATGAAGTTAGAAAGGAATCATATTCAGTCTTGGGAAGACTTAGCTAACGCTTTTATGAGACAATACAATTATAATGTGGACATGGCTCTAGATAGTGATCAACTGATGACCATGAGTCAGAAAAACAACGAATCCTTCAGGGAATATGCGCAGCGGTGGAAAGAATTGGCAGCCCAAGTTCAGCCACCACTTCAAGAGAAGGAGCTGGCCAAGATGTTTCTAAAGACAGTGTCAGACTCTTATTATGTCAGAATGATAGGCGTTGTGCCATTAGAGTTCCCTAAAATTGTGGAAGCCGGAGTAAACATCGAGAACGCATTCAAGAGTGGGAAAATTAAAGACGTCTCAAATAGACAAGCTAATGAAGAGAAGTCTGTTAGTGATTCCCAAGAAGAAAGGAGTGTTGAAGTTAATGCAATTTTGGATTCTCCTCCGACTTTGCAAGCTCCAATTTCGGTGACTTATCACAAACGTCGGTATGCAGCGCCTGTTCAGTGTCAGCAATCACTACCTCATGGACGTCCGTACAAATGACAAAGGTTGACTCATCAGGATCAACGTCAGAATCGACAAGTTGAGAACCTGAATCATCAGAATCAGCGTCAGGATCAGCAGAGACCTTTGAGTAATCCAGAAGAAAAGACTCATTGGTTTGACCTAATCCCAATGACTTACAGTCAATTGTGGTCTTACTTCTCCCGAAACTCAGTGATGGCACCCAGAAGGACCAGAGCCATGAAATCTCGCCCTCCTTGGCTCAATCCAGATGCTAGTTTTGAATTTCATGATGGAGTGTTGGGGCATTCTATTGAAGGTTGTAAGGTTTTCCAAGAAAAGGTCCAAGAAATGATCGACAATGAAGTGTTGACCTTCAGGAGAGGAATCCCAGTTATAAATGGAACACCTTTATACTGAGAGATGTGAATACTCAAGAAGTCCTTTCAAGCCAGTGGGATCAAGAGCAGAGTTCACTCCCAAGGCCATTAATCTGTTTATTCATTTGCTCGCATTTGTTGTTATTTCTTTGATTATAAGCATGTTTTGCGTGTAAGAACTTGTTATTTTGAATAATTGATGCGATAAATAATGTTTGTCTTGAAGAAACCCATTCGTTTCACTCCTTTTAAATGCTTTTTCTATTTTATAATGCCAATACTACCCAGATCTCTTGCCTTGGCAGAGAATTGAATGGAGGATGACGAAATCAAACGGAATACCTCTTGTCGTATGCTTTCGAATAAAACTCTACTAGTGATATAAGGCATTGTTTCAAAATCCTAAACACCGGAGATATAAGGTGATAAACCCTTGTTAACCTTTTTGAGACTTTGAAGTAGGAGTTTTCTTCTCCAAACAAAAAAAAACCTCATTCTTAACCTGGGGCAGGGTAATTTAAAAAAAAAAAAGGAGTAAAATATCACGAAGATTGGGTGGGCACAAACACACTTTGAGCCTTATATCCTTTGTTTCTTAAACCATGAACCAAGCCATATTACAACCCTCAAAAGACCTTATTGAAGCAGGGTTTATTTCAAAGGCATACTCATTGAGATATCGTTTCCTGACTCCTATGAGCTATGCTCAAATTTGCGTTGGCATTATAAAATTGATAATTTGACCACCAAAATATTTTAAGACAAACATGGCGTTGCATTATCTGTTTTAGAATTAACATTTTCTGCTTGCTAACATTGCTTGACATCACAGAAATTAACATACGTGTGGCAATGATGAGCTAAAATTTAGCATTGTTTCAAGGAGATGATAGTATCCATGGGCATGCTACCTGAAGACTCTACTAAGCAGGGGTAAGTTGTTGCCCAGTTATTTCTTTCATAGTCTGACCCCAAGGGGCAAGTCTGAAGACTCGGTTATACAGAGCACCGTCAATCCAGGGCAGTTACGTCGAGATTTGGTAAATCTCTCCACAGTCTGAAGAATAAGCTCGAAGACTCAGAACACCGCCAATCTGGGATAGTTACGTCGAGATTTGATAAATCTCTCCAAGTCTGAAGACTCGGTTATACAAAGCACCGTCAATCTGGGGCAGTTACGTCGAGATTTGGTAAATCTCTCCATAGTCTGAAGAATAAGCTCGAAGACTCAGAACACCGCCAATCTGGGATAGTTACGTCGAGATTTGATAAATCTCTCCAAGTCCGAAGACTCGATCATACAGAACACCGCCAATCAGGGGCAGTTAAGTCGAGATTTGATAAATCTCTCCAAATTTGAAGACTCTGGTTTATAGAATACAGTCAACCCGAGCAGTTACGTCGAGATTTGACGAATCTCTCCAAGAGTTTGAAAACATTGGAATAGTTGGATGCCAAGTTTTCTATAAAATCCTCTTGGAATCACTTCTTCCCATAAACCATAAAACCTGGGGCATGTGAGAGTCGAAGATTATTTTAATCTGTTCGCAACAACTGTTGTTCAAAATGGCGACCACTATGCAGGTTATCAATACAGAGTTACATCAGTCTCACGACTTTATTCACCCATGACCTCAAAGAGTTTATATCCCAGGTAATGTGATGACTCCCCAGTAGGTCTTTGATCCCGGTAGTCACGACTATTCCCCGGTAAATCGCCACTTCAAGAAGTTATGGCACGTTTGGCGCAAGATTTCCCCAGCCGGCAACCTAAGAATCCTCAGGGGATTTTCTCACAACTTCAACCTTCCCCAGCGAAGCGAGTGTTTATTTCACTCCTTATTGGATTCTATCACTATCTCAATCTTCTCCAGCGAAGGCGGATGTTTATTTCATCCTCTCGAAGTTTTATATCTGATATTTTCAACTACTATTGATTCGAGCTTCCCCGATGAAGTGGATATTTATTTTATCCAGTTACAACGCTCATTCAGATTACTTCAGCTCGCAGTGGATATTTATTTTATCCCCCATGAAGTCTTTTCGATCATTGAGTTTGATTCGTTCCCAGTGAATCTTTCTCATCCCCAACGCAATCACAAGGTTCATCTTGACAATCCTAAGTGAGGTCACGATGTTCATCCCCAAGTGGAGTGCTCTCTTTTCCCCAGAGTTTGAAACCTTGAAGCAGGACTATGTTTCCATATATGGCTCTCCTTTCATCCCCAGTGATGCTTCTTATCTTGTGAAGATTGGCCGAGTATCCGTATCGAGATGCTTATTTTCATCTCCCGTTTGCTTCTTGTTGTTGTTTTGTCAGCATGAGCATAGGCATAGCATGGCATTCATTCATGTAGATTCATGGCATGTGCGCATTTCTGCATCTTGTATTTTGTGTTGTTTGTTTTGTTCTGTCACTTTGGTCGTGTTTATCCCCCAAGTGACTGGCTTTTGTCTGCTCCCTCCAAATAGAATCGTCAGCCCTAGGCAGAAAAAACGCATACTTTCTAATTCCCCACTGAGCTTGGTCCTCGTGGAAGATGGTTGCTTTAGTTTTCTTTTCCATTTTTGGATAAGGATAAACCCGTTGAGTTCAATCCTCAATGGATGGAGTCTTGTTTGACCGTTTCTTTCCAGTTATTCCCTGGATCAAACTTTGGTCCCTGACAATCACGATTTTGGATATCTCTAGGCTGTTGAACGTAGATCAAGCGTGCATTTATTTTGCGCCCTATCTCCCCAAGAATAATTTATTCAAAGATCTCTATGGAAGACAAAAGTTATTCCTCCAGCACTATTATGAGATTTAAATCCAGACAACAAGTGGTAGCTCTTTATTTGAGCTCTGTTTTCTATCCGGATGACAAATGGCAGTCTCCTCAAGACAGTTCGTCTATCCCCGGTGAAGTTGTCAAGATTATCAGCTTATTCTCCAAAGGAAGTTGTTAAAGACATTACAAGTATTCTCTTTATTTGAGAATCCTTTTTGTAAGAATTTTACTAGCTTCAACACAGTTTTCAACTACAGCAATATTATTTCTCAGTGGTATTCTCCCCAGCGAGCCCACAATTCAATTTGCTTCAATCAAATGGCATCTCTTCGAGAAGTTTGGTGAAGATTAAGATGATCTTTCTCTTTATTTGAGAAAACATATTTTACAAGTCAGCCGGCCCACGTCTCTTTTGAAGATCCCTGGTGAAGCTTCTAGGATCTCGGCAGTAGATTCCCTGGTTTATTTCAAAATTGCGACAACAGTCGTTTCCTCCCAGGATCTCGGCAGTAGATTCCCTGGTTTACATTAAACTTCGACAAACAGTCGTGTATTTTCCTGGTTATTCTCGGCAGTAGATTTCCAGAAGACCTCGGCAGTAGGTATTTCCCTGGTTATTCTCGGCAGTAGATTTCCAAAAGACCTCGGCAATAGGTATTTCCCTGGTTATTCTCGGCAGTAGATTTCCAGAAGACCTCGGCAATAGGTATTTCCCTGGTTATTCTCGGCAGTAGGTATCTCCCTGGTTATTCTCGGCAGTAGATTTCCAGAAGACCTCGGCAGTAGGTATCTCCCTGGTTATTCTCGGCAGTAGATTTCCAAAAGACCTCGGCAGTAGGTATTTACCTGGTTATTCTTGGCAATAGATCTCCAGCAGACTTCGACAAACAGTCGTTTTCTTTTGTGTTTCGGTCAGATGCCTCGCTTAGGCTACCGTGGTGGTAGTAGGTCATCTTTCCTTTTGTGTTTACCCCGCTTAGGCTATCATATGCTTGATAGTAGGTAACACATCGTTTTGGTCGGATGCCTTTGCTCAGGCTACCACAAGTTGGCAGTAGATGATCCTTCTCTTCCAGTTTATTACCTCTGCTTAGGCTATCCTGTGTGATAGTAGGTAATATACACCATTTTATTTCAATTGGATACCCTCGTGTAGGCTACCAGCTATTGGTAGTAAGTTATCCTTTTCCTTTCAGGTTTCTTGCCACGTGCTTAAGCTACCCTGTGATTGTCAGTTGGTAGTCTCTCTTCCCCCAATGGAGTTAGATCTTTCCCCGTGGAGTCTGCTTTGCTAAGCTATTCCCCGTCGGGTCTTCCCTTCTTTGGCTGTGTTTCAGCGTTTCAACCACAGTTATCCCCTGTGATATCCTTCCTCACAGGACCTTTGTCTTGCATTTCATATCATCTTCATACCATATGTATTTTGCGACATCTTAGGGCCAAAAATTTGCGCATGTTTGTATTTAAGTCTCTCCTATCACGTTGAGACAAAGATTTCAATCTCCGTATCTCCGAATAGGAGAAACTTAAATAGGGGCATCTGTCGCACCCTAATTTTTGACCCTAAGATCCCCTTTTCTTTTGCATAACATATTAGGCTTGTCGTTCGTGCATAACTAACCGCTGTACCTAGTTGTTGTCTGTTTGTTTCATTTATGAGTACAGGTGTTGCAGCAGAAGGCTCAAAGACTTGAAGGTTGTGTTGTGTGTGTGTTTGTGGAGGTTCCTTAATCCTTGCAAGATGTGTGTGGATTCCTGTGAGTTTGTGCCCTTTCCATATCTGGTCCTTTTGCCACCACCAAGCCTTTCTTCCTCAAGACTTCTTAGAAGCCTCCCCACTAAGACTAAATCCTTATGCCCTCTGATATGGAATTTGGTCCATGAAGACTAGTCTTTGGTTGTGTGATGGCATCTCCCCCTCTTTTAAACTCCTCAAGGCTGAAAGATGCGTGTGCTCTACGTTCTTAAATGTCGGTTCATCAAGGAAAGTTCTAAACATACAAGGTTTTAATTGAATTCAATTATGTTATGAATTTCTAAGTACATAGTCGTATCCAACATAAGAGTTCAAGGTCACAAATGAAGCCATGAGTTTGGATGTGCAAGTTCTAAAGTTCTAAATTTTAATTTGACTCAAGTTACAAGAAATTCTCATGCGCACAATATTAAATTTTTGAGCCACAAGTTTGAGCCTACGAGGATCAAGTTTCATCAATTTCAAACGATTCAAATTAGAAACTTCGAAAAGGATTGTGTTACTAGGAATTTAGCAGGATCCAAGGATGCAAATAAGAGGTGGTTTACATTGCTTTTATGGTTCTTTACAAGAGATGCTTTGATTCCACCATATACAAAACCCACTCTTTGGGACTCAATTTATATTGAATTTCAAATTCAAGTTTTAAAGCCATCATAAATTTTAAAGGAGTTCAAACTCAAGAAAGATTTATTAACGTATTCCAAGGTCCAAGCGTGAAAACTCCACAACTTTTCCACAAAGCAGTGGATACAAGGAAAAGAATTCTATGTCGTGAGAATTTCAAAACATCCATGTCATAAAATTATTGAGATTCATTGTCTTTTCCCATTTCAAAATCACTACATACCAACTTAATATAATCCATACATCCATCAACAAATTTGTGAACAAGTTTACAAGGATGCGCTACAACGTCTTATCCAAGTACAAGATTAATATAATTACTTCTTTCAAAAAAAACTAAAAAAGGAGATACAAATTTTGGCTATAAGATAATATACTATGGCTTATTCCTTGCTATGCTCCTACCTAAAGTTCCCTGCAAAAATCAGATGCAACCGGGCTACTGGTTTTGTAGGCTATCATACATTGCAAAATTACTTTATGAGGTAATGTTCTTTGAGAGTTCGTTAGAAGTACAATTGGTGTTGGTACACCTGATACGGTCATTCCTATGATTGAAGACTATTCTCCACCGCATTTACAGAAAGTTCGTAGCTCGCCAAGCCAGCAGCAAATTCTCTAGCTTGCCTCTAGCTCATTCGTCAGCAGCAAATAATCATAAGCCAAAACCTTTCCACTGGCTGCTCAGCCTGTACCAGCAAGCATGCAAACTTTTATTTTCGTCAATTAAGGCTTTTGATCTGTTCCAATTCAACATCCCAAAACACACATGAGATATTATAGTCAGACACAAAATAAAGGCCACAAATAAAAGTGCTTCAAATAAACAACTATGGCAAGATCTCAACACCACACGGTTAATGACACAAAGGAAGTTATGAGAAGACATTCATGGAAATCTTGTGAATATAGCCAAGAAATCAAACATGTTTAACAAATACAATCAAGAATCGTAAAACAAGCAATAGGAAATGAAGATTCATTCAATACCATGATACAACAACAATTTCAACTTCGCCGCCTTTGTCACCGTTACGAAATGGTGCCCTGCACGCAAACTGCAACAATGAGTTATGGAGTCCGCCGCTGACTCTCCATCTGAACAAGTCCAACCGGCATCTAGCTAAAGGTTGTACCAGCGAATCAGTTACCCCCAATTGAGCTCCAAAAGGGCCTGAAAGAGATTGAACCAAGTGTTTTAGCCAGCTATAGATCACAAATTAAGAAGTCTCAATCGAATCCCAGTTTTGAATGTAAAGAAGTTTTAGGGTTACTCACATCAAAGTCATACCAGATGCATCATCCATCATTCCTAAGGAGAAGTAGCTGCAAAGTTTCTTAATAATAATTTGGAAAAGAAAGGTGTGATTACAAGACCAAACACAGTTCCAACACCCTTGTTTTCCATGTTTTTAATTCAAAAACAAGATGGCCGCCGATATCAAGATTGTCGCTCTCCCCATTTCTATTTGAGAAATTTCTAACGACATTGGTCTCATCCTTGCTGCTTCTGAATTGAGCGAAAGCGTTGTTGATGAATTGATTTCCGAATAGTACTGACTTTTGGTCCACTTATAACCACGAATGATTTTCGATGAACATCGCTGTTGAACGAGAATCTATCGAAGGTTCATGACAGGATCATATCTCTGAGTACGTTTGAACCTGTCAAGACAAAACAGATTTGAGTAATAATAAAAAACAAACACACAACCACATAGAAATCCACTGCTACCAAAGTTTTATCCCAAACCTAGCAGTAACGTGCATAGTCAAGGAGAAAAGTCAGCCATTCATTGCAAATTAGAAACAACATGCATAGAATCTTCATCAAAAAGACCTGTCCAAACATCATCAGACAACAGTTAAGAGCTTTCCAAAACCAGAAAAAACATGATCAGATGTCTTAACTTATTTCCAAAACCACATCAGACACAATTCGAATTCTTTCCAAACAAGATTCAGACATGTTCAAACAAATATGGAATCCTCATCATCACACAACCACTAGCAGCATTTCCTTCACATTCAATTCAAAATGGAATATCACCTATAAAAGGAGGGGGAGCATTCACACGAAGGGGCATTGGCATCAAACCGCAAAAAAAAAAAAAACTTCCAACAATCATCCATCATCAAAACCCCACATACCAACATAATCTCATCATTTCATATACCCCAATTTCAGAATCGTTCACAGAGAAACCCTAAACTAAAACACACTCACCGAAAAGACAACATCACAAATTCACAGCTAAACCACACGCACCATATTCAGACATCATTCCCACGATTCAGAGCAAAGACATTAACGAAAATTGCTACCATAAAACCATAAACACACAAAGACGCATAAGGATGAGGAGACAGAAGACTTACCCGTAGACGGAGATCTTCGAAACCTTGGCCGCGATCCCCTCAGCTTCATCCGTCGACACTCTTTCCCTTTTTTTTTCTTGCTCTAATCATTGTATCTTGTAATCTTCAAATATAATGAGAATTGGGGTTAGGGTTTGCTGGGGTGGGGTTTTGTTTGCTTGATGATTGTTTGATCGAGAGAGAAGAGTGATAGAGAGAAAGATAAAAAGGCGGAGAGGTTGAAGGGACATAGGGTTGAGAAACGGAGAGGATAAAAGAACCTGAGAGAGACGAGAGAGTTTTTTTTTTCTTTTTCGTTTTAAACGGTTTATCACGTACATGTGCACCCACGTTACACTGCCATCTCACCATTCAGATTTAACATACAATCACTTCGTTTTATTAAATCAAACTTTAAAACAAAAATTTAATTTAATCCTTCTTTTACGACTTTTTTTCTTAATATAAATATTCTAAAATCCATAATATTTAAAAATATTTAATCTTTTTCTAAAATAACTAATCTTGGTTTTTTTAACAGTAATTAATCTTTTTTTAATAAATGTGTAGAACTTTTTATTATAACCTTTTAAAATATAAACTTTTTTTGTCTAAATAAATAATAAATATAGAATCTTTCTTTTTCTAATTAAAAAAAAAAAACCTTTGTTAAGAATCTTTAAAATATTAAATTAAAATACTTTTATTAAGAAAAGACAACTTTATTAACTTTTAATAAAACTTTAAAATTAAGTAACAAACTTCTATTTCTATTAAAATTAAAACCTCTTCTAAATTAATAGGAAAATTCTTTGATAACTTTTTCTCTAATTAACTTTTTCTTAACATGACTTTAAAACTAAAAAATAGTAATCAAAACTTTAAAATAATTAAACGTTTAAAAAGAAAACCTTTTTTAACTTTATAAAAACTAAAATAATAAAAAAACTTTAAGTAACTAAAACCTTTTTTTATTAATAAGAAAGCTTTAACTTTTAATCAAAATAACCTCTAACTTTAAATTAGATATTAATCTCTAACATGATCCTCAATAATAACTTGAAAAAAATTATCAAACTCTTTTCTCAACAAATCGTCTCCCGTTAACCATCCCTTGCACCTGAGTGTACGCTTGTATGTCTATCTTGTTTTTGTTTGTTATCATGCATTCTTATGCTTTACCATTATACTTATATGTATGCACGCCTTTATATTCAAACCTTTTCAAAACATTAAAATTCTCGATCCAACGTCGAGCCCATTTTCTACGCATGTAAGTCGATCGGCTTCGGGCATCGCATTCAACCTTTTGGTCACTAGACACAAGTCTAGCATCACTTTGCTAGCACCCTCACCTAAATAACAATAATTTAATCGCATTACTATCCAAGGGAAAATCCCATGCATGATAACCATGTTATTGTGCATGGTGCACATCATTTGCATCATAATCGACACCCTTAAGTTAAGACTATTAAACAACTTAGGATAGATTTCCCAGGTTAGTCCCCCCACAATTTTGATTTTTCAAATCAAACTTTAGCCTACCTAATTCTCCACACAAGAGAATTAGATGTTAATCATCTCAAAGAAAACATTTAGTATCCTAAACCTTTAAAACATTTAGTATCCTTAAATAAGGAACTACAAGTGCTCTGATTCCCTCCTGACAGGATATGTAGGCACAAGATGCGATATCTTGTCGAGCACACCTAGGAATAAAATAATAAATCACCTACCCTTAAACCCTTAGCAAAACAGATAACGAATAACATAAGATAAAATCAAGAGGTTCCTGTAGAGTACTACAGATATCTAGGATGCTAACACCTTCCCTAGGTATAACCAACCCCCGAACTTAGAATCTTAAGTGCATTTGCATTGCATTGTGGGAATTCGGTTCTTTTCCCCCTTCCCTTTGATAAAATCAAAGACCGGTGGTGACATTAAAAATGTGATTCAAGTTAATATAATAGCTTGGTATCCAATTTTCACCGCGACAATGAGAGCATGGAACTCTTGTTCTAGTGGAAGAGAAACTCAAAGGGCTGTGCACAGAGGAGATATATTAACCTAACTGGTTGGCTGGTGTCTTCATTATTGGGTTGTCATCAAAACCATCTAGGAGGAGCATTTCAGATTTGTGTTTGGATCAAGGAGGAGTTGGTGTTTTTGGGACCAAAGGATTATGGTTCCCTGGTATCTGCATGAGAAGTTTGAAAATAAAATTCTTGAGATGTAGAGTATGCAAGTTCCTGCATGTGTGTATGATCTGGTTTTGAATGGTTGTCATGATGGTTTGTCATGAAGAAGGATCAGCAGATGCCTGACGTGTGCAAAAGAAGAATGTCAGACCAATTGTCCTACCTTGTACGAGAAGGTAGTCTTATCTGACTAACGATATATATTTTGATGGGAGCTTCTTGAAGGTCTTCTATGCGCAATGAGTCCTTTGAATGGTGATGGGAAGCTGATGTTCCAAATGATATTGTAACATCATGATTGTTGATGGTTATATTTGGAATATGATTGAGACTGTGCATGTGGAGTTGGATGCTCAAGCATCTTTTTCAGATGAGGTGATTTGGTCAGGAAGGTTTGTTTAAGAGCTGTTCTTTCTCTTGAAGAGATTAGATCTCAGTAAAGCTTGTAAGTAAGCTGAGAATTCGTGGAGTTTGTGAGCAGTGTCAGTGTTCTCTAGGAGTAAGAGTACAATATGTGAATGTGCTCAATAATTGTGTAAAGATCTGGTGCTCAAATGTTAATCTTCATCTAGAGCATTGGTTATCCATGACATAGGGAGTACTTGTCTATGGATTTTGCTGCAAAGGTGCATATATTGTGAAGCTTGCATGCTTGTGGAGATTGGTTACCTCTTGTGAGGATATAATGTCAGATAACATGCTATGACATTAGGCTGCTGGATGGTGTTTTGATGTGTGTAGCTAATTGTTTGAATCATGTGCACACATGCCTCTGAGGAGGAGTGTGAAGGACAACTTTGTGTGTGTGTGGGAGAATTTATTTTTCTCTGTAGATTTTGGAGATGTCACACTTGTCTTGGTGTGTGTTATTAACTCTAAGTAAGAGGAGTTTACTTAGAGTTCAGTGGAAGGCAGTGGGTTTGTGCTTGAGGATGATTGAAACTGATTGCTCTTGTGTTGAAGAGGAGTTAGTTGAAATTGTCAGGAGGTTCTGGCAGAAGTTCTGGATTGAAGCATACCTTCCATTGGTGAATGAGAGCTTCTTTTGGTTTCTGAAGTTTTCTTTGTTCAAGCTGGTGGCGCAGTGTTGTTTGAAGAGCTTCAGTTGGATTACTATGCAGATAGTAAGTCCAGTGGTGGAGCATATCCAGAACCATGAGGTATGGTGTCTATGATGTGTGGAAGATGTCTTAACCAATGTTAGAACATCTTTGGGTTAGTTATCCTTGGAGTAGGATTCTGAGATCACTTTTTGTCTAAGAGGTGTTTGTCTTATCATACAGGAGAATGATGAGTTAAGGACTGTCTTGGATGTCTGATGTGCATATGACATGCTAGAAGTGGATCAGTTTGGTGCTTGTGGAGCAAATGAGCTGAAGATTTTTGGAGCATCATTCGTGAAATATAGGGGGAGAACTTCTGTCTGTAAATTATACTAGTGTGGTACCTGGTTTGCTTGAGGATCAAGCATTAAGTGAATGCGTTCAGCAGGCGTGTTGAACAGAGGGTGCACTCTTGAAGACATATAGATGAGTCTTATGTTTTCCATTCATTTAAGGTGTTCTTCTTGCAAAGGAGCACTGTTTATCTTAGATAGGGGGAGTTGGACTTCTGTTTTGGATTTGTTGCTGCAGTAGTACAGTTGTTTATCTAGATTGCTTGTGGTTTCAAAAATCTATGATAGTGTACCTCTGGTGAGGTGTAATGTCTGATAAGATGTCAAGACATTGTGTGACTGGTTTAGTTCTGGGTGGACTTGACTGGTTGATCTTGGTCATGTCATTGGGTTGTCATTGTATTGAATCAAAGTTGTATGTGTTCTGCTACTGGTTGATTGCCCTTATTGCATAGTTGCTTTGTTTGCCAAAAAGGGAGAGTAGGTTTGTTCAGTATAGTCTGAATTTTGTGTTTAAACCAGTTTCTCAAGGATGTAGAATAGTCTGTTCTATCCTGAGTATGCTGGGATGTGTCTTGTGCAGTTGTGATCTTTATTGCATATGTTTAGTTTAAAGGAAACAGAATTGAAACAGAATTTTATTCCACTGCTGAAAGCATACAAGATTAGATTTTAGTACATCAAAAGCAACAAACAAAGGGTCTAAAGATTATCCCAACCCCCTGAATCAAGAAAATTTTTCCAATCTTCATCCCATTCATCATCAGAAACATGAAGTTGCACTGGAGGTTTTTTGATGGTTTTCATCCTCGTCTCTGATGTTTTTCTTGTTCTTGTTGTTCCTGGAGTTGCCCTAGCTGTAGACAGTGTTTTATTCTTCAACTTCTGTGGATCTGGTTTCTTGACTTCCTGCATGTGTCTCTTTTCTGCATCTTTGTTAGACTGACTCATGGTTCTATCTGTGATATGCTGTTAGAAGCAAGGAGGCTTAGTTTTTATACTGCATAAAGAGTCTTTGTTTGTATCGCCTGACCAGTCAAAGTGGTCTTTGGTTTGGGAACTTGTTTTTCTTGGGAACTTTTTTTCTTGGGACTTTTTCAAATTGGATGTCAGAACTTCGTGCTTGCTGCCTTGGTAGGTTAAGAGATTGTCCAATTGTGGCTAAAAAGGGGGAGAGTTAGCCTAGGTGTTGTCAAGTTGTCTGGTGTGATTCTAGACTTGAGGGGGAGTTTGTTTTTGGTGCAGCTGTTGGATGTTGCTGATGCTGGTTGTGTAGTGAATGTTAGTAGTTGTTTGGAGTTTATCCATTGGTGTTTATCCGCTGCAAGTTTTTCTGATGTTGGCTGAGATTGTTTTAGCCAAAATTAGCCAAAGGGGGAGATTGTTAGTTCTTGTAATTGGCTACAATTTTGGTAAAACAATGTTGATGTCATGTATGAAGTCTTAACATGAGTTACTAACATTCTGGGGTTGCAGTTTTGTGCTTGTGCTGGTGCTGCAGTTGAGGGGGAGAATGTTGTTGTGTTTCTGCAGTTGAGGGGTAGTATTTTAGTTGTGAATTTGTGCTGCTATACTGTGTTTTTCTCTACCGTGTTTTTGAAACAAGATGTTTTAATTTACTGCACTCAACATGTCGGATAGTGATGTCCCATCCTAGATCATAGGACATCGTGTCTGTTTTAGTTTAAAAGGAAGATTCTGTTGTTATTTTTTTGTTACTGAATATTCTGTGAATATTTAGTTATCCTATGTGGCATCCATGTTAATTGAGTTGAGTTTTTGTGTTGGTTTTCGGATTTTCACTACTTTTTAAATATGGAGACATATTAGGAAATATTTGATTGAAGACCTATTATATAGCAGAAGTTTCTGCTGATTTGTAGCAGCTGATATGCTGTGATTTGAAGCCCAAATCCAGTTGGGATGTAGGTTATAAATAGGAGTGTTTGTAACCTGATTTAATGACGATTCCAAGATGTAAAATTATTAGGGTTTCGTTCTTGTGAACCACTCTCTAGGAGAGTTGGTATGTGTGAACCACTCGGATTGTGAGATGGTCACTGTTCTCCTCGAAGCTTTTAAGTAAGAGTGAGTGTTGTTCTTGGAGGAAGCTGTTAAGCAACTCTAAGTATTATTCTTAGTCATATGTGTCATGTCTAGGTATTGTTATGGAAGTATGACTTCTACTTTTCTGTGATTGATGAGCTGTTGTAAATCAAGCTGTTGATGTAGTGGCTGAGGTGTTGACTGTTATACATCATTGCGGTGATTGGAAGTGAGATGGAGTCTCTTACATAGGGAGGACTTAGGTAGAAGGGTCATTGGGTAGTTATTAAGTTAGAAGATTGTCAACTGGGATTGTTGAGTCTGTAATTTGATACTGCTAATAGTGGACTTCCTTCCTGGCTTGGTATGCCCCCAGATGTAGGTTGTTAGACCAAACTGGGTGAACAAATTCTGTGTATGGTTTATGCTTTTTGGTACTGTTATTGTTTACACCTTGCCATGTTTTCTGTAGCAGACCAGATGTCTCAACATCCTGTAGGAGATCTGGGATCTGTCATACCAGAATTTCAAGCCCAGAGCTTTTCAAACAGCTTCCAACTCATCTCGCACGACTTCAAGACATTTTTGAAAATATTTTCTTGAGAAAAACAGTTTGAAAATATTTGTGTGTATTTGATTTAGCCATGAACTTTTACGAGAACACCCTTATGCTTTACAAAGTATTCACTCCGATTAATCGAGGTAGGGCTTTCATGGACTTCAAGACTCTATCATATGCTTTCTTTCTTGTAGAAATTTGCTTGAATTTACTTTAGATAAGGCTTGAGTTAAATTTCATTTGGTTGCCATCATCGGCCAGTCAAGCCCAATAAACCTTAATTATTTAGTTCAAGCCTGTAACTACTTAACCACCTATACTTGACTTCTCAATAAGGAGTGGTTGTCATCATTAGACATTATTTGCCATCATCAAAAGTTTTTGTTCGTATTAAAGGAATATCACTTTCAAAACAAGGTTCCACAATGTCTCCCTTTTTTATGATGAAAACGCATCTCTCAGGGGAGGTGGTAAACAAAAATAAACAATGTGTTTTTAATAGTTAAAACTCCTCCTGAGTTAAATAGAGAGTATACTCTACTCCATTAAGAGTATACTTCTCCCCCTTTTTCAAAATAAAAAAGATAGGTAAAGATGCATTGTGAAAAATATAAATATGCATACATAAACAAATAAGCATTTTGGAAAGAGAAATTTTTTGTCTTTATTAATTAATAGAAATCACTTGGAATTCAAAGTACAAGAATGTAAATTACTGAATTTGAAATTACTAAAATCAAGAAAATAACATGACTTTAAACACATAGATGAGATAATTTGTTGTCATAAGCATGACCATTCCTTGCCATGACTTTCTTCATGTTCTCAGCTAGGTTTTGATAGATTTTCAACACCTTGTCAGTCTTGGTGTTTTCTTCATCTTTTGGTTCATATCGTCCTTCTTCCTTAACGGACAAGTCTTCCTATAATTCTCCATGCTTGATATGAACTATAATTTCTTTAAGGAAAATGTAAGTGATCATATGGTTTACTGAATCTTTTGCTTCATCCACGGTGGCAATGTTGAAGGTAGCTAGGAGCATTGTGATAATTGGTCCATAAAGCAGTCTTGCTAATGGGATCTCTTTGCATCAGATCATCTAGTTTAATATTCCTTCTACCTAGTCTGTTGGAGTTTCTTGGGTCAAGAGTCAAAGTGGAACGATATCCTCCTTAGTAAAATATGTATGGTTTATTCTTTTCTGAAAGATGATTCATATTAGAATGTAATATAGGATCCGAACCTTGGGCTTTAGGATGGTTGATCTGAATGGGGCTCTCGTTTTCTCCATGAATTTATGAAGAACCTGTTGATGGATATGGAATGTTTAAATGTCCTAAGGCCTAGGGGTCGATCAAGGTTGTAGGACATTCCTTCATAGGGTATCTCGAAGATTTTACCAAAGTTGTCTTTGTGAAGTTCTATTTTTACTTCCCTCACAAATGTTCTCAGGGAGGTTCCTACAATATTTAGGTTTTGGTGGAACTCTCTTAATAGGTTTAGCAAGGACCTATCCGGTATTTGGGTGAAGAAGTCTTTGAGGAAGGCTTGATAAATTTTATGATAAGGTTTGTGCCTCTTGAAGATGCTTGACTCTATATACCAAGGTTGAATAGCTTTTTTTGGCTAGAATTTATGGTTTATCAAACTCGCACTGAACATATTTTTTCTTGGTGTTTCTCTGGGATTTTGTATTGAGGAGGCCATCGTCATACTTATGGTAGAGGAACTCACTCAAGAAAAAATTCAAGAAGGTATGATGCAAGAAATAATAAAGGAAATATACCTATTTATAGCATGCCTCCTGAAGAGTTGGTCGTGTATTTTTGGCTAGCATTCAATGAAGATCATGCTTATTAAAAATCAAATCAAAATATTTCCAGATTGAGTGTGTCAATCGAATAGATAGGGGATCCAATCAATTGGTTATCCAGATTTCTCAGGATTTTATGCCATCTTGATCAAAGTTGGGATTTGATTTTCTTAAGGAATGAGTTTGGCTTGGATTTGATATGAAAATATGCATGCCAAGCTATTCTAATTGATTTCCATAATGTGCCAATCGATTGGGTTTGCGTTGATCAGCCTTCTTGGTGCATTTATGAGTTTTGTGCAAAATATGGTTGCTTTTCTGCCTTAATGTATACCTTCTATATCAAGATATCTTGATAAACACTTCCCTTAAAGGGAAACAACACTCATTATATGGTATATCGTTCTCTATACAACTTTCGATGCGAGAGTTGGTATAGATAATAGAATGAACAAGTCCCTTACAGACATTTTCATCTAACTGATCACTAAGGATCATAAACCTTGAGACATTTTCAAAAGCACTTGCTTTGTTCACAGTGATTTATATTTTCCATTGTCATTCATCATTGGACCAAAGACTTTATAAAAATTTTATACTTAGAAGTATGCTCCTGTTTTGCATAACTCTATTGATAACAGTTTAGAACTTCGAGTAGCAAACCATATCTTCAAAACACTACGGCTTCACCTTTGGTACCCATATCTTCTTGGGCTCAGGTGCATTTTTTCTAGAAGATCTAAGGTGCCTTTAGATTTTTTTCAATTTATAAAAACCTAAAGGTTCTAAGTGACCATCTCTTTTACAATGTTTGCATTTATAAATTAGACACTTTTTTTTCTTGTGATCTACACTTTTACTAGGTTTCTTATCCTTTTTAAATCCTAGTCAATTTTTTTTTAAGGAAGGCTTTTGAATTCATAAGATCAAGTAAATATTTTCTTTACCTTCGGCAAAATTACACAGGGTTTCATGAAAATCATTGATTTCCTTTTCCAGAGATACACAAGTATCACATATTTAATTTGACTTTCTAATCTTAGTTATTTCTATCTTGAAGGAGTTTATAATTCCTTCAAGATATCCTACATATTCCTTAATACCTAAGGTGCATTCCCTAAGTTTATCATTTTCAATTAACTAACTAAGTACTCATTCTAAACAATTGTTTAGTACCTGGAACAATATCTACCTCGTAGGATGCCTTTAAGAAAACTTCATCTTCTTTGTTGGAAGAATGTTCTTTCATATTTCTCTCCTAGGTTGATGTTTCTCATCCTCTTCTTTGTTTGAATATTGAAGATACTTCATCCTCTTCACTGTTTCTTGAACGAGAAGTTCTTTCATTTGATGTTGAATTTTATGAAGGATTCTACTAGATTTATATGATACGAGTATGATGAAGTTGACAACTCTTCGATTTTTGTTTCTTCATCTTTGAGCATTTGAACTAGTTCGTTCAATTTCTGCACAATTTCCTTCTTTCTTGATATTCCTGAAATGCATGAAGGCTCTTATCTTTTGATTTAAGAATTAGGTTAAATTTCCAATTCTCAACTCTTAGACATCGGTTAGTGAGAAATGTTGCCATACAACTTCCAATATTTCTAAATTTTGAAAAATATTTAAAAGTAGTGTATTCATCTTCTTCGCCTCGTGCGTTCATGTCCTCTTGCTCAATACTTGGAGAAAATCCTTATATCATTTCAAGAATATTCCACATTTCCTTGGAGGTATTACATTGATAAACATATTAAAATTTACTATCATCTATAGACATTGTTATAAAGTTCTTAGTTTTAAAATCTATTTCTAACATTTTGTTTTCCTCTTTGGTCTAAACAGAATCATGTTTATTGATGATAGTTTGTCATTACATGATTTTTATAAGTATTTGCGATGAATTTGATGAAATATCAAGCTAAAGATGAGCTAAATATGAAAAATTATGAAGAAAATGGAGAAGTCGAAGAAACAGAGTAAAGCCAAGAAATCAGGAAGTAATTATGAAGAAATGAGCAATTTTCAGCACAATTTACATCTTGACTCTGTCCAGTAAATTGGTCATATATGGAGTTCCGTACCTCCTTTTGAAGCGGGGTTTTTCGAAAAATGAAGTTATGATAATTATCTACATACTAATATAATCACGAGCGTGACAGAAAGTATCGTGCACACGATACAGAGTGTGCAACATCGTGTGCGTGATGGAAAAGCATCATGCACGCGATGGTCCTTTTTCTTACGCATTTCAGACCCGTTCTGACTGTAATTTCAAGCTTTTCAAATGGTTTTGATGAAGACAACAAAGACTCTTTCAATTTATAATCATGCTCAAAAAGGAAGTGGATTGAATTTATTCAAGCAAGTTTTAAAGTGTTCAACATTTACAAGACTTGAAGAATTTCTCAAGAAACAATCAAGGTTTAAACTTTCACTTATTAATATTGATGCATACAAGTGTTCAATACATCTTACATACATTGCATATGTCATATAAAAAGGTTTTGAACAAAATTCATGAAGGTTGCATTTCATAAATATAAGAATTTTTCAAAATTATACGCATGTAACCGGTTACGGCATAATTGATAACCGGTTAACATGAAGAAATTTTGAATTTCTGATTTACGTTACAATGTGATAACCGGTTAGCAGATATGCTATAACCGGTTACTACTGAACAGATTTCAAAAAGTTTTAGCATCTCTTCATACTTGTTTCATAAACCTTTTCCTTTTGAACCATGGCATCCCTTCATAATTTATATCTGTTTGTAGAGGTGTTTAAGCATTATATAAGCATCAAATTGTCAGTTTTTTAAACTCACTTTTTTGCAAATAATTTTCAAACAATCATTCTTTTACAAAAACTTTCATTTTATCAAAGTGTTCTTCAAAAACTTTCTAAGAGTGAAACCTCTGCATTAAATCTTCACATACTGCATTTGTTTCATTCCAATTGTGTTGAACACTTGTATAACATTCTTAAAGTGATTGCTACAAAAGGAGAAGATCAATCTTTTGATTGATTCAAGTTCAAAATCCAACTTTCATCACTTATTACAAAATTCAGAATTATAGTTCTTTGTCACATCTTGTTTTTAGAATTGTTAAAAATAAGATTGTGGAGTTGTAATCCTTGTTATCCGGATTGTGGATACAAGAGGTCCATTGTGAGAGGTTGGTTCTCGGTTGGACTTTAAAATTGTAAATTCCAAGAGGATTGTTATTGGTTGTTCATAGTTAGTGACTTGTATAGAAAGACTAAGAAGAGTCTTGTCTTGTCCAAAAACTATAGTGAAATCTCTTTCAAGTTGAAAGGGGACTGGAGTACTCTCGACCTGTGAGGGGAATCAGTATACTTCTTGGTGTTCTTTTCTTTCCGCATTTACCGCATTTTATCACTTAGAAATTTTTAGGAAAGAAAATTTCAAAAATCTGGATAATTGTCTAAGTACCTAATTCACCCCCCCCCCCCCCCCCCCCCTCTTAGGTACACTTATAACTTACAATTGGCATCAGAACAGGTTATAGGTAACCTGTTCCTTCAAGATCCAGTATGGCTTCCACAAGCGCAAATCCAGTTTTCAAAGATGGCGGTAGTAGTAACAAGCCCCCTCTATTTTCAAGAGAGTATTTCGACTTTTGGAAAATTAGAATGAGAGCACACTTAGAAGCACAAGGAGATGGAATATGGGAAACTGTTGAAAATGGTCCATATAAACCAACAAGTGTAGTAAACAATGTTGCAACTCCAAAGGTTAAAAATGCTTATAATGAACAAAAAGAAGAGGTTAGTAATAAAATATCATCTTATGATAATGATGCTTTAGATGCTATTGAAGAACTCTTAAATGAATGCAAAGTTTTGTATAAAATAATTTCTTCACAAAAGAAACAAATTACATCTTTAGAAGAAAAAGTCGATATTATGGAAAAAGAAGCAAAAGATGCGAAACAAAAGAATATTAGTAAAGAAAAACAAGAGTTGATATGTAAAAAGTGTGAATCACTTTCTCTCCAAATTGTTCAATTAAAAAGAGTCCTTGAAAGGTATGAGAAAGGACAAATTGGATTGGAAGGAGTCCTTAGTCAACAAAGATATTCAAATGATAAAAGTGGACTTGGTTATTCAAAGTTTTCCAAACCAAGTTCAAGTAAAACTATATTTGTTAGGGCTAAGAATCAAACTTCCAAAGAGAAAGTAAACAAACCTAGGAATGTGCATCCTAATCCTAAAAAGAAATCTTATGTTCCAAGATATAAGAGCAACTTTGAACCTACTTGTTTTTATTGTGGTATTGTTGGACATACACTTAATGCTTGCTATGTAAGATACTTTAGTATTGTAAGTGGCCATTATGTGTGGGTTAAGAAAGGTACTAACTATGATGGACCCAAAGCACATTGGGTACCAAATCAAACTTAATTTGTTTTGTAGGGTTGCTTGAGGACCACTTTAAATCTATGATGTTTTGATAAGTGGTTGTTCTAAGCTTTTGATGAGAGGCATAAACTAACTTTCAAGTCTAGTTCAAAAGTCCAAGGGTTATTTCACATATGGGGAATACCTTAAAGGAAGAATTCTTGGCATTGGAAAAGTTGAAGCACTAACTTTCACATTCATTGAAGATGTACTTTATAAAGCAATATCTTCTAAACAAAGCCAACTTTGTGACAAAGGCTTCAAGATCATGTTTGCCAAAGATGAATGTTTTTGATGAAGTCAATCATGAGATAAATCTCATAGGTAAAAATTGTTTTTATTTTTCATAATTTCTTTATATACTTCAAGTCTTTTCCCATCCTTTTTGTTAATGACAAAGGGAGAGGAGTATTTGTGTGTTTGTTTCTCTAACACAATTTTGCAGCAAAGTAAGATGATTAAAAAATTCTCCCAAGCATTATCAAAGGGGGAGCTTTTTCAACATTAGAGAAACATCATTAAAGCACACTTTAAAAAATTGGTTGTCATCATCAAAAAGGGGGAGAATGTAATTTCAAGCTTTTCAAATGGTTTTGATGAAGACAACAAAGACTCTTTCAATTTATAATCATGCTCAAAAAGGAAGTGGATTGAATTTATTCAAGCAAGTTTTAAAGTTTTCAACATTTACAAGACTTGAAGAATATTTCAAGAAACAATCAAGGTTTAAACTTTCACTTATTAATATTGATGCATACAAGTGTTCAATACATCCTACATACATTGCATATGTCATATAAAAAGGTTTTGAACAAAATTCATGAAGGTTGCATTTCATAAATATAAGAATTTTTCAAAATTATACGCATGTAACCGGTTACGGCATAACTGATAACCGGTTAACATGAAGAAATTTTGAATTTCTGGTTTGCGTTACAACGTGATAACCGGTTAGCAGATATGCTGTAACCGGTTACCACTGAACAGATTTCAAAAATTTTTAGCATCTCTTCATACTTGTTTCATAAACCTTTTCCTTTTGAACCATGGCATCCCTTCATAATTTATATCTGTTTGTAGAGGTGTTTAAGCATTATATAAGCATCAAATTGTCAGTTTTTTAAACTCACCTCTTTGCAAATAATTTTCAAACAATCATTCTTTTACAAAAACTTTCATTTTATCCAAGTGTTCTTCAAAAACTTTCTAAGAGTGAAACCTCTGCATTAAATCTTCACATACTGCATTTGTTTCATTCCAATTGTGTTGAACACTTGTATAACATTCTTAGAGTGATTACTACAAAAGGAGAAGATCAATCTTTTGATTGATTCAAGTTCAAAATCCAACTTTCATCACTTACTACAAAATTCAGAATTATAGTTCTTTGTCACGTCTTGTTTTTAGGATTGTTAAAAATAAGATTGTGGAGTTGTAATCCTTGTTATCCAGATTGTGGATACAAGAGGTCCATTGTGAGAGGTTGGTTCTCGGTTGGACTTTAAAATTGTAAAATCCAAGAGGATTGTTCTTGGTTGTTCATAGTTAGTGACTTGTATAGAAAGACTAGGAAGAGTCTTGTCTTGTCCAAAAACTATAGTGAAATCTCTTTCAAGTTGAAAGGGGACTGGAGTACTCTTGATTTGTGAGGGGAACCAGTATACTTCTTGGTGTTCTTTTCTTTCCACATTTACCGCATTTTATCACTTAGAAATTTTTAGGAAAGAAAAATTCAAAAATCGTCAAAAATCTGGATAATTGTCTAAGTACCTAATTCACTCCCCCTCTTAGGCACACTTATAACTTACACTGACTACATTTAAAGGGGATTTTGGAACTTTTTCAAGGTCTACAAATTGTGGAGGCTAGAGCATGAATTTGGAAGCACAAAAGGACATTTTTAGAGCATTTGAAGCCATTGGAGGTCATCTCTTCAAGGGATTTCTCATGTTATGCTTATCTATCAATTGTGGTATTATTATCTGAATAATGTGTAGCTAAATTATGTTAGGTTAGGTTGTGTGATGAAGAACCTTATTCAATATTATTGGCATTATATGTTGGTTTGACTTTGTATGAATCCTTTGAATTATAATTTTATTTAGTTTTTGCTTATTCTTAATGCTTTTTATTTGAGATACTCTGTTAATCTGGTATTGGACACATAGGGATTCCTAACCTGTAGCCTATGTGTTAAACCTAGGGAAACTATTCTACTTACGCTTGTTAACTAAGGATAGAAGACCCTAAGTAGTGGCATATGGAATTAATGGTCAATACATCGCCTAACGTACTGCTTACGCTGGCAGACTAGGGATAGAAAGCTCTGAGTAGTTGTTAGTGAGTTATTTCGAGGGGGGGTGGCTATAACAGTTTTGTTAATTCGCCGTGAGATTATAAAGATAAGACCATTCACTCAAGGCATCATACATAACCAAGAGAGGACAAGGGGATGCTAAAACACAACCTGACAACTTTCGTGATATTGTTTTCTCATTTATTTACTTTTTGCACTAAATTGCACAAATCATTATGGGTTCGATCTTTTTATTACTATGACATTATAGATACACTTACCATGAAGTCATCAAGTTTTTGGCGCCGTTGCTGGGGAATGTTAATTGCAATAGGGCAACGCTTTGTGCAATGTTTATTTTTCTTATTTTATTTTATTATATTTTATTTTTAGTTTTTATTGGTTTTTTTTATTTTTTACTTTATCATAGTGTTATTGAGGTATTTTAGTTTGTGTGTACACAACTTAAGTGATAGGAATGCAGACCATGGTCGCGCAAATAGCACAAACTATGAGGGGACTACTGTAGGCCTACTAACACATCACATGTTTCCTTGGGTTTCATTCCGGCAAATCCTGTTCACTTCAACATCAAATACTCTATACTTTCGGATTTGCGAAATAAACAATTTATCGGAAGTGCAACTAGTGACTTGTGGGAACATCTAGCAAGATTCTACGAGACAACATCGATGTGTCAACCAAAAGGTATTACAGTGGATCAAGTTAAACTGAAGTTATTCAGCTTCTCATTGATTAGAAGAGCGAAGGATTGGCTATTATGTCTTCCCAATGGAGTAATAATAACTTGAAAAGAATTGGAAGACAAATTTTTGGAAAGATTCTTCCCTACAACACAATTTAAAGAAAGGAAAGCTAAAATCACAAAGTTTGAACAACAAGAGACCGAATCTCTCTACGATGCTTGAGAGATGTAACACCCCATTTCGTGGATTAGATGTTTTACTATAGTTTAATTGTTGAATTCCTCATATTGTGTGTTTTATTGATTTTGGGATATAAGTGAGAGTGAGAACTAATTGAAATTATTTTATTAAATAGTCCTATATAGTTTATTAATGAAATAAATGAGATGATTAAAATAACATGGCATATAGAGGAATAAGGGGCAGAATTGGAAATTGGGAGAATATTGAGGACATAATGGAGAGTTAGAGGAGTAAGTGGGGGTAGAAGTGGAAAACCATAGAAAGAGGTTATTTTTAAGGGAGAAAATAGAGAGAAGTGAGGTCAGTTTTGGAGTACGTGAAAGTTGAAAAGAGAATAGTGCTAAGGCAAGAAAAGGCTTGGGAAGGACCATCCATCCAAAGAACTTGAGAATCAAAGTTTCTAGAAGAATTCTAAGGTAAGGGTGGGTAATGGTTTTCAATTGTGATTTCCATGAGGGAAGAGTAGAATAGGGTTTTAGTTTTTCTTTTTACTGATGATGAATGTTGAGAAATAATTGATGATGATTCTGTGATGAAAAAATTATGTTAATTGAGTTGTTGGGTATGTATATATTAATGTTATAATGTGTTTCTTTCACTTTATTGATGTACTATATAATATGACATGTTTTGGGGTTGTTGGAGGTCAAAATATGGGGTTTGGAGTATGTTGCAAGGCTGAAAAATAGGAGAGATTGCACAAAATCGCGGGGAAAATGGGGGTTTTGTGGGCCCTGCTACAGGCCGTAGTACCTTCTACGGGTGGCCGTAGCAGCCCCCCTTGATTGTGGCACCAGAAACGTGCCCAAAGTGAGTTCTTGGCGAAGGCGTGCTACGGGCGGCCGTAGCAGATCCCTGGAATTGGCACTGTGAAATCGTTTTTGCCATAACTTTGTAACCGTAAGTCCAAATCGTTGGAAAGCTAACGCAAATTACTATAAAAGGAAATTACTTCTAGAGGCTGATCATGATAATTAGTTGATGCTTTTGATAGTTGAAAAAATGTTGAACTTGAAATTTTTTTTTATCTTTCGATGATTTTTGTTATATCCTTTTAACCGTGTATCCAATTGACGAGCCGTTTGAAGTGTTAGAAAGCTAAAGCTCAAATCTAGAACATAGTAGTAATAAGTGAAATGTTTAAATATTATTTCTATGCCTACTGTATTGATAAAGTGTTAGTTTACATGTTTGGATAATGAATCATTGTATTGTTGTGCTGATATTATGTGATAATGATGTTGCTATATTGAGACTATTATAATGACGTTGTTGAGATGTTGAATTGACGAAGTTTGATGTTGTTGTTATGATGAAGTTTGATGTTGTTGTTATGATGTGATGTTGATGATGTTGCTAAGATGTTGATGTTGGTGATGTTGCTATGATGATTGAAATTGATGATGTGCATGTTTAATGTGTATACATGGTATGTGATGTTGATTTATGATGAATATGTGAATGATGATGCAATTGAATAGTCATGGTCGAATTATTAATGTTGTTGTGCATTATGCATTCATAGTATTTTGGACGTTGGTCCGCCCGTGTTGTTTGGACGTTGGTCTTCCCGTGTTATTTGGACAATGGTCCGCTTATGTTGAGCTTCAATCCCATTGTGCAGATTGAGTGTGTTTATGTTGTGCTCCGGTTCCAAGAGGGAAGCGATCCTATGGTGGGGATCTTTGGAGGGTGATGAACCAGGTGTTCATAAAGAATTGGTACCACATGTATTGAGTCAATGATGTTGAATTAGCATTCTATGTGGCATTGCATAATTTTGTTGGTGCTATATGATGTGGTGATACTTGTGAATGTGATGTGAGTATATGCGAGCCTTGTGATATAAGTTGTATATGAGTTACTTATGAAGTTTGGGGTGTGAGTTTATGATATGTTGATGTTGTTGACTTGTTGCATATAATGGTTGCAATTTATTCTGTCTTATGTTTATTATAATTGATAACGATTACTCACCCCTTCTGTTTGAATGTTTCCTCCACGTGGGTAATGCGCAGATATTCAGGAATAGCTCGTAGAAGCGTGAAGGTAACTTTGGAGAAATTTATGTTATTTCCGTTATTTATAGAGGTGTTTTGCTCTGATATGTAACATCGGGATGGGAACACTCGAGTTTGATGTTATGTTATTTTGGTTAACATATTTCATGAGTTTGAGATGTAAAATTGATTTAAATTTCAATTTTTGACGAGACTAAGATATTTTGGTATTATGAAGATGAATGAAGTTTATTTTATGAATACGATTCCGCTGCAAAGTTTCAATTTATGTGCTGAAGTTATAAAAGAAAATGATGTTATAAATGTTGTAACTCGTGTTACAGAGAAGGATCAATTATTATGAATGTTTTCTATGAAGTGTGACACCCTTGAGTGATGAATTATGTTGAATTATCCTTAATATTTCGTGAATTATTCTTTGGGGTTAGAAGGGTGTTACAAGAGAGGTTTAAACTGTTATTACGACGGTGTCCTAATCACAATATGGGCAATATGAAACAAATGCAATTTTTTGTGAAAGACCTACAAATGCAAGCACAAATGCTCTTAGATGCATCCGCCGGAGGAGCAATCAGGAAATTGACCAAACCACAGTTAAAGGACCTCATTGAGAAGATGTGTATGAATGAGTACCGCTCAAAAAGTGAAACGTCGATAAAACATGAAACTAGTGGCACGCCTAAAGGTATCTTACCTCTTGATACTCATACCGCTCTTTTAGTTCAAATTGAATTATTGAATAAAAATTTAACTGAAAGCAACATAGATAGAGCTAACGTGAGCCAGGTACAAGCACTTAGGTCTGATTTCTGTGGAGGTGAACATGCAAATGGAAGGTGTTCGTTGGAAGGGACAAGTGAGGAGGTTCAGTTTGAAAAGTTTCAAAAGAACAACCCTTAATCAAACACATACATTCTAGGATAGAAAGATCACCCAAATTTATGTTGGAGCAATAATCAAAATCCTAATGCCAACCAAGAAATGCCACAATACCAACAAGTTGTGTTTCAAAGGAAGGCATCACAGTTGGAAGAGACTTTGTAAAATTTTATTAAAGTCACTCAAAGTAGTTTTGATCAGATAAATAAAAACCATGAGGAAATAAATAGAAATCAGAACGAGTCCATAAAAAAATATGGAGATAAAAATTGGTCAGTTATCTAGACAAATAGCAACTTAGCCTAGCTTATATCACATGTACTTTGAATGATGATGTTGTTGCGATGATGTTGCTCTAATTTGTCCAATGAAATTCATAATTCCAACTTGCATTAGCTCATTGATGGATGATGTGGTTGTGGTAACCATTGAACCCGAGTTGACCTTTTTGCGCTCCACCATATTTTGCTCTTGACTCCTTTGCTTGTGTTTGAATGATGATCACTTGCTTAATGAAACTGTGTTATATACCACATTAATCTTTGCATTTGAAAGATGATAGAATTTCCAGGGTAACTTGATTAAGATAAAACCATGCCAAATTGAAACATGAGCTATGATACATAAATTTGGAATAAATGGCAATTATTTCGCGTTGATGACAAAAATAGTGGCCTAAGCATGAACTTGATCCAAAAGCCAAGATAAAACCTTTTGCATCACTATTGAATTCTCATTAAAACCAAGTTGAAAATGTATGAAGTTTTACCACTAACTTGATTCCATGTTATCAAGCTTAAATCAATCTTGCAAGAAAGAATTTGACAATGATTCACTTGCAACTCCATTGTCACTTAAGGAATGATGAACCAAAATCAACATTTGAAGCTTCTTTAACAAAATAAATCCATCATGAACCAAAATGAATATGTCTTGAGAGATGATGATCATGTGAACCTCCTTTTAATCACAATAGCACTTGAATTCCAATTGAACTTGATTTGAAGCAACGAGCACATTAATTCAATCTTGCAAACGTAAATGCTTCAACACAAAGAAAAGAGAATCAAAAGCAATATGTTTTTGTATATTTAGATGCACAATAGTTAAATGACATGTTAATGACTAACGATGCAACAAGTATAAACAAAACCTAATTTACAAGGTGTCATACCCCAAATTTGTCCTACCAATGGCATAATTTTCTTGTACCAAAATTTTGTGTTGACTCTAAAGTTTCAGGTCATTTAAGATTTTGTATTGTGTTTGTGAGGGTTGCTAGCTCTTGTTGGGTTGCTTTGGTTTCAAGAAGAGATAAAGGAGGATTGGGCACTCATTTTATGATTATTCAGTCAAGACTTGATCAATTGGCTTCAATCTAATTTTAAGCTATGATCAAGAAGATTTTTAACCATATTCTAAGTGCGACACGGAGGCTGTATGGTTAAAACAAGCTAAGAAACGACCCTTCATCTTTAGGTCATGTTTGCTTTTAAATCAAGCTCGAATTAGTTCAAATGATGAGGCAAACTGATTCAAGGTCATAACCAGAGTTTATGCAAGATGCAATTAGTTTATTTTCTTAAGTCATGGATTTTAAGCTTATTTCAAAGGGCACTTGTGTCTAAAAGCAAGTTTGTTGGGCTCGCTTGGAAATTCTAGTCATGAATGGATGATTTTCAAGTCAACATCAATCTTTCCAAACCGTAAGGTTCAAAGTAGGGTAAGTTTTGCTTCAAGTTTATCTAAGGGCATGATATCGTGGTGGGTCAAATTTTAAGAATCAATTGGTGATCATTCGTGTTGGGATTGGGCAAGCCATGAATAGGAATCATTTCTATGCTATGCTTGGATTATTTCTAAATCATGATGGAATCATTTGAATTGTGTTAATTTAAGTCATGATTGGAATTGAGTTTTCAAGATTATGATTTTGGTTGAATCACGGCCATGATTAATCTGTTCGTTGGTTTTAAAAGCAGCCATTTGCAAAATGTGAACAGTACCTGTGCAAGTAGCATTTCAAGTGATAGCAAAATGTGAGCCATTCTTCAAGAATTAAATTTCAAAACTTATTCATTCAGCTTTTAAGCCATGTCAAAAGGCCACATGCAAGATAGGTTGGGATTTATACGAGGCATTCAAACCAAATTTAAGAAAAGCTAATAAAGCTATAAATTGCGTATGATTCATGTGCTATGACCATGCTATCCACGTCCAATTTTACAACAACACTAAAATACATTGGAGAATTCCTAAACGATATTATTACAAGTAAAAGTCCATCAAAGTTCCAAAGTACATAAAATACCAAGCTCTTCAATACATGGACTTAAAGCTAGTAATACCAAGTGCTTTAAATTCCATACTTCATCCAAAGCTGCCATAATTCATGTTTGTACCATCAAGAGATATCATGGACCCCCATCAATATCCTACAAGAAGCATCCAATACATAATAGTCATGCAATGAGCTCATGAATGAGTTCATAACAAATTTTACTCATTTGCTTCAATTATGTTGAACGAATAATAATGAATTGCAAGGTGAGTAGCAACTTCACAAAAGAATCTATTGCATTTCAAATTTTCAAATAACGTGTGACCAAAGGGTTTTGGGAAGAAAAAGCATAATTGCACAAGGAATATATCCTACACAGGCCTTATGTTGCAAGAGACATCCAAACGGCAAAAAGAACTTACAAGTATAAATATACAAGTTTAAATTCTGTCACAAAATGGGCATTAAAATTCAACTAAGTTTCAAGCATTGCCCTACTTGGATGCAAGACTTTAGCAAGTCACACTAAAATTAAGACTAACCTCATGGTTATTTCTTGGAGAGATTCAAATTAAATTCTGTCCTCAAATCTTCACCAATGCCACGGTTACTCAAGTCTTCATCCAAGCGTCTTACGCAAGCCAAGCCAACAACAAATTGCAAAACCAACTTAGCAGGTCCCACAACAGCAACTTGTACCTGCAGTAAAAAAAAGCATCATCACAGCCACTGCACATATAGAGAAAAACAATTCCAAGGGCCCACACGACCAAGTCTTTAGCATCACACTAGCCACGATCCACCTATGCACAACCACACCAAGACTTGTAAACTCCAAAATCTCTGCTTCAGCACACATAAACCGTACCAAGATTCCCTAAAACCAAAACAATGACCAAGACCTGTGTACTTCATATCAGCCACAGCACACAACCTGCAACATCTGCAATTGAAAGAAACAAATTCATCAAAACAAAAAAAAACATTTTTGGCATCAATAAAATTATTAACAGGCATTCCTAAAGTAGAGATTCTACAACATAGACATCACACATCAAACCCTAGTTTTTTGTTATATAAAGAGGAGAGTTTTATCAACAGGGGGGAGGAGGATCGGAGTTCTAACAAAAATTCTCAGTACAGCAAGAGAGAAAATTTGGACCTCCGTCATCAAAAAATCGAATTTCTTATGGCACCTGAAAACATCTGAGAAAACAACCCTAAAAAGCATTCACAGCAAAAATTCCTAACCTCACTCATAGCTCATTTTCAGTCACCATTAGAGCCTCAAATCGAAGCTCTAAGTTAAGGTCAGAGTTTAACCTCATCAATATTATACAACAAACACTCGACAACATTAAGTTCACGCACAGGAGAAGAAGGAAGAAAAGGCAGATAGAAAGAAAAGAGAATCTGAATCTGTTACCTTACGCAACCGGAAGCACCTTGGACGAGATCTTCGTGAGGTAATCTCTTTGAACTTTGTTTTCTCCACAAATCAGAGTCTTCTTGTTGAATCCTTGATTGTTGAAACCCTTGAGTAGCTTGCTCGCACGTGTACGCTTTGTTATGTTTGATTTAAAACTAGGGTTTAGATTTGGGAAAACCACGATTTGTTTGATGGGTTAGTTTTTAGAAGAAACTGGGTTCGGATTTGAAAAGAGGAGAGGAAACTAAGTGGGGTTGGTTTAGATTTTCTTTTGATTTAAGGTGGTGTCACCGGAGAAGACGGTGGCGGCCGCTGCGCGCCGCCGCTTCTCCGGGTATTTCTTAGGTTTCCAATGAAACCCTTTTGAAGGATTTGAGAGAGTGCTGAGGTGAGGAGAGTGGATAATGTTGGGAATGAGAAATTTTGAGGGTTGAAATTTCTTTTCACCCTTTTTAATGATCGTAAGTAGACGGTTGGTGAGGTGTTGGGTGGCTTCACCCACTGGTGACAAGTGTCACCGGTTGCCACTTTTGCTTAGATCCCGTGCATATCTCTCTGCGCTACCCTACCATGCACACTCGTCCTAAGCCCTCAGATCAAGAGTCAATGCTTGACTCGTGGGGAATCAACGTCCTAGAAACGTTCTGCAGTCAACAACAGTGGACCAGAGCCCACCATGGACTCTCCCCAGCGTGGGCTCACTTGTTTGGGCCTGGGAATCTTTTTCAATACACCCCCCATTTTCTGTCTAGCCCATTTCCTTTTTCTTTTATTTCTTTTTTTTTAATAATACTTTTTAATAAAAAACTAAAAAAACTTTTAATTATTTCTTTTTTTAGAAAATCATAAAATCTATTTGATTTAATATCTAATTTTATTAAAATTATTTAATGTTGATTAATTATTTTATTAATTAATATTTTAATTAATCCAATTTCTCTAATTCTAAAATTATCATAAAATACTTTCTTAACCTTTGAAAATTACTTTCTTAAATTAAATCATAAACCACTTAGGTTAATATTTCTAAACTATTTTCTTAATCAATTATGGAAGTGGTGGGCTTTTGGGGTCAAGCACTCCTTGGGTCCTTGAACGACCGCCCTTGGGGCGCACGCCTTGAGTTGTGATCGTTCCGTCTTTCATTTCTAAAAACTTTTAATCCATTCAAATCCTAATTAAAACACTTAACGCTTAAAAATACAATTTTTTTAATTAAAATACTTAACCTTTAAAACATTTTCTTAACTTAAAAATCATAATTCAAATTTTAAAACAATTACTTAATCTTTTACAAATATTCTCATAACTAAAATTAAAATCACAATGTATTTCCAATTAATATTTCTAAACCTTTTTCTAACTAATTATGGAAGTAGTGGGCTTTTGGGGTCTAGCACTCCTTGGGTCCTTGAACAAACGCTCTTGAGGCGCACACCTTGGGTTGTTTTCGTTTCTATCTTCTATTTCTATAACACTTATAAAAGTTTCAATCTTATTAAAATACAAAATCCTCCTAAAAACTCTTAATTCATATAAACCCTAATCCGATTAAACATGTCTAATTAAAATACTTTAATCAAATTCAAATCCTTTTCCTAATTAAATTACGAAAGTAGTGGACTCTTGAGGTCTAGCACTTCTTGGGCCCTTGAACGAACGCTCTTAAGGCGCACACTTTGGGTTATGTTTGTTTCGATCTTTCGTTCCTAAATCGCTTGCCCTAATTACACGGACAAAGAAGCCCGTTGTCCAACAAACACAATTTCATAATTAATAGAATGAAAAAGGTGTCGTTGGGATCTAGCATCTCAGTAATGCCCCGATTAATTGGTTGCGAGGCCGACATCTCGTTTATAGAATAATCGTCATTCTTCCCCTAAAATACTTAACAAACCAAACACTTCTCATGCAACCGAAACCCTAATACACTTAATCCATAACTCAAACACCTTTCCCAAAGAACATTGTTTAAGTCGTTCTTTCGCGCATATGAACTCGTGCTTCAGCCTCCCCTAGCGAGCAGACAAGCCAATGTTTAGCAGTTAGAATGCAACCTAAACCTTCGTTCGCCTAAAAACACGTCCAAATCAAATCTTTTCTCAATCAAATCTCTAATACACTTAATTCATACTCAAACAACTTTCACAAAAGAACATTGTTTAGTCCATTCTTCCGCGCATATAAACTCGTGCTTCAGCCTCCCCTAGCGAGCAGACAAGCCAACGTTTAGCAGTTAGAACGCAAATTAAACACTCGTTCGCTTAAAAAACACAAACCAACCGTAGTCCCACGAACTACGAATGCTCTGACTTTCCCATTGCACGAGGGAATACATAGGCACAAGGGTCTTAATCCTTGGCGAGCACACTAATAAAAAACCACCCCATTTCCCCCTTAGAAAGCAATATCTACCTTAGAATAAAACAAACAAACCAAGCTAACCTTTCTCACGAATCGAATCAAGAGGTTCCCGTTGAGTACAACGGACGTAGAGGGTGTTAATACCTTCCCTCTTGCGTAACCGACTCCCGAACCCGAATTTAGTTGCGATGACCACGTTCTTATCTCCCTTTAAAGGTTTTATCGATATTTTCCTTTCCCTAACTTGGGATAAATAAAGTTCGGTGGCGACTCTATTTCGAACGGTTTTTTCTGCGTCCATCGCGAGGATCGTATTTTTCGAGGTATGACACAAGGTCAATAAGCCTAAGAATAAGGTACCGAGTAGAAATACATGTCAATGGTGTAGATTAAATGTGAGTAAAGAATAAGATACCAATAATCACCCTTGGATCACTTATCTACTTTCCACACACAGTTGATAATGATGCAAATGATTAATGACTGGAAATTGAGGAAGTGAAATGCATATGCAGATTAAGGTAGGACAAATTTGGGGTATGACAAATGCTCCTATTTAATATTCTTGGACCTGAAGGTATGAATAACAACGACTTTCGGACATTCGAGATAAAAGAGGATTAAATACAAGAACATCCTAAAATTTGTCTGTAGGAAGAGAATAGATGTAGTGTAAGTGTATGTGTATTGTGGGGGGACTTTGTTTATTGAGGCTATGCTTTTTGTAGGTTCATCTGGTGGGGATTTACTAAGGTATCATGTTGTGGGAATAGACTAATCATGAGGGAGATGTTATGATATGCATGATATGCAATGTATGGTATGCATCAGTTATCAATGCATTTGGACGCACTTTCTTCTACTATTGTACTTAGGTCACTCTATAGTTTATTTTATTACTTTTACTATTTTAGTGTGTTTTTATATTTAAGTTTATTTATGGATTTATTTTATTTTCGTACTTTATTTTTAGCTTAAATTGTTATTCGATATATGTTTACGGTACAGACAATAACTTGAGCTACAACAATCATATTAATGCGTTCTAATAGGTATTGGAAAGTTAAGAGAAATAGCTACAAGTTTTATGTTGAAGTCAAAACTTGATTTGTAGTGAAGCAGGGTCTAATAATTCGTTGAAGTTCCAGGCTTAATTAAAATAGTTAGTTTGGGCCGGTATTTTGTTATATTAGGATATTTGCTTCTACAGTAAAAATATTCTGCATTCACGAAAATTAGAGGCTAGGATACGACTTTCATGGAGAACTATAGTTCGCACAGTTGATTTGTTGTAATTGGTTTTTCGCCGACACATTGAGGTTGTGTAAATTTCAATTTAATTTTGATTTCTTATCAATTCTTCTTATAAACTCGTTTTCTTAATTCGATTGCTTTCGTTTGCTTAATTTGATTGCTTCTTATAGGTTAGAGTTGATTAAATTCGATTGTTGCATGATACTTAACTATAATCACGTTAGCGTAGCTTTTTCGTTATCGTGTTTGATTAAATCAAGTTTGCTTAATTCGCGAGAGCTTAACTCTGTTTACTTAAATCAGATAATAGGAACATACATCACATAATACCAATTGCGCTTGTCAGTGTGTATTGTAATCAAATAGGGTCAAATCCGCTTAGGGAATTGAAAATTATATTAACCAATGATGAGTTAGGAAATCGAAATAGTAGATCAGCCTATTTCATAATCACTTTGTATAATCACTTATTCTCAAACGAATCAAAACGCCCCTTATTTCAATCGGTTGGTAAAAATTAAGACAAGAGTCCTTGTGATACGACATTCGAGTGTCGCTACCCTAAACTACACTTCTAAACTCGTTTTTGACCCGTGTGCGGTAGCGGATCAAATTGGTGCCATTACTGGGGACTCTTGTAGATTTTACCCAATATTATTAGAGTAATAGGTGTTGTGTTTCAGCGTTCTTGCGTTCTGGCCTTTTCGCGTTTTAGCGGAAAAAATTGGTTTTTAGGAAAATCATCTCAGATTAATCTGTCTCTTTACCGATTCATTAGAAAAAATCAGGGATCCAAATTCGAAATTTCTTATTTTTATATTTTATATGATTTCTTTTCTGTTTTCATAGTTTCATAAAAATCCGAAAACATTCTCAAGATTCTTAAATGACTTAATTACATTAATTTTTGTGTTTTTAATTTATTTTTATTCTGCTTTAATTGTTTTTGCTGCATGGACTTTGTTTTTGCTTAATATGGATTTTGTCGGTATTTTCGTGTTTGTTGCTGCATTGTTGAATTAGTTCTGTGTTTTCTCGTTCTTTGTTGATTTTTTCCTATTGAGTTTAACATGGCTGATCAAGGAACTCTTAGAGAACTTGTTGCCCCAGATGTGAATTATAATGCTTTATGTATTGAATATCCTGGTGTTATTGTACCTTTCGAATTGAAATTTGGTTCCATACACTTGTTGCCAAGGTTTATTGGTCTTGTAGATAAGGATCCGCATAAACATCTAAAGGAATTCTAGGTTGTGTGTTGTACACCTTTGAGACATAAAGGAATCACAAAAGATCACATCAAGCTGAGAGCATTCTCATTCTCACTTCAAGGAGCTGCAAATATTGGTTGTATTATCTTGAGCCGAATTTTGTCATAAGCTGGTATGATCTAAAAAGAGTGTTCATAGAAATATTTTTCCATGCCTCAAGAGATGCTTCAATCAAAAAAGGTATATGTGGTATTAGGCAGCTTGACATGAAATCATTGGCCAAATACTGGAGGAGGTTCAAACAGTTAGTGTCCAGTTGTCCTCAGCATCAGATTACCGAGCAATTACTTATCCAATACTTCTATGAGGGATTGCTACGAATGGATAGAAACATTTTAGATGCCGCTAGTGGTGGAGCACTTGTTGATAAGACTCCAGCTGCTGCCAAATCCTTGATTAATATATTTCACTTAACTCCCAATAATTCACAACTAGAAACAATTATGTCCAAACAAAAGGTGTGAATGTGATTCAGGTTTCTTCTTCCAACAAATCTCTAGAAACCAGACTTAATGAGCTTACTTCTTTAGTGAAACAATTAGCAGTGGGGAAAGCCCAACCAACAAAATTGTGTGGTATTTGTACTTCTCCTGAACACCCCGTCGATACATTGTCCTACTCTGCAAGATGATTCGGTCACTGAGTTTCCTCAAGCATTAGCAAAAAACCTTTACAATTAAGACAACAATCATAACATGTACAATAACACTCCTGACCTATCCACTAATAGGTACCATCCCAACTGGCGAAACCATCCAAACCTTTGTTTTGGGAATCCATCCACACAGCAACCTAGTCAACAACAGTTGATGCTACACCTGCCACCACCATAGAACCCTCTACAAGTAACTACCTAGAAGACATTCACTAGAGGACATTTTCAAGCAAATGGCTGTAAATAATCTCCAGTTTCACTAATCAACAGATTCTAGTATTTAGAAATTACAGATAAATATTGGACGGCTTGCCGCTTCAATGAATGACATGCAGCAAGCTCAAGGATCAAACAAACTACCTGCCTAAACAATAGTGAATCCAAAAAGCCCTAATGTCAGTGCAATTTCTTTGAGATCCGGAAAAGTGCTGAACCAGCTCCATCCACAATCCCAACACCAGAAAAAAAATGACAAATTTGTTTAGTCCATACTCGAGCCCACACCTAATTCTGATTTTGATGTTGTGGTTGAAACTGAAAAACAAAAAGAGAATGAGTGTGTACCACCAATCCCTTTCCCGCAGAGAGTAATTAAGGCTACATAGATGGATGAGGAAGATAAGGATAAAGAGATATTGCACATTATCAGAAAGGTAGCGGTAAACATTCGACTTCTTGATGTTTTTAAGCAGGTTCCCAAATATGCAAAATTTTTGAAAGACTTAAGTACTCACAAGAGGAGATTGAAAGGGAATGAAAGATTGAATATAGGAAGAAATGTTTCAGCCCATATCTGTATCTTAAAAACTCACAACTAAGCAAAATGTTTTAGCTCTCACTCAGGTCATGCCCCAAAAGTTCAAGGACCCTGGAACTTTTTCTATTCCATGTACCATCGGGGATAGTAAATTCGAAAATTGCATGCTGGATTTAGGAGCTTCTATTAATGTTATGCCTACTTCTGTTTATAATAATCTTGATCTTGGTCCTTTACAGCATATAAGTCTTACTATTCAGCTGGTAAACATGAGCAATGTTCGCTCTGTTGGAGTAGTGGAAGATGTGTTTGTTCAAGGTAATGACTTGATTTTTCCTGTAGATTTTTACATTTTGGACATGGCAAGAGAAACAAATTCAAGCAGATCACCAATCATTTTGGACAGACCATTCATGAAAACGGCTAAGACAAAAATTGATGTTGACGATGGAACCATGTCCATGGAATTTGGTGACATTGTCGCGAAATTCAACATTTTTGATGCTATGAAACATCCCTTGGAAGAGAATTATGTTTTTCAAATAGAGTTGCTTTCTGGAATTGTTGATGAACCTTAATCTGATTTGTTTTCAGCTGATTTTCCATCTTTATTTGGTTTTGATGATATTTACTCACATGATAATTGTACTAACACTAATATTTATTCTGTTTGGGTGAGATTGAGGTTGCCTTGCAGGTCGACATTTTTCCTACAGATGAGTTATAGATGAAGCTGTTTATACAGCTGAAGCTCTTAACATCCCAGTTGTCCCAACCAAACATTCCATTGAACAACCATATTTTGAATCACTTCTTAAAGATTTAAATTTTTCGTCAAAGCATGAATTTGAGCAGGAAGAGAAATTATTGCAGAAACATAAGAAGGGAATTGGATTGACATTGGTTGACACTCGTGATTTTATCCCATCCATGAGTATGCATAGGGTCACACTTGAAGATGGAACAAAAGTAGTGAGGCAACCCATTAATCCTTTTATTCTTGATGTTGTGAAAAATGAGATCATGTTCACAAGCCCATTCGACACTTTTACTCATTGAAGGTCCTTCTTTGATCCAGGAATAAAAGACGAAGGCACTACTTAAAATTTTAAGAACAATGGCCATTGCCCAAAGCTACTCCATGTGAGCCCTACTTTGGAAGAAGAGACTGTAGAAGAACTCTTTTTGGAAAATTATGTTTATGTGATCATCTATTCTCCTTGACTCCTCAGGTGTGTTATTCTCTCTCTCTCTCTCACTCTCAGTCTCTCTCTCTCTCCCTCTCTCGCTCTTTCTCTCTCTCTCTCTCTCTCACTCTCTCTCTCCCTCTCTCTCTCTCTCTCTCTTATTTTATACTTATGTTCTTTCATTGAGGAAAATGTGGGGGAGGGAATCAATTACTTGTGTGTTTTCATGATCTCATTTACTTACTTGTTTGTTTTCATTTACTTGCTTGTTTTCTTATTTTTTTTAAAATGCATGTCAGTTCATTGGTTTTTGAGTTACAGTTATAAGGAATTTCTCTGTTTTATTGATTAAAGATTTGTCGTGTAATGTGATTGATTCTTTTTTGTGCACTTTTAGTATCATATGTAGGACTAAACTCTAAATTGTACATCATTTATGGTGGATCATTTACCTTTTGATATTTTGAGTCTAATAATGGATAACATTAAAAAATCCATCTTTTTATTTCTTGTGTGTTTCACTCATGTATGTTAGTCTCTAGAACTTGTATTGACTCTTTTTTTAACTGTTTGTTTACTTGTGCTCAATGAGATTATAAAAGCAATTTTTTTAGTTTTATTTTTAGTCACTTACCCAAAAAGCCAACCCCTGAATAATATCATTACTTGTTTGAAAACCCCTTAAGCCTATTTATCCCTTTCTTTGTTTAAAACTCATTACAAGCCGAAAAGTGAAAAATAATGTTATCACTCAATTCAAAGGATTGAAATAGTCTTGTTTGAAGTTGTGTGGGGTTGAATAAGTATAGTTGTGATACTTCATTCAAAAGTTGATAGAAAAAGAAAAAAAATATGTAGAAAACAATTTTAAAAAAATATAGAAAAGAAAATATGGTTGTCATTACATATTCCTTCAGAAAAAGAAAAATAAAGAATAGAATAAAAAGATAAAAGAGAAGAAAAATAGCGGAAAATTTTTTGTTTGAAAGTGGGAGAATTTGATCGGTGCATTTTGACGCACTTTCTTCTACTATTGTACTTAGGCAACTCTATAGTTTATTTCATTATTTTGACTATTTTAGTTTGGCTTTATTATATATTCGTATTTTATTTTTAGCTTAAACCGTTATTTGATACCGGTTCATTGTGCAGACCATAACTTGAGCTATACAAAGCAGATTGACACGTTCTAATAAGAGTTGGAAAGTTAAGAGAAAGAGCTACAAGTTTTGTGTTCAAGACTAAAGCTTATTTGGAGTGAAGCAGAGTCTAGTAATTAATTGAAGTTCCAGACTTAATTAAAATAGGTAGTTTGCGCCGATTTTTGTAATTTTTGGGTCGGTTTTCATAAGGGTCCGAATTTTCCTTATGTTATATTAGGATTCTCGCTGCTACAATAACAATATTCCGCATTCACAAAAATTAGAGGCTAGGATTCGGCTTTCATGGAGAAGTAAAGTTCGCACGGTTGATCTGATGTAATTGATTTTCGCCGACACTTTGAGGTTGTATAAATTTCAGTTTAATTTTGATTTCTTTTCAATTCTTCTTATAAACTCGTTATCTTAATTCGATTGCTTTCGTTTGTTTAATTCGATTGCTGCTTATAGGATATAGTTGATTAAATTCGATTGTTGCATGATCCTTAATTATAATCACGTTAGCGTACCTTTTTCGTTATCGTGTTTGATTAAATCACGTTTGCTTAATTCACTAGAGCTTAAATCCGTTTGCTTATTTCGGATAATAAGAACATAATACCAATTGCGCTTATCAATGGGTAGTAAAATCGAATAGGGTCAAATCTGCTCAGTGAACTGAAAATTATATTAACTAATGATAAGTTAGGAAATCGAAACAGTAGATCAACTTATCTCATATTCACTTATTACATAATCACTTTTTATAATCACTTATTCTCAATCGAATAAAAACCCCCTCATTTCAATCGGTTGGTAAAAATCAAGATAAGAGTCCTTGTGATACGACATTCAAGTGTCGCTACCCTAAACCACACTTTTAAAATTTTTTTTGACTTGTGTGCGACAGCGAATCCATCAGTGAGTTATATTTTTTTTTTTAATGATGAGCTTTGCTGGTATTGGTGGTTGAGTCATTCCCGCAGGATTCCAAGAGTAGGAGAATTGCGCATTTACAAAAGGCAAACAATAGAGGATATAGTTATAATTTGAATGTTCTCCTACAAAAAAGGCGGAGAGACAACTTGCAAAAGACAAGCATGACTAAATTGGAGACTAGAATAAAGGCGTGGAGTGACTGATGGGTGGATGTCAGAATTTAACTCAAGGATCATATGATCCACCCTGTTGATATTATAGAAAACACAACTCTAGCAGCTCTTACAGTTACAGATGGAAGTTGGAATTGAAGTCTGTTAACAAGTATCCTTCCTCGTGATATGGTGGAAAAAATTAGAGCTATTGAACCACAATTAGTAGGGAGCACTGAAAATGATGTCTATGCTTGGGGAGGGACCAACACAGGCAAATTTTCTATAACCAGTGTATTTGAGCATTTTGCAGGTACAAAGGATTGGCAAGGAACAATAGTGAAGCAGCATACTAGTTGGATCTATATCAATACAAATAGAGCAGTCACAAAATCTAGAGCAACTGGTAATGCAGGATTGGCAAGGAACAATAGTGGAGATTTAAAAGATTTATTACATCATTAAAGATAATCATAAACTTAGAAATACAATACAAGAAAGATAAAGTAAGGATCCAAATATAGAAACCATTCATAACAAGTAGAAGAACGAAAATAAAACAATTGACTCTCAATAAACTATATTATCTAAGTACAGTAAGGATAAGTTCTGTTTTTCTGATCACACTTCCTCCCTTGTTTAATTAACTGAGGACTGCTAAGACAAGAACTTGAACCTTGCAAATTATTTGGTTGACAAAAAGGTGATTGTTGACCTGAATTTGCTGATGATTGAGATATTTGAAAAGTATCACTGGCAAGCATTCTGCTTGATCCTCTTCGATCCATGAAAAAATCGGTATCATCATCAACCGCGACTAGGCAGTGAAGGCCAATGCATCTGTGATCTTGAGTACTGTTGTTGATCTCGTTGGATTCCACAGCAGCAGCAGCCTTGTTATGGTTTGGTGTAATGAGTGCTGCCACTAGTGCTACAAGAAATAAGTGAGAAAGCAATCCTTTCATTTTTTCAAAAGCAAAATGAAATCGTTTGGGCTAATTCAATTATTGATCATTGTATATAAAGAATAAAGGATAACATAAAAATGAATAAACAAGTTGTTCTTTTACTCACACTCTTGTCCTTTCCCCCACCAAATAAATTGGCACTATTGTGAACACTTGTCTTACTTTGAATTATTTAAAGCACTTGATTTCAATTTTTTAAAGATTTGATTAACAGACATCATGCAAAAAAATTTATATTTTAAGTCAATCACAACATTTACATCTATCTCTAAATATATTGCCACTGTTAAGAACACTTGTCTTGCTTTGAATTATTTAAAGCACTTGATTTCAATTTTTTAAAAATTTGATTAATAGAAATCATGCAAAAAATTTATATTTTCAGTCAATCACAACATTTACATGTATCTCTAAATATATTGCCACTATTAAGAACACTTGTCTTGCTTTGAATTATTTAAAGCACTTGATTTCAATTTTTAAAAAATTTGATTAATATACATTATGCAAAAAAAATTATATTTTCAGTCAATCACAACATTTACATCTATCTCTAAATATATTGCCACTATTAAGAACACTTGTCTTGCTTTGAATTATTTAAAGCACTTGATTTCAATTTTTTTAAAATTTGATTAATATACATCACAACATTTACATCTATCTTTAAATATATTGCCATTATTAAGAACTCTAGTCTTGCTTTGACTTATTTAAAGCACTTGATTTCAATTTTTTAAACATTTTATTAATATACATTATGTATTACACCGTGAACAAGTTAGAGATGGCTAACTTGTTCATCAAACTATTGTAGTTAGTAGTAATTATCGATGCATAGTTTATTAGAAGTAGTTACTAAGTTACTAATGGTAGTTAGTACGTTTTTGTTGTAAAGTGCAACACTAACATAATTATCATGCATCAAGTTATTCTTCTATATAGCTATCATGTAACCATTCTCTCAATATTGAAGACCATTCAACTATATTCATGCTACTCATTACATGGTATCTGGATCTCTCTCTTGAAGAGATTTCCCGATCTTCATTTTTATTCTTCAAGAATTTTGATTTTCTTCGTTTTCTTTCTTCAAGATCCTTAAATGTCATTGTTTCTTCAAGTTTCAATCTGCAAATTCTGAAACTTGTATGTTTCTTTCGATCCACCCACTGCTTTTCATGGTACTTTCCCTATCTTCTTCCTCGATCCACCATGTCGTCCAAAGTTCAACCACCTGCACAAACGGATTCACCATACTATGTTCGTCCAAGTGATGGTCCGAACTCAGTTACAGTTGCATCAAAGCTTGATGGCAACAATTATGCAATCTAGAGCTGATCCATGCGCAGAGCACTTGGAGCTAAGAATAAGCTTTAAATCATTGACGGTTCAATGGAGATTCCAGATTTTGACGACCTGAATCGAGCAATATGGGAAAGATGCAATCATTTGGTACATTCTTTACCTCTGCAGTTCATTTATTGATCAGCCACAACAATCATCAACAAGTACTTCATATCATATCTCTAATTATCTATATTATTCATCATTCTCTCCCACTTTTTATCGCCTTATCATGTCAATCAACACACTCCATGAACCAAAATCATATGCTGAAGCTAGCAAGTTTAAATGTTGGAATCAAGCCATACAAGTTGAACTGTTAGCTCTTGAAAGAACGTGCACGTGAAAGATTTTTGATGCACCACAAAACATCAAACTTATTGGGTACAGGTGGGTCTATAAAGTGAAATTTCAAGGAGATGGCTCAGTTGAACGATTCATAACCTGTCTTGTAAAAAAATGGTTCAATCAAATTAAGGGGATCGATTATTTTGACCCTTATTCACCTATGGCCAAAACGAAAACTGTTAGAATTGTCATTCTGTTTGCATCCATCCATAATTGGTTCATTCACCAATTGGATGTCAACATTACTTTTCTACATGGAGAACTGCAGGAAAATATCTATATGAGTCTCTCAACAGGTGTTTCATCCACAAAACCCAATCAGGTTTGCAAACTCATCAAGTCTCTTTATGGCCTTAAGCAAGTCGCAAATGGCATTAAAAGCTCACTTTAGTTTTTCTTGCTCAAAACTATCTTCAAGCCAACTCAGATCATTCCTTGTTCACCAAGACACATGGTAAAACATTTACTCTCCTCTTAGTATATGTTGATGACACCATCATTGCACTAAATTCTATGTCTGAATTCGACCACATCAAATCTGTTCTCCATCACACTTTTAAAATCAAAAACCATGGTCAAGAAAAATACTTCCTTGGCCTTGAAGTGGCTCACTCATCACAATGAATCACATTATGCCAGCACAAGTATTGCTTGTATCTCTTGGTTGACACATGATGCCTTGGATCAAAACCAGTATCAACACATGTTGATCAACCAATCAAACTCCACCATGATTCAAGTTCTGCATATCATGATGTTCCTGCTTATAGACGCTTAGTTGACCGCTTGCTAAATCTCACAACCACAAGAACATATATCATTTTCATCACACAACAACTGAGTCAATTCCTCACTAATCCAATTGTCACACATTACAAAGTTGCCACACTAGTTCTCAGATATTTTAAAGGATTCCCTGCTCGTGGTTTATTCTTCCCAAGATAATCTCAATTACAACTCATTGGATTTTCAGATTCTGACCGGGCTGGTTGTGCTTTCACCCGTCGTACTATCTCTGGTCAATGATTTTCATTAGTGTTCTGGACTGGGCCGGGGTCTGCTCCTCAGTCGAGCAGGACCAACCCACACGTCCTGGGATGGCCCAACAAGGGCCTTTTAGCACGACCACTGTCGGGCACTTGCCCCTTCTCCACGTTGTCGGGCACACGCGTGGCATAGAGCGTCGGGCAGGGGTTAGGCCTCCCCGAGCTCGTTCCTCCTCAACACTCAGGTGCTCCTCCCTGCGAGGAGCCACCTCTTCACACAAGAGTCCTCCCCGCGAGGACACGTCTCTCCCCGACACGCAAGACTCCTCCCCGCGAGGACACGTTCTCATGTAACTACCCACTCCCGATGGAATCGGTCTGCCCTAATTCTGGAGATCTAGGAACGGTTACCACAGGGCGAAGACCACGTGCTGGTCTTCACTACGCCACGTAAGCCCTGGCAGTTACTTGGATTGGGCCTGGCAATCCAGCCCAATGCAAGTAACCGTTGGCCCCGCGTTGGGGGCTCTCTATAAATACCCTCTCGCCTGAGAGGGTCAGGTTACACACACTTTCTTACTCTAACCTTCTTCTTCTGTACTTGCTTTTTCTCTTACCGTGACCTTACTTGAGCGTTGGAGTACCTTGCAGGTACACCTCCCCCCCTCCCCCGCCGTCTTTCAACCGCACCGGAGCTGAAGCCCAGACGACGTTGTTGGTCACCAGATACTGTCTGATCCAGGTACGATCAATTAGTAAATCCTTCATATCACGGTGTACGAAGAAGAAACTTACATTGTCACGCTCATCATCTGAAGCTGAATACGATGCCCTCATAGCAGCTACTTGTGAAATGCAATGGCTGATCTACCTTTTCAATGATATTCATGTTCATACTTCCAAACTCCCAGCATTTTATTGTGACAACCTGAGTGCAATACATATAGCTGCCAATCTCGTCTTCCACGAACATACTAAACATCTGGAAATCGACACTCACATTGTTCGTGAGAAGCTACAAGCCAAAAACTGGCCGAATTCTTCACCAAACCACTCTTACCTCAACCATTCCATGCTCTTTTATCCATGTTAGGGATTATTAACATATATCCTCCAACATGTGGGGGATATTACACCATGAACAAGTTAGAGATGACTAACTTGTTCATCAAGCAATTGTAGTTAGTAATGGTTATCCATGCATAGTTTGTTAAAAGTAGTTACCAAGTTAGTTATGGTAGTTAGTAAGTTTTCCTTGTATAGTGCAACACTACCATAACTATCATGCACCAAGTTATTCTTCTACGTAACTATCATGTAACCATTCTTTCAATATTGAAGATCATTCTACCGTATTCATGCTACTCATTACATTATGCAAAGAATTTTATGTTTTTCAGTCAATCACAACATTTACATCTATCTCTAAATATATTACCACATTTAAGAACACTTGTCTTGCTTTGAATTATTTAAAGCACTTAATTTCAATTTTTTAAAGATTTGATTAATATACATTGTGCAAAGAATTTTATATTTTCAGTCAATCACCATATTTAGATCTATCTCTAAATATATTGCCATTATTAAGAACACTTGTCTTACTTTGAATTATTTAAAGCATTTGATATTAATTTTTTAAAGATTTGATTATTATACATCATGCAAAGAATTTTATATTTTCAGTAAATCACAACATTTACATCTATCTCTAAATATATTGCCACTATTAAGAACACTTGTCTTGCTTTGAATTATTTAAAGCACTTGATTTCAATTTTTTAAAAGTTTTATTAATGTACATTATGCAAAGAATTTTATAATTTCAATTCATTCAAAACTACAACATAGAAACCAAACAAATATTTATATAAGATAAGAAAGCCACAAGACAAAAACAATCATGCCACAACAAAATTAATATCAGGAAAACCACCAACTTAGAACTACATATCAAATGAGTATCAAATTAGAGCTCAAATCATCTGATCTACCACACGGATCGAACACCATTAAGAAAAGATGAAACAATACAAAAAAAACTTAATGTGGATGAAATCTTAATCCCCTATTTACAAATCAAGATGATTGGGTTTGGAAGAAATTTTTAGAGGTGAAAGAGTTCCCCTAATCTATCCAAATAACATTTACAAGCCAAAAAAATGCTTCTCCCGCCCACTTCTTTTATGTTTGTTGTAGAATCATAAAACTCAACCTCACTTCGAGCCTTCCAAAAAATAGTTCAGACCACGACATGCTATATAATAGAAAACCCTCTAGATTTCCTTCTACTACCTAAAGAAATGAAACTCTTGAAGAAATACTAGGATTTTTTAGAAGAATTATTTTCCACCTCAACCAATTGAAAATACTATATCAGACATACTAAGTCACAAATGACAAATAAGTTAAAAGCTAACTCGACGAAGACACCGCATATAGGACATGTTGTAAGATTATGGTCAACAATCACCTTTCTCCTAAATAAATTATCTTTAAATGTGAACTGATCAAAGAAAAGTTGTCAAGAGAAAATAATCACCTTAGAAGATACCCTACTATCCAATATGAGGGGAAAAGACAAGTTGTCTAGGGATGAGGAATGACTTGAAAAATTAGAAGAATCCAAATGAAAAACATAAGGAGAGGACGCCGAGAAAGAATTATCCCTACCACTCTTCTAAATACCCTTATCTTTGTCTAAAGAAAAAAAGATGCACATAATGACCGAGAGGAATTCAGCAACAAATGGTTCCTCGTGAACGAAGAAAGATCTGTCCCACTTATAATCCTAAATGAGGATCTCATCTAACCATCTGTCAACCTCTCTCATACTTCTCTCTGGATAAATAATGATTGTAAAAAATGTAGAGAACTTATCTTTAAGTGGTATACTCTCAACCAAAGGTTCGAACCAAAAATATTGTCTGAAATTCTGATTCAACCGTTTTAGAGATGTCTTTCACAAATCAATCAAAGGGGTCATCCTGCTTAGAATCAAAAAGGGAAACTCAATTCCATCAAAAAGAGAAATTCCAAAATCTTGAATCATCTGTGCCTTTAAAAAAGAGACAATAGAAGCACCATGATGGATAACAAACATATCTCTCCAATTACCCGATGCATCCGATGAGATGAAAACCATGCATGACAATTAAACTTACTTTTCGGTATATTCTTTTCATTTTTAATATTTTTTTGTTTGTTTTCCCCACCGGTATCAGACCTACTAGACCGTCTAATCTGGTTTGCGGGTTAGTTATAGTATCAAGTGGTTCTAGTCCTCTTTAGATCGTAGTTGTGGGGGATTTAACTGCAATCCTTCCTACCAAATTTAACACCAATTACCACTTGACCAACTAACTATCGATTCATTTTTAATATTTGATTATAATAAAATTTAGACTACAAGAGACGTAATATCATGCAACCTCAAGGAGAAATCTAAGATTTATAATGAAATTTATAGATAACTATAATTATTGTCTTTCTTTCTCTCCCTTAAATAAAAGAGAACTCTAGAGAGCTTATTAATGCTACACAATTATAAAGGTTAAAGTGTAAAACGAGAGTGGGTTCCATTCTTCCATTATGTCTTGAAAGTTAAACTTAGACACGTGAACTCAATAATTAAGAGTTGGTGAGAGGTTACTTTATCAGTGGAAAATAGGACACAATTATCTTATAATATTAATGAGTTAGTTTGTTTAAAAAAAATTAAGAAAATTAACTCATTTGCTTTCGATTGGTTGATTAGTTTTTCTACATAATTATAAAGGTTAAAGTGTAAAACGAGAGTGGGTTCCATTCTTCCATTATGTCTTGAAAATTAAACTTAGACACGTGAACTCAATAATTAGGAGTTGGTGAGAAGTTACTTTATCAGTGGAAAATAGGACACAATTATCTTATAATATTAATGTCATTGAGTTAGTTTATTTAAAAAAAGATTAAGAAAATTAACTAATTTGCTTTCGATCGGTTGATTAGTTTTTCTATAATAGTTCAAAATATAATCAATATTAATGTATAAAAAAAAACAATCAAAGTAGATGCTGCTAGTCTCCAAGGATAGTTTGGGCTAAATCTCTACTACTTGATTGGGCTTTAATCATGAGGATTTTTTAATACACCACATGAGTTTCTTAGGCACCGCGCGAAATATTTTTTTTGTTTTCTAATTTCGGATGTGCACATTCGGACGCACCATTTTTTAAAAGAACATTGATTTGTTTCGAATGTACAAATTCAGAATGTTTCCTCCTGTGCACATCCGAAAAAATTTCTTTTAACTTCGCGCCAGAGCCTTCTCCCCCTTCATTTTTAACTTTTCTGAAGGCTTTATAAGAATTTCTTCCGGATGTGCACATGAAGAAACATTCCAGATTTGCACATCCGGAACAAATCAACGTTTTTTAAAAAAATGGTGCGTCCGGATGTGCACATCCGGAATTAGTGGGCAAAAAAAAAATTTCGCGCGGCGCCTAAGAAACCCATGTGGTGTATTAAGAAATTCTCTTAATCATTAGCTGGAACGAAACATTTCCTTCTTCTAATTACTATTATATGAAAAAGAAAAACTTACTTTTACATTATATTAAGTTTCTATAATTGTATCTAGGTGATCCATTGCATCTCATGTACTACTACTAGTGTAACACGTTATTGTTCCATTATGAAATCGTGATTGATCGAATAACGGATGTTGCGATGAGCAATGATGGGCTTAAACCTCAAATGTGGTGAAGGAAAGATTGACTTACAAGATTAGCACTATAACACTCAAATCAGTATGTGAGTGAGAAGTGTGAATGAATTTGATTGTATACCTGAAATTAGCGTGCATGCCCTTTATATAATGGAGCGGTTATAACAACCCACTATTCCCTAGGCTTGTTGGAACAAAATTAGTTTGTATCATATTTCTTGCATTTTGATGATAACAAAGTATTTAAAGAAAAAATGAATACATACTAATATTTTTTCAATGTAGGACCATAGACTAAAATTTTAGAAATAACCTATGTATTGGTTCTGATAGTGAACATCTAAAGAAAAGCTTAAGATCATAACATTTAAGGAAATATTTGATTTGATTTGATTATGCAGAAGATTGTGCAGCAGTTGTATATGGATCTGCATTTAAGGAAAAAATATGTTCTCTTATAGAATATTATGGATCTGCATTTAATAATATATTCTCTTCTAGAATATTATGAATGTACTATTTAATTTAGCCCGATTTTCTCATCAAGCCCATGCTATTTGAAGGCTATTTATAAGAAGACTCTAAACTTATAGAAAGAGGGAGCAGCCGTATTGTGTGAGAGAGTTTTTTTAGGATTTTGTTTGTTCATTGTTATTTGTGAGCCACTCTTGTATCACTTTGATACTAGAGCTGGAGTGTTTCAGTTGTGTTGTATTTATGAATCTCTCATAAGCTTTTAAGCAAGAGTAGATTCTGTTTATTGGAGTGTGTCTCCTTCTTTGATTGTTATCTTGTTATTGTGAACTGTTTGTTTTGAGACAAAGTGAGAGGGGTCTCATATCTAAGAGAGTCTTAGATAGAAATAACATGGGTAGTGATTAGGTGCGAAGTTTGTAAAACCTGAGGTTGTTTAGAACTCCAAACTAATACTGTTATAGTGGATTTCCTTCTTGGCTTGAATGCCCCCATATTTAGGTGACGTTGCATCGAACTGGCTTAACAATTGATCTATGATATTTACTTCCTACAATTTTGTTTAAATTATTCATTGTTATTTCTATTTTCATGACGTCTTGGCATTGCATTCGACATTCTGGTTGCCCTGACATCATATACGACATCTGTCCACTGCGTGCCAGAATTTCAATTGGCATCAGAGCAGACAACTTGTTCTATTTAGGGTGAGCTCCAGGGAAGATATTTTCTGGTATAATGGACAAGGAAAGAGGATTTTTTAACAGGCCACCTATTTTAGATAACACCAACTATGATTACTAGAAGGCACACATGGTGGCTTTTCTAAAATCTATGGATAACAAAACCTGAAAAGTAGTTATCAAACGTTGGGAACATCCTGTGGTGAAGGACAAAATAGGAAGACTGAATTGAAGCCAGAAGGGGATTGGTATAAGGAAGAAGATGAACTTTCTCTTGGAAACTCCAAAGCTTTGAAAGCCTTGTTCAATGGGGTTGACAAAAATATTTTCAGGTTGATAAATACTTATATTGTGGCCAAGGATGCATGGGAAATCCTCTGAATCACTCATGAAGGCACATCAAAAGTAAAGATGTAAAGACTTCAACTTCTCAACAGAAAATTTGAGAATCTCAGGATGAAAGATGACGGGTCCATTCATGATTTTCACATAAATATTCTCTATATTGCCAATACATCGAGGTCCTTGGGAGAGAAGATGTCAGAGGAGAAACTGGTTAGAAAGATTCTCAGGTCGTTGCCTAAGAAGTTTGACATGAAGGTCACAACAATTGAAGAAGCCCGAGAGATCAATAACTTAAAAGTGGAGGAGCTTGTTGGGTCACTTCAAACTTTTGAATTGGCTATCAATGAAAGATCTAAAAAGAAGAACAAGAGCATAACTTTTATCTCCAACACCAATGATGAAGAGGTTCAATGTGACATGGAGACTGATGAAGGAATTTCTGATGTTATTGTACTTCTTGGGAGGCAATTCAATATGGTGCTGAAGAGTATGGATAGGAAGTCAAGACTAGATGTCAAGAACATGTCATTCGACATCAGGAAGAACAACGATTTTTAGAGAAAAGCTAGAACAGAGGAGAAGCCCAATTAAGGAAAAGGTATTCAGTGTCATGAATATGAGGGTTTTGGTCACATTATATCATAATGTCCCACGTACCTCAAGAAACAAAAGAAGGGCATATCTGTTTTTTTGGTGTGATGATTGTAATACCCCAAAATTTGCTCTCCCTCTTTGTCATCATAGCATGGCATTATCATTTATCATATCATATCCATCTCATTAGCATTGCATTGCATTTAACATAGAAAAATGAAGCATAGCATCCCTCTTACCATCAAGGCATGTGATCAGGGGAAAAGATGAACAATCAAAGGATCATTCAAAGCACAAAGGGTCAAATAAGTGGCCTCAAGGCAAGCCAAGAGGTCTCTCATAGCTCATACCATCTCAATTGATCATCCAAAACCTCAAGGAAGTGAGATTCAATGGGAGATTGAAGCACTACATCTTTCACTATGCAAGAGGTTCAAAAATTGAAGGAAAACCCTCAAAAGAGATAGCTCATTGATCCAAAATCATCCTCAAATGGTATATCTCATCATCCTTTAAGAAGGTACACAACATACTCTGAGGAATTTGAAATTGAAGACTGCACATTTTTCTCCTAGGAGGTGGGCACCAAAACTAGGGTTTCCCATTAAATCAGGGAATCTTTGATTTTTTGGACAAAACTTGATGTCATGGTATTCTACATGTTCTTAAGTGTATGTGTATGGAGAATTGCCCCTCAATTGGTTTTGGAGGTGGTTCAATTGGAAGAAAGATAAAAAATCAGGAAATTTGGGGCCAAGTCAAATAATCAGGGGAAAAAGTCAACTCTTGAATTTTTGAGCCCAAAATCATGAAATTCATGTTACATATGTCCAATGCACAAAATTTGATCAAGAAACTCCAAAGGAATCATGAAAAAATCAAGATGTGGAAAGTTGCCATTTTTGGATGAAGAAGGGTTACTAAAAATAGCAAGTTTTGGCCATTTTGCATCAGAGTTTGAACCAAGGCCATTCAAATTTGGAGCACCAAATGAAAAATCCACTCTGCCTCAATGAAAGATCTTGTTTTAAGCTTCAAATCCATGTGTAGAACATCTCCATTGGATAAAAACTGAGAGAGTTATAGATGATCAAAGTTGAGGGAAACTTGGGCAAAATGCAAGTCAGCTTGGGCAAGTTTCAGGTCACGCGCATGTCATTTCTACAAACACCTGGTGTGCCAAATGTCAAGCTAAATTTCTCCAACAAGAAAGCTCCAAATGAAAAACTTTTCAACATAAAAAATGTTCCTTGTAGTGCCCTCTCCAATGTTCATGTTGGGCAAAATTTCGTCTGATCAAGTTATGATGAAGAAATAGTGGCCTCAAGTCATGGTGATTGTGCTGAAAACCCAGGTGCCAAGGTGCCAGGTCGACCGACCACATGCCACACCCTTATACCATTTCCCAATGTGGATGTTATAAGTCATTTTGCAACTTATTGCAAGCCTCCTTTCAAGTCATTTTTCATACCAAACATGTTCTACTATGATCCCTCTTTCTAATGATCACAAAGCCTCATCAAATTATTCACAATACATGGAGAATTTCCTTCTCAAACTTGCTTGTTTTCATTGGTTCCAACTGTCATAAAATCAGAAAAAAGCAAGTGTTGTTGCCACTTTTCCTCATTTGAACCAACAAATTCTTACTTGCACGTGCTGCTCATGATCATTATACACTAAAGAGGAAGAACAGAACTTGCGAAGCAAGTTTCTCTTGCTGCTACACCAGAACAGCTCATCCTCACCATTCCTTCCACTTGCTCCTTACCATAACACTCTAAACCTCCACCTCACCATAGCACAGCCATTGATAAATCGTCCCCTAACTAACTTGACTCAGTTAGTTAGGATGGACTCAGCTTAACCCACTCAACTCACTCTAACTCACTCATTTAACCATGAGTTAGCAGATTAAACTCAACATATAAGTTCCAACACTCTCCACAATTTGGGGGGAACACTTCATTCTCACTCTTTCTCTCAAACGCTCTCACATTCTCTCCATTATCTCTCTCTGATTCCACACGATTTCAACACTCTTCTTCCACTTTTCATCTGCATTATCATTGTTTGGCATTGTTGGATCAGGAGCACACTGAATCTTCATCATTCTCCAAGTGAAGCTTCATCAACATTTTGCAATTTTCTCTCTGCTCTCAAGATATCAAGCTCAAACAGCATTTATTTTGCTTAGTTTGTGAAGCTCCAAGGAAGAAGAAGAAGATAGGATCTCTGGTATTCTGGTAGATCCAAAGTTCATCACATTTCAGGTTCCCTTCTTCAACTTTGTTTTATTGAATCTAGCTTGTTTTTGTGGTGTTTGTGGCCTAGTAGAGGTCGTGTGCGTCCTGGCTAGTTGATAGGCTTCTTAGAGGCATAGTTGCAAACCTAGGGCTTAATTTGATTGACTCTGTTCTTGCTGTGCGTATGTGTTTTGTGGCTTTCATGGGCATATTCATGATGTACGTGAGCTCAGCATCATTTTGATATACGTTTTGTGCATTTTGGTGAGGTTCGAAGGTTGCAGGTGGTGGCTGTTGGCCGGAGAAGGTGACCGGAGGTCCCCTCTGGCCGGTGACTGTTATGACTAGGGTTTATGCACGTTTTAATCTTGTCCATTCATTTTCCATGATCGTGTGGTCCAAAAGTTGACAGCACATTAAAATTCACGTGCAAATCATGTGCACCATTTCTGAATTTGCTTAAACATTGTGTAGCATGGTACATGGTAATGAGTGTGTGTCCTCATCCGCGTGTGTTGGATCTGCGTACTTTGACTTTGGCTTGACCCTGACTTAAATCAATGGCTTGGATTGTGTTGACTGATGTTGACTGAAGGTGCATTGTTGTTAATATGTTATGCGCGTAATTGGACCTAAGCCAGATTGATATCCACACCCCCTTGTTTAAGGCCCAATGTAATTTGAACTGAATAGTTACTAGGCATACACCCCTTCCCTCATTTCATTGCACTTTATTTTTTTTCATTTTTCTACACGTTTTCGTTTTAATTTTTAAAAATACCAAAACAGATTGGAAAATTCTACAAAAATTCATGAGTATCACTAAAACATTTAGGAAATTTTCCATGATTTTATTTTCTGATTTTATGACCTTTTTACCCCTGGTCCATAATTTTCTTTGAATTTCCATTTAGATGCATTCTAAGCATGATACTTGAATTTGTTTAATTTTGTTCTTGCTCATTACCAACTATTTTGACATGATTCTTTTTGCATTGATTCACTAATACATTGAAGCATGTTAGATGATTTTTGTTTGATTTTTTAGGTCACTTTATCACATGTCTTGATGCCTATATTTGCACCACTTTGCATGATGTTTCAATTTGACCTAATTGCTTTGTTTGAAGTCATTTTGCTCTGAATTTTTACATGCTATCTTGATGTATGATGCATTTCTGACCTAGGCATTCCAATAATATGCTGGCATAATTTTCATGAATCCATTTGGTCTTTGTTTGATGCATTACATTGGAAGTATAATCCATGGCATGTCATTACAACTTTAGTGCATGTTTACATGAATTCTTTTGTGCACATTTGTATGAGCATTTGCATATGTTATGAGCCATTCATATGATATTATAGGTCTTTGATACACATTATAGGTCATCTTTACATGTTCATTTCAATTTGAACTTTGTGCATCATTAACATGTATTGTTTGCACTTTCTTTTTGAACTTTCATTTCAATTCTTCTTATATTACTTCTTGAATGTCTTGAAGTTGATTCATAAATACTTTTGAGATGTTTATAAACCATTTTCCATTTAGTTTCAATTCTGGTTGTTGATTTACATGTTCCATTTATGCATGTCCTCTTCATTTCTTTCCATCTTTCATCTACCCCTTCTTCTTGTAACATGTTTAAATGCTAATGGGTGATGATTGTTGCTTATTCACTTGCACTTGTATGATGATATTCACTTGTTGTCCATATGATGCCCATTCTGGTTGTGGTTCTAGGATTTGTTTTCTCATTTAATTCTTTTGAGTTTTATGATGCATTACATGTTCTTTTACTTCTTATACTTCTTATACATGTTTACTAACCATGTAGGGGCTTCGGTAAGTTTCAATTGAGTGTGGATAAGGAATCCACATTCAACTTCTATCCTTTCTCTTTTACAATTCCATTTTGTGTTTTGCTAAGCACTTATGTGCTTTCTTTTAATAACTCATTACTTTCCCTTTTTGAATTACAATTCATCTTCTACTTTGGAAGTGAATTGTTTAATTCTTTCTTGCTTTAGACTTTAGGTTGAAACCTCACAAACCTTTAGGATCACTCCCTTTAATCTTCAATTAGGATTGAGTCTTAGTCCATATAGGTTTTACCTTTTCTCCTCTCTTGGGTCTCTTTTCTCATCTCAAAGAAAATTCAAAACATATAATAAAGGTAGGCATTTATTGCATTTAGGCCTTTCATATAAAGAAAAGATTATAAGGGGTCTTCTCTTGTAATCTTAGAATGTGTAGCATATAGCCCATCTTGGGTCAATGTGTTACATATTTGATCTTGTATGAGGGACTTAAATGCAATACTTGTTGAAGGTGCAAATAATAAAAAACACTTCTTCACTTCATAATCAACAAAACACTTAATAAACACAAGTATGCTAGTGTGTTTGAACCTTGATAATTGGAGCTAAGTGTGGAGGTCTTCTTCACTCTTAGTGTGCTTTCTTACCCATTCCATCTTGGAATGTGAGAATGTCCACATTCCAAGGACTAAGATTTGGATACACTATCATATGCAAACAAATAACAAAACACTTCTTTCTAAAAGACAAAAACCAACAATAACGTCTTTCCTTCGGGAATCCTTTTCTCATCTCATTCATTCTCAACGCACGAACGCGCTTCCACTCGTTCTCTTGCAAGACGGTAACGCACTCGGACCAGCGAGCCTGCAACACCTGAGCTAGAACGTAAGCCGTTCTCTAAAAAACACAAACAATCCATCCCTAGTGAGGGGAACTACGTCGCTCTGATTCTCATGCTCCCGATGAGATACGTAGGCAGTGGGGTAGGGCCCATGCGAGCACTTCTTTTATTTTCCCTACATTTGTTTCTCTTTCTCTTTCCATTCCTTTTCTAGTTCCTCTTCCAGTATTCTTTTCTATCACCCTTTGATCGAAACAAGCAAGCGTGGATCCCATCGGGTACGATGGACGCGAGGGGGTGCTAATACCTTCCTCTCGCGTAACCGACTCCCGAACCCATTTCTCTTGGTCGTAAGACCATGCTTTTCCTTTCTCTCAGGTTTACGCGGTGTTTCCTTTCCCTCTCTTGGGATAAATACACATTGCTGGCGACTCTGTTTCGGTGCCACTTTCGCGTTTGTACTAGGATGAAAATCCCGGGAGCGACAGCTGGCGACTCTGCTGGGGACAATAGCAGAATCTCTGGTTTCCTTAGCGAGTCCATCCTAGCGCTTGTTTGTTTTTCTTTCATTGGGTGTTTACTGTTGTGCTGTATTTACTGTTTTATTGTATGGTTACTTACTGCTTTACTGTACATTACTGTATTTACCGCATTTTAGCATTTTCATTTCACATGATATATTATGCTATACTGGACTGTGTTGTTTTCTGTTTGGCGGGATGGGTGTTCTGAGAGATAAGCCCACTACCAAGGCTTGAGTACATACATAGGTATTAGAGTGGATAGTCATGACGCTTGCGTGGTGGTGACCACGTATTGTTGTTCATGAGACCCACAACCAGACGAGGTTCTATCAGGAGCTTTCTGCTACTGCATGTTATGCAGGCCAGTGGTTATTCTCTTGAGGAACTGTCGACTCTGGTGACCATTCCCGAGGACTCAGTTGCGGCACTCCTCCCGAGATGTGACAGTGGCAGACCACATTCCGTGGCAAACCCATTGCACATTCTCGATCCGAGGACCCAATGCTGGGAACTTGCTATAGGACATCCCTTTTTGAAAGAGAATCAGTTGAGGCCTCCTCGATTGATGATGATGCCAAACCAGAAATGGTGAACGTATCATCATTTCTCGACCTGAGAGCCCGGGATACTGAACATCCTAGTACCCACATGTGAGAAGGGCGGGTTGTTTACAGGTTTGCAGGTAACCATGACCTCCTACATACCCGGTTTTCTATCATCATTGCACCGAAAGGAAGTTTCATCCTATTGTATTCAGATGGTTCTTATCTATGGTTCTATATTAGTCTCAGAGCTACACTGACACCGTTCACAGTTCAGCACAGACACCTGATTACCTGATCACATTGCCCTTTGCATTGCATTATCATATCCTAACATACATGTTTATTCATTTCCAGGTGCATATATTACCCTTGATTCCAGTCATCAGGTCCCTGCAAAGATGAACACTAAAGAGAGGAAGAATATCATCAGCTATAAGTTCCTTACGCCTACTTTGGGCCCTATTGTTGTGCTGAAGGGAATGGCGAGCCCTGCAGCACGAGAAGCTTTTGAAGAGAAATATGGGTGGATTTTATCTATGGTCCGTAATGTCAGTGATTATGAAGCCAGAGGTCTCCATACGTTGATGCAGTTCTATGATCCGCCTCTGAGGTGTTTTGTATTTCCAGACTATGTGTTGGTTCCTACCCTGGAGGAGTATTCCAACATGTTGGGGATTGCTATCAAGGAGGAGCCCCCTTTCTTTGGATCGGTGGGGGATCTTGACTTTGGGAAGTTGGCTGGTGCTCTTTATTTGAGCAAATCAGAGTTAAGTGACAATGTCTCCAACAAAGGAAAGATTCGTGGTTACAAGCTGGAATATCTGATTAAGAAGGCCCAGGAAGCAGCTAAAGGCGAGAATTGGCTTGTTTTTAATGCTTTGCTAGCCCTTTGTATATACGGCATAGTGTTGTTTCCCAACGAGCCGGATTTTATTGATACGGACGCTATACGAATATTCATGATGAAGAACCCGGTGCCAACGCTACTGGGAGATCTTCACTACTCATTGTACAACCGAAACGAAAAGAAAAGAGGAGGGATAATTCGTTGTTGTGCACCCTTGTTCTATAAGTGGTTTGCGGGCCGTTTACCACAATCAGGGGCTTTTGTGGATTCCAAAGATTCTCTAGAGTGGAAACAGCGTTTAATGGGATTGGTGGCCAAGGACATCGTATGGGTAGATCATGGGCTGATTGGCAAGAATATTATCCACAGCTGTGGTAAGTTCCCTAACGTTCCACTGATAGGAAGACTGGGTGGGATTAACTACAATCCTTCTTTGGCCATTCGACAATTTGGGTATGCCCTGACAGGTCCGCCTATTAAGAGAGAGGTGGAGGAGTCCCTCTATTTTCATACATCAGATGGTTGGGAAGCAGCACAGAAAGCTTCTGAAAGCTGGGGTAGCATACTGAAAAAGGGGAAAGTTACTCTAGGCAAGCCTAACAACCGGGTTTATCCAGCATATGAAGAGTGGGTGAAGAAAAGAGTTGAAGATTTTCTCTTGCCTTTTGGTAAGGCACCCCTTTTGTATCCGGAGAATGAGAAAGCAAGAAGCACTGCTACTGTGGAAGAAGTTGACAAGTTGCAAGCCTTGGTGAAAAAGCTCCAAGGAGAGAATTCTGAGTTGAGTAGCCGTCTTCAGAATGCTCTACATGCCAACAAAGAGCTGGAGCGGAAAGCCCAAGATGCTGAACAAATCCTAACTGCAAAGGAAAAAGACTTTGCTGGAAGAGCCCAACATTTCCGGAAGATTAGTAAAGGTGCTGATGATGCTACTCAAGCCCACAAGCAAACCAAACAGGCGTTAGCGCAGACCAAAGAAAAGTTAACAAAGTTTCAGCACGCTTGGGACGAAGTTAGGATAGAGAATGCTGAATTACAGGAACAGTTGCAGATTAAGGACGAAGAGCTTGAAAAGGCGCATGAGCAGAGGAGAAAGTATCGGGAAAGCCTCGGTAAGAGTCAAGAACAGCTAGAAGAAGCTAGAGGTGAGCTGAGGAATACCAAGAAAGAGCTTGAAGAAGTCATGATAGAAAGGGAGATACTCAAGACGCAAGCCGGCATAAAGAGACACAAAGGAGTGTGTGATGACGAGGCTCTGATGCTGCATATGGGTTCTTTAACTGAAGCTCTTGAGAAAAGGGACGTCTTGATCAAAGAAATGATTGAAAAGCCGAATCACCAGCGTACCCGTATACTTTTTGAGGAGATCAAATACTCAAGTGATAAGCTGAAGGGTGTGGAATTGTCAGACTGATGTTCTTTTCCTTATATTTTGCTATTAATGGTTACCATCAGGCTTGTTGATGGATCCATTTTTCCTTGTATTGCATTTGCGGATGAGCCTTTCTTAAATGTACTTGAATACTTTGTTGAATGAGCATGAGCAGTTTTATTCAGAATTATTCCTTATCAGATAGCTGCACACAAGCACATGACCACGACACGTCTCTTTATATCACAATTTCTGGTCTTCAGATTTCTGTGGTTGGATTGGAATCAGGGTATAAAGCACCTCGGAAATGACAAACATGGCATTGCATGGCATTGCATATCATTTTGCTTTTTTTTGTTACTTGCTTTTCAGGTACTCGTTGCGGGGTCTCTAACCTTTATTTGGTTTCAGGCAGTATAGCAGAGAGTCATATTCACCGATATTCGACGCGAAGGAATCAAGTAAGAATCATGGATCAAGTGCAAAGTGATTTGGCGGAAATGAGGGCGCGTATGGACCAGTTCATGACCCTCATGACTGGCATGGCGCAAAATCAGGAGAGACTGAGGCTTCTGGTAGAGCGTCCCGACAATGGGCCCGAAGGTGATCATCATGACAATTCACAGGGACATGGCATTCCTCCTCCCGGTGGCAACCCTCCTCCTGGTGGTAACAATCGGGGTAATGGAAATGGTAGGCATGCTGGTGTTACTCTTGAAGATACTCTGGAAGACCAATTTACTCTGCTGGATGCTGATGTGGGTAATCCAGGGGATCGAAGGTATGATGAGTTAGCAGAGAAGATCAGGGCCATAGAATGCAAGAACTCTATGGGTATTGATGTTACCAGCTTGGGGCTGGTCTCAGGAGTCAGAATTCCCCCTAAATTCAAACCTCCCACTTTTGATAAGTATCACGGCAATGCGTGTCCCCAAACGCATCTTCAAGCTTACTTTGGGAAGATTTCAGCCCATACGGATGACGAAAAGCTATGGATGCACTATTTTCAGGACAGTCTGGCTGGGGCGTCCTTGACCTGGTACATGAAGTTGAATAGAGCTGCTGTGAAGAATTGGAAAGATCTGGCAGAAGCGTTCCTGAAGCAATACCAATATAATATCGACATGGCGCCCAACCGCACCCAATTGCAGGGATTGTCACAAAATGCCAAGGAGAGTTTCAAAGAATATGCACAGAGGTGGAGGGAAATGGCTGCCCAGGTTCAACCTCCCTTGTCAGACAGAGAAATGGCAGATATGTTCATGGGCACCTTGCAAGGGGCCTATCTGGATAGATTAGCTGCTTGTCCGTCAACTGGATTTGCTGATATTGTGATTGTGGGAGAAAGAATAGAAAGTCTATTAAAGCTTGGAAAGATCCAGGATGTGAGTGGGGCTGGCTCTTCGGGGACGAAGAAACCGTTCGCTAGTAACCAGAAAAGAAGAGAAGGTGATACGAATGCTGTGTTTAGAGGACAAGGCAGAGGGCGTTCTCGAGCTTATTATCAGGTAGATGCTGTAACAATCCCCACACCGTCTGTTCAGAAACAACAACCCCAACAACAAGTTCAACAGCAACAACTTTTTTTCCAGCAAAGGTCTAGACAGAGGGATCGTAAGATGGATCCTATCCCTATGACTTATGCCGCGCTGTTGCCCCCGGCTACTCGAGTTAAAGTTGGTAGAACTCCGTACTATGAAAGCTCCGGTCGCTGGAAACCTGCCACCTAACTTCGATGCTAATGCTCGTTGTGAGTTCCACTCAGGTGCTCAGGGGCACTCCATTGAAAAATGCTGGGCTTTCCATCATAAAGTACAAGATTTGATTGATGCTAAAGCCATCAATTTCTCTCCCGCTCCTAATATTACTCAGCATCCCATGCCTGATCATAGTGCAGCAAATGTGTACGCTGTTGAAGATGGGAGGAGATTAAATTTGGTGTTAGACGTTCATCAAGTGAAAACTTCTTTGTTGGTTGTAAAAGATCGTTTATTGAAGGGACAGGTGTTCCCGGGCTGTAATCAAGATTGCTCTGAGTGTATGAATCAGGAGAACGGCTGTGATAAGTTGAAGATGGGTTTACAGAATCTGATCGATGAAGGATGTCTACAGTTCGACAGAGTCGTGAAAGACACTGATGAGATATCAACCGTGACCATCTATTACACTCCCGCTGAGATTCAAATGCCGGTCAATGCAGTTCCTGTGGCGAGTGTTGCGCCAGAAGGGCCCAGTCCTGTCACTATCACGGTGCCAGGACCAATTCCGTTCACGTCTACGAAAGCTATCCCATGGCACTATGGGGCAGATATATATTACGAAGGTAAAAAGCAGGAAGTTGAATCATCAATCAGCCCAAATATTGATAATGTAGGGGGTGTAGGGGGCTTTACAAGGAGTGGAAGGTTGTTCGCTCCCCAAACCTTGAGAAGTGATAAAGAGGCAGAAGCTGCAGCAAAGGCTAAGGGTAAACAGGTGGTTGAAAGTGCGCCTACACCTGAAGCAGAGACAAAGATTACTTTTGATAAGGAAATGGAAGAATTTATGAAGATAATCAAGAAAAGCGATTATAAGATTGTGGACCAACTGAATCAGACCCCTTCAAAGATTTCAATCTTGTCACTATTGATGTGCTCTGATGCGCACCGACAGGCGTTGTTGAAAGTGTTGAAGAGTGCATACGTGCCACAAGAAATTACTGTTAATCAGCTCGAGGGCGTAATCTCCAATGTCAATGTTAGCCATGGCTTGGGATTTACAAGTAGAGATTTGACTGTTGAAGGAAGAAACCATAATAAGGCTTTGCATATCACGATGGAGTGTAAGGGCGCAGTGTTATCTCATGTACTGGTAGATACTGGTTCATCACTCAATGTCTTGCCCAAGAAGGCATTAATGAAGCTGGAAGTTGACGGTTTGATCTTAAGGCCTAGTGAATTGGTGGTCAGAGCATTCGATGGAACTAGACGATCTGTGTTTGGTGAGGTGGAATTGCCCGTACAAATTGGACCACAGGTATTCAAATCCACGTTCCATGTAATGGACATACAACCTGCATATAGCTGCCTATTGGGACGCCCTTGGATTCACGGAGCCGGGGCTGTTACTTCTACTCTACATCAAAAGCTGAAGTATGAGTTTGAAGGGCAGGTTGTGACAGTGTGCGGGGAAGAAGACATCTTTGTGAGTCACTTGTCCACGTTCAAGTACATTGAAATGGATGGGGAAATTCATGAGATGCTGTGCCAATCATTTGAAGCAGTCAATATTGACGATGCACCTGAGTCTTCTTCTGTACCAGTTGGGGCTGGTACCTCCATTTCATCTTACAAACAAGCTGTCGAAGTCGTCAGGGCAGGCAACGCCCAAGGTTGGGGCAGGTTGATAGAGACCCCAATGAAGGAAGACAAATTTGGTATTGGTTATCATCCCTCTACAACTTCAGATGCGGGGAGCAGGGGACCCATTACTTTCAATAGTGGGGGAATTATCTACACGGACCAGTCTTGTGCAGCCGCAGAGGATAGTGTTGACAGTGATTGTGACCTGGACAACTGGGTACGCCCTCATGCTTCGGGACAACAAGTGCAAAACTGGTTCGTTGAAGAAGTCATCCGGGTTACTCTTCAGACAGAGTAATTTTTCTTTGTTTTTTCTAACCATAATGCATGACAAAATCTTGCGCTCTGCCCAAGGCGTATAGATTCATTTGTAGGGCCACCATGGTTGCATTTGCAATGTTTAATCATTAATAAAGGACGTTCTGCAATCAAATTTTGTTCTCTGTCTTTCAGTTTTTATTTTTGCACAAAAAAATATAAAATGGCAATGTTTCATTTTCTTTTGTTTTGCTTAAAAATAAATTCTAAAATAAGGCATGAACCCGTTCATGCAGACTTGATCCTCCGGATACCACTGATAACGATTTTGATATGGCCATGTATGACTTTGACAATCCGATTTATCAAGCCGAAGAAGGGGATGGGAAAGATTGTGAACTTTCTGAAGAACTGGCCAGATTGTTGAAACAAGAGGAAAGGGTCATCCAGCCTCATCAGGAGACTGTAGAAATCATCAATATTGGTACCAAGGACGCCAAGAAAGAGATCAGGATTGGTGCCAGCTTGCAAGCAGATGTGAAGCAAACTTTGACGGAAATGTTGCGCGAGTATGTTGACATCTTCGCCTGGTCGTATCAAGACATGTCGGGGTTGGATACAGATATTGTTGTACACAGGCTGCCATTAAGAGAAGAATGTCCGCCAGTCAAGCAGAAACTTCGTCGGACTCACCCCGACATGGCTTTAAAGATTAAGGAGGAAGTCCAGAAGCAGTGGGATGCTGGTTTTCTTGCTGTGACAAAGTATCCTCCATGGGTAGCCAACATCGTGCCAGTACCGAAGAAAGATGGAAAAGTGAGAATGTGTGTGGATTATCGAGATCTTAATAAAGCTAGCCCGAAAGATGATTTTCCACTACCTCATATTGATGTGCTGGTCGATAATACAGCTCAGTTTTCAGTGTTCTCATTTATGGACGGTTTCTCCGGGTACAACCAGATCAAGATGGCACCTGAAGACATGGAGAAGACCACGTTCATTACTCCGTGGGGTACATATTGCTATAAAGTAATGCCTTTTGGGTTGAAAAACGCAGGGGCAACGTACCAGCGGGCGATGGTGACATTGTTTCATGACTTGATTCATAAGGAGATCGAATGTTATGTAGATGATATGATTGCCAAGTCAAGAACCGAAGAGGAACATCTGGTTAACCTGAAAAAGCTGTTTGAAAGGTTGAGAAAGTTCCGTCTGAGATTAAATCCAAACAAGTGCACGTTTGGGGTGCGTTCTGGAAAGTTACTGGGTTTCATTGTGAGCGAAAGAGGAATCGAGGTTGATCCTGCCAAGGTGAAAGCAATACAAGAAATGCCTGAACCGAGAACAGAAAAAGAGGTTCGTGGTTTCTGGGTAGATTGAACTACATCGCAAGGTTCATATCTCACCTAACAGCCACGTGTGAGCCAATATTTAAATTGTTAAGGAAAGATCAAACGGTCAGGTGGAATGACGATTGCCAATTGGCATTCGATAAGATAAAAGAATACTTGCAGGAACCTCCGATTCTAATGCCTCCAGTTGAAGGGAGACCGCTGATAATGTATCTGACAGTGCTTGAAGGATCCATGGGTTGTGTTCTCGGTCAACATGACGAGACAGGTAGGAAGGAGCATGCTATTTACTACCTGAGCAAAAAGTTCAATGATTGTGAGTCCCGATACTCAATGCTTGAAAAGACATGCTGTGCACTTGCATGGGCCGCTAAGCGATTGAGGCAATATATGGTTAGGCACACAACCTTGTTGATTTCAAAAATGGATCCTATCAAGTACATTTTCGAGAAACCAGCATTGACAGGCAGAGTTGCACGGTGGCAAATGGTCTTGACAGAGTATGACATTCAGTACACTTCACAAAAGGCCATCAAAGGAAGTATCTTGTCCGATTATCTTGCGCAACAGCCAATGGATGATTACCAACCCATGAAGTTTGACTTCCCTGATGAGGACATCATGTTTCTCAAAGCTAAAGACTGCGAGGAACCACTTCCGGAGGAGGGGCCAGACCCTGAATCCAAATGGAGTCTGATGTTTGATGGGGCTGTCAATATGAATGGGTGCGGAGTTGGAGCAGTTCTTATCACGCCGGAAGGTGTTCATATGCCTTTCACTGCACGAATAACTTTCGGATGCACCAACAATGAAGCAGAGTACGAAGCTTGTATAATGGGGATCGAGGAGGCGATTAATCTACGGATTAAAACCCTTGATATATTCGGTGATTCAGCTTTGGTAATCAATCAAGTGAAAGGGGGTTGGTACACGCACCAAGCAAATCTAGTGCCGTATAGAGATTATACGAGGAGATTGCTGACGTTTTTCACAACAGTGAAACTGTACCACATTCCTCGAGATGAGAATAGGTTCGCTGATGCCTTGGCCACTTTGTCCTCCATGATCAAAGTGCAAAGATGGAACCATGTACCTAAGATTGAGGTATCCCGCCTTGACAGACCAGCATTTGTGTTTGCGGTCGATACAGCGTCTGATGACAAGCCATGGTTTTATGACATTAAGTGTTTCTTGAAAAGTCAAGAGTACCCGTCCGGGGCATCGTCCAAAGACAGGAAGACGTTGAGAAGGTTAGCTGGTAGTTTCTTCCTGAACAAAGATAGCGTGCTGTATAAAAGGAATTTTGACACGGTCCTGCTTAGATGTGTGGATAGACATGAAGCAGACTTGTTGATGATTGAAGTGCACGAAGGCTCTTTCGGTACTCATGCCGGAGGGCAGGCAATGGCTAAAAAGTTGTTAAGGTCGGGATATTATTGGTTGACTATGGAGTCAGATTGTTGCAAATATGCCCGCAAATGCCATAAATGCCAGATCTATGCAGACAAGGTGCATGTGCCTCCAAATCCGTTGAGTATCATGTCGTCGCCTTGGCCGTTTGCCATGTGGGGCATTGATATGATCGGAAAGATTGAGCCTACAGCTTCCAATGGTCATCGTTTCATCTTGGTGGCAATTGATTACTTCACCAAATGGGTTGAAGCCTCATCCTATGCCAATGTTACAAAACAAGTGGTCGCTCGTTTCTTAAAACGGGATATCATTTGCCGATATGGAGTTCCCGAAAGAATCATTACTGATAATGGTTCTAATTTGAATAATAAGATGATGGCTGAGTTATGCCGGGATTTCAAAATCGAACATCACAATTCTTCTCCGTACCGCCCAAAGATGAATGGCGCGGTCGAAGCGGCCAACAAAAATATCAAGAAGATTGTGCAGAAGATGGTTGTCACGTACAAAGATTGGCATGAGATGTTACCATTTGCTTTGCATGGGTATCGAACGTCGGTACGCACGTCCACTGGGGCAACCCCATTCTCACTTGTATATGGTATGGAGGCAGTGCTACCGGTTGAAGTAGAGATTCCGTCCCTCAGAGTTATGATGGATGTTAAGCTAGATGAAGCTGAATGGGTACGAGCCAGGTTTGATCAGCTGAGCCTTATTGAGGAAAAGCGATTGGCGGCTGTATGTCATGGGCAACTATATCAGCGCAGAATGAAGCAGGCATTTGACCAAAAGGTGCGTCCTCGGGTTTACAAAGTCGGAGATGTGGTACTCAAAAGGATCCTTCCTCCCCATACAGACCACAGGGGCAAATGGACTCCTAATTATGAAGGTCCATTCGTGGTTAAAAAGGTCTTTTCAGGCGGAGCTTTATTGCTTACAACCATGGATGGCGAAGACTTTTCATCCCCTGTCAACTCGGACGTAGTCAAAAAATACTTCGCATGAATAGACCCGCTGGATAATAAAAATAAAAAAAATCCAGGCAAAAAAGGGCATCCCGGCGAACCAAAAACAGAATAAGGTTCGGGCAAAAATTAGGGATATAATTGGAAAAATTTGTACACCCGTTAAGTTGAAAACCCGAAAGGGCAACTTAGGCAAAAAAGGGTATCCTGGTGGATCGAAAACCTGAAAGGGCGGTCCACACAAAAGAGGGATTTAAGCGAATGACTACAGTCTGAGTTATCTGTACCCATTACCGTTTGAACAACTGACGTTCTGAAGAATAGGAATCGGTCTGATCATTCCTCAGAAGGCAAGGTCGGGGAGTTTTGAAGACATACTGGTCATAACAGAATGGAAACTCAGTGGAATTCCGTTTTCACATTGCCATTAGGATAGTTTCTTTTCTCAATTTTCAGCGATCACCTCTTTCCGGGGATTGCTTCCGGATGTAATTGCCTATTCTGGGCTCTCAGTCAATAAATTGAATTTCAATAAAAAGCTTTCTATTTTTGTTTTATTGCTTTGTTTGCAAAAACGTCCTAGTTGTTGATAAAACATTGCATTTGAAAACATGGCAGCCTTGCAATAACATGCGCGGAAAAAATATTTGAAATTACTTCGAATGTTGAATATTCCCGGATGGTGGATTCTAGCCACGCAATATTCGGGGCATGTGGGCATACTCTTTTGTTGCAGGTAGCAGGTGCAGATGATTTTAAGCACAAGACTAGCAATAAATCACCCCACGCAAAAGACTGGGGCAATTATGGGTAAGGAGATCGGCGTTCATCGGGTCGATCTCAGTGAATTAAGTTCAACTGGGTACCGTTGTATCTTATTAAGTCGATTCTCTCATTCAGTACTTCCAACAACTGCAAGCTTTTCTATGTCGATAACGGTCACAGGTTCCCCAAAAGGGTGGTCTCGTCGACACCGAAACTGATGGTCATTATCCCCAGCGAAGTCGCAGGAGTTTGAAGAGGCTAAATCTTCTGTAAAATCCTCTTATGACATCCGCTTTGGGGACAAATTGTTGGTTTTCTTAAGCATGGGGCATGTTGTTTCCCCAGCATGAAGTGTTGATCACCCCCAGTAGAGTTTGATGGTCATTATCCCCCAGCGAAGTCGCAGGAGTTTGAAGAGGCTAAATCTTCCGTAAAATCCTCTTATGACATCCTCTTCGGGGACAAATTGTTCGGTTCCCCAGCATGAAGTGTTGATCATCCCCAGTAGAGTTTGAGGACAGTTGGTCTTCTGTAAAATCCTCTCAAAAGGCATTCCCCAACACGAGACGCTTTAAAGCAGTTTTCTCCAGCAGAGTTTGTTATAAACCCGTCATCCCTAACGGAATTGTCTAAAGGGAAGCTCGCCTAACATGGGGCATTGTAGTACTTATCCTAAGCTCGACAGTCACATTCTTCAGCAGACTACTGTGGATTTGCTTTGGGTTTCCCCAACAGATCTCTAAGGACTCTTTCTAGCAAGTTGCAGTGGAATGATCTAACCAGGATTTGCATATCCCTGGCAGAGTAGCCCTGATACCCAGCAAGATCGTATCTCTGGTCATGGTATCCCCACAGAGTTCAGTGTTGAGTCCTGTCAACAATACTCCCCATCTAAGTTGTTGTTCTTCTCCTCACAACAAGGATGGTACAGTCTTTCCCCAGCCGGGTCAAAAGGTGGATAACCCCTATAAAGGATCTTGGGTTGAATAAATCTCCCAAGCAGAGTTTTAATGGCTCATTTCCCCAGCAAGACGTCATTTAAAAATTCTCATCCCCGGCGGAGTTGCTGTGACCAGAATCCAGCCCCAAACAGATGGAATAATTCCTGGCAGAGTCGTCATTCCCTCATATCTTAAAGTCCAACAGTGGATTGGCAAAAGTCCGTCTTCGGGTGGCAAAAGTCCAACAGTGGATTGGCAAAAGTCCATCTTCGGGTGGCAAAGCAGCTAAAAGTCCAACAGTGGATTGGCAAAAGTCCGTCTTCGGGTGGCAAAAGTCCAACAGTGGATTGGCAAAAGTCCATCTTCGGGTGGCAAAGCAGCTAAAAGTCCAACAGTGGATTGGCAAAAGTCCGTCTTCGGGTGGCAAAAGTCCAACAGTGGATTGGCAAAAGTCCATCTTCGGGTGGCAAAGCAGCTAAAAGTCCAACAGTGGATTGGCAAAAGTCCGTCTTCGGGTGGCAAAAGTCCAACAGTGGATTGGCAAAAGTCCATCTTCGGGTGGCAAAGCAGCTAAAAGTCCAACAGTGGATTGGCAAAAGTCCGTCTTCGGGTGGCAAAAGTCCAACAGTGGATTGGCAAAAGTCCATCTTCGGGTGGCAAAGCAGCTAAAAGTCCAACAGTGGATTGGCAAAAGTCCGTCTTCGGGTGGCAAAAGTCCAACAGTGGATTGGCGAAAGGTTCATCTAAGGGTGGCAAATTCTTAAAGTCCAACAGTGGATTGGCAAAAGTCCGTCTTCGGGTGGCAAAAGTCCAACAGTGGATTGGCAAAAGTCCATCTTCGGGTGGCACGAAGCTGCAAAGTCCACCAGTAGCGTGGCAGGCCAGTAGTCGTCTGGAGTTGCATAAAAGACATTATTAAAGTCCACCAGTAATGTGGCAAGCCAGTAGTCGTCTGGCGTCGTTCAAAAGACGTTATCAAAGTCCACCAGTAGCGTGGCAGGCCAGTAGTCGTCTGGAGTTGCATAAAAGACATTATTAAAGTCCACCAGTAGTGTGGCAAGCCAGTAGTCGTCTGGCGTCGTTCAAAAGACGTTATCAAAGTCCACCAGTAGTGTGGCAGGCCAGTAGTCGTCTGGAATTGCATAAAAGACATTATTAAAGTCCACCAGTAGTGTGGCAAGCCAGTAGTCGTCTGGCGTCGTTCAAAAGACATTATTAAAGTCCACCAGTAGTGTGGCAAGCCAGTAGTCGTCTGGCGTCGTTCAAAAGACAGATCTCTCCGACGTTTCATCGAAGATTCAATCCAGCAATCGCGTTGGGTTTATATCCCTTTTCTTTTTCACCATCCAGAGCAAATTTTTGGTTATATTTGGTATTCAATCACTATATACCTTGAAAGTCTGAAAGCATTCGCTTTCAGGCATTCAGGTCTACAGTGTTTGAATAGGGGCAGCTGTAATACCCCAAAATTTGCTCTCCCTCTTTGTCATCATAGCATGGCATTATCATTTATCATATCATATCCATCTCATTAGCATTGCATTGCATTTAACATAGAAAAATGAAGCATAGCATCCCTCTTACCATCAAGGCATGTGATCAGGGGAAAAGATGAACAATCAAAGGATCATTCAAAGCACAAAGGGTCAAATAAGTGGCCTCAAGGCAAGCCAAGAGGTCTCTCATAGCTCATACCATCTCAATTGATCATCCAAAACCTCAAGGAAGTGAGATTCAATGGGAGATTGAAGCACTACATCTTTCACTATGCAAGAGGTTCAAAAATTGAAGGAAAACCCTCAAAAGAGATAGCTCATTGATCCAAAATCATCCTCAAATGGTATATCTCATCATCCTTTAAGAAGGTACACAACATACTCTGAGGAATTTGAAATTGAAGACTGCACATTTTTCTCCTAGGAGGTGGGCACCAAAACTAGGGTTTCCCATTAAATCAGGGAATCTTTGATTTTTTGGACAAAACTTGATGTCATGGTATTCTACATGTTCTTAAGTGTATGTGTATGGAGAATTGCCCCTCAATTGGTTTTGGAGGTGGTTCAATTGGAAGAAAGATAAAAAATCAGGAAATTTGGGGCCAAGTCAAATAATCAGGGGAAAAAGTCAACTCTTGAATTTTTGAGCCCAAAATCATGAAATTCATGTTACATATGTCCAATGCACAAAATTTGATCAAGAAACTCCAAAGGAATCATGAAAAAATCAAGATGTGGAAAGTTGCCATTTTTGGATGAAGAAGGGTTACTAAAAATAGCAAGTTTTGGCCATTTTGCATCAGAGTTTGAACCAAGGCCATTCAAATTTGGAGCACCAAATGAAAAATCCACTCTGCCTCAATGAAAGATCTTGTTTTAAGCTTCAAATCCATGTGTAGAACATCTCCATTGGATAAAAACTGAGAGAGTTATAGATGATCAAAGTTGAGGGAAACTTGGGCAAAATGCAAGTCAGCTTGGGCAAGTTTCAGGTCACGCGCATGTCATTTCTACAAACACCTGGTGTGCCAAATGTCAAGCTAAATTTCTCCAACAAGAAAGCTCCAAATGAAAAACTTTTCAACATAAAAAATGTTCCTTGTAGTGCCCTCTCCAATGTTCATGTTGGGCAAAATTTCGTCTGATCAAGTTATGATGAAGAAATAGTGGCCTCAAGTCATGGTGATTGTGCTGAAAACCCAGGTGCCAAGGTGCCAGGTCGACCGACCACATGCCACACCCTTATACCATTTCCCAATGTGGATGTTATAAGTCATTTTGCAACTTATTGCAAGCCTCCTTTCAAGTCATTTTTCATACCAAACATGTTCTACTATGATCCCTCTTTCTAATGATCACAAAGCCTCATCAAATTATTCACAATACATGGAGAATTTCCTTCTCAAACTTGCTTGTTTTCATTGGTTCCAACTGTCATAAAATCAGAAAAAAGCAAGTGTTGTTGCCACTTTTCCTCATTTGAACCAACAAATTCTTACTTGCACGTGCTGCTCATGATCATTATACACTAAAGAGGAAGAACAGAACTTGCGAAGCAAGTTTCTCTTGCTGCTACACCAGAACAGCTCATCCTCACCATTCCTTCCACTTGCTCCTTACCATAACACTCTAAACCTCCACCTCACCATAGCACAGCCATTGATAAATCGTCCCCTAACTAACTTGACTCAGTTAGTTAGGATGGACTCAGCTTAACCCACTCAACTCACTCTAACTCACTCATTTAACCATGAGTTAGCAGATTAAACTCAACATATAAGTTCCAACACTCTCCACAATTTGGGGGGAACACTTCATTCTCACTCTTTCTCTCAAACGCTCTCACATTCTCTCCATTATCTCTCTCTGATTCCACACGATTTCAACACTCTTCTTCCACTTTTCATCTGCATTATCATTGTTTGGCATTGTTGGATCAGGAGCACACTGAATCTTCATCATTCTCCAAGTGAAGCTTCATCAACATTTTGCAATTTTCTCTCTGCTCTCAAGATATCAAGCTCAAACAGCATTTATTTTGCTTAGTTTGTGAAGCTCCAAGGAAGAAGAAGAAGATAGGATCTCTGGTATTCTGGTAGATCCAAAGTTCATCACATTTCAGGTTCCCTTCTTCAACTTTGTTTTATTGAATCTAGCTTGTTTTTGTGGTGTTTGTGGCCTAGTAGAGGTCGTGTGCGTCCTGGCTAGTTGATAGGCTTCTTAGAGGCATAGTTGCAAACCTAGGGCTTAATTTGATTGACTCTGTTCTTGCTGTGCGTATGTGTTTTGTGGCTTTCATGGGCATATTCATGATGTACGTGAGCTCAGCATCATTTTGATATACGTTTTGTGCATTTTGGTGAGGTTCGAAGGTTGCAGGTGGTGGCTGTTGGCCGGAGAAGGTGACCGGAGGTCCCCTCCGGCCGGTGACTGTTATGACTAGGGTTTATGCACGTTTTAATCTTGTCCATTCATTTTCCATGATCGTGTGGTCCAAAAGTTGACAGCACATTAAAATTCACGTGCAAATCATGTGCACCATTTCTGAATTTGCTTAAACATTGTGTAGCATGGTACATGGTAATGAGTGTGTGTCCTCATCCGCGTGTGTTGGATCTGCGTACTTTGACTTTGGCTTGACCCTGACTTAAATCAATGGCTTGGATTGTGTTGACTGATGTTGACTGAAGGTGCATTGTTGTTAATATGTTATGCGCGTAATTGGACCTAAGCCAGATTGATATCCACACCCCCTTGTTTAAGGCCCAATGTAATTTGAACTGAATAGTTACTAGGCATACACCCCTTCCCTCATTTCATTGCACTTTATTTTTTTTCATTTTTCTACACGTTTTCGTTTTAATTTTTAAAAATACCAAAACAGATTGGAAAATTCTACAAAAATTCATGAGTATCACTAAAACATTTAGGAAATTTTCCATGATTTTATTTTCTGATTTTATGACCTTTTTACCCCTGGTCCATAATTTTCTTTGAATTTCCATTTAGATGCATTCTAAGCATGATACTTGAATTTGTTTAATTTTGTTCTTGCTCATTACCAACTATTTTGACATGATTCTTTTTGCATTGATTCACTAATACATTGAAGCATGTTAGATGATTTTTGTTTGATTTTTTAGGTCACTTTATCACATGTCTTGATGCCTATATTTGCACCACTTTGCATGATGCTTCAATTTGACCTAATTGCTTTGTTTGAAGTCATTTTGCTCTGAATTTTTACATGCTATCTTGATGTATGATGCATTTCTGACCTAGGCATTCCAATAATATGCTGGCATAATTTTCATGAATCCATTTGGTCTTTGTTTGATGCATTACATTGGAAGTATAATCCATGGCATGTCATTACAACTTTAGTGCATGTTTACATGAATTCTTTTGTGCACATTTGTATGAGCATTTGCATATGTTATGAGCCATTCATATGATATTATAGGTCTTTGATACACATTATAGGTCATCTTTACATGTTCATTTCAATTTGAACTTTGTGCATCATTAACATGTATTGTTTGCACTTTCTTTTTGAACTTTCATTTCAATTCTTCTTATATTACTTCTTGAATGTCTTGAAGTTGATTCATAAATACTTTTGAGATGTTTATAAACCATTTTCCATTTAGTTTCAATTCTGGTTGTTGATTTACATGTTCCATTTATGCATGTCCTCTTCATTTCTTTCCATCTTTCATCTACCCCTTCTTCTTGTAACATGTTTAAATGCTAATGGGTGATGATTGTTGCTTATTCACTTGCACTTGTATGATGATATTCACTTGTTGTCCATATGATGCCCATTCTGGTTGTGGTTCTAGGATTTGTTTTCTCATTTAATTCTTTTGAGTTTTATGATGCATTACATGTTCTTTTACTTCTTATACTTCTTATACATGTTTACTAACCATGTAGGGGCTTCGGTAAGTTTCAATTGAGTGTGGATAAGGAATCCACATTCAACTTCTATCCTTTCTCTTTTACAATTCCATTTTGTGTTTTGCTAAGCACTTATGTGCTTTCTTTTAATAACTCATTACTTTCCCTTTTTGAATTACAATTCATCTTCTACTTTGGAAGTGAATTGTTTAATTCTTTCTTGCTTTAGACTTTAGGTTGAAACCTCACAAACCTTTAGGATCACTCCCTTTAATCTTCAATTAGGATTGAGTCTTAGTCCATATAGGTTTTACCTTTTCTCCTCTCTTGGGTCTCTTTTCTCATCTCAAAGAAAATTCAAAACATATAATAAAGGTAGGCATTTATTGCATTTAGGCCTTTCATATAAAGAAAAGATTATAAGGGGTCTTCTCTTGTAATCTTAGAATGTGTAGCATATAGCCCATCTTGGGTCAATGTGTTACATATTTGATCTTGTATGAGGGACTTAAATGTAATACTTGTTGAAGGTGCAAATAATAAAAAACACTTCTTCACTTCATAATCAACAAAACACTTAATAAACACAAGTATGCTAGTGTGTTTGAACCTTGATAATTGGAGCTAAGTGTGGAGGTCTTCTTCACTCTTAGTGTGCTTTCTTACCCATTCCATCTTGGAATGTGAGAATGTCCACATTCCAAGGACTAAGATTTGGATACACTATCATATGCAAACAAATAACAAAACACTTCTTTCTAAAAGACAAAAACCAACAATAACGTCTTTCCTTCGGGAATCCTTTTCTCATCTCATTCATTCTCAACGCACGAACGCGCTTCCACTCGTTCTCTTGCAAGACGGTAACGCACTCGGACCAGCGAGCCTGCAACACCTGAGCTAGAACGTAAGCCGTTCTCTAAAAAACACAAACAATCCATCCCTAGTGAGGGGAACTACGTCGCTCTGATTCTCATGCTCCCGATGAGATACGTAGGCAGTGGGGTAGGGCCCATGCGAGCACTTCTTTTATTTTCCCTACATTTGTTTCTCTTTCTCTTTCCATTCCTTTTCTAGTTCCTCTTCCAGTATTCTTTTCTATCACCCTTTGATCGAAACAAGCAAGCGTGGATCCCATCGGGTACGATGGACGCGAGGGGGTGCTAATACCTTCCTCTCGCGTAACCGACTCCCGAACCCATTTCTCTTGGTCGTAAGACCATGCTTTTCCTTTCTCTCAGGTTTACGCGGTGTTTCCTTTCCCTCTCTTGGGATAAATACACATTGCTGGCGACTCTGTTTCGGTGCCACTTTCGCGTTTGTACTAGGATGAAAATCCCGGGAGCGACAATGATGATTCTGAAAGTGAACCTGATGTTGAAACTGCTAAGCATATTACAGCCCTGACTGGTAGATGTGATTCTGGTGAAGATTCTTGTGGTGAGGATGTCTCTTATGAAGAATTGGTTGTTTCTTATAGAGAGCTTTGTGCCAAGAGTGAATAGGTTTGTAAGATATGAGAAAACCAAAAGAGAATCATATCTCAAATGCAGGATAAAAAAGAGAAACTTTTATCTACTGTCTCTGATCTTTAAGATGAGGTAACCCTATTGACGTCTAAACTTGAAAACATGACCAAATCCATGAGAATGTAGAACAATGGATTTGATGTGTTAGATGAAATTCTTAAAGTTGGGAAATGAGGTAAAATCTTTACTGTTATAGGTTTTAATTACCAATCTATAAATAATCAAAGAAAAACCCCTGTGACAAAATTTGTACCTGCAGAAGGGAAATATGAGCTCAGGATGTCTGACCAAATGTTACAACATCCTGCCAGACTTTAGAAAACTCAGACTAAAGCCAAGTTCTAGCCATGGAAATGTTATTATTGTGGTAAATATGGTCATATAAAGCCTTTCAGTTACAGACTGTATGGTTATCCAAAACGTCCAACATAACCTAAGGCTAGTCATGTGGTGATTAAGAATAGAAAGGAGTGGAAACCTAAGGTTGGTGATACTAGTCTTATAGCCCACACTACTTTTAGGGCTTCATGTAAAGAAGATTGGTACTTTGACAGTGGATGTTCTAGACATATGACATGGGTCAAGAAGTATTTGGTGGACATTAAGTCTTATTCCAGCAGTTTTGTCACTTTTGGAGGTGGAGCTAAAGGTGAAATTAAGGGAGTAGGCAAGTTAGTGTGTATTGGTATTCCTAGTATAGAGAATGTTCTTCTTGTGAAAGGGTTGACTACAAATCTGATCAGCATTAGTCTATTATGTGGTTAAGATTTAAAAGTCAATTTCACGAAGTCTGAATGTTTGGTTACTAATGAGAATAATGATGTTCTGATGAGTTGAGTTAGGTCTAAGGACAACTGTTATTTATGGGTACCTTAAGAAACTACTTATTCTTCCATATGTTTAATGACCAAGGAAGATGAAGTCAAGTTGTGACACCAAAAGCTTGGACATCTGAATCTCAAAGGTATGAAGAAGATTATGTCTGAAGAAGCTTTTAGAGGTTTACCAAAGCTCAAAATTGAGGAGGGTAAAGTTTATTGTGATTGTAAAATTTAGAAGCAAACCAAGATGTCACACCCGAAGATGCAACATCAGACTACTTCCAAAGTTTTAGAACTTCTTCATATGGACTTAATGGGGCCTAAGCAAGTTGAAAGTCTTAGTGGAAAGAGGTATGTCTATGTGGTTGTTGATGATTTTCAAGGTTTACCTGGGTGAATTTTATCAAAGAAAAATTAGACACTTTTGAGGTATTCAAAGACCTTTGTCAACACCTTCAAAGGGAAAAGGAAAATGTGATTGTTAGAATCAGAAATGACTATGGCAAGGAGTTTGAAAATGTAATTTTTTTTTAATTTTGTACTTCTAAAGGTACTGGTGATGAGTTCTTATCTCCCATCAATCCTCAACAAATTTGAGTTGTAGAATGCAAGAATAGAACTTTACAAGAATCAACTAGAGTCATGCTTCATGCAATAAAATTTCCTTATGGTTTTTGGGCTGAAGCCATGAACATTGCATGCTACATTCACAATCGTGTCACTCTGAGAGCTGGTACATCTTCTACACTCTATGAATTATGGAAAGGGAAGAAACATATTGTTAAATACTTTTATGTGTTTGGAAGTAAATGTTACATCTTAGCTGATCGAAAACAAAGGAGAAAGATGGATCCCAAAAGTGATGAAGGGATATCTCTTGGTTACTCTACAAATAGCGGAGTCTATAGGGTCTTTAACTCCGGAACTAAAGTCATGATGGAATACATTAATGTTGTGGTTGGTGATTCTGTCATTGAAAAAGGGATCGGTTTCGAAGAATATGTTGGAACATCATCTCAGTAGATTGGTGTTTCAAAAAATGAGGCTGACATTGAGTCAAACATTGAGTCATCTAATTGTGCTAATCCTCAAGTCAACAAAGGTCCCTCTACTAGAACTCAGAAAAATCATCTGAAGGAACTTATTATTGGAAATCTTGATGAATGGATCACCACTAGATCTAAAGATGTGATATCCAATGCTGGTTTTGTATCAAAATTTGAACCAAAAAATGTGAAGGAGGCATTGACGAATGGATTCTGGATCAATGCTATGTAAGAGAAACTAGGTCAGTTCAAAAGGAATGAAGTGTGAGACTTAGTACCCAGGCCTGAAGTGATGGATGTTATTGGTACAAAATGAATTTACAAGAACAAATCTTATGAAAATGGAATTGTGATCAGAAACAAGGCTAGGCTTGTTGCTCAAGGATACACACAAATTGAAGGGGTTTATTTTGATGAGACTTTTGCACTTGTTGCTCTTCTTGAATCCATAAGATTGCTCTTAGGAGTAACATGTATACTAAAATTCAAGTTATTTAAGATGGATGTGAAAAGTGCCTTCTTGAATGGGTACATAAATGAAGAAGTTTATGTTGAACAACCTAAGGGGTTCATAGATCCTAGTTTTCCAAATAATGTTTACAAATTAAGGAAAGCTCTCTATGGATTAAAGCAAGCATCTAGGGTCTGGTATGAAAGGTTAACTGAATTTATTGTCAACGATGGCTATAGGAAAGGAGGAATAGACAAGACCTTGTTTGTTAAAGGAAAACATGGTGAACTCATGATAGCTAAAATATATGTTGATGACATTGTGTTTGGAGGGATGTCAAACCAGATGATCCAAAATTTTGCCAAGAAAATGCAATCTGAATTTGAGATGAGTCTTGTTGGTGAACTAACTTATTTTCTTGGTCTTCAAGTTAAACAAATGGATGATACTATATTCATTTCTCAGAGCAAGTATGCCAAGAATATAGTAAAGAAGTTAGGCTTGGAAAATGCTAGTCTGCAACATACTTGAAATTAATTAAGGATGAAAAAGGTGTTAATGTGGATCAAAGTTTATACATGAGTATGATTGGTAGTCTGTTGTATTTGACAGCTAGCAGACCAAACATCCCTTTTACTGTAGGAGTTTATGCTAGATATCAAGTTGAGCCAAAAATGAGTCCTATCACTCAAGTGAAGAGGGTCTTCAAATGCATCAATGGTACTAGAGATTATGGCATGTTGTATTCTCATAGTACTAATTCAATGTTTGCAGGGTATTGTGATACAGATTGGGCAAGTAGTGCTGATGCGAGAAAAAGCACTTCTGGGGGATGTTTCTTTTCGGGGAACAATCTTATCTCTTGGTTCAGCAAGAAGCAAAACTGTGTGTCCTTGTCTACTGCTGAGGCTGAGTATATTGCAGTAGGAAGCAATTGATTTGGATGAAACAAATGCTTAAGGAATATAATGTCAAACAGGATGTCATGACATTATATTGTGACAATCTGAGTGCAATCAATATATCCAAGAATCCCATTCTACATAGCAGGATAAAACATATTGATATCCGTCATCATTTTATATTTACTAAAGCTTTTGATGCAAATTAATTTTAAAAGTTAAGGGGTGAATTGGGAATTTCCACGTTTGAGGAGTTATAGCAATTACAGGCGTGGAGAAGTGCAACAAATACTTTTTCTTCCTTTTATTCGGTGGTGAATCTTATTGAGGACGTGTGTTTGGTAAAGAGTGTTACTGGTTTTGGTAACTGTTATTAGATGTTGGTGAAGGAATTCATTATAAACATTTCTGAGGACTGTGACAGTAAGATGAGCAAGGACTACAAGAAGGTTTATGACAGAGGTAAGTGTGTGGAGTTTTCTCTTGAAATTATCAACATGTTTATGAATAGGAGCGAGGAGGAGCAAGGTAAGGTGGAAGTTACTGATAATGGTGTTATTCTCAGTTAGCACCCTGTTATTTTGGTCAGTTCTGATATTGCATGTAAGAGGGAATCTCCTATTTCTTTGCACTATAGGCGGTTTGCAGGGACATCTGATAAGGCGGTGATAAAGATGAGGAAACATATAGTAGTGCTGACATCTGTTGTGCCCTATTTTTTTTATTGCTTCTGTATCTGCTACATATGTTATTTGTGCTCCTGGTGAATGTATGGCCGTGTTTTCAAAATTATGGGAAAAAAAAGGGAGTAGTTTAGTTGGTATATTTTATTTATGCTTGATCTTCCCTTAAGAGGTACTGCTTGAGGGGATTAGTAATTTTTGCTCCTGATCTAGTGTTTAGGGGGAGCATGATGTTTTGTTGCTCACATGACTAAAGATTATTATGTGCTTGATGTCATACCTCATGTATTGACATCTTGTCTGAGAGAGTGTATTTTTCTCTGCAGAAAGTTTGTGTTGTGAGAGTTTATTTCTCTCTAATGTGACATTCTCTATGAGGCTGATTTTATCTTGTTTTGCTGCGCATGCCCTTGATGTATCTTGAAGAAATTCCAAGTTTGTTTATTATGCATTTCTATTTGAAGAAGTTATATTGAGTTTATTGGTTGTTACAAGATATGTTTTCAAAGGTTGTTTTAGCCAAAATTTGCCAAAGCGGAGATTATTAGGTTGTTTTATTTGTGATTGGCAGCATTTTGTTAAAACAAGCATTCTATCGAGATGTAGTACCAGATGTCTTGACATGTTACTGCGATACTGAAGGAGATCTTGTTTTGCATTCTTGGAAGATTTGTTTTTAAGCGTGAGATCTCTGAAGATTGTTTGAAGATATGATTCTAGTATATTACAGTCCAAGAAGCGTGTGTTTTTAGAAGCTCAAAGTTCAGTTCCAGCTGTGCAATATTTCCTAAGAATGGTTGGAAAAACATTTAAGGAAAGACTAGATTTGATTTGATTATGTAGAAAGTTGTGCAGCAGATGTATTTGGATTTGCATTTAAAGAAAAATATGTTCTCTTTTAAAATATTATGGATCTGCATTTAATAATATATTCTCTTCCGGAATATTATCACTACTACGAAAAACCCATTTAGCAACGGTTGGGAATGACATATAATTACGCGGGCGAAGGCGTTGTTATGTAGATTGTTGTTGTAAGTTCGCCGTTTCTACGACGGTCTGGAAACCGTTGTTGTATTCTGGAAGCGCGCGATATATTGCAACGGTTAGGTATTTCAACCGTTGTAATATATATTAACTATCACAACGGTTATCAGTATGAACCGTTGTCATATATGTTAGCTATCACAACGGTTATTTGTCTCAACCGTTGTGGAATGTATCCTTAGTTTATTAAATACAAATGTATATTGCTTGTTTTACCATCCACCTTATTAAAGAAATACAACCATTAAAATTGGTAAAGAACTATATAATCTGAAAATTAAATTGTTCTTGAAAACCAACTTAAACACACCACTGTTTTCCGAATTGCATCCAGTTCATTCCGCACATTTTATCTTCCTTATCATAAAATTTATGGTTCGATGGTCGGTTTCCTTCAATCCATCGATATCTTTTGTTATAGTTTACCTCATCATCGCCAAAAATCGCCACGATTTTATCATCATAACAATGATCATGATCTTAACAACCACGGCGATTAGTGACGATGATGAGGTAAATTATAATAAAAGATATCGATGGATTGAAGGAAACCGACCATCGAACCATAAATTTTATGTTAAGGAACATAAAATGTGCGGAATGAAATGGATGCAATTCGGAAAACATTGACATGATAAAGGTTGGTTTTCAAATACATCCTAATTTTCAGATTATAATGTTCTATAGCAATTTAACTGATTGCATTTTCAATAAAAGGATAGTGAAACAAACGATATACATAGTATATAATAAACTAAATTTCATATACAATATCAGAATGAATTCATATATATGTACCTTATCAGAATGAATTCATATATAGGTACCACCATCATCATCACCATGTGAAACAAATCCTAAGAAGTGGGAAGCAATGATGAAAATTAGTTAGTATTAAATTTAACTATATACAATATACATAGTATATATATAATAAACTAATGTTCTATATCAATTTAACTGATTGCGTTTTCAATAAAAGGATAGTAAAACAAACAATGTACATAGTATATAATAAACTAAATTTCATATACAATATAAGAATGAATTCATATATATGTACCTTATCAGAATGAATTCATATATATATGTACCACCATCATCATCACCATGTGAAACAAACCCTAAGAAGTGGGAAGCAATGAAGAAAATTAGTTAGTATTCAAAACAAAATAACCAAAAGTTGAAACAAAACCCTAAGAAGTGGGACTGTACCATTACAATGAAGTTCACCTTGCTTGTGAAGTATTGAAGTCGAATCTGCACAAAATGAAAACAATCAACAAAAACAACATGAAGCAAACGAGATAATGGGAACTATTTAACAAAAAGATTGAAGTAGAAGACTACCTTATTTTCCATAAACAATATGTACATTACGCTTGCTACCGCCAGCATCATCACCATGTTCATCTAGTTTTAGATTCTGCAGGAAGAACTACAAGGAGGAAGAAGCTTAAATCAAAAGCTTCATACTTCTTGTATTTCTTCTCGCAGATTCTAAAAAACGACGAAGTTTGGGTGCTAGGGTTTCGCTGTGAAGGAAACGGTGCGACTGTCAAAAAGGGAAAGTTAATTCCCTTATATAGGTCAATTTTTCACAACGGTTTTCTTAAATAACCGTTATGATAGATTATATATTAATTTAATAATATCACAACGGTTAGTTATAATAACCGTAGCGATACCCCTTATACGTGGTACAAGGTTCGACACCAGGCAACAACATTTTCCTAAAATTACGCCTGGATTATAAGTGATATCGCTACGGTCATTACTTATAACCGTCGTGATATTATTAACCGTTGCACTTCCCAACATATGAACGGTTTACAAGAAAATATAGTTCCAGAGTATGAACGGTTTATAAGTTATCATCATTACAAGCATTAAACTATCAGTCTTTTCATCTTCAACCTCATCTATAAATAGACAATTTTACATATCTAAATAATATATTCTTCGTAACAATGAGTTCAACAAATGAGAATCCTAGAAACCTCAATGAGGAACGTCAGACGCCAATCCAGGAGGTCGTCCAACCAGCAACTGCCAACTTCAGGGATGCCTTAAGGGTAAGGAAGGATAAGAAGAAGAAGAAGAAGAAGAAGAAGAAGCCGAAGAAGAAGAAGATAAAGAAGAAAATGAGGCCTGTATATTATGATTCCGATGAGGGGAGTGAGGAGAGATGTCTAGATTATGAAGATGCATTTTATGCTATGGGCTTTGACAATGATCTTGATATGTAATATGTTTATCAATGTACTCTCAATGGAATATTAAAATAAAATTATGTCTATATATGTTCATCTCTTACAGTTTTATTTTTAAAGTTATATATATACTCTATTGCACTTAAAAATACTAAACAATACATTGCTGTGAATCGAAGCGTGATACATGTAGTACAATGGTCTTCTAATACAAGCGTGTTAAAATATAAAAATATGAAGAAAAAAAAAATATAGAGCTGGGAATCGAAGCTTGTTACACAGCTTGTATTACAACGGTTATGTAATACAACCGTCGTTAAATATGGCGTTATAAATTTTTAATCCTGTTACAACGGTGGGATACGAAACCGTGGTAAAGCTGGCGTCGTTAAATGGGGTTTTCGTAGTAGTGTATGGATGTTCTGTTTAATTTTGCACGATTTGTTCATCAAGCCCATGCTATTTTAAGGCTATTTATAAGAAGAATTTAACCCTATAGAAACAAGTAGAAACCGTATTATGTGAGATAGATTTTTTAGGGTTTTGTTTGTTCATTGTTTTTTGTGAGCCACTCTTGTATCACCTTGATACTAGGGATGAACTGTTTAAGTTGAGTTGTATTTGTGAATATCTCATAAGCATTTAAGCAAGAGTAGATTCTGTTTATTGGAGTGTGTCTCCTTCTTTGATTGTTATCTTGTTATCATTAGTTGTTTGTTCTGAGAGGAAGTGAGAGGGGTCTCATATCTAAGAGAGTCTTAGATAGAAATATCACGGGTAGTGATTAGGTGAGAAGTTTGAAAAACATGGGGTTATTTAGAACTTCAAACTAATAGTATTATAGTAGATTTACTTTCTGGCTTGGATGCTCCCAGGTGTAGGTGACGTTGCACCGAACTGCGTTAGCAATTGATCTGTCATATTTACTTCCTGCAATTTTTTTTTAAATTGTTCATTGTCATTTCTGCTCTCACGACCTCTTGACATTGCATTCAACATTCTAGTGTCCTGACATCGTATACGACATTTGTCCAGTATGTGCCAGAATTTCACAAACCTTGAAAAGAAATAATGCTTAAGATTCCTTACACGTCAGTTGTACATAAACTCGTGTATTCTCCAAATTACACTCATCTCAACATAGTTTTCATTGTAATAATTCTTAGAAGATAACTCAAGTATGTGTCATTGGACATGTTTAATGCGTGTTTTACGCTACCTAAAGAGAACTATAGAGTTTTTTTCTCACTTATAGAAAGTCATATAGCTTAGAGATCATTGGATAATCTGACTCTAATTTTGCATGACGCCTAAACAGTAAACAAGCCTTATCTAGTTATGTCTTCCACATTGTTGGAGGAGTTGTCTCATAGAAGTACGCAAAATAGACTTTTGTCACTCCTTACAGCAGGGCATTAGAGTTTTTGGCATGCTTTTAGGAATTAAATCATGCAACATGGATGCCGAACATTATCACAAGCAAACACATCATTGGGAGCATATAAAGGCCTTTGAAAGTGTACTGTGACAAAACAACGATGTACTCTACTCAAATAATCACATGAGTGCTACAAAGTCAAAATTGACTGATATCAAGTATGCAATATGTATTTTTGGTAATCTACAATTTTCTTTTTTAAATTTCTCTTAAGAAACTTTAAGGTTGAACATTTAGAAATAAACATGATATAAAGGTCACATTGTATGAAAGTATTATGGTCACATTGTATGAAAGTTCTATCACATTTATCCATATCAACCAATGTGATCAAATTCATTGATATAATGGTAAATTGTAGGATAAAATTGATATTTTTTCTTCATTTTATTCTAGTTTATTTGGTTTTAAATAAAATAAGAAATCTTATTTATTCTCTTTTATATTAATTCATTCAGTTAATTCAAAAATCTAAAGTAAAATTTATTACCAATTTGAAGATGAAAAAATGTCACTTATAAAATAAATATATAAAATTTTGCAAGGACGACTCTTTCTTTCTATGGTAACTTATTTTCAATTTAAAAAAAAGAAAAGTCTCTTTTCCTATCAACAAATATGTGATCTTAAATAAAAGTTTATAGTGGAGAGATGGCTATACTAGGGAAAATCAACGAAACAACCTGAACGAACAAGGAAGAAGACAACAGCAATGAACGAAACACTAAGAAGATGAAAGAGGTTGAGAGGAACCAATCAAGTGAGGCTGAATCTGGAAATACAAGTAGAGATGGTGAGGAGATCTCGGCAAAGAAAGAGGAGAGATCCTACAAGGAAATGGTTATGGGGACTATAAATCTTATGATCAGTGATGACAACGATGCAGAAGATGAAATGATATAGAGGAGAGCATGAAAGAGGTAATAGACATGAGAGTGGAAAAACATGTTGAAGCTAGATACACGTGTTCTGAGTTCATCTTCTCTAAGCAGGAAGAGAAAAGAATATATAAACCATGGCGTAGAGGAGTCATTGTGAAACCCTTGGGAAGAAGGGAATGATGCAATGGATCCGAAGAATCGTCATTATGAGAATTTAAGGAAAAAACAAAAAAGGAATGCAACAAGTGGAAAACAAGTCAAAGGATCACATGTGGCAAGAGTTAAAAGAGTTAATTTCAAATTACAAGCTCCAGCCCATCATAAAAAAAAAAAGTGGAGATATAATGGGTATTCTTAATGGTAATCATGCGGAGGAATTATTTACAATTGTCAACCTTTCTAAGGGCCCCATAGGATGAAGTAACGTAGAACTATCACATGCAAAAAATAACAATGAGATTATTTTGACATCATCAAGACCAGAAAATGGACCAATCCAAACTCAGGATGCAAAGTCTACAGCAGAAGTTATCAACCATAATATCCCTAGGCCTCCTAACAAACCTAACATGCCCGATGACACGTACAACATAACAAATGTTGGGAAAGGATTAAATAACCACCCGATGGATAATAACGTAAACAACACAAGCCAAGGAACCGATGGAAACGTGGAATCAGACATGGAAATCGTCAATGAAACACCACAGTAGTTTGCGCTCAGGATTTTGTTTCACTTATCTTCATGTCATTATGGTGTGGAATTGTATAAGAGTGACTGGTTATGCGTTTTACCGGTATTGTAGTCAATATACTAGAATGCATAAACCTGGTATGTTGGTTATCTTTGAAACACGGTGTGATCCTAACAAGCTTAGGAAAACCTTCTCAAAGCTGGGTTTTGATGGTTTCTTGCAATGGACGTTAATGGTTATACAGGGGGAATTGCTGCCGTTTGGAAGGAAGATAGTTTGATTGTTACATTGGTGCAAAAGAAAGTTAAATTTATGCACATGAAGGCTCAGTATGCTAATGGAAGAACATTGTTTTCGCTAGTGTATGATAGCCTACACTCATGAGAAGAAAGGAGGGATTCCAACTTCAAACAATAAGTGTAACAAATTCAAGGAGAATATTAAGTAATGCAATCTTATAGACTTGGGTGTTGTTGGTCCAATATTCACTTGGAGATGACCTGTTTACAATGAAGGTCAGAGAATTTATGAGCGGCTTGATCGGGCCTTGTGTAATGATAACTGGAAATCGAACTTCCCTGATGGGTATGTTGGAAATTTGATTAGGTCGGAGTTCTATGATCATCACCCAGTTCTTATTTGTCCTTTCAGGGCATATAAGGGTAACTTCGCTCCTTTATTCCGTTTTGAAAGTGTGTGGTTGGTTGATCACACGTATGAAGATATGATTACTCAAACATGGAATAATGATATATCTATGGAGAATAACCTTGAGCATGTAAAGGAAGGTGTGAAGTAGTGGAGATTCTAAACTTTTCACAAGGTGCTACGAGAAAATAATAGAATTGTCAGAAGGTTGGAAGGTATCCAACAAAGCATTTATACGTGATACAATGCTGATAAACTAAGGAGACTTGAACAGAGGTTGAATCAGGAGTTTAGTGAGTTATTAAAGAAGGAAGAGTTTATGTGGTTCCAAAGGTCTTGGGCAAAATGGTTGATCGACGGAGACATGAATACGGAGTATTACCACCTGAAAACTGTGCAACAAAGACGAAGGAATAAAATTGTAACCATTAGGAATGATAAGGCAGTTAGGTGGAATATGAGAATCAAGTGCATGAGTTGTTTAACATGCACTTTAAAAGGCTTTCCGCTCTACATAACACTAGGAATGAGTGGTTTCAGACGCGATACACATTTCCTAAATTGAATAATCAGGATTTGGAGAAACTGCAGAGGACTGTAAAAGATGAAGAGATTAAAAATGTTGTTTTCATTATGAACCCGTGGAAGGTGCCAGGGCCTGATGGCTTTCCAGCTGGTTTCTATCAGAAATCGTGGAAGGTGGTAGGCATCAAGGTTTGTGATTTTGTGAAGAGAAGTTGGGAGAACCCCGATTACATTGCTGAAGTAAACCAGACTGACATTTGCTTAATACCAAAAACACAGCAACCTGAGTATGTACATCATTTCCGACCAATATCTTATTGCAACATCATCTATAAAGTGGGTAGCAAAGTTATTATTGAGATATGAAAGTAATACATCCCCAAACTAGTGTCTCTGTAACAAACTGGTTTTGTGCCTGGGAAGAGCATTCAAGAGAATATCATTGTAGTGCAAGAAATAGTCCATAGCTTGAGAAAGATGAAAGACAAGAGAGATTCTATCATGATTAAATTTTACTTATCCAAGACTTATGATAAATTGAGCTGGGAGTTTATATGGAGAGTCTTGGAGCAAATGAAAATTCCTTCTGACCTGGTGAATATGATCATGCATGGTATCCGACAGGGAGATCCCATTTCTCCCTACATAGTTGTGTTATGTGTTTATAAACTTTCGCATCTCATTCAGCAAGCAGTATATAATGGTGAATGGAAAGCACTGAAAGTTGGTAGACATGGTCTAGTGGTGTCGCATCTTATGTTTGCTAGTGATCTCCTTTTGTTTGGAGAAGCTACAACCAAGTAAATACAATGTGTTAAGAAGATTCTCATTACCTTCTCTAACATGTATCAGCAAGAAGTAAGTCAAGACAAGACGATAATATTTTTTCGAAGAATGTCAACAACAACGTGCAGAATCAGTTGGTGCGTATCTCTGGTTTTAGTGTCACCTTTTCCCTAGATAAGTATCTAGGTATTCCTTTAATAGGGAAAGCTCCAAAGAAGGAACACTACCGCCATATTATTGATCAAGTTAAGTCTAAACTTACGTCATGGAAAGGAAATCACTTAGTATTTGCAGGAAGGGTGACGCTTCCCAAGAGTGTGATGGAAGCTATGCCTATTTATCCTATGATGACTAATATCATTTTAAAATGGGTTAATTATACGATACCCCCCTGCCAATAGGGCGACATTTGATTTACCCCCCTTTAAAAAAATAATTTTGGAATACCCCCCTGAATTTTTTGGGTACCCCCCTAAGCGTGTAAAACCAGGGGGTAAATGAAAAAAAAATTTACAGGGGGTAATTTTTTTACATGGGGAGGGCGGAAGGTGGGGGGGAAGACGTAAAATTTTATAATTTCAGGGGGGTAATCAAAAATTATTTTTTTAAAGGGGGGGAAAATCAAATGTCGCCCTATTGGCAGGGGGTAATCGTATAAATAACCCTTTTAAAATTCTGCATAAATGAGATTCAGCGTCTGCTGAGAGAGTTTATCTGAGGAGATAACAGCAATGGAAAGAAATACCATGCAGTTAAATGGAGTAACATAGTTAAACCAAAAGAGCTTGCTGGTCCAGGGTTAAGAAGACTTAATGATATGACTAAAGCTTGCTTCTTTAAACTTGGGTGGCAACTTTAAATTGGTTGAAGTGGGTTGTGGATTGATGTTCTTCGGGGAAAGTATCAAAGGAATCTTAGTAATGGTTGTTGGAAATAAAGCCTTGTGTTTAGGAAAAATGTATGGGAATATTAGAGGCTTAAAGAGAAACTTGATAGGTAGGAGAATTCTTTATGGAAGAGAGAACTTTGTATTTTTGCTTGATACAAAAGTGTAGAATTACATCTCTATTTATAGTACTCTAAGGAGAACTCTATACACACTAATTCTAGAGAGTTTGAATTCCAAGAGCATTCTAGAAAATATTACAACCCTAAGAAATATCTAGACACTTCACTACAAGAGTTTTCTAGAAACATTATCCAAAATTACCTAAGCCCAAAATAACTAAGCCCAAAAATCCAAATAATATGTTCCAAATCAAGTTTAATATTTCAACATCCCTCCTTAAACTTGATTTGTGATTCCAAATATACTCCTTATATTCACGAAAGTTTCCAGCTTGAGTGGGTTGGTGAAAATGTCAACAACTTGATCTTGAGACATCACATACTTCAACTTCACCTTGTACACCCATCTTATTTCGATTTCTTTGTGTCCTCATGGAAGTGTAGTAAATTCCCACATATCATTCTTTGTGATTGACTTGATTTCTTCGTCCATGGCGTCTCTCCACTTTACGTTTTCAACCGTTTCTTGATAGCTTAGAGGCTCGCAATCTCCAAAAAGACAAAAGAGGTTAACGTCGTTTTGGTTTTCGTTTACCTCATAAAGCTCTTCAATGCTCCTTAGTCGTGGTGTCCTCTCACTTGAGCTTATTTCATTCAACTTTGGTGTCGGTGAGGCAGGTGGTGTAATATGTTCCTCTATCATTGGTTGTTCCATTTCATTTTCTTCTTCTTCAAAGTAAGGAAGAAAATCGTATTTGTCTTCTTGAACACTTCAATCCCAACAATCTTCTTCTTCAAACTCTACGTCACGACTTATGACTATCCTTCCACTATTTGGATTATAGAGCTTGTACCCTTTGGAGCTTGAGTCGTAACCCATGAATACGTACTTCTCACTTTTATCATCGAGCTTTGTTCTCCTTTCATCTGGAACGTGGGTATAGGTAATGCTTCCAAACACATTGAGGTGAGAGATCCCTGGCTTCCTTCCACTCCATGCTTCTTGTGGTGTCTTCTCATGCACACTTCTTGTTGGGGAGCGATTTTTCAGGTAAACCGCACATGCCAAAGCTTCAGCCCAAAACTCTTTCGGCATTTTCTTACTCTTAAGCATGCTTCGCACCATACTAAGTATGGTCTGGTTCTTTCTCTCTGCTACTCCATTTTGTTGTGGCGATCTTGGCACTGTTAGTGGATGGCGGATTCCATGGTCTTCACAATATTTGTTGAACTCATTTGAAGTAAACTCTCCTCCTCGGTCAGATCTCATGGCCTTCATGGAAATACCACTTTCTTTCTCCACAAGGGCTTTGAACTTCTTAAAGTTTTCAAACACTTCCGACTTCTCCTTCAAGAAATAAATCGACTTTTTTCTAGAATAATCATCAATAAAGAGGAGAAAGTATTTATTCTTACCAAAATATTTTGGATTGATTGGACCACAAACATCGGTGTGTATGAGCTCTAGTGGTTTTGTCGCTCTTGACGTTGATTCCTTTGGAAATCTTTTTCGGAATTGCTTCCCAATTAGACATCCTTCACATAGTTAGTCTGGGTTGTTCATACTAGGCAAGTCTCTCACCATCTCCTTCTTTGACAAACATTCTACACTGCCGAAGTTGAGGTGTCCAAATCGTAGATGCCATAGCCACGAAGAGTCATTATAGAAAGCCTTGAGACATTTTGCCACATCATTTTGAATGCTCAAGAGGAACATTCTATTCTTTGACATAGGCACATTAGCAATCAAGTTATGCCCACAATCTCTTAAGAAAATACTGTGTTCTTTCAAGTGGATGTCATAGCCTTTCTCTAATAATTGTCCCAAGCTCAAAATATTATTCTTCATGTTAGGAACATAGTAGACATTGGATATGAATTGATGACTCTCATTCTTCAAGTGTATGAGAATTTTACCTTTTCCTTTTACCGGTATCTTTGAGTCATCTCTACATGAGACATTGCCAGTTGTTGCTTCATTGATCTCTACGAACATGCTTCGATCGCCACACATGTGGTTGCTTGCGCCGGTGTCGAGGTACCACTTATTTCTTTTCTATTCAAATTGGTTTTAGCACGCGAGCAACAAAGTTTCTTCCTCTCCACCTTTTTCTTCTATAAAGTTAGTTTTCTCCACAACCTTCTTTGAGAATCTACACTCAGATGCGTAGTGACTGATCTTGTTGCAGTTGAAGCACTTGATTTGTGACTTGTCACACCTTGACCATGAATTTCCTCTTCCATGACCTCTTGTCGCTTGTGGATTCCAACTTCTTTCTCCATTATTGAAGTTGTTGGAGTAGTTGTTGTAACTGCCTCTTCCTTCTCCTCCATGTCCTCGTACACGTCCACGATCTTGGTCACGACCTCGTCCTCTTTGGCTTTTATAATTCGCATAGTTTGCTTCCTTTGCGTTGAGTTGTAGTAGTTGCTCCATAGCCTCCTTTTGTTTAATTTTTCTCTTTTTTTTTCTTCGTATGCTTGTAAGGAACCCATGAGTTGCTCAATAGTCATGGTCTTTAAATCCTTGTTTTCTTCAATGTTGGTAACAATGAAGTCAAAACTTAGATTTAAAGTGCGAATTATTTTTTCCATGACTTTCACCTCATCAACATCTTCACCATTTCTTTTAAGTTGATTGACTACGGACAATACTCGAGAAAAATAATCAGTAGTTGACTCAGACTCTTCCATAAATAAACGTTCAAACTCACCTCTAAGAGTTTGAAGACGAATCTTTTCACCTGCTCCACTCCTTTGTTGCATGTTTGAAGCTTGTCTCGTGCTTCTTTGGTCGTCGTTGCATTGGAGATCTTCTCAAATGTATCTTCATCCACCGATTGATAAATGAGGAAGATAGCTTCCTTGTCTCTCTTTCTTGACTCCTTCAATGTCTCCTTTACACATTGGCTTAGCGAGGCTTCATCTTGCTCCTTGAAGCCTTTCTCAACGATATCCCACACATCTTGAGCTCCTAGTAGCGCCTTCATCTTGATACTTCAATTGTCATAGTTGTTCTTTGTGAGCATCGGTATATGAAAAGGGAAACCTCCATTCGCCATGTTTTGAGGACCTTGAAGCTCTGATGTCACATTGTTGGAAATAAAGCCTTTTGTGTTTAGGGAAAGTGTGTGGGAATATTAGAGGCTTAAAGAGAAACTTGATAGGTAGGAGAATTCTTTATGGAAGAGAGAACTTTGTATTTTTGCTTGATACAAAAGTGTAGAATTACATCTCTATTTATAGTACTCTAAGGAGAACTCTATACACACTAATTCTAGAGAGTTTGAATTCCAAGAGCATTCTAGAAAATATTACAACCCTAAGAAATATCTTGACACTCCAAACACTACAAGAGTTTTCTAGAAACATTATCCAAAATTACCTAAGCCCAAAATAACTAAGCCCAAAAATCCAAATAATATGTTTAGGCTCAAATCAAGTTTAATATTTCAACAATGGTTATCTTTGCATGAAGAATACTGATTCACGTTTTTGGAAAACTCCGGTGAAAATTGGCCAATGGTGGATGATATTTTTGTTTGAAGTATCGGGAATGGCAATAATGTAGATGCTTGGCGGTTTAGTTGGATTGCTCCGAGGATCAAAATTATAGACTTAGACATTCCAATTCCTGACATGTTAATTAATGCTAGGGTTGCAAAGCTGGTTAATGGAGAAGGTAATTGGAATTGGAAGCTCCTAAAATCTTGGATTCCTCATGATTTTTTAAGAAGGATAGTGAGTATCCCTCCGCCTTGCACTTATGCAGGACCTGACACTCATAATGGGAAGCTATGATGGATAGCTCACTAACATGATGAAATGTTGCATGGGACTTGGAAGGGCAATGTGCAGTTTTTGTCAGGATGTGGATGAGGATACCTTGCATGTGCTTAGAGATTGTTATGCCCCTTTGGATGAACATGGTCCACGTTAAAAGTAGATATAGATTTTTCTCTGGAACTTTAGAGAGCTGGATAAAAATGAATTTGAGTAGTAATTATGGCTGGAATGAAGATTGTAACACCCCTTCTATACCCCGTACAAAAATCGGAGTAAACTATTCTTATAAATAAAACATCAGAGCAAAGAATAATTTATCATGATATAGCCAGAGATGCCACACCAACGTGAACTAAAACAACCTGCTCATATAGATATATAACAACCTGATAGCCATATAAACATAGGAACTCAGTTCCAAAATACCATCATTCAGTTACAGAATTAAAGCGGAACATCCATAACTGATGTCATCACAAAAGATAAGTATGTCATATACATGTTCATACAAAGCCACTATATACAAGCCCAAAGAAACATCTACACTCGAACCCCGACTACCCGTGTTACATATCAGAGCCGACGGAACGACAAAAAGATGAAGACACTAATCTTCGCAAAAGACCTCCATCGTCTAATCTGCAATGCCTCATAGAGCATTATAAAACAGCAGAAGGGTGAGAAACAGGATTATAATATACTTGCATATCATTATATAACACTTAGCAAAATATGCACAATTATTCTCACCATACAAATATGATACTTGTAAACAATACAAGACATATTAACCCCATTTCACACATCAATCACACAAGCCTATACATTAACACAATGCATAACAATTCCTTCTCAAAATTCAACACATAAACATTCATGTAATGAACTATGCAAATGCACAGAGACCGACACAACGACTCTATGCATGCGGTACCATTAGTCCCCCAGGAACTCTTGGAGTCATCGCTCGTTACTTAGGGTAACTCCCCGTCGGGCATACGATGTTCCCCGTCGCTACCACTTATCACCAAGCATACGACGTTATGGATCGTTTTTAGTCCTTTATAATAGGCACACGATCAATACAACAATTGCTTACACCCATAAGGGATCTACAATTCAACATGCATTGTTTACACCCACAAAGGGATCTACAATGTCTAACTGCATTGTTTACACCCACGAAGGGATCTACAATGTCTACCACATGATGCATGTCATATAATGACCCATGGCAATCAAAGCTCATACATTAAATCATGCATTTCAAGTACATATAAAGTAATGCACACAATTGCCCAAAATGGCCACAAACACCAATATACCATCAAAGAATCATCACACAAACCATCTCATAACATATCACATTCTATCGCACAATATAGAAAATAACTCAAAAATTCCATTTTACGGTTTCTCGGAAAAGTCGGCTAAAAGTCGGCCAAAAATAATATTTTCTACCATCATCAACAAGTACTCATCGATAGCTTCAATTCGGTATAAATAACTCTTAAATACGATAAACGGTTAACAAGATATGAATATTTCAAAATAACGCGAAACATAAACCGGACGCCCGACACAACGAAACGGTTCGTAAAAACTGTACCAATTGGACCAAGTTCAGACCCCAAAACTATTTTTCCTAGAAAGAGCATCTCGTTAGCTTTCTAACGCTTCAAACGAGGGTTAAAACCGCCTTACGGTTCAAGAGATATGAATTTCCGAAGTTTCCCCGAAAAAACCAGATTTTCATGGTTCAGCACAGTATGTATCGATACATAGGCTTATGTATCGATACAAAAAGCCACATGTATCGATACATAGCACGCATGTGTCGACACATGCTGTAGTGAAAATGCTGTTTTTCCCAATTTTCACAGTATGTATCGATGCATAAGGGTTATGTATCGATACATAATCCATTTCGTATCGATACATAGCTTATGTATCGATGCATAGCCCTGTTTTTCTCAAAAATCAGAATTTCTCAAAATACACCTTTGCTGCCATTTTTCCTTTTGCCCGAAAACTCGACTAAATCGAACATTTTCACCGAAACAAACATATACGCGCAACCACCAAATACATAAGAACATTTTAGAACACATAAACGAAATTTCTACGACGTTCGATTTTTCGATTAAATTTCAACCTTCCAAAAACCAAAATTTTCAAACATCATCAAATCGAATAAAAATCACGACATACGACGACCTAACCTTACTCGATACAACTACGTAATTTATTTCGAATTCTAACCGTGAAAACATTGGTTCCTATCGACTTCCTACAATTCGACCTAAACGGACAAAATAACGGAAACATAGCGAAAACTAACCGAAACATATCCAAACTTCATGAGACTTTAAACAGAAACTCACATACATATAACCAACCAACACATGTATTTATACGACTTTTCGACCGTAAAAACATCGGTTTCTAACGATTTCGTCCAATACGGCATAAACGGAAACATATGGAAAACCAATCCAAAACATCCACACAAAACATATATAATCATACACAATGATATAATAACCGAGTTTCGCACCCTTACCCGATTTAATCGTGTTCTAGAAAGTCGGGAGATTGGTTTCTTCCTTCACAAGTTTTCCTCTCTTTTCTTCTTTCTTTTCTCTTTTCTTCTTCTCTCTTTTTCTTCTCTTTTGGAAATTCTTACTAACTTTTCTAAACTTATACTAACTATTTTCTTTTATATTTTCTTAACTTAAAAATTCTAAACATTTCTAATAAATATCTAAACTAACTATTATTAACTAATACTATTTATTATGAAATATGTCAAATACCCCCTATTCCAATTTTCCCCGCAACTCTCAAAAACGGTAAAAATACACAATGTGCAAAAATAACATATAATCACACCAATTAGCAATTAACATAAATATTGCTCAATTAAAAATAAAGACTCGACCAATTAACACCAAAAAGCACGGAAAAAGGAAATATTAAAAAACGGACCGTTACAACTCTCCCCCACTTGAGAAATTTTCGTCCTCGAAAATATTACCTGATCCAAACAACTCCGGATACGATTCCCGCATCCGACTTTCCAATTCCCAAGTCAAATTGCCCTCAGCAGCGCCTCCCCACGCCACTTTCACAAGTGCAATCTCCTTGCCTCTTAACCTTTTCAACTCGCGATCTAAAATCCTCACCGGTAAAACCTCAACCGTAAGATTATCTCTTACCTCAACCTCATCCATCGGAATCACATGAGACGGATCTGGAACATACTTTCGTAGCTGTGAAACATGGAAAACATCATGTAGATTCGAAAGATTCGGTGGCAATGCTATCCTGTAAGCCACTGCACCAACTCTTTCGGATATCTGATATGGACCAATAAAACGAGAAGTCAACTTCTTCGACTTCAGAGCACGACCCACACCCGTAACCGGTGTAACTCTCAAAAACACATGGTCGCCTTCTTGAAATTCAAGATCTTTCCTTCTCTTGTCATGATAGCTCTTTTGTCTACTTTGAGAAGCTTTCATCTTCTCCCGAATAAACTTCACTTTCTCCGTTGTTTGGTGTACCATTTCCGGTCCAACTATCGTCCTCTCGCCGGTTTCATGCCAACACAAAGGTGTTCGACATCTTCGACCATACAAAGCCTCAAATGGTGCCATACTTATACTTGAATGAAAACTGTTATTGTAAGTGAATTCAATCAACGCCAAATAACCATCCCAAGCACCACCTTGCTCGAGTACACAAGCACGCAATAAATCCTCCAACGATTGAATCGTCCTCTCGGTTTGACCGTCCGTTTGCGGATGGTAAGCCGAACTCAATCTTAGCTTAGAACCCAAAGCCTTTTGTAAACTCTCCCAAAACCTCGATGTAAACCTAGGATCTCTATCCGATACAATACTCTTAGGAACTCCATGTAACTTCACCACCACAAGAATATAAATCTCGGCTAACTTCTCCAAAGGATAACTAATATCAATTGGAATAAAGTGAGCAGATTTAGTAAGCCTATCAACAATTACCCAAATAGCATTATGACCTCTTTGCGTATTCGGCAATCCCGTAACAAAATCCATCGATATACTATCCCATTTCCATTCCGGAATATCCAACGGTTGCATAAATCCACTCGGTTTTTGATGTTCCACCTTAGACTTTTGACAAGTTAAGCATGCATACACAAATTGAGCAACGTCCCTCTTTAATCCGGACCACCAAAAGATTTTTCTCAAATTTTGATACATTTTGTTCGCTCCCGGATGAATACTTAAGTTACTTCGGTGCCCTTCTTCCAATATCATCTTTTTCAACTCCACATCATCGGGAATACAAATACGACCACGGAATCTCAAAACTCCAAAATTATCAACTTTGAAATCTTCATTCTCATTCAACATCAAATCAACGAATTTCAAGTCCAACTTTTGCTTTTCACCTACCGTTGCAAGAAAATCATTTGTAACATGTAGCATACCAAGTCTCACACTTCTCGGCGTCATTTCACAAACTAAACTCAAGTCTCTAAAATCCTCCAAAAGTTCCCATTCTTTCATCATCAATGCGGACATATGTAACAACCTCCGACTTAAAGCATCGGCCACCACGTTTGCCTTACCCGGATGGTAATTCAAACCAAAATCATAATCCTTTAAAAGTTCTAGCCACCTCCTTTGTCTCGTGTTCAACTCTTTTTGATCAAATAAATATTTCAAGCTCTTGTGATCACTAAAAACTTCAAATCTCGCACCATAAAGATAATGCCTCCATATTTTCAAAACAAACACCACGGCCGCTAACTCCAAGTCATGCGTAGGATAATTCTTTTCATGCACTCTCAATTGTCTAGAAGCATATGCCACAACTTTTCCATCTTGCATCAAAACACCACCTAAACCCGTCAATGAAGCATCACAATACACAACAAATGGTTCATTAGGATTAGGCAAAATCAAGATCGGAGTCGTTGTCAACCTTCTCTTTAGCTCATTGAAACTCTCTTCACAATGAATATCCCAAATGAAAGCCTTTCCTTTACAAGTCAATTGCGTCAAAGGAAGTGCCAATTTCAAAAATCCCTCAATAAACCTCCGATAATAACCTGCCAAGCCTAAAAAGCTTCGAATCTCTGTAACCGACCTAGGAGCCTCCCATTGCATCACCGCATCTATCTTGGATGGATCAACACTAATACCACTACCGGAAATAACATGTCCAAGGAAACTTACTTCCGACAGCCAAAATTCACATTTTGACAACTTAGCATACAATTGTTTCTCTTTCAAAATTTGCAACACAATTCTCAAATGCTCTTCATGCTCCTCTTGAGACTTAGAGTAAATCAAAATATCATCGATGAACACAACCACAAAACGATCCAACTGTTCATGAAAAATACGATTCATGTATTCCATAAACACACCCGGCGCGTTAGAAACCCCGAATGGCATCACGGAGTATTCGTAATGACCATACCGTGTCCTAAAGGCCGTCTTTTGAATATCCTCTCCTTTCACACGAATCTGGTGGTATCCTGATCTCAAATCAATCTTGCTAAAAACATTCGCACCAACCAATTGGTCCATCAAATCATCGATCCTTGGAAGCGGATATTTGTTCTTAATTGTCACTTTGTTCAACTGTCGATAATCAATGCATAACCGCATACTCCCGTCCTTCTTCTTTACCAACAATACCGGAGCACCCCAAGGAGAAACACTTGGCCTTACAAATTTCTTGTCCAACAAGTCATTCAATTGCTTTTTCAATTCTACCAATTCCGATGCCGACATACGATACGGTGCCATCTAAATCGGTCTAGTACCCGGAACTAGATCAATAGAAAATTCAACTTCTCTTTTCGGCGGTACATCCGTAATATCTTCCGAAAATACTTCTGGATATTCACACACCACTGGAAACACATCAAGCTCAACTTTACTCTCCACCGACAATGATGCAAACAAACCAAACAATTGAGCTTCGTCCGCTAAAAGTTTCTTCAACTCTTTAGTGGATAGGAAACTCTCAAATTCATCATCTTCCATAGAAGGAAACCTTACTAATTTGTGATAGCAATCTATATGAACTCGATTAAATTGCAACCAGTTCATACCCAAGATCACGTCTAATCCCACCAACGGCAAACATACTAAATCCATAACAAAGTCTTTACCATACATGGTTAAAGGACAACTCATACACACCAAAGATGTATTTACCGACCCTGAAGCAGGAGTCTCAATAACCATTTCAGCACCCATCAAAGTTAACGCAAGATTCAAACGCTTCGCGCACTCAGACGAAATAAACGAATGAGTCGCTCCCGTATCAATAACAGCAACTAAAGGTGTACTATTAATAAAGCATGTACCTTTAATCAAACGGTCTGCATTCGTAGTTTGAGTCCCCGCCAATGCAAACACCTTTCCGCCCGCTTGAGCTTATCTTGGTTTTGTGCACTTTGTACTATAGTGACCATTCTCCCCACAATTATAACACTTGATTGCACTCCTCCTACAATCAGCAGCCACATGACCCTTCAACCCACAATTAGCACACCTATTCATATTATTCATATTCCTCTTACATTCCGATATACGATGACCTAAACCACCACAATTGTAACATTTCACAGAAGAATTCATTCCTCCTCCACTCGGCTTCCTATCAAAAGTAGCCTTCTGTTTCCCCCTATCAACAGAAGTCACATAAGGCCTACCTCTGAACTGCCCCTTTCCTTTCTTATCATTCAGATTCTTGTAATGAGTAGCACGTGCTTTGCTATCCTCATCAAAAATCCGACTCTTGTTCACCAACACTGAAAACTGTCTTATCTCCTGATAACCGATACCTTGCTTGATTTCTGGCCTCAAGCCATTCACAAATTTCAGACACTTAGACCTCTCCGAACCAGCCGTATTATAATTGGGACAAAACTTCACCAGTTCTTCAAACTTAGCAGCATAATCCGCAACAGAGGAATTATCCTGCTTCAGTTCAAGAAATTCAATTTCCTTTTTACCTCTCTCATCTTCCGGAAAATACTTCTCCAGAAAAGCATCTTTGAACACAGCCCAAGTAACCACAATTTCATCCTCCTCAAACCTCTGAGAAGCATTTATCCACCAGTCCTCAGCCTCCTTTTCCAGCACATGAGTACCATACTGCACTTTCTGTTCCTCGGAACACCTAATGAAACGGAAGATCTTCTCAATCTTCTTCAGCCAAAGTTGTGCTCCATCAGGATCATGAGTACCCTTGAAGCTCGGTGGGTTATTCTTCTGAAACTTATCCATACTACGCGACTCCTCGTCCGCCGCAGCATTGGGTAAATTCTGCATCGCTTGCGCCATAGCTTGCATGGCCGCAGTCATATCAGCAGCAGGTTGTTTTAGTTCACGTTGGTGTGGCATCTCTGGCTATATCATGATAAATTATTCTTTGCTCTGATATTTTATTTATAAGAATAGTTTACTCCGATTTTTGTACGGGGTATAGAAGGGGTGTTACATTAAGTGGTATCAGAGCCGACGGAACGACAAAAAGATGAAGACACTAATCTTCGCAAAAGACCTCCATCGTCTAATCTGCAATGCCTCATAGAGCATTATAAAACAGCAGAAGGGTGAGAAACAGGATTATAATATACTTGCATATCATTATATAACACTTAGCAAAATATGCACAATTATTCTCACCATACAAATATGATACTTGTAAACAATACAAGACATATTAACCCCATTTCACACATCAATCACACAAGCCTATACATTAACACAATGCATAACAATTCCTTCTCAAAATTCAACACATAAACATTCATGTAATGAACTATGCAAATGCACAGAGACCGACACAACGACTCTATGCATGCGGTACCATTAGTCCCCCAGGAACTCTTGGAGTCATCGCTCGTTACTTAGGGTAACTCCCCGTCGGGCATACGATGTTCCCCGTCGCTACCACTTATCACCAAGCATACGACGTTATGGATCGTTTTTAGTCCTTTATAATAGGCACACGATCAATACAACAATTGCTTACACCCATAAGGGATCTACAATTCAACATGCATTGTTTACACCCACAAAGGGATCTACAATGTCTAACTGCATTGTTTACACCCACGAAGGGATCTACAATGTCTACCACATGATGCATGTCATATAATGACCCATGGCAATCAAAGCTCATACATTAAATCATGCATTTCAAGTACATATAAAGTAATGCACACAATTGTCCAAAATGGCCACAAACACCAATATACCATCAAAGAATCATCACACAAACCATCTCATAACATATCACATTCTATCGCACAATATAGAAAATAACTCAAAAATTCCATTTTACGGTTTCTCAGAAAAGTCGGCTAAAAGTCGGCCAAAAATAATATTTTCTACCATCATCAACAAGTACTCATCGATAGCTTCGATTCGGTATAAATAACTCTTAAATACGATAAACGGTTAACAAGATATGAATATTTCAAAATAACGCGAAACATAAACCGGACGCCCGACACAACGAAACGGTTCGTAAAAACTGTACCAATTGGACCAAGTTCAGACCCCAAAACTATTTTTCCTAGAAAGAGCATCTCGTTAGCTTTCTAACGCTTCAAACGAGGGTTAAAACCGCCTTACGGTTCAAGAGATATGAATTTCCGAAGTTTCCCCGAAAAACCAGATTTTCATGGTTCAGCACAGTATGTATCGATACATAGGCTTATGTATCGATACAAAAAGCCACATGTATCGATACATAGCACGCATGTGTCGACACATGCTGTAGTGAAAATGCTGTTTTTCCCAATTTTCACAGTATGTATCGATGCATAAGGGTTATGTATCGATACATAATCCATTTCGTATCGATACATAGCTTATGTATCGATGCATAGCCCTGTTTTTCTCAAAAATCAGAATTTCTCAAAATACACTTTTGCTGCCATTTTTCCTTTTGCCCGAAAACTCGACTAAATCGAACATTTTCACCGAAACAAACATATACGCGCAACCACCAAATACATAAGAACATTTTAGAACACATAAACGAAATTTCTACGACGTTCGATTTTTCGATTAAATTTCAACCTTCCAAAAACCAGAATTTTCAAACATCATCAAATCGAATAAAAATCACGACATACGACGACCTAACCTTACTCGATACAACTACGTAATTTATTTCGAATTCTAACCGTGAAAACATTGGTTCCTATCGACTTCCTACAATTCGACCTAAACGGACAAAATAACGGAAACATAGCGAAAACTAACCGAAACATATCCAAACTTCATGAGACTTTAAACAGAAACTCACATACATATAACCAACCAACACATGTATTTATACGACTTTTCGACCGTAAAAACATCGGTTTCTAACGATTTCGTCCAATACGGCATAAACGGAAACATATGGAAAACCAATCCAAAACATCCACACAAAACATATATAATCATACACAATGATATAATAACCGAGTTTCGCACCCTTACCCGATTTAATCGTGTTCTAGAAAGTCGGGAGATTGGTTTCTTCCTTCACAAGTTTTCCTCTCTTTTCTTCTTTCTTTTCTCTTTTCTTCTTCTCTCTTTTTCTTCTCTTTTGGAAATTCTTACTAACTTTTCTAAACTTATACTAACTATTTTCTTTTATATTTTCTTAACTTAAAAATTCTAAACATTTCTAATAAATATCTAAACTAACTATTATTAACTAATACTATTTATTATGAAATATGTCAAATACCCCCTATTCCAATTTTCCCCGCAACTCTCAAAAACGGTAAAAATACACAATGTGCAAAAATAACATATAATCACACCAATTAGCAATTAACATAAATATTGCTCAATTAAAAATAAAGACTCGACCAATTAACACCAAAAAGCACGGAAAAAGGAAATATTAAAAAACGGACCGTTACAAAGATGATGATTTGAAGGCTTTGTGAGCTACTTCTTGCTTTTAGAGATGGCATAATAAAGAGACTTATGTTGGAAATTTTAGTAGGCCTTCTTGTCCGGAGGTGGTTGTTAGGAAAATGATTAATGATTATGGACGTGCTAAATTAGCTTCAAGTATCAATGTCCAACAACAAAAGGAAATTCAGTCTATCTAATGGGTGTTTCCTCCCATAGGATGGGTAAAACTGAATACTAATGGAGTTAAGAATAGTAAAGGGTATGTGGGATGTGGAGGCCTTATTCGAGGAAATGAAGGGGAGTGGTTAGGAGATTTCTCCAAAAGAATTGGTATTTGTAATAAATTCACGACAGAATTACGGGGAGTTTATGAAGGTATTGAAGACTATTGAAATTATCATTGACTCCCAACTAGCAGTGAAGGCGATTAATTTCAACCGCAACGCTAGTAGTAATGGAATGAGTGTTTTCGCCAAAATTAAGTCTCTGTTCTCCCACGATAAGGTTTTTCTTGTTAAGCATGTGCATAGGAAAACCAATCCGTGTGCGAATGTGCTATCTACGAATCGTATTGAGCTTCAGGAAAAATTTCGTCTCTTTGATGTGTGTCCTCCTTTTATTAATCACTTCATCGGAAGTGATTTGTTGGGTGTGTCTTTCCTATTGTTAATCTTGGTATAATCTTTTCTTTTTGGGACATTTTTGCCCTCCTATTAATAAAATAAAATAAAAGTGATCTTAAATACAACACAAAAATATCTTTTTAACCAATTTAAAGTAGTATATTTTAAGACTAGTCTCTAGTGTTGTTCCATAGAAATTTCCCATCACACCTCATCATTCATTTAAAAATAGATAAATGCAATTTCTACAAATCCCAAACCAAACCTCAACAACAACAAAGCTATCTACTCTTCTTCACACTCTCCTCACACAACCATGGCAAACTCCATTAACACTGTATTTCACACTAAAATCAAGCTACTATCTCTCTTTTTGCTATTTTCTCCTCTAGTTGCTAATTTATACAACCCTGATTACAACTACGCAATCAATTGTGGCAACTCAGAAAATACTAATGCCTCAGACAATCGGTTATGGGTTGGTGATAATATTCATAACTCCAATATCTTTTCAATCATTGAACCAAAATCCACAAACCTATCTCTTACATCACAATCTCAGTCCCTTTCAAACACCGAAATTCCATACACAACAGCACGCATCTCTCTCTCAAATTTCACATACTCTTTTCCTAACATCACAACTTCCCCTCTTTATATTCGCCTTCATTTTTACCCAACATCCTATCAAAACTTTAACCCCTCCAATGCAAAATTTTCTGTCAAAGTAAACAATAACCTTACCCTTCTTGAAAACTTCAACCCTTCACTATGGCTTCACCAAGATGACGAGGAAAAAATCACCAAAGAATATTGCATCCAAGTCAATCCTAATGAAAAGCTCGACATAACTTTCATTCCCAACAACACAAACCAATCAAACCCTTATTATGCTTTCATTAACGGAATCGAAGTTGTGTCCATGCCTTCTTTTCTCTATTACACTAATCTCAGTGACACAAACTACCATTCAGAAGTTATTGGGTTTGACAATCAAGAAAGCCAAATTCTTAAAGACAAAGCTTTGGAGATGGTTTATAGAGTCAACGTTGGTGGTAGTCAGGTTCCACCAAATAAAGATACAGGTATGTTTCGTAATTGGGATCATGATTATCCTCTTTACTTGGAGAAAGAATATCCACAGAGTATATCAACTGCTTACGCACATGATCTCAACTATAAAAACAGTATCATTCCAAACTATACTGCACCTGAAAATGTGTACTTAACTGCTAGAAGTTATGGAAAGGATGCCACAGAGGATTATAATGTAACATGGAATTTTGAAGTTGATTCTGCTTTTACTTATATGGTAAGGTTACATTTTTGTGAGTTTGATTCGCATATCTACAATACAGGAGATAGAGTATTTCAGATTTTTATAGCAGATACTTTGGCGGAGGTAAACGCTGATGTGATAAGGTGGAGTGGTGGTAACATGGTTCCTGTTCATAAGGATTATGCTGTGACTATGTACAATCAAGAAGGAAGCTCTCAAATTGAAAGAGTTAATCTTACAATCAAGCTTCAACGATTACCAGAACACATGTACACGGTATACCGCGATGTCCTATTGAATGGAGTTGAGATTTTCAAAATAAGTGATACCAGTAACAATCTTGCAGGATTGAATCCCAATATTACATCTCCAGAGAAAAAAGTATTACCTGGCTCACAACAAAAGCCAAAGAAGTCAGCTATATTGAAGATTGTTGTGGCTGTAGTTTCATGTCTCTTGCTAGCATTCGTTGTTGTGGGGATAATAGTTTTTGTAAGAAGGCGAAGAGGATTTGAGTCTCCTCTTGAAATGCATGAAAGTTCAGGGAAGAGAAAAAAAGAAGGTTCCTTAACTTTACCTTCCCATTTGTGCCGCTATTTTACAATAGCGGAGATAAGAGCTGCTACAAACAACTTCGATGATGTTTTTATCATCGGAGTTGGAGGGTTTGGCAACGTGTACAAAGGTTACATCAACGGAGCTACTCCCGTTGCTATAAAGCGTCTGAAATCGGGTTCACAGCAAGGTGAAAACGAGTTCATGAATGAGATCGAGTTGCTTTCTCAACTTCGTCATAATCACTTGGTTTCCCTCATTGGATATTGCAACGATGGAGCAGAGATGATTCTTGTTTACGATTTCATGCAACGAGGCACTCTTCGTGAATATCTCTATGGTTCGGACAATGAACCTCTTACATGGAAGCAAAGACTCGAAGTATTATTGGGTGCTGCGAGGGGGTTGCATTATCTTCATACGGGTGCGAAGCAGAATATCATACATCGTGACGTGAAGAGTACCAACATATTGTTAGATGAAAAATGGGTGGCTAAGGTTTCCGATTTCGGGCTATCAAAAGTTGGGCCAACAGGAATGTCGATGACCCATGTCAGCACTGTGGTGAAGGGTAGTCTCGGATATTTGGATCCAGAATACTACCTTCGACAAAGATTGACTCTCATGTCTGATGTGTACTCTTTCGGTGTAGTCCTTCTTGAGGTCTTGTGCGCGAGACCTCCTTTAATTCGGTCTTTAGATAAGAAAAACGTGAGTTTGGTTGTTCGTTTCCAAAGATGTTACAATGAAGGTGTGATAATTGATGAGATGGTGGATCCATTCATAAAGGATTCTATAACCGATGAGTGTTTGAAATGTTACTGTCAGATGGCGTTGAGTTGTTTGCACGATGATGGAAACCAAAGGATGTCGATGAGTGATGTCGTGGGAGCATTAGAGTTTGCATTGCAGCTGGAGATGACTGAGGAGGATAGTAAGTTTGGGGGGACTCAAGAAAAGGAAAAGAGTGTGCAAAAGATACAATATCCAAAGTTTGCTAGTGATGATGGGAGTGACATGCGTTTCACGAGTAGTAGTGGTGACTATGGGTCTCATACCAGTAAGGTTAGCACCATTTCAGCAACTACTGAAGATCATCCTTTGTTTTCTACTGATGTGTTTTCTGAAGTTGGGAATCCAAAAGCACGGTAGATAGGTGATGAATATAAAAATTCAAATAATTAAGTGTGTAATTTCTAATTTTGTTGTTATATACAAGATGAATTGGGGATAAGAATGATGTAAACACATGTGTCTTTTAAAGATGTTGAAATTCTAATGTGAGTTTAGGAATTGAGTATATATATATATATATATATATATATATGGCCGGAGCCAGAAATTTTAATTTGTGGGGGCAAGTTATTTTTGTATCATATATCATTAAAGTATAAATATATATAATTTTAAAAAAAATATTAAATCATTATTTTTTATTTTTTTATTTTTTAAAATTTCTCAAAGTTTATTATTAATAATAAAATTTATTTATCTAACTTTGTAATTAATAATATATGAATAGTTGTCTTATACTTCCTCCGTCCCAAATTATAAGACGTTTTGGACTTTTCACACAAATTAAAAAACTTAATTATTACTTTATGAGAAAGACAAATTATGTATAACTTTACAGTAATGTCCCTCATAATTATATAGGAGAGAGAAATTAAAAGAGTTGAAAGAATAAATAATAATAAATATTTGAGGGTATATTGGAGAAGATGTCATTTATATTGCATTGGGAATGTAAGGTAACTTATAATTTGGGACAAATTTTTTTGGCAAAATGACTTATAATTTGGGACGGAGGGAGTATTTCTAGTCATAATGGTGATTGACGATGAATTCGGTAGAGATGATTATAGTTTGATTCATGCAATTGCAATTGACAAAGGATTGAAATCACTTGATGTCAGAACCGATCCTTAAACCGACTTAATGTGGACCTAATATTTACGGTGAAAAAAACAAAAACAAAAATATAAAACAAAATATGTTTTTTTAAGCTTTAGTTAAAAAATATTTTAAAGTAAACACAAAACTAATTTTACAAACAAATTTCGGTTTTGTAATTAACTTTCAAAATATAAAAAGTTACAATCAGCTTGGACAGAACACTAAACGATTATCATATACCATATGATTTACATTAAATGTTTAATAATAAATTTATAACAAAAAATACTATTTCAATTAATTGATAGGTTAAATGATTATAATTAAATTTTTTATTAACTTTAATAATAAATTTATAACAACCCGAGAGGGTTGGCCTAGTGGGAGGGTGCTTGAGTCTCAAGGATTTGCTTCTCTTGAGGTCCTGAGTTCGAAGGAGCTTATGTCCAACTTTCGGAAGCTACGTGGGGCGAAAGCTCTCGGGTAGATTAGTCGGTACGGAAGGAAGGATACCATTCTATTAAAATAATAATAATAATAATACATTTATAACAAAATATATTATTTCAATTAATAGATGAGTTAAATTATTTTATTAAAGCTCATAAAAATGTGTAGTGCTGCTACTTTATTGTAAGAAAGATAGTGGGGGCACTTGCCCCCTTAGAATTGAAGATGGCTTCGACCCTTTCTCTCTCTCTCTCTCTCTATATATATATATATATATATATATATATATATATAGGGAACGTATCATATGAGAATGACATTTTTATGTAAGAACGTGAGAATGAATCTGAACCATTAGATTTTAAAATAAATGGTGGAGATTATGTGTTAGTTTTTTTTCTCTCTCCTCCATCATTTATTTTAATAATGGAGGAGAGAGAAAAACAAAAACCACACATAATCTCCACCATTTATTTTAAAATCTAATGATTCAGATTCATTCTCATGTTCTCACATAAAAATGTCATTCTCATAGGATATGAACCATATATATATATATATATATATATATATATAACACTGATTATGTGTTTGATTATAAGTTTGATAAGAATCTATCAGAACTTCAACAAATGAATTTTAAATGTGAGATCTTGAATAAGGTAAAATTTATGATTTGTAATTGCTAAAAGTACAATGGAGAGTAGAAGCTCGCTCACGTAGGATACAAGATGCTCTACTGTGACTTTAGCAGTTATCCAATGAACGTTATGTTTGTTAGGGTACAATAAGGGTGACCACCTCATCTTCGACTGGTTCTAGTGTGAATAGGGTGAGTGAAGTTGTAAGAGTCTACTCACATAGGAATCGTGAAGATTCTTTCTCAGTATATGTATGTTCAAAACTCGTGATCCCTCTATCTATCTTGGGATTGAGATATTTCTTGAGGATTATATGGACATGGGCTAGAATGCCATGAGACGGTTTTTGTAACTCCCCAAATTTGTAAGAATATTTATTTAATTTATTTAAATATATTATTCGTAATTTTTAGTGAATTTTGTTGTTTTGTGTTGACGTCGGCATTTTTGTGGAGTTTTGGTTATTTATTTAAATAATAGTATATAATATAGAATATATTGTATTATTATTTATTTTAACTAATATTAGGAGGATTAAGGGTAAAATGGACTTTTAAGGAGGAGTTAGTGAGGGTAATATTGGAAAAGTCCATTTTAGAAGTCCAAAGGTTAGGTTTAACAAAAAGGAGAATTTGAGAGGAATAGGATTCATTTTGTTAGACCGTGAAAAGAAGGAAAAGGCCAGAGCTCTGAGGAAAGAGGGAAAAGCTTAGGATTCGAGAAGATTTCCAAGAACTCAAGAAAGAAAGCTTGGAATCGACAATCTAAGGTATGGGGAGTATTGCCTTTCATTGTTTTCGATATAGGAATTCGATGTGTTTAAAGCTAATTTTTGAGGTTTATGTGGGTTTGTGGGTTTAGGAGTAAATTGATGATTTAGGGCATTTTTGTGGATTGATTATTAAGGGTTGAATTGAATCGGATAAAAGTAGGCATTCAAGGCTAATTTCTCTGTTGATGCTGTTTTGACCTCGTAGGGAAAGGGATTTATGGAAGTTATGAAGGTAATTGGGTTGTGAAGGTTTACGTGAAATTGAAGATTAGGATAGTGTAATAAATCGGCCTAATAGTCATAGGTTTTGGGTCCTTGTTGCCTTAATACCTTAGGGATATTTTGGGGATGTTTTTGGGGTAAATGAGGCTGGAATCGTAGGAGTTTTTGGGTCTGATATGCTACTGATACGTAGCAGCGATTGCAGAAAATCGCGACTTCGCAAAGCCAATGATTGCTTCGCAAAGCGAACCTTCGCTCCAGATTCGTACAACGAACCTCCCAGCGAATACCTTCGCTAGGCGAATAGAGGGTGGCGAGGGAGAGACATAATGGGGGTTCCTCTGGTTTTTTATGGGATTTTGGGGTTCGCTGGCAGCTCACTAGGCGAACACCCCAGCGAACAAGTTTACAAAGCGAACTATCTAGCGAACGCCTGCTGTTCGCAAATTTTGTTTTATGATTCTTGTGTTGTCTTGATGTTTTGAGATGTGATTATTCTGATGAATTACCATGTGTATATTGATGATTATGAGATGATGATTTATGACGTTTTGATGAATAAATGATGATATGATTAACATGAGATTTTGATGAGTGATGATGCACGTAATGACTTTTACTGATGATGATGATGATGATGATGTTGTGTATCATGCATTCATAGCATTTCAGACTTCGGTCTATGGTGGCTTCAATCCCATTCTGTAGATGTGAGGTAATTTTGACGTGCTCCGGTTCTTGTGTAGAATTGATCCTCATGACGGGGATCTTTGGAGGGTGATGGCCTAGTGTCCATCGATTGTGACGATTGGTACCACATGCATGAGTCTTGTTGTGCATTGCATTTAATTGGCATTGACGTGATTTATGCTGTCGTGATTTTTGATGTTTTCCTTTGTGATGACCCTGATGATGTTGTATATGATGATGACGCAATTTTATGCACATCCTGTTTTTATATTGATTATAATGAATTGTGATTACTCACCCTGCCTGTTTGAATGTTGCCTCCACGTGGGTAACGTGCAGATGATCAGGCTTAGTTGTAGATGCCTTCGAGGACCTTTGGAGTTTATTTTGCTTTTGGTCGATGTAGAGGGTCTTGCTCTGATATTGTAACATCGGGTTGGGTCGTTGAGTCGAACCATGTTAAGTTGTTATTTTGTTGTCATTTTTGAATTATTATGGTTTAACTTAAAAACTTTTATTTTGGGATCTTTGTGGTTATGGTGGTTCCACTGCTAATTTTGATGGCTTTTGAACATTTTGTGGAAAACCCGTTGTTTACGGAGCAAATGTTTTATTTTGAGTTTATTGAGAAAATGTGCACCTTTCTGAGGTGATTTTTACTCTGATAATTTGTGTATTTTGTCGTGTATATTTGTGGGGTAGAAAAGGGTGTTACAATAGTTGTATTAGAGCCTGGTAGGGCCGTCCGGCCAGGTTTTTACTTGATGCCAGTGCCCTGTCAGTCGATGAGTGTATGTACACTGTCGATGTTTTGTTCCTTCTAACCTTGTTAGTAGTGTGCAGGATGGCTGGAAGAAATGATCGTGCTATTGCTGATGTGCTGGAATCGGTTGCTCAAGTAATGGTTCAACTCAATCCGAATGGTGGAGTTCCAGATGAGTTTCGTGCTTTGGGGAAGTTTCAGAGGAACAATCCACCGACTTTCGTGGGTACTCATGATCAAGTAAGTGTACACAAGTGGCTGAAGGAGATCGAGAAGATTTTCTGGGTGATGGGGTGTACTGATGAGCAACAAGTTCAGTTTGGTACGCATATGCTGGAAGAAGAGGCTGAGGATTGGTGGGATAACACCCGTCAGAGACTCGCAGATGCGGCACTGTGATAACCTGGGCTGTGTTTAAGCAGGAGTTTCTGGGAATGTATTTTCTAGAGGATGCTTGTGGCAAGAGAGAAGTGGAATTCCTTGAGCTAAAACAAGGAGACATGAATGTGGCGGAGTATGCCGCAAAGTTCGAGGCACTGGTAAAGTTCTGTCCGCACTACAATCGTGTTGATGCTGAGATGTCCAAGTGTCTCAAGTTCGAGAATGGGCTGAGACCAGAAATTAAGCAGGGTATTAGGTATCAACAGATCCGCAGGTATGCTGAGTTGGTGGACAAGAGCAGAATCTACGACAAGGATAGCCGAGCTCAATCTGCTCACTACAAGCAGTTGAGTGAGAAGAAAGGGCAGTTTAGGGGAAAGCCTTATACAACTTCAGCTGACAAAGGGAAGCAAAAGACTTCAGAGGGGAAAAAGACAAGTGGGGGAGCAGCTCCCGCTTCTAGGAAGTGTTATAAGTGTGGCGAGCAAGGCCACTGTGCTGACGTGTGCACCAATATTATGTTGAGGTGCTACAGATGTAGTAAAAAGGGTCATAGAGCTACTGAGTGCAAGGACGATTGTCCAACCTGTTTCAATTGTGGGGAGAAGAGTCATATCAGTACCCAATGTCAAAAGCCGAAGAAGACCGCTACTGCCGCTCAGACCAGTGGCCGGGTGTTTGCTTTGAGTGGTGCAGAAGTGCCAGAGAAGGACAACCTGATTTGAGGTACTTGATTTATTAATAATATCGAGTTGGTTGCTATTATTGATACTGGTGCTACTCATTCTTTTATCTCGCTTGAATGTGCTAATAGATTGGGTTTGAATTTGTTTGATATGAATGGGAATATGGTAATAGAAACTCCAGCTAATGGTTCTGTTACTACTACCCTTGTGTGTTTGAGATGTCCTTTGACGATTTTTGGATAGAGTTTTGAGATGGATTTGGTGTGCTGACCCTTGTACCAAATCGATGTAATCTTTGGAATGAACTGGTTAGAGTTCAACCATGTTCACATCAACTGTTATAATAAGACTGTGGAGTTTCCTGAGTTTGGTGATAGTGAAGAGTCGATGTTCTTGTCTGCTAGGAAAGTAGACGAACTTATGGAAGACGAAGCCCTGGTGTTTGCAATGTTTGCATCGTTGCAAGTTGGTCGTGAAGCTTCAAGTGTCGAATTACCTGTTGTCCGTGAATTTCCAAATGTGTTTCTAGAAGACGTCAGTGATTTGCCTCCAGAACGTGAAGTAGAGTTTGCGGTAGACTTAATACCAGGTACAAGTCCAATGTCAATGGCTCCTTACCAGATGTCGGCTTTTGAGTTAAGTGAATTGAAGAAACAACTGGAAGAATTGCTTGAGAAAAAGTTTGTTCGACCGAGTGTTTCTCCGTGGGGTGCCCCTGTGTTGCTAGTAAAGAAGAAAGATGGTAGCATGAGGTTGTGTGTTGATTACCGGCAGTTGAATAAGGTGACTATTAAGAATATGTATCCGCTTTTGAGAATCGACGATTTGATGGATCAACTGGTAGGTGCCTATGTGTTCAGTAAGATTGATTTGAGGTCTGGTTATCATCAGATTCGTGTTAAGCCTGATGATATTCTGAAGACGGATTTCAGAACAAGGTATGGTTATGAATACACTGCGATGCCATTTGGTGTATCCAATGCACCTGGTGTGTTCATGGAGTACATGAATCGGATTTTTTATGAGTATTTGGATAAGTTTGTGGTGGTGTTTATCAATGATATCTTGATATATTCTAGATCTGAAGAAGAACATGCTGAGCATTTGAGAACTGTGTTGCAAGTATTGAAGGAGAAGAAGTTGTATGCAAGGTTGTCCAAGTGTGAGTTTTGGTTGAAGGAAGTGAGTTTTCTTGGCCATGTGATTTCAAGTGGCGGGACTGCTATTGATCCCTCTAAAACTGATGTTGTGTTACAGTGGGAGACTCCGAAGTCTGCTACTGAGATGTGAAGTTTTCTGGGATTAGCGGGTTATTATCGGAATTTTATCGAAGGCTTTTCTAAGTTGGCATTACCTTTGACTCAGTTGACTCGAAAGGGTCAAGCTTTTGTGTGGGATGTAGCTTGCGAAGAGAGTTTTGTTTAATTAAAGAAGAGGTTGACAGCCGCTCCAGTGTTGATTTTGCCTAATCTGAGCGAATCTTTTATGAAGTATTGTGATGCATCGAAGATGGGTCTTGGTGGAGTATTGATGCAAAATGGACAAGGTGTTGCCTAAGCTTCGAGACAGTTGTGAGTTCATGAGAGGAATTATCCTACACATGACTTGGAATTGGCCGCTGTGGTGTTTTTGTTGAAGATTTGGAGACATTATCTGTTTGGCTCTAAGTTTGAAGTGTTCAGTGATCATAAAAGTCTGAAGTCCTTATTTAATAAAAAAGAATTGAATATGAGGCAGAGGAGGTGGTTAGAGCTGTTGAAGGATTTCGATTTTGATTTGAGTTATCATTCGGGCAAAGTAAATGTAGTGGCTGATGCATTGAGCAGAAAGTCATTGCATATGTCGATGCTTATGGTGAAAGAATTGGAACTAATTGATCAATTCTGAGATTTAAGTTTGGTATGTGAAGAGACCTCTAATAGTGTGAAGTTGGGAATTTTGAAGTTGACTAGTGGTATTCTAGAAGAAATCAGAGTGGGACAGCAATCTGATTTAAATTTAGTTGTCCGGTTGACTTTGATTAACCAAGATAACGGAGGAGAATTCCGGATTGATGAGAATGGTGCGATGAGGTTTCGGGATAGGGTATGTGTCCTAGATGTTCCAGAAATCAAGAAGAGTATCCTAGAGGAAGGACACCGAAGTAGGTTGAGTATTCATCCCGGTGCTACGAAGATGTACCAGGATTTGAAAAAGTTGTTTTGGTGGCCATGTATGAAGAAGGATATTGTCAGAAGTCGAAGATTGAGTATTAGAAGCCTTTAGGTATGATGCAACCATTGAACATTCCAGAATGAAAATGGGATAGTATTTCCATGGATTTTGTGTCAGGATTACCGAGAACTGCCAAAGGAAATGATTCAATTTGGGTGATTGTGGATAGATTAACTAAATCGGCTCATTTCTTGTCGATGAAGATTAATCATTCTATGCAGAAGTTAGCTGATACGTACATTGAGGAGATTGTGAAGTTACATGGGATACCTTCGAGTATTGTGTCGGATAGAGATCCGAGATTTACATCAAGGTTCTGCAAGAGTTTGCAAGATGCTTTGGGCACTAAGTTAAGGATGAGTTTTGCCTATCTTCCGCAGACGGACGGTCAGACAAAAAAGACTATCCAATCCTTAGAGGATTTGCTGAGGGCTTGTGTGTTGGATCACGAAGGATCTTGGGATAGCCATTTATCGTTGATTGAGTTCACGTACAATAACAGTTTTCATGCTAGTATTAGAATTGTGCCCTATGAAGCTTTGTATGGGAGAAGGTGTAGGACTCATTTGTGTTGGTATGAGTCGGGCGAGAGTGTTGTACTCGGACCTGAGATTGTGCAAGAGACGACTGAGAAAATTAAGATGATCCAAGAAAGGATGAAAGCGTCGGAGAGTCGTCAGAAGAGCTACCATGATAAGAGAAGGAAGACACTTGAATTCCAAGAGGGAGATCACGTGTTTTTGAGGGTGACGCCAGTGACTGGTATGGGTCGATCTTTGAAGTCCAGGAAGCTCACTCCATGTTTTGTTGGTCCATATCAAATCTTGTAGAGGATAGGAGATGTAGCCTACCAAATTGCTTTACCGCCGTCACTTGCGAATTTGCATGACGTGTTCCATGTGTCTCAGTTGAGGAAGTACATTCCGGATCCGTCGCATGCGATTCAGATGGATGATGTACAAGTAAGGGATAACCTGACAGTGGAAGCATTACCGGTGCGGATTGATGGACGAGAAATGAAACAACTGCGAGGTAAAGAGATAACCTTGGTGAAGGTATTGTGGGGAGGACCAGCTGGGGAAAGTTGGACTTGGGAACGTGAAGATCATATGAGGGAGTCGTATCCGACTCTAGTTCCTTGAGGTAATTTTCGAGGGCGAAAATTCTTTAAGTGGGGGAGAGTTGTAACACCCCAAATTTGTAAGAATATTTATTTAATTTATTTAAATATAATATTCGTGATTTTTAGTTAATTTTGGTGGTTTGTGTTGACGTCGGCATTTTTGTGGAGTTTTGGTTATTTATTTAAATAATAGTATATAATATAGAATATATTGTATTATTATTTATTTTAAATAATATTAGGAGGATTAAGGGTAAATTGGACTTTTAAGGAGGAGTTAGTGAGGGTAATATTGGGAAAGCCCAATTTAGAAGCCCAAAAGTTAGGTTTAACAAAAAGGAGAATCTGAGAGGAATAGGATTCATTTTGTTAGACCGTGAAAATAAGTAAAAGGCCAGAGCTCTGAGGAAAGAGGGAAAAGCTTAGGATTCAAGAAGGTTTCCAAGAACTCAAGAACGAAAGCTTGGAATCGACAATCTAAGGTATGGAGAGTATTGCCTTTCTTTGTTTTCGATATAGGAATTCGATGTGGTTAAAGCTAATTTTTGAGGTTTATGTGGGTTTGTGGGTTTAGGAGTAAATTGATGATTTAGGGCATTTTTGTGGGTTAATTATTAAGGATTGAATTGAATCGGATAAAAGTAGGCCTTCGAGGCTAATTTCTCTGTTGATGTTGTTTTGACCTCGTAGGGAAAGGGATTTATGGAAGTTATGAAGGTAATTAGGTTGTGAAGGTTTATGTGAAATTGAAGATTAGGATAGTGTAATAAATCGGCCTAATAGTCGTAGGTTTTTTTGTCCTTGTTGCCTTAATACCTTAGGGATGTTTTGGGGATGTTTTGGGGTAAATGAGACTGGAATCGTAGGAGTTTTTGGGTCTGATATGCTATTGATGCGTAGCAGCGATTGCAGAAAATCGCGACTTCGCAAAGCGAATGATTCCCTCTAGATACGAACAGTGAACCTCCCAGCGAATACCTTCGCTAGGCGAATAAAGGATAGCGAGGGAGATACAAAATAGGGGTTCCTCTGGTTTTTGTATGGGATTTTGGGGTTCGCTGGCAGCTCGCTAGGCGAACACCCCAGCGAACTATCTAGCGAACGCCTGCTGTTCGCGAATTTTGTTTTATGATTCATGTGTTGTCTTTATGTTTTGAGCTGTGATTATTCTGATGAATTACCATATGTATATTGATGATTATGAGATGATGATTTATGACGTTTTGATGAATAAATGATGATATGATTAACATGAGATTTTGATGAATGATGATGCACGTAATGACTTTTATTGATGATGATGATAATGATGTTGTGTATCATGCATTCATAGCATTTCAGACTTCGGTCTATGGTGGCTTCAATCCCATTGTGTGGATGTGAGGTAATTTTGACGTGCTCCGGTTCTTGTGTAGAATCGATCCTAATGACGGGGATCTTTGGAGGGTGATGGCCTAGTGTCCATCGACTGTGACGATTGGTACTATATGCATGAGTCTTGTTGTGCATTACATTTAATTGGCATTGACGTGATTTATGATGTCGTGATTTTTGATGTTTTCCTTTGTGATGACCCTGATGATGTTGTATATGATGATGATGCCATTTTATGCATATCCTGTTTTTATATTGATTATAATGAATTGTGATTACTCACCCTGCCTGTTTGAATGTTACCCTCCACGTGGGTAACATGCAGATGATCAGGCTTAGTTGTGGATTCCTTCGAGGACCTTTGGAGCTTATTTTGCTTTTGGTCAATGTAGAGGGTCTTGCTCTGATATTCTAACATTGGGTTGGGTCATTGAGTCGGACCATGTTGAGTTGTTATTTTGTTGTCATTTTCGAATTATTATGGTTTAACTTAAAACCTTTGATTTTGGGATCTTTGTGGTTATGGTGGTTCCGCTGCTAATTTTGATGGCTTTTGAACATTTTGAGGAAAACCTGTTGTTTACGGAGCAAATGTTTTATTTTAAGTTTATTGAGAAAATGTGCACCCTTCTAAGGTGATTTTTACTCTGATAATTTGTGTATTTTGTCGTGTATATTTGTGGGGTAGAAAAGGGTGTTACAGTTTTCCCCACTCTTCGCAAGAAACATGGAGCAGAGGAAACCAGGCCATCCCTCAATCGTGGGAAGAATGATTTTCCCCTCTCTCGCATTACCCGATAGTTTCTCCTAATACACCTTAGAAACGACATGTATTATATGAGACGTGTAGTGGGTTATAGGCTTAAGCCCAATTAGATGTCCTACAATTCTTCTTAGGCTGCCACCCTGCTTTGTACACTTTGCGAGACCTGTTTGTTTCAAGAACTCTCCACCCTTATTTCCATCTCAAAATGTTTTCCTTTTAGGACCAGCAAATTATCCCAATCCATAGTTCCTCGGGCATTGTTTGTACGCAGATCCTAAGTCGGATATCATGGTCTTAGGGTTTTGAAGAGTTTATGGCAATTAGTGAAATTCTGGTATGACAGACCCAGATGTCGAATACATGTCGAGACATCTAGTCTGTTATCAGCAACATATACAAGATATAGACAGTTAAAGAAGTTGCTAAAAAGTAAAGTGCACACAAGAATTGTTTACCCAGTTCGGTCTAACAACCTACATCTGGGGGCATACCAAGTCAGGAAGGAAGTCCACTATTAGCAGTATCAATTCATAGACCCTACAACCAACACCCCCGTTGACGATCTACTCACTTAATAACTACCCAATGACCCTTCTACCTAAGTTCTCCCTAGATAAGAGACTCCATCTCTCTTCCAATCATCGTATTGATGTCTAGCAGTCAACACCTCAGCCACTGCATCAACAGCTTGATTTCCAACAACTCTTCAATCACAGAAAAGTAGAAGGCGCACTTCAAAGAAACACAATCATCATTGCTTAAAAGCCCATAGATGATTGACAAATACAACTCAACTAAACAGTCCAACTATAAGTACAAAACAGTACCAGAGTGGCTCAGAATTTCACACAACCCCTAATGATCTACATCTTGGACCCGTGCTTTTTCTAAGTTACAAGCATTTTATTTATAACTTATTCCCAACTGGATTTGGGCTTCAAATCACAGCATAACAGCTGCTACAAATCAGCAGAAACTTCTGCTACATAATAGGTCTTCAATAAAATCCTTCCTAATTTATCTCCATAATTAGAAAGTCATTATTCTTTAATATTCTTCTTGAAACCTATAAAACAGCACCACATAGGATAACATAATATTCCCAGAAACATTCCTTACATTGGGCTTAGGCATTAGCAGATCTTAGTTTTAATTAATAATTAAAAATAATTATTCTCCAAATCTTTATGCATGAAAATAGCCAACCCTATTCTTCACAAACAGATTGCTTCCAAATAATATCACTCCAACAAAATTTTACTCCCAGAATTACGCATGCAATCACTCAACACAAACACACAAAAGATTGCTAAAAATAGCGCAGTAAATAAAACCTAAAAATCTGAACTGGAAGTTCTGTCTACTGATGGCAGAACATCGTGTTTGACATCATGCACAAATCCTGCAATACTAAAAGCACACCACCTGCAGAATGTTAGAATCACAAGTCAAGACATCAAGCAAGACATCTTGATGTACCGCATTGTTTTACCAAAATTGCTGCCAATTCAGAACTAAAAATCTCCCCCTTTGGCAAATTTTGGCTAAAATAATTTATGATCACAAAACATATCAGAGATCCCTGCAGCAGAAACAACACACACCAGACAACCACATCTAACCCAGAAAGCCAACCAACCACAGAGAGCCAAGGAACCATAAAACCCCATCTCTTCCAGAAAATCCAATGCACACATATCATTACTATGCCAACATTACTAAGCCACACTACTCTCCCCCTTTTTAGCCATAATTAGACAAACTCCACTAGGAAAATTCCATAACAACCAGAACAAATAAGCAACAATCAAAACAAATCCATAGAGAAGATAGTACATTAATACAAACCAAGCGCAAAAAGTTCCAAAGGCAAACTCTGAATCATCCAACCAACATACTCAGAACAGAATAAACTATTCTAAATCCTTGTGAGACTGGTTCAAATACGAAATCCAGACACAATAGCTGAACAAACCTACTTCTCTCCCCTTTTTTGGCCAAAAATTGACAAACATTGGGGTAAATATACACTTCTGGTTCAATCCATTGACACACCAGGTCTAAACTATCATGTCCACCACGAACTTCACCAGTAACACAATGTCACGACATCTTGTCTGACATAACACCCTCACCAGAGCCACAAACAATCTTGATAAACAACTGCACTACTTCAACAACAAAAGTTCAACTCCCCCTATCTAAGATAACCAGTGCTCCTTTGCAAGAAGAACACCTTAAATGAATGGAAAACATAAGACTCATCTTCATGTCTTCAAGAGCGCACCCTCTGTTCAACACACCTGCTGAACGGATTCACTTAATGCTTGATCCTCAAACAACACTAGTACATTTAACTGACAGAAGTTGCTCCTTCAACAAGAAACACCACAAAATCACCAATGATATCCCATGATACCTTTATGATCATATAGTAAGAAAGTACCAGGATCACATCCTTGTACTACAACCAACAAACTCTTGGATTGAGACCAAAATCACCATTGATCCCTCTTATACAGAAACCATCCATACCCTGTACAAATCCACCTTGAATTTTACAGCCATAGACATTCTTGTTCCTTGAGATATAATCCAATTGAATCAGGAATACTTCACACAAGCATCCACAAGTTCTGAAGCACAAACACACTGCCTTCCACTACACTCTAAGTAAAATCCTCTTACTTTGAATTAATAACACGCACCAAGACAAGTATGACATCTCCCATCAACAAAGACCCCTACAGAGTTCTTCCAAAAACTGCAGAGAAAAATAAATTCTCCCAGACACAAACAAAATTGTCCTTCAGACTCCTCCTCAGAAGCATGTGCGCACATGATTCAAACAATTAGCTTCACATGGCTAGAACCATACATGTCCTATTACGAACACACCAAAACGCCATCCAGTAGAAGAATGTCATAGCATGTTATCTGACATTATATCCTCATAAGAGGCAACCAATCTCCACAAGCTTGATCAGCATGCAAGCTTCACAATATATGTACCTTTGCAGCAAAATCCATAGACAAGTACTCCCCTTGTCATGGATAACCAATGCTCTAGATGGAGATTAACATTTGAGCACCAGATCTTCACACACTTGCTGAGCACATTTACATACTGTACTCTCACTCCTAGAGAACACATCCAATTATCCTGAATGGTTTGACACTGCTCACAAACTCCACAAATTCTCAGCTTACTTAAAAGCTTTACTGAGATCCAATCTCTTCAAGAGAAAGAACAGCTCTTTAAAAAAAACTTTCTGATCAAATCACCTCATCTGACACAATTCCTCTGCCATTACATCCACTAGTAGTTGTTGATACTAGTGAGGTCTTCAAAAATAGTAGTCATGCTTTCCCAGAACATACTACTAAAAACAAGATCAGAATCTCCACATTCTAATCCACATAGTCAGAAACACCTCTTCTAACAAAAATGCTTGAGCATCCAACTCCAAGTGCACAATCTCAATCATCTTCCAAATATAACCATCAACAATCATGATGTTACAATCATCATTTGGGACATCAGCTTCCCATCACCATTCAAAGGACTCATTGCTCATAGAAGTCCTTCAAGAAGCTCCCAATAAAACACAGCCAGAGCAGCTTATTCAGGTTAACATAAACACCTGAACACCATAGAGAGAAATAAACTAGCACACCCTCTCTGAAGCAAAGAGTTCAGACTGCAGACTTGCATACTCACATCAGACAAATACTTAGCTCCCGTCAAAGTATTTATCATTAGTCAGATAGGACTACCTTCTCACACAAGGTAGGACATTTGGTCTGACATTCTTCTTTCGCACACATTAGGTATCTGCTGATTCTTCTTCATGACAAACCATCATGACACCCATTCACACCACAAAATCATTCCAGATTAGGTCAGTGTCTTGACCTTTCACTCTACCCTGAGCTAAAGAAACTTCCTTAGCTGAGGAAGCAAAGAACTGAAATGATGTTTTAACATCAGTTCTGACATCAGTCTAAATCACATGGATTTAAACATTTACTATGGCTTTGGAGACAGCAACCATAGTAATTCACACACATCTCTTGCAAGGGACATAAGAGGATCAACCATCAGTAGCTGACCAACCTTCAAAACCAGATCATACACACATGCAGGAACCTGCATACTCTACATCTCAAGAATCTTCTTCTCAAACTTCTAAAGTTAAGACCTCCTGTCTGACTTTGAGATGTTGGATTCCATCCTTCTGTACCTAAAGAGGAGATACCCTCTAACAGGTTTCTGGAGCATACAAAAAAACATTGACTGGTCATCTCAACCAGATTGTTCAAAAAAAATATGCTTCTCCCAACACTTCAACCTACAAGGATGCCCTTCAATCCTTGCAAAATAAATGTTCCATTATGTGAGGACACCACATAACTGAACTCCAGCTTAAGAAGAAACTTCTCATGCAGATACCAGGGGACCATAATCCTTTGGTCCCAAAACACCAACTCCTCCTTGCTCCAAACACAAATCTGTAATGCTCATCCTAGATGGTTTGGATGACATTCCAACTATGGAGACACCAGTCAACCAGTTAGGTTAATACATCTCCTTTATGCACAGCCCTTTGAGTTTCTCTTCCACTAGAACAAGAGTTCCATGCTCTCATAGACTTGATAGTGATATCAAGTTTGAGTAAACAACCTCCATCCTGTTTTTTAGAAACACCACCAGAAATATTGAGAAAAATAAATTCTCAATACAAAGATGTCAAGAAATTATGCTGACATTTCTTCGAGTTCTTCCAGCATCAGATTAAGGACTCCCCCTTATTAACTGCTAAGAACTCCTAAGGGAACTATTCATTCTCCCCTCCAATAACTACACATCATGTGGTTGGTACACACATATAACTCCTTTCAAACAGAATCTGCTCCATGGCCATAAACAAGATTCCATACATCTGGCTCCTCTGAACAGAAGGAACTTCCAGATTTCAGAGAGAATGTCCTTGACATTTGAGCTTGACCTCCACACAAAAAAATAGCCTTTGTACTCCTACTCACTTGGATCAGAAATACACTAATCCAATGAGTGACAATATATTGATCATCTCTTGACCAACACACTTATCTAAGAAACTTCTTAGACACACAACCCAGATGCCTCCTCTTCCAAGCCAGGAGTAGGTTCCAAACAGATGTGATCAATGCATATTTGTTTAGCCCCCCAAGCATCTGCTATGCCATACCTTTATCCAACAAGATTCTTCACACTCTGCTGGTTTGATGTTCCAACATCTGGTAGGACATTAGTTACCTTCTCAAGAAACACAACAAGAGATCCTTTATCAAAGCCCAGAGATTGGCCTTGTAGGGTTGGAAGCAAGAATAAATTGCTTCTAACTTTCTTCAGATCTCTTTTCAACACCCTCATATAAAAGTTCCTTTATGAGTGGACTTGGGATGAACCACAAGTATCTTGGGAAACTCTAACAAGCTAGTTGAAGATATCCTCAAGTATCACCACACCATGTGATACACCTTCAAAGGAGAACAGAGTGTTGCAGCCACAACACACAAAACCAACAAGAGTTTTCAGACATATACAAATACAGCGGAACACAGAAAAAGAAAACCCCTCAACAACCTTCAGAAAAAAAAATTAATAACCTTTGTACAAAAACCACACTTCATGTGCAATAGGCCAACATAGGTTGAAAATAAATCACCCCACAAAGCAGCTCACCACCAAAGCTGCACGCCTGACAACATCAAACAGAACCAATACACACCCTGTCACGAATAGTCCATCCTCCACTTCAAGGGACCATTCAAACAACATATGAACTGACCAAGTCCAAAAAACTTTTCAGCAAAGTTATCTTCCTTGCACATGAACCAGAAATTATCTTCCCTAGGATCTCACCCAGAAAAACGAACAGGATGCCTGCTCTGATAACAATTGAAATTCTGGTATGACAGACCCAAATGTCGAATAAACATGTCGAGACATCTAGTCTGTTATAAGCAACATATACAAGATATAGACAGTTAAAGAAGTTGCTAAATAGTAAAGTGCACACAAGAATTATTTACCCAGTTCGGTCTAACAACCTACATCCGGGGGCATACCAAGCCAGGAAGGAAGTCCACTATTCGCAGTATCAATTCATAGACCCTATAGCCAACACACCCGTTGACGATCTACTCACTTAATAACTACCCAATGACCCTTCTACCTAAGTTCTCCCTAGATAAGAGACTCCATCTCTCTTCCAATCATCACAATGATGTCTAGCAGTCAACACCTCAGCCACTGTATCAACAACTTAATTTCTAACAAATCTTCAATCACAGAAAAGTAGAAGACACACTTCAAAGAAACACAATCATCATTGCTTAAAAGCTCATAGATGATTGACAAATACAACTCATCTAAACAGTCAAACTCTAAGTACAAAACAATACCAGAGTGGCTCACAATTTCACACAAACCCTAATGATCTACATCTTGGACCCGTGCTTTTTCTAGGTTACAAGCATTCTATTTATAACTTATTCCCAACTGGATTTGGGCTTTAAATCACAACATAACAGCTGCTACAAATCAACAGAAACTTCTGCTACATAATAGGTCTTCAATCAAATCCTTCCTAATTTATCTCCATAATTAGAAAGTCATTATTCTTCAATATTCTTCTTGAAACCTATAAAACAACACCACATAGGATAACATAATATTCCCAGAAACATTCCTTACATTGGGCTTGGGCATTAGCAGATCTTAGTTTTAATTAATAATTAAAACTAATTATTCTCCAAATCTTTATGCATGAAAATAGCCAACCCTATTCTTCTCAAACAGATTGCTTCCAAATAATATCACTCCAACAAAATTTTACTCCCATAATTACGCATGCAATCACTCAACACAAACATACAAAAGATTGCTAAAAATAGCGCAACAAATAAAACCTAAAATCTGAACTGGAAGTTCTGTCTACTGATGTCAGAACATCGTGTTTGACATCATGCACAAATCCTGCAATACTAAAAACACACCACCTGCAGAATGTTAGAATCACATGTTAAGACATCAAGCAAGACATCTTGATGTACCACATTGTTTTACCAAAATTGCTGCCAATTCAGAACTAACAATTAGTTTGATGTTTCCTGGATTTGTCATAGTTTTTTCCAAAGTTTTATACTGCCTTTATTGTGCTAGGATTTTTCTTGAGGCGAGTCCGTCAGGCGGAGAGTTTCCTGGGTGATGATTCGTTAGTGATAGGGTGGAAATGATTCTTTAGTGAAAGTCCAACTTATATTGCCTCATATGGAGGAAAGGATTATTTAGTGAAGTTCCAACATATATATCCCCATAGGGCGGCAAAGATTCTTTACTGAGGTTCCAAATTATATTGCTTCATAGGGAGGAATTGATTATTCATTAGAGGTCAAACGTATATTACCTCAAAGAATGGCAATGATCCTATAGTGAAGGTCCAACGTATATTATTTTATATGGTGGTAAGGATCCTTCGGTGAAGATCCAATTTATATTGCCTCATAAAATGACAAGGATCCTTCAATTAAGGTACATTGTATATTGGCTCATAGAACAAAAAGGATCTAATAATGAAGATTCGTCGTATATGTTAGACGATATGCATCGATCTAGCATGGGGTGAATAGATCACAAATTTAAAATCAAACTTTTTAAGAAAAAAAAGTTTTCAAAAGTTTTATGGCACATCGGAAACAACCCGAATCAAGTCATCTAACTGAACCTTAATCGAAAATCTCGAATATGGGTAAAGGTGCACAATATAATGATAATGAACATGAAAGCACCTGTTGTTTGACTAAATTTTTCTAAAATATTCTAATGATAAACTTGAAGAATCTGCAGAAGAAAAAGATGTCGAAGGAAATGTCTCGACATCCTGACTAACTTGGTAAGTTAGCAGGTTTTAATCTACTGCAAGAATTAAGGAACGGATCAAGGAATCACAGGAGAAAAGATTGAAAGGCCCAAGATAACATAAGACTATATAAGGAGACATAGACCTAGGGTTTAAAGAGACTATACACTTTGTATCACTTGTAACTTTGTAACCTAGTTCCTTTGTGTTGAATAAGGATTTAGGGTTTGAGAGTCGTTGGCTCTCTTAGGAGTTGTAAGTCTCCACTCTGTATTATGGGATGCAGAGTGGAAGGCATAGGTACAGGGACACAACCAGAAACCTATAGGTAATGGTTGTTGTATTGTTCTTGGACGAAGCATTGAAGCAAGTCCAAGATAACTTGAAGGTCAAGAAACCACAACAGTTCTGAATTGGCAGAAGACAGAGATATTACAGGTTGTGATTGGGATGTGAGTGGGTATCTCGTATCAGGGTTCTAAACGTTTGAGTTTAACCTTGGTAAAGATGTTCATGGGGTAGATGTTAGGGATAAAGTTGTAAACGTGGGAGTTTAACTTTGTAAGAGTCTACACATAGTGAAGTCTTCTTCCTGGATTGGTATCCCCCAGATGTAGGTGAGTTTCACCGAACTGAGTTAACAATTACTGTGTTCTTTATCATTCTGCAGATTTACATTTTCTGTTAGGGTTCATGATGAACATGTTTGATCAGATGTCGTGACATCTGTGATGGTGCAGTTCTGATATTCAAGGTACCAGTCTGCTGTTGCGCCTCCAAGTTTAAAAGAGTATGTAGCACAATGTCTTGACATATGTTAGGACATCTGTTGTCTGCATAGGCCAGAATGTCAATTGGTATCAGAGCAGGCATCCTGTCTGGTTCTGGATGAGATCTTTGGGAGATACTTTCTGGCGTTTAAATAAGGAGGAGTTTTGGAGATCAGATCAATCAACTCAGACATACTCAAGGGTATTAATGGATGAGATGAATGTTCTGGATCGATGGGAACAACTTGAAGGTTGTTCATGTTGCTGAGGAGGTTCTACAACAACTACAGGAGAAGTGGCTAGTTCTCTTGTTGGTGTGTCTTATAAGATGTTGTGACATCTTATTAGGGCAAGCAGGATCTGTTCCTTGGTGGTTCCGCTGCATGAGTTTCTGATGGAAGAGCTCTAGAATTATGGGATTCTGGAGTTGTTACTGAAGACAGTTGGTGGAAGGTCTCAATCGTCGGCCTCTATATTTGAAGATATATGCATTCTTTTATTCCAAAATCGAGAGCGATAGAGTGAAGGAAGTTGTGGACAGATATCTGGTATGATGACTTGGTACTTGGAAGCTTGGTTTCCTGGTGCAGTTTGGAGTCAGTTGAAGAGGAGAGGAGTTAAGTGAAAGTTTACCAGGTTCTTTCTCTAGGAGTTTGATAAATGTTTGGTCAGCTAGGTTGTCAAAGATACTTGAGAATTCTCTCAAGTCCACTCATAAAGACATCTATGTCGTGTATGTGGAGTCTTCTAGTTACTCTTCTGACTAGATGGTGTTTCCTTGAGACACAATCTGAAGAACGTGGAGGTGATTTATTTTCACCATCCAAAAACAGCAAGGAAGGATTTATCTCTCTTGACCCTAAGAGTGGATCCAATCTGATTGAAGATTTGTTGAGGTAAATAAGACTTGTTCAGAGAAAGTCTTAGTTACATGAGTCAAGCGTGGCAGCCTTGGTATCTCAACATTGTCATTGAAGAAGATACTTGCAAAAAGATTGAATGCTTTATAGGTATTCATGACATGATCTGGTGGAGCTCAGCTACAACAGTGAAGAAGGGTTATTGTACAAGGATTTAAGATCAATTGCTATTTGTGGAATCCACAAGTATTTAATTGATTATCCTTGAAAGTCAAGATTAAGGATGCTTTGTCATATGTTCTAACATCTTTTCATCAGAGGCTTAGAGAATCATGGGAGGGGTTCTGCATTCGCTCACAAGTCTCCTAGGTGTTGACCTGGGATTATTGACTTAGCATCTGTTCCTGGAAAGTATTGTGAATGACTTGTCCAGATGGTGATGCTGTTGAAGATGGAGATGGAAGACTATGAAGACATCATAATCTTGATGGTTACAGCTTGGGTCAGTTTATTTCTGATCCAGGTGCTTTGGAGCATAGTGTTTTCTCTGGTTGTGAAGGTCGAAGATAAGTGGCAGTTATCTCTGGCTTTCTACTGACAGCTCTACTAAGGGAAGTGGTATTCTTTGGTATTGCTATGGGGTAGTCTTGGACTACTTATTTTTTGAAGATTCAGATGTGGAAGGTTTGAAGTCTTTGGAGTTTCAAAGTAGAATGGAGGTTGTCTAATTAAAACTTGGTTGTTGAATCAAGTCTGTGAGAGCATGGAAATCTGTTTCTGCAAAGGGAGGAGGTTCTTCTAAGTGGCAGAAGGAAGAGCTGAATTCAACAGTTGGATGTCATAATGTTTTGACATCTAGCTTAACATCAGAAGTCTCAACTGGTGATGTGGCACATCAACTTAAGATAAGGTGATCTAAAAGAGAATGGGAGTGATGGATTCTTCAAAAAGATCTATCTCATGCAGTTTGCGGGAGCTGTGGATGAGAAGATGTTACATGACTAATAGGCTTGGTGGATCCAAGATGTCTTGCTATAGGGCAAGTAGTTCGTGTGACTTGAAGATCTGGTTTCATTAGTAGATCAGGGTATCTTGTGGGAATTCTGAAGATGAGTGAGGTCAATCAAAAGGTGGTATTTGATTGGTTTCACAATGTGCATTCAAGCAGGATGCTTGAAACTGATTGCTCTTGTGTACAAGAGTAGTTAGTTGAATTTGTTTGAAGATTATGGTTCTCTGGGAGCTTGTGTCAGAAGTTCTGGGTTGAGAATGAAAGCATACCTTCTTGGTGGTTGAGAGTTTATTTCTCTCTGGGTTCCTGAAGTCTTCTTTGTTCAAGCTGGTGGCTTAGTGTTGTGTGAAGATCTTTAGTGTAGATTACTATGCTGATATTAAGTCCAGTTGTGGAGCATATCAAGAAACATGGTGTGTGGTGTCTATGATGTGCGGAAGATGTCCTAACAGATGTTAGAACATCCTTGGGTTGAATATCCTTGGTGAAGGATCTCAGGTTCTGTGATGAAATGGTTACTTGCATCGTGTCCAAGAAGTATCTACATGATCATCCGGGAGAATGATTGAGTAGAAGGGTTCCTTGGAAGGAGGATGTAAGTGTTTGTGAAGACTGGAGTGAATAACGTGTTGATTGCTTGGAAGTCTGTTTCCTGAATACATTCAAAAGTGGAGATTCACCATAAATCAGAAGTATTCCAGATTATCATACGGGATAATGGTAGGAATGACTGTCTTGGATTGCGGGGTGTTTATCTCTAATGCTGGCCTGGTAAGGTCAGTGGAAAATCTTGCATACGGCATTGGAGCCATTGGAGCAAGTCATGCTAGTAGTGGATCAGTTTAGAAGCTGTGAAGTTCTAGAGCATGCATACGATAGCTGACATCGTGGTAACAAACTAAGGGACCCTGCGCGTCCCTTTGAGGAATGGGAATCATTCTAATTCAATTGGTTTGTGCCTCAAGTAACGGGATATCTATACATGAGAATTCAAGAGGAGTTCGTGAGGTGTATAAGATGGTTGTGGAATGAGGGGGATCAATAAAAGTTTGATCTCAAGCCAAGAGTTTGTTATGGTTTGGATACACGTCCTCACGGGATGCATGACATTGATCATGTGTGAGTGATTATTGTTTCTTGTCAGAGGGAACAATAAAGAGTTAATGGTTGTGCTCAGCAGGTGTGTTGAACAGAGGGTGCGCTATTGAAGACATAAAGATGCGTCTTATGTTTTCCAGTCATTAGCTTGGTGTTCAGTGGAGGAGCACCAGTTACCTTAGTTAGGGGGAGAGGCCCCTTGGTCTAAGACGAATAGCTGCGAGGATGCAGTGGAAATTCCAGTTTACATTTGCGTGTCAAGCAAACTGAAATGTCAAGGAGGATGTCTTGACATTATAGTATTGTTGCAAGTTGTGGGAAACTTAGAAATGCATACTTGAATGGTTCTTATTGGATGCTTAAGAATCATTGAATGAGTCTGGGAGAATTTATTTTTCTCTTGCAGACTGGGATCATATATTTGTGAAGAATTCTCTGTATGGTCAAATCAGAAAAAGAATTCGGGAAGAATAGACAATGTCTGACATGATGTCAGGACATTGTTATAAAACATGTCTGCATGTAAAGGGTTCTCTGGTTTGTGTTCTTAAAAGAAGAAACTGTCAAAGTAGTCTTGGTCAAAGCGCTATTAGTGGAGTTATTATCTTCGATAAATGATCTTTGAATTGACTGGCATTTTATTTAAACGTTGTTACTTCCTAAGGAAATAACTCGAATATAAATAGGATTACTTTGTTCTTCTTCATCTCAATACTCTCTCAGGGTTGGTGAAAGATGGGGCTCTTCAAAATCTGGGTTTGTTGCATCTGGGTTTGGAACTGTCTTGGTCACTTTTGGCAAGTTTTGCATAAAAAGGGGGAGAATGGTTTTCTGATGTTGTCTGGGTTCGGGTACATTCCTGCAGTTGGTTTGCAAGAATGTTGGTTAAGATGTTCTGACATCTTAACAATTTATTTTCTTGTGTCCTGTGATCTGAGTCGTGAAGCAGGTTGTGTCTTGTGACCTGAGTTACGCAATCTATGCTCTCACTGTTACGAAGTCTACAACTGATGTTTCTATCCTGGAGGATTCTTCTGTTTTATCAACCCTTTTAGACTCTCTTTCTGAATATGTTGAGGGGGAGACTCTCTCAGACCTTAGCTCCAATCAATTCTTAGGATAGAGAAGTCTTGATGAAGGAGCCTTGTTGTGTGCAGAATGCAGAAGAAAATGTTTGTTTTAGCCAAAATTTGTCAAAAGGGGGAGATTGAAAGCACCTGTTGTTTGACTAAATTTTGCTAAAACATTCTGATGATAAACTTGAAGAATCTGCAGAAGAAAAAGATGTCGAAGGAAATGTCTCGACATCCTGACTGACTTGGTAAGTTAGCAGGTTTTAATCTACTGCAAGAATTAAGGAATGGATCAAGGAATCACAGGAGAAAATATTGAAAGGCCCAAGATAACAGAAGACTATATAAGGAGACGTAGACCTAGGGTTTAAAGAGACTGTACACTTTGTATCACTTATAACTTTGTAACCTAGTTCCTTTGTGTTGAATAAGGGTTTAGGGTTTGAGAGTCGTTGGCTCTCTTATGAGTTGTAAGTCTCCACTCTGTATTATGGGATGCAGAGTGGAAGGCATAGGTACAGGGACACAACCAGAAACCTGTAGGTAATGGTTGTTTATTGTTCTTGGACGAAGCTTTGAAGCAAGTCCAAGATAACTTGAAGGTCAAGAAACCGCAACAGTTCTAAATTGGCAGAAGACAGAGATATCACAGGTTGTGATTGGGATGTGAGTGGGGTATCTCGTATCAGGGTTCTAAACGTTTGAGTTTAACCTTGGTAAAGATGTTCATGGGGTAGATGTTAGGGATAAAGTTGTAAACGTGGGAGTTTAACTTTGTAAGAGTCTACACATAGTGAAGTCTTCTTCCTGGATTGGTATCCCCCAGATGTAGGTGAGTTGCACCGAACTGGGTTAATAATTACTGTGTTTTTTATCATTCTGCATATTTATGTTTTCTGTTAGGGTTCATGATAAACATGTTGGATAAGATGTTGTGACATTTGTAAGGGTGCAGTTCTGATATTCAAGGTATCAACCTGTTGATGCGCCTCCAAGTTTAAAAGAGTATGTAGCACAATGTCTTGACATATGTTAGGACATCTGCTGTCTGCATAGGCCAGAATTTCAGAACACAAATTGTTCAACAATGATCAATCACAAACAATTAAATACTAAGCCATTTACATCGGTGATAGTGTATTTCAGATTTTCAAGAACATCGGTGATAGAGTATTTCAGATTTTCATAACTAACACTTTGGGTGAGGAAAAGGCATATGTGATAAAGTGGATGGTGGTAACAAGATTCATGTTTATAAGGATTATGTTGTGACTGTGTACTCTCGTGAAGGAAACTCTCAAATTGAAAGAGTTAATCTTACAATCAAACTTCAATGATTACCAGAACATATGTACACAATATATTGTGATGTCATATTGAATGTAGTTGAAATTTTCAAAATAAGTGATATTAGTAACAATCTTGCAGGATTGTATCCCAATGTTACATCTCAAGAGAAAAAAGTATTACCTGGTTCACAATAAAAGCCAAGGAAGTCAGCTATATCGAAGATTGTTGTGGTTATAGTTTCGTGTCTCTTGCTAGCATTTGTTATCGTGGGATCAATAGATTTTGTTAGAAGGAGAAGAAGACTTGAATCTCATACTAAAATGGAAGAAAGTTCATGGAAGACAAGAAAGAAGGTTCCTCAACTTTACCATCCTAATTTTTTTGCTATTTTACAATAGCAGAGATAAGAGCTACTACAAACAACTTCGATGATATTTTTATCATCGGAGTTGGAGGGTTTAGAAACGTGTACAAAGGTTACATTGATGGAGCTAAACCCGTTGCAATAAAACCTCTAAAATCTAGCTCTCACCAAGGCGAAAACGAGTTCTTGAACGAGATCGAGTTGCTTTCTCAACATCGTCATAATCACTTGGTTTCCCTCATTGGATATTTGTTGGTGCGGTAAGCAATAAAAAAATTTGGAAGTATTTATCCGGGAAATTATCGTGTCCACAGAGATTAGTGTTATTGAATTGTCGTTCGACAATTTAAATGTCATTGAGTTTGGGTTTTTAAATGGTTTGGAATAAAAGTGCAAAAGGAAAAACATAAAACAAGAAAATAAACACATTCTTAAGACATGATAAAACTCGTCAGGAGTTGTACTTCGTTCTACCCATCATGTACTAAAAAATAAATGGATCAAATGCACTCAACCTAAATCACTCGTCAAAACCCCCACGTATCTCTCACAACAGAGGTTATGTATAACACAAAGCCGAGAGATCAACCGTATCATCTCATCGGTGATGTCTCACGCAACTCAACAACACAGAGCATTAAGAATAGATACTCATGTGAATATTAGACCTAAATCTATGCCTAGAGTTTAAAATCTAACAAATGTTCATCTTAGATCGAATTCGAACCGTATATGTCTATAGCAATCCAAACCCATTAAGTAAAAAATCAAAGATAACCATCGATAAAGAGTTGTAAAAGAGATTTTATACAAAGATCCATAAATATACATACAATCAAGATAAACTTACATACAAAACCCCAACAAATAGAGGGTACAAAGAGAAGAGAGAAGAAGAACACAAATATCACGGTTTGTCAACTCCGATTAAAGTGGATTTGCCTCCGGATCGTCAAGATGCACACTCCATGTGTTGTTTCTAAGCTAAATCTACTCAAGAAAGAAGGTTTGATAAGTTGGGGAACAAATACCCCAAAACATAACCTTAAAAAATGTGTGTTTTACCCCTTTTAATGTGTTTTTGCCCAAACAAATTCGTCCGGCGAAGTAACGGTTCACCTGGCGAGTTTAGGCAGCTTTTTCTGCAACTTCTAGAATTTTCTGGCTCGCTTCAGGCTCTCCCGACGAGCTCGGAGCGAGAGCTGACAGTAGAAAATTTCAGCATCTTGTTTTCTTCATAACTTTCGAACCGTAACTCCGTTTGAGGCCCAGTCGGAAGCGTCGAAAAGCTTATTCAATGATCTATCTAACAATAACTAAATATCAATGCTTAATTACCTACAAAATTAGATAAAAACAATTAAACTCGATGATATTTACACAAAAATACTAGTATACATTAAATATACACTTTTACAAAAAAAGTGGGGTGTTATTCAAAGAACGCAATACAAATGAATCGAAAAGTGCCGCAAAACTACTACTCAAACCACGACATTTTGGCACTTATCAAACTCTCGACAACTTAAAACATTGTTTGCCCTCAAACAAAGTCGAACAACTTAAAGAAACAAAAGACGATAATCCAAGAATCCCGGATCAACAGGTTTTTTAAAACGGAAAACAAATGTATGGTTCAAGTAAAAAACGTACAAGCAAAGTAAACACCTACCACCATCCTACAATGACAACATGAAAACAAAACAAATCCTAAGTACAAAAATCATACCAAACAATCTAAAACAACACAAGCTAAGGGAGTGATCAACTCAGAAAAGTTCAAACACAAAATTTCAATCAAACTTCTTCTTTCATCCCAAGTGTTACACCAAACACACCTTACTTATTAGCACAACTATTTGATACTCTTTTTGTTTTTCTTTTTCAAAAGTTTTCTCTTTTTTCTCTTTTTCTTTTCTTTCTTTTTGTTTTTCTTTTCTGTCTTTTTCTCTTTTTTCTTTCTTTTTCTTTTCTTTTTCACAACCGCATAGCAACCAACAAAATAAGTGAGCAACCATTGCTCTCCCCAACTTGAATTCAACCAACATCAATGTGTGAATACTCCCTACTTTCTAAGGCAAGGTAAAAATTCAAACAACAACACATGGTTGAGGGTTCAAGAAAACAAATAATCAACATCCATTCAAAAAAGTGAACTAATACTCATAGACAAGTATCAAGTTCAAAAACAACATGAACATTGACAAAAAGGCTCAAAAGGGGGTTAATCAAAAGTTCACACACTCATAACGTGAATTGACTATTTGATTAGGTAGTTGTGCTTAATAATCAAACAAAATGTCTTGATCATTTTCATGCTTTCATACAATCAACACAAACAAACGATTAAACATAATGAAATCCAGTCAAGAATTGTGGCCTCTAGCATATATGAACAATGGAAAGCTTCCTCACATTTTGGGGTAAAAAGGGAACTAAAGTGATTCAATAAAAAAAAGTAATGTAAAAGAATGAATGGCATGGAAGTTTTACGAATGAAAACTTTCCTAAACATCTTATGCTATAGAAAGCGATAAACGAGTACCTGGTGTGTACCAACTTCAAAACAATATCATTACCATACATCCGTAAGTCGAAATAGTCAACTTGGAAAATCACCTCAAACTTCCTCAAGATACTCAAAACAAGCTCTTGGACAAACACAAAAATAACAAATTAAAACAAACTACTATAAACATAATAAAAGATCTGGTGAAATTGAATTAAACAAGTTGAAAAGTGAAGATTTGAGAATTTTAAGAACTGGCCCAATTTCAACTTGTTTAACCAATTCAACATACTACATATACTAATACAATAAAAACAATAAAGAAACTAAAAACAATACAACATGCTTGTTTTACGTCGTAAGCTCGACACTTATCATTTACAAACCAGCACGTTGCTTCGGAAAAGCCAAATGCTTTCACTTTCGCCTTTGCTCTCATCTCTTCGAGCTCTAACCGGAACTACACATCTAACCACAGTTTTGGAAAACGTGAAGAGAAACAAATATATACACTATATTCACAAGTATGCAAAACATGTAAAATTCACAAATATGGTAAACATATACAAGTATCAATATAAACAAGTGAAAATAGACAATATATACGATATCTACAAAACTCAAAAACAAAGAAACTATCGTAATGCGATCCAATAAAAACACCAATCCCCGGCAACGGCGCCATTTTGTTGGTGCGGTAAAGCGGCAAGCAACAAAAGTTTTTGGAAGTATTTATCCGGAAAATGGCCGTGTCCACCGAGATTAGTGTTATTGAACTGCCGTTCGACAATTTAAATGTTATTGAGTTTGGGTTGAAATGGTTTGGAATAAAAGTGCAAAAGGAAAAACATAAAACAAGAAAATAAATACATTCTTAAGACATGAAAAAACTCGTCAGAAGTTGTATTTTGTTCTACCCATCGTGTACTAAAAATATATGGATCAAATGCACTAAACCTAAATCACTCGTCAAAACCCTCACATATCGCTCACAACAGAGGTTATGTCTAATGCAAAGTCGAGAGATCAACCGTATCGTCTCATCGATGATGTCTCACGAAACTCAACAACACGGAGCATTAAGAACAGATACCCACGCGAATATTAGACCTAAATCTATGTCTAGAGTTTAGAATCTAACAAATGTTCATCTTAGATCGAGTTCGAACCATATATGTCTATAGAAATCCAAACCCATTAAGTAAAAAAATCAAAGATAACCATCGATAAAGAGTTGTAAAAGGGATTTTATACAAAGATCCATAAATATACATACAATCAAGATAAACATAAATACAAAACCCCAACAAATAGAGGGTACAAAGAGAAGAGAGAAGAAGAACACAAATCTCATTGTTTGTCAACCCTGATTAAAGTGGATTTGACTCCGGATCGTCAAGATGCACACTCCATGTGTTGTTTCTAAGCTAAATCTGCTCAAGAATGAAGGTTTGATGAGTTGGGAAGAAAAATACCCCAAAACATAAACTAATAAAATGTGTTTTTACCACTTTTAATGTGTTTCTGCCCAAACAAATTCGTCCAGCGAAGTAACGGTTCGCCTGGCGAGTTTTTGTGGCGTTTTGTTCAGCTTCTGGAATTTCTGGCTCGCTTCAGGCTCTCCCGACGAGCTCAGAGCGAGAGCTGACAGTAGAAAATTTTAGCATATTGTTTTCTTCATAACTTTCGAACCGTAACTCTGTTTAAGACCCAGTCGGAAGCGTCAGAAAGCTTATTCAATGCTCTATCTAACAATAACTAAATATCAATGGGTGAATACCTACTAAATTAGATAAAAACAATTAAACTCAATGATATTTACACAAAAATACTAATATACATTAAATATACACTTTTACAAACAAAGTGGGGTGTTATTCAAAGAATTCAATACAAATGAATCGATAAGTGCCGCAAAATTACTACTCAAAACACGACATTTTGGCACTTATCAAACTCTCCTCAACTTAAAACATTGTTTGTCCTCGAACAAAGTCAAACAACTTAAAGAGACAAAAGACGATAATCCAAGAATCACGGATCAACAAGTTTTTTAAAACGGAAAACAAATGTATGGTTCAAATAAAAAAGCGTACAAGCAAAGTAAACACCTACCACCATCCTACGATGACAACATGAAAACAAAACAAATCCTAAGTACAAAAATCATACCAAACAATCTAAAACAACACAAGCTAAATCATGAATCACACCTAGCAAAAATTCATTGAGGGATGAAAAACACACAAAGGTGAGGATTTGACACTCATCCAACAATCTTGCAGACAAAAGACTAAATTATGCATTCATCCAAAAATTCACATTGAACATACAAAGGCAAGAATCACAAGGGCTTTTCAAGGTTGTAATGTGGCTTGGTTAACAAACAAGGGGTAATTCCTAAAGCTAATCAAAACAAAAACTTTCCAAAACCTAAGTGAGTGATCAACTCAGAAAAGTTCAAACACAAAATTTCAATCAAATTTTTTCTTTCATCCCAATTGTTACACCAAATACACCTTACTTATTAGCACAATTATTTGATACTCTTTTTATTTTTATTTTTCAAAAGTTTTCTCTTTTTTGTCTTTTTCTTTTCTTTCTTTTTGTTTTTCTTTTCTTTCTTTTTCTATTTTTTCTTTCTTTTTCTTTTCTTCTTCACAACCGCATAGCAACCAACAAAATAAGTGAGCAAAAATTGCTCTCCCCAACTTGAATTCAACCAACATCAATGTGTGAATACTCCCTACTTTCTAAGGCAAGGTAAAAATTCAAACAACAACACATGGTTGAGGGTTCAAGAAAACAAATAATCAACATCCATTCAAAAAAGTGAACTAATACTCATAGACAAGTATCAAGTTCAAAAACAACATGGACATTGACAAAAAGGCTCAAAAGGGGGTTAATCAAAAGTTCACACACTCACAAGGTGAATTGACTATTTGATTAGGTAGTTGTTCTCAATAATCAAACAAAATGTCTTGATCATTTTCATGCTTTCATATAATCAACATAAACAAAAGATTAAACATAATGAAATCCAGTTAAAACAAGAATTGTGGCCTCCAGCATATATGAACAATGGAAAGCTTCCTCACATTCGGGGGTAAAAAGGGAACTAAAGTGATTCAATAAAAAAAAAGTAATGTAAAAGAATGAATAGCATGGAAGTTGTACGAACGAAAACTTTCCTAAACATCTTATGCTATAGAAAGCGATAAACGAGTACCTGGCGTGTACCAACTTCAAAACAATATCATTACCATACATCCCAAGTTGAAATAGTCAACTTGGAAAATCACCTCAAACTTCCTCAAGATACTCAAAACAAGCTCTTGGACAAACACAAAAATAACAAATTAAAACAAACTACTATAAACATACTAAAAGATCGGGTGAAATTGAATTAAACAAGTTGAAAAGTGAAGATTTGAGAATTTTAAGAACTGGTCCAATTTCAACTTGTTTAACCAATTCACCATACTACCTATACTAATACAATAAAAACAATAAAGAAACTAAAAAGAATACAACATGCTTGTTTTGCGTCATAAGCTCGAGGCTTATTATTTACAAACCAGCACGTTGCTTCGGAAAAGCCAAATGGTTTCACTTCCGCCTTTTCTCTCATCTCTTCGAGCTCTAATCGGAACTACACATCTAACCACAGTTTTGGAAAAAGTGAAGAGAAACAAATATATACACTATATTCACAAGTATGCAAAACATGTAAAATTCACAAATATGGTAAACATATACAAGTATCAATATAAACAAGTGAAAATAGACAATATATACGATATCTACAAAACTCTAAAACAAAGAAACTATCGCAATGCGATCCAATAAAAATACTAATCCCAGGCAACGGCGCCATTTTGTTGGTGCGGTAAAGCAGCAAGCAACAAAAGTTTTTGGAAGTATTTATCTGGAAAATGATCGTGTCCACAGAGATTAGTGTTATTGAACTGCCGTTCGACAATTTAAATGTTATTGAGTTTGGGTTGAAATGGTTTGGAATAAAAGTGCAAAAGGAAAAACATAAAACAAGAAAATAAATACATTCTTAAGACATGAGAAAACTCGTCAAAAATTGTATTTTGTTCTACCCATCATGTACTAAAAATATATGGATCAAATGCACTCAACCTAAATCACTCGTCAAAACCCTCACGTATCGCTCACAACAGAGGTTATGTCTAATGCGAAGTCAAGAGATCAACCGTATCGTCTCATCGAAGATGTCTCACGAAACTCAACAACACGGAGCATTAAGAACAGATACCCACGCGAATATTAGACCTAAATCTATGTCTAGTGTTTAGAATCTAACAAATGTTCATCTTAGATCGAGTTCGAACCGTATATGTCTATAGAAATCCAAACCCATTAAGTAAAAAAATCAAAGATAACCATCGATAAAGAGTTATAAAAGGGACTTTATATAAAGATCCATAAATATACATACAATCAAGATAAACATAAATACAAAACCCCAACAAATAGAGGGTACAAAGAGAAGAGACAAGAAGAACACAAATCTCACAGTTTGTCAACTCTGATTAAAGTGGATTCGACTCCGGATCGTCAAGATGCACACTCCATGTGTTGTTTCTAAGCTAAATCTGCTCAAGAATGAAGGTTTGATGAGTTGGGGAACAAATACCCCAAAACATAACCTAAAGAAATGTGTTTTTACCACTTTTAATGTGTTTCTGCCCAAACAAATTCGTCCGGTGAAGTAACGGTTCGCCTGGCGAGTTTTGGCGGCTTTTTCTGCAGGTTCTGGAATTCCTGGCTTGCTTCAGGCACTCCCGACGAGCTCGGAGCGAGAGCTGACAGTAGAAAATTTCAGCATATTGTTTTCTTCATAACTTTCGAACCGTAAGTCGGTTTGAGGCCCAGTCGGAACGTCGGAAAGCTTATTCAATGCTCTATCTAACAATAACTAAATATCAATGATTGAATACCTACTAAATTAGATAAAAACAATTAAACTCGGTGATATTTACACAAAAATACTAGTATACATTAAATATACACTTTTACAAACAACAAGGGGTGTTATTCAAAGAATTCAATACAAATGAATCGATAAGTGCCGCAAAATTACTACTCAAAACACGACATTTTAGCACTTATCAAACTCTCCTCAACTTAAAACATTGTTTGTCCTCGAACAAAGTCAAACAACTTAAAGAAACAAAAGACGATAATCCAAGAATCACGGATCAACAAGTTTTTTAAAACGGAAAACAAATGTATGGTTCAAATAAAAAAGCGTACAAGCAAAGTAAACACCTACCACCATCCTACGATGACAACATGAAAACAAAACAAATCCTAAGTACAAAAATCAAACCAAACAATCTAAAACAACACAAGCTAAATCATGAATCACACCTAGCAAAAATTCATTGAGGGATGAAAAACACACAAAGGTGAGGATTTGACACTCATCCACCAATCTTGCAGACAAAAGACTAAATTATGCATTCGTCCAAAAATTCACATTGAACATACAAAGGCAAGAATCACAAGGGCTTTTCAAGGTTGTAATGTGGCTTGGTTAACAAACAAGGGGTAATTCCTAAAGCTAATCGAAATTAAAACTTGCCAAAACCTAAGTGAGTGATCAACTCAGAAAAGTTCAAACACAAAATTTCAATCAAACTTTTTCTTTCATCCCAAGTGTTACACCAAACACGCCTTACTTATTAGCACAATTATTTGATACTCTTTTAATTTTTCTTTTTCAAAAGTTTTCTCTTTTTTGTCTTTTTCTTTTCTTTCTTTTTGTTTTTCTTTCCTTTCTTTTTCTATTTTTTCTTTCTTTTTCTTTTCTTTTTCACAACCGCATAGCAACCAACAAAATAAGTGAGCAAACATTGCTCTCCCCAACTTGAATTCAACCAACATCAATGTGTGAATACTCCCTACTTTCTAAGGCAAGGTAAAAATTCAAACAACAACACATGGTTGAGTGTTCAAGAAAACAAATAATCAACATCCATTCAAAAAAGTGAACTAATACTCATAGACAAGTATCAAGTTCAAAAACAACATGGACATTGACAAAAAGGCTCAAAAGCGGGTTAATCAAAAGTTCACACACTCACAAGGTGAATTGACTATTTGATAAGGTAGTTGTGCTCAATAATCAAACATAATGTCTTGATGATTTTCATGCTTTCATACAATCAACATAAACAAAAGATTAAACATAACGAAATCCAGTTAAAACAAGAATTGTGGCCTCCAGCATATATGAACAATGGAAAGCTTCCTCACATTTGGGGGTAAAAAGGGAACTAAAGTGATTCAATAAAAAAAAAGTAATGTAAAAGAATGAATGACATGGAAGTTGTACGAACGAAAACTTTCCTAAACATCTTATGCTATAGAAAGCGATAAACGAGTACCTGGCGTGTACCAACTTCAAAACAATATCATTACCATACATCCCAAGTTGAAATAGTCAACTTGGAAAATCACCTCAAACTTCCTCAAGATACTCAAAACAAGCTCTTGGACAAACACAAAAATAACAAATTAAAACAAACTACTATACACATACTAAAAGATCGAGTGAAATTGAATTAAACAAGTTGAAAAGCGAAGATTTGAGAATTTTAAGAACTGGTCCAATTTCAACTTGTTTAACCAATTCACCATACTACCTATACTAATACAATAAAAACAATAAAGAAACTAAAAAGAATACAACATGCTTGTTTTGCGACGTAAGCTCGACGCTTATTATTTACAAACCAGCACGTTGCTTCGGAAAAGCCAAATGCTTTCACTTCCGCCTTTTCTCTCATCTCTTCGAGCTCTAACCGGAACTACACATCTAACCACAGTTTTGGCAAACGTGAAGAGAAACAAATATATACACTATATTCACAAGTATGCAAAACATGTAAAATTCACAAATATGGTAAACATATACAAGTATCAATATAAACAAGTGAAAATAGACAATATATACGATATCTACAAAACTCTAAAACAAAGAAACTATCGCAATGCGATCCAATAAAAATACTAATCCCAGGCAACGGCGCCATTTTGTTGGTGCGGTAAAGCAGCAAGCAACAAATTTTTTTGGAAGTATTTATCTGGAAAATGATCGTGTCCACAGAGATTAGTGTTATTGAACTGCCGTTCGACAATTTAAATGTTATTGAGTTTGGGTTGAAATGGTTTGGAATAAAAGTGCAAAAGGAAAAACATAAAACAAGAAAATAAATACATTCTTAAGACATGAGAAAACTCATCAAAAATTGTATTTTGTTCTTCCCATCATGTACTAAAAATATATGGATCAAATGCACTCAACTTAAATCACTCGTCAAAACCCTCACGTATCGCTCACAACAGAGGTTATGTCTAATGCGAAGTCAAGAGATCAACCGTATCGTCTCATCGAAGATGTCTCAAGAAACTCAACAACACGGAACATTAAGAACAGATACCCACGCGAATATTAGACCTAAATCTATGTCTAGAGTTTAGAATCTAACAAATGTTCATCTTAGATCGAGTTCGAACCGTATATGTCTATAGAAATCCAAACCCATTAAGTAAAAAAATCAAAGATAACCATCGATAAAGAGTTATAAAAGGGACTTTATATAAAGATCCATAAATATACATACAATCAAGATAAACATAAATACAAAACGCCAACAAATAGAGGGTACAAAGAGAAGAGAGAAGAAGAACACAAATCTCACAGTTTGTCAACTCTCATTAAAGTGGATTCGACTCCGGATCGTCAAGATGCACACTCTATATGTTGTATCAAAGCTCAATCTACTCAAGAATGAAGGTTTGATGAGTTAGGGAACAAATACCCCAAAACATAACCTAAAAAAATGTGTTTTTACCCCTTTTAATGTGTTTCTGCCCAAACAAATTCATCCGGCGAAGTAACGGTTCACCTGGCGAGTTTTGGCGGCTTTTTCTGTAGGTTCTGGAATTTCTGGCTCGCTTCAAGCTCTCCCGGCGAGCTCGGAGCGAGAGCTGACAGTAGAAAATTTTAGCAAATTGTTTTCTTCATAACTTTCGAACCGTAACTCCGTTTGAGGCGCAGTCGGAAGCGTCGGAAAGCTTATTCAATGCTCTATCTAACAATAACTAAATATCAATGCTTGAATACCTACAAAATTAGACAAAAACAATTAAACTCGATGATATTTACACAAAAATACTAGTATACATTAAATATACACTTTTACAAACAAAGTGGGGTGTTATTCAAAGAATTCAATACAAATGAATCGATAAGTGCCGCAAAATTACTACTCAAAACACGACATTTTGGCACTTATCAAACTCTCCTCAACTTAAAACATTGTTTGTCCTCAAACAAAGTCAAACAACTTAAAGAAACAAAAGACGATAATCCAAGAATCACGGATCAACAAGTTTTTTAAATCGGAAAACAAATGTATGTTTCAAATAAAAAAACGTACAAGAAAAGTAAACACCTACCACCATCCTACGATGACACCATGAAAACAAAACAAATCCTAAGTACAAAAATCATACCAAACAATCTAAAACAACACAATATAAATCATGAATCACACCTAGAAAAAATTCATTGAGGGATGAAAAACACACGAAGGTGAGGATTTGACACTCATCCAACAATCTTGCAAACAAAAGACTAAATTATGCATTCATCCAAAAATTCACATTAAACATACAAAGGCAAGAATCACAAGGGCTTTTCAAGTTTGTAATGTGGCTTGGTTAACAAACAAGTGGTAATTCCTAAAGCTAATCGAAACAAAAACTTGCCTAAACCTAAGGGAGTGCTCAACTCAGAAAAGTTCAAACACAAAATTTCAATCAAACTTCTTCTTTCATCCCAAGTGTTATACCAAACACACCTTACTTATTAGCACAATTATTTGATACTCTTTTTAGTTTTCTTTTTCAAAAGTTTTCTCTTTTTTGTCTTTTTCTTTTCTTTCTTTTGTTTTTCTTTTCTTTCTTTTTCTTTTCTTTTCCACAACCGCATAGCAACCAACAAAATAAGTGAGCAAACATTGCTCTCCCCAACTTGAATTCAACCAACATCAATGTGTGAATACTCCCTACTTTCTAGGGCAAGGTCAAAATTCAAACAACAACACATGGTTGAGGGTTTAAGAAAACAAATAATCAACATCCATTCAAAAAAGTGAACTAATGCTCATAGACAAGTATCAAGTTCAAAAACAACATGGACATTGACAAAAAGGCTCATAAGAGGGTTAATCAAAAGTTCACACACTCACAAGATGAATTGACTATTTGATTAGGTAGTTGTGCTCAATAATCAAACAAAATGTCTTGATCATTTTCATGCTTTCATACAATCAACATAAACAAAAGATTAAACATAATGAAATCCAGTTAAAACAAGAATTGTGGCCTCCAGCATATATGAACAATGAAAAGCTTCCTCACATTTGGGGGTAAAAAGGGAACTAAAGTGATTCAATAAAAAAAAAGTAATGTAAAAGAAGGAATGGCATGGAAGTTGTACGAATGAAAACTTTCCTAAACATCTTATGCTATAGAAAGCGATAAACGAGTACCTGGTGTGTGCCAACTTCAAAACAATATCATTACCAAACATCCCAAGTTGAAATAGTCAACTTGGAAAATCACCTCAAACTTCCTCAAGATACTCAAAACAAGCTCTTGGACAAACATAAAAATAACAAATTAAAATAAACTACTATAAACATACTAAAAGATCGGGTGAAATTGAATTAAACACGTTGAAAAGTGAAGATTAGAGAATTTTAAGAACTGGTCCAATTTCAACTTGTTTAACCAATTCACCATAATACCTATCTTAATACAATAAAAACAATAAAGAAACTAAAAATAATACAACATGCTTGTTTTACGTCGTAAGCTCGACGCTTATTATTTACAAACCAGCACGTTGCTTCGGAAAAACCAAATGATTTCACTTCCGCCTTTGCTCTCATCTCTTCGAGCTCTAACCGGAACTACACATCTAACCACAGTTTTGGCAAACGTGAAGAGAAATAAATATATACACTATATTCACAAGTATGCAAAACATGTAAAATTCACAAATATGGTAAACATATACAAGTATCAATATAAACAAGTGAAAATAGACAATATATACGATATCTACAAAACAGAAAAATAAAGAAACTATCGCAATGCGATCCAATAAAACACCAATCTCCGGCAACGGCGCCATTTTGTTGGTGCGGTAAAGCGGCAAGCAACAAAAGTTTTTGGAAGTATTTATTCGGAAAATGATCGTGTCCACAGAGATTAGTGTTATTGAACTGTCGTTCGACAATTTAAATGTTATTGAGTTTGGGTTGAAATGGTTTGGAATAAAAGTGCAAAAGGAAAAACATAAAACAAGAAAATAAATACATTCTTAAAACATGAGAAAACTCGTCAGAAGTTGTATTTTGTTCTACCCATCACGTACTAAAAATATATGGATCAAATGCACTAAACCTAAATCACTCGTCAAAACCCTCACGTATCGCTCACAACAGAGGTTATGTCTAATGCAAAGTCGAGAGATCAACCGTATCGTCTCATCGATGTTGTCTCACGAAACTCAACAACATGGAGCATTAAGCACAAATACCCACACGAATATTAGACCTAAATCTATGTCTAGAGTTTAGAATCTAACAAATGTTCATCTTAGATCGAGTTCAAACCGTATATGTCTATAGAAATCCAAACCCCTTAAGTAAAAAAATCAAAGATAACCATCGATAAAGAGTTGTAAAAGGGATTTTATACAAAGATCCATAAATATACATATAATCAAGATAAACATAAATACAAAACCCCAACAAATAGAGGGTACAAAGAGAAGAGAGAAGAAGAACACAAATCTCACAGTTTCTCAACTCTGATTAAAGTGGATTCGACTCCGGATCATCAAGATGCACACTCCATGTGTTGTTTCTAAGCTAAATCTACTCAAGAATGAAGATTTGAGGAGTTGGGGAACAAATACCCCAAAACATAACCTAAAAAAATGTGGTTTTACCCCTTTTAATGTGTTTCTGCCCAAACAAATTCGTCCGACGAAGTAACGGTTCGCCTGGCGAGTTTAGGCGGCTTTTTCTATAGCTTCTAGAATTTCTGGCTCGCTTCAGGCTCTCCCGACGAGCTCGGAGCGAGAGCTGACAGTAGAAAATTTCAGCATATTGTTTTCTTCATAACTTTCGAACCGTAACTCTGTTTGAGGCCCAGTCGGAAGCGTCGGAAAGCTTATTCAATGCTCTATCTAACAATTACTAAATATCAAAGCTTGAATACCTACAAAATTAGATAAAAATAATTAAACTCGATGATATTTACCCAAAAATACTAGAATACATTAAATATACACTTTTACAAACAAAGTGGGGTGTTATTCAAAGAATTCATTACAAATGAATCGATAAGTGCCGCAAAATTACTACTCAAAACACGACATTTTGGCACTTATCAAACTCTCCTCAACTTAAAACATTGTTTGTCCTCAAACAAAGTCAAACAACTTAAAGAAACAAAAGACGATAATCCAAGAATCACAGATCAACAAGTTTTTTCAAACGGAAAACAAATGTATGGTTCAAATAAAAAAATGTACAAGCAAAGTAAACACCTACCACCATCCTACGATGACAACATGAAAACAAAACAAATCCTAAGTACAAAAATCATACTAAATAATCTAAAACAACACAAGCCAAATCATGAATCACACCTAGCAAAAATTCATTGAGGGATGAAAAACAGACAAAGGTGAGGATTTGATACTCATCCAATATTCTTGCAAACAAAAGACTAAATTATGCATTCATCAAAAAATTCACATTGAACATATAAAGGCAAGAATCACAAGGGCTTTTCAAGGTTGTAATGTGGCTTGGTTAACAAACAAGGGGTAATTCCTAAAGCTAATCGAAACAAAAACTTGCCTAAACCTAAGGGAGTGATCAACTCAGAAAAGATCAAACACAAAATTTCAATCAAACTTCTTTTTTCATCCCAAGTGTTACACCAAACACGCCTTACTTATTAGCACAATTATTTGATACTCTTTTTATTTTTCTTTTTCAAAAGTTTTCTCTTTTTTGTCTTTTTCTTTTCTTTCTTTTTGTTTTTCTTTTCTTTCTTTTTCTCTTTTTTCCTTCTTTTTTTTTTCTTTTTCACCACCGCATAGCAACCAACAAAATAAGTGAGCAAACATTTCTCTCCCCAACTTGAATTCAACCAACATCAATGCGTGAATACTCCCTACTTTCTAAGGTAGGGTAAAAATTCAAACAACAACACATGGTTGAGGGTTTAAGAAAACAAATAATCAACATCCATTCAAAAAAGTGAACTAATACTCATAGACAAGTATCAAGATCAAAAACAACATGGACATTGACAAAAAGGATCAAAAGGGGGTTAATCAAAAGTTCACACACTCACAAGGTGAATTGACTATTTGATTAGGTAGTTCCGCTCAATAATCAAACAAAATGTCTTGATCATTTTCATACTTTCATACAATCAACATAAACAAAAGATTAAACATAATGAAATCCAGTTAAAACAAGAATTGTGGCCTCCAGCATATATGAACAATGGAAAGCTTCCTCACATTTGGGGGTAAAAAAGGAACTAAAGTGATTCAATAAAAAAAAGTAATGTAAAAGAATGAATGGCATGGAAGTTGTACGAATGAAAACTTTCCTAAACATCTTATGCAATAGAAAGCGATAAACGAGTACCTGGAGTGTACCAACTTCAAAACAACATCATTACCATACATCCCAAGTTGAAATAGTCAACTTGGAAAATCACCTCAAACTTTCTCAAGATACTCAAAACAAGCTCTTGGACAAACACAAAAATAACAAATTAAAACAAACTACTACAAACATACTAAAAGATCGGGTGAAATTGAATTAAACAAGTTGAAAAGTGCAGATTTGAGAATTTTAAGAACTGGTCCAATTTCAACTTGTTTAACCAATTCACCATACTACCTATACTAATACAATAAAAACAATAAAGAAACTAAAAACAATACAACATGCTTGTTTCACGTCGTAAGCTCGACGCTTATTATTTACAAACCAGCACGTTGCTTCGGAAGAGCCAAACGCTTTCACTTCTGCCTTTTCTCTCATCTCTTCGAGCTCTAACCGGAACTACACATCTAACCACAGTTTTGGCAAACGTGAAGAGAAAGAAATATATACACTATATTCATAAGTATGCAAAACATGTAAAATTCACAAATATGGTAAACATATACAAGTATCAATATAAACAAGTGAAAATAGACAATATATACGATATCTACAAAACAGAAAAACAAAGAAACTATCGCAATGCGATCCAATAAAAGTGCAAAAGGAAAAACATAAGACTAGAAAATAAATACATTCTTAAGACATGAGAAAACTCGTCAGAAGTTGTATTTTGTTCTACCCATCATGTACTAAAAATATATGGATCAAATGCACTAAACCTAAATCACTCGTCAAAACCCTCACATATCGCTCACAACAGAGGTTATGTCTAACGCAAAGTCGAGAGATCAACCGTATCATCTCATCGATGATGTCTCACAAAACTCAACAACACGGAGCATTAAGAACAGATACCCACGCGAACATTAGACCTAAATTTATGTCTAGAGTTTAGAATCTAACAAATGTTCATCTCAGATTGAGTTCGAACCGTATATGTCTATAGAAATCCAAACCCATTAAGTAAAAAATCAAAGATAACCATCGATAAAGAGTTGTAAAAGAGATTTTATACAAAGATCCATAAATATACATGCAATTAAGATAAACATAAATACGAAACCCCAACAAATAGAGGGTACAAAGATAAGAGAGAAGAAGAACACAAATCTCACAGTTTGTCGACTCTGATTAAAGTGGATTCGACTCCGGATCGTCAAAATGCACACTCCATGTCGTGTTTCTAAGCTAAATCTACTCAAGAATGAAGGTTTAATGAGTTGGGGAACAAATACCCCAAAACATAACCTAAAAACTCGTCTGGAGAAGTAACGGTTCGCCTAGCGAGTTTAGGAGGATTTTTCTGCAGCTTCTAGAATTTCTGGCTCGCTTCAGGCTCTCCCGGGGAGTTCGAGACGAGAGCTGACAGTAGAAAATTTCAGCATCTTATTTTCTTCATAACTTTCGAACCGTAACTCCGTTTGAGGTCCGGTCCGAAGCGCCGGAAAGCTAATTCAATGATCTATCTAATAATGACTTAATATAAATGCTTGAATACCTACAAAAATGAGACAAAAACAATTAAACTCAATGATATTTACACAAAAATACTAGTATACACTAAATATATACGTTTACACAAAAGTGGGATTTTATTCAAAAAATTCAATACAAATGAATTGATATGTGCCGCAAAACTACTACTCAAAACACGACATTTTGGTATTTATCAACATTGCAACGATGGTGCATAGATGATTCTCGTTGATGACTTCATGCAACGCGGTACTCTTCGTGAATATCTCTATGGTTCGGACAATGAACCTCTTACATGGAAGAAAAGACTCAAGATTCTACTAGGTGCTGCGATAGGGTTGCATTATCTTCATGTAGGTGCGAAACACAATATCATACATCGTGACGTAAAGAGTACCAATATATTGTTAAATGAAAAATGGGTGGCTAAGGTTTTTGATTTCAGGCAATCAAAAGTTAGACTAACAGGAACGTCGATGACCCACGTCAGCACTGTGGTGAAGGATAGTCTCGGATATTTGGAACCAGAATACTACCTACAACAAAGACTGACTCTTAAGTCTGATGTATACTCTTTTGGTGTAGTGCTTCTTAAGGTCTTGTGTAATACCCTATATTTGCTTAATTGCTAAATTGGGTGTCAGTTGGGATCAACTGAGTTCCTATGTACTCTATCTTTTGTTAATTGGAACAATTGAAGCTCCTAAGTGCTATAAATATTATCAGTTGGGACCAATAGAGTAGTGAACTCTAAAGATATCAATTGTTAATTAAGAGACAAACCAATATTAGTAAATGTAAGAGAGGATATTTTGGTAACTCTAATATTTGATCAATTGATGTTAGATCACAAAATATCAATTAGGGATATTTTATACCATTGGATAATATTATATTAGAATTTGTTTATATATATATATATATATATTCGGGAACTGAGAAGGAGAAAGAAAGATAATAAGAAAACAAGAGGAAGAGAGAAATGGAAGAGAAGAAGAAAAACTCATGAATGAGGGAGAGGAAACTCATCATCATTCATCTCCATCATCAATCATCTCCAGCAAGGTTAGTTCCATTTGTTAGTGATAGATTTGGGAGAAATATGTGAACATTAGTGGGTTAGGTTTTTGTTGGAATTGAATCTAATGTTGTTTTCTTGATATAATTGATGGCTTGCATGCTTAATAATATCATACCATGCCTAAATAAGTGTTTGATTACGTTTTGGATTGTTGGGTATTGAAGAATTGGAGTTTTGACCATGGTTAATACTTTTTCAGTGTTGCTGGAATCTGGATAATTCATGGGTCGCACAGCAAGCTCCACCAAACCATCAGCGACTATCTCAGTCTGCTATGCTCGCACTCCGAGCTTTCAGCGAAGCGAAGGTGAGACCTCTCCTAGAGCTCTCACAACAAATGCTGAGGGTTTTTGCCACTGCCACTAATTTCCCCTACTTTGCTCAGATCTCGCCTAGAGCTCGCACAGCGAGCCTGGCAGGTTTTGTTTCATTTGTTTGTTCACTTGTTTGGTTGTTCCTTGTGCATATTTCATTGTATCATGGTTTATTTATGATGAGTATAATGATTGATATGCATGTCTAAAGTGTACATATAGGTGTGCTTGATTGAATGGTATGGAAGTGAAAGAATGGGGAATATTATGGATTGGGTGAGGTTGAGCTCCATGCGAATTGGAAAGATAATCCCAATGGATATTAAATGGTGATGAAACAGAAGTAAGATGTTGAAACATCTTGTATGACATCTTGGTTTGCTTCTCAACTTGACGCATGTCATAACTTTTACCTTCTTCAATATTGAGATTAGATATATAGAAGAAGTTCTTCATACTCCCATCCTTTTTGTGCCATTATTTAGTTTTTGTACCTAAAATGTCATCCATGATGTCATAAACATGTTCTTCAGCATTCTTAGTGGGTGGCTTAAGCAATATGAACAAGAATATTAGGCTTGCCACACCAAACTTGTTGATTATGAAAGGGATTACTCTTCTTATTGCTTTTGTTGAGTCGGCGTAAACTATGATATGTAACACTAGGGTGGAACGCTTGTTTCTTTATTTTATGTTTATTGGAGATTATGATGTGAATCTTCGATGTTTGATATTTCCTTATAACTACTTTATGTTTTGAGTATGTTTTAAATTAATCAGTTGTTGAATGTTTTCCGTTGCTAATAAAATGTTGAAGTTCTTACTTGATTTATGATTCTTATATTTTCAAATCTCATGTGTGTTACATATCCTATTGTATGAGCTGGTTTGTGTTGAAAGTAGCATCCTAATTGTTCAATTGCTTTAATTTACTCTAATTTTTATTTATAAATTACACGGGGAAAATCAGGGTGTTACAAAGAGGACTTGCTTCTCTGTAGCCTATCTTGCCCCAATCAGCTGAGTCGTTGAAGAGAATCGCCTCGGTATGAGTTTTGAAATAATCTTACGGTACAATGACTTTGGGGCGGCTAGCCCCAATATTTTGATTCTTGAAGTGCTATTACCCTTATTATTTGGTCCTTGAAACGGGTTGCCTCATATTGACCGATCTTTTAAGGGTTGTCTTTACTGTGCTTTTATAGTGGCTTGCCCCAATGCGGGTTTTGAAGAGATTTTCCCTCGACTGAGTGATTCTTGAAATGGCTTCTTTTATTCGAACCTTGCAGTGATCTGCCCTAGCTAAGCCTTAGAGGGATCTGCCCCTGATCAACAGTGTCTTTAGGCGATATGCTCGTGTTGGTCTGATCTTTTTAAAGGAGTTTCCTGAAAAGGAATTTAAATCACATCATGTTGCAATGTGACCTTGATACGAATTGCCCTAGTATTTAAATCTTGGAAGGTATGGCCTTGATCAAAAGGGTATAGAGGAGATTTTACCCAAGTTGGCCAATTCTTGGGATGTTTTGCCCCTAATCAACTGGATCTTCAGATGATTTGCACATGATTATAAGGATTTGTCCCTGATCGGAAGAATCCTTAGGTTTTTTACCCCGAGTCATAAGTGTCTCGAAGTGGTATGCCTCTGATAAGGCCATTGTTGAAATTTCATCGATGTTAAGTATTGATTTTCAAGAAAATTTTTCCTTTTGAAAATTATTTCTAATGTAATTCTCATGCAAGTTTTGAAATAGAAAAATTGTTACGAAAAAATAAATACGATATGTAAAACAAATGATGTTTGACCACAAAGTTGGTATGAAAGAAGAGGTGAGAATGCGGTAAGAAAATATTAGTGATGATTTAACAAGGATTTAGAGTCATTTTAATAACCATTTTTCAAAGTATACTTTCATAGTGGACCTGGATTCAGTTAGGTCTTTTTAAAGGTTGTAACGTGGCTTGGTTCACAGTTTATGAAAAAAGGATATAAGGCTCAAAATTTGATTTATCCCAGCCCAACTCCTTTGATGTTATTCATTCCTAAATCCAATTAACTCAACTAATGCATTCAGTCGGCAAGAGAACTTTGGTAGTCATGATGATGAAGGTGGTTGAAGCACCGATGAGATTCTTGATGTGGCAGTCAGCTATTTTCATTTACAAGCTTGTTTCCATTTTTTCTTTCTTTTCTTTTAATCCCTAATTTGCTTAGACCAATTCTTTTGAATTTGGGTCCAATGGGATGCCCTAACATTTTCCTAAGTCAATTTTTTTTACTTTGCGGCCTTCTTTTTTTGGAACAATTATTGTGAGATTTTGCTTGCTGATTCGGAAAGATTGTGACTGCCACGTTGATTATGGTGAGTTTTATCTTCTCACTACTTCCTCGACGTTGGATGACGTATGTGAGGGATAAGATGTGCTTCGAAACTCTTGTTGAGATGATTAGATGAAATGGTTCTCTTGAGATTAGAATGCATCATTGAAAATATGACTACACCAACGTGGATTTCAACCTTATTTGAAAATATGGGATATGTGAATTTATCAAGTTTCCTTATGTTAAACGATGTGTTATTGGTTTCTAACTTTAAATGCAATCCAATTTCAATTCATAAAGAAACATATGATGTAAATTTTTATGTGATTTATGATCAAAATTTTTGCACAATACAGGACCAAGCCTCGAAGAGGAAGATTGGATCAGATGACATGCATGAAAGGCTTTACGTGTTCACAAAGAAACATTAACAAGGCTTCATGGGTGCAGAGAACAAGGACATGGAAACCTTATGGCACATCAGAATGGGACACTTCTCAAATCAAGTCCTTCAGCATATTTCACATTTAGTCAAATGCAATTTTAATAGAGCAAACTATTATGATGTAAGCCACAAGGTAAAACAATGTAGAAACTCTTTTCCTTTAAGTATTAATAAAGCTAAAACACCATTTGAATTGATTCACCGTGACTTATGAAGGAAATATCATACTGCCACAAATAATGGATTGTTAGAACAAGATTTGTTCATGACATATTCTCTTTTAGTTTTGATGATAACAAAAGTGAAGGTTCCATGGTTTATGGATTGGCAACAATTTTTCTAAAACATGGTTAACTACAGGATGTTGTGTGTGATGTTGTAACATCCTACTCAGCTCACCCTGAGAGCAGATGTATAGCGTCGGTTTTTGTGACGTGACCATAACCACTTTTGGTGCTACTTTCTGATTTCTGTATTTATCCTATGAAGCTTAAAAGGAAGGGGAAGATATCTCAAACTAACCCTGCGTGCAAATGTTTTCCTTAACAAATGCGAAGAGATCGGGGATCGGGGGTTGGTTATACAAAGGGAAGCTATTGATACACAGAGTATCTATAGTAATCTATAGGAACCTTTATTTGCATGTGTTTTACTGTTGAATTGCTTGGTTGCTTAGATCCATTTGCTGTTGAATAGGGAAAGTTTCTCTTTGGTGAAGGTTGAGGAAATGTTTTTGTTGTTTTAGGGTTTTCTATTGTTTTTTTGGGAAGGTACTAGACCTAAGGTTTTTTATTAGTGTGCTCGCTAAGATTTCACAATCTTATGCCTACGTATTCCAGTAAAATACTTAGGGAAATCTGAGCATTCGTAGTTCCTCCTATTCTATGGGAGGAAAAATGTTTGGTGTCTTGTTCAAAGCCCAAGATTGAAGCTAGAGGAGTATTTGTGTCTTGTTCAAAGCCCAAGATTAAAGCTAAAGGAATGTTTGTGTCTTGTTCAAAGCCCAAGATTGAAGCTAAAGGAGTGTTTGTGTCTTGTTCAAAGCCCATGATTGAAGCTAAAAGTTTGACTGAGAGAGAAGTTGTCATCTCTAAAGGGAGACATCTCACCTATTCATCACAAATATCGAGGAAATGATTATAAGGGAAGTTGCTTTAATTGGTATATGTGGAATCAAGGAATGCCACATCTTCATTTATAAGTCTTTTCATGCTAAGAGAGGGACATTGACATGGATGTGTAGAATCCAGAGGCCCACCACTTACATCACTTAGATGAAAGAAAATTTTTAGCCATGATAAATGAGGGTCTCTAACTTGGATTTTGAATCAACAAGTGTTCCACTTACATCAATTATCTGGAAAAGGAGTTTTTGGTTGCTTATTTTGAAATATAATGTATAGAGGAAATATCTTCCTACAGAGAGGACTCATGGTCTCATTGGTGGGGATGATGGATTCTGTGCCTTGATCAAAGCCCAAGGTTGAAGCTAAAAATGTTGAAAACTGACTAAACTGGGGAGTATTATATATGTCTTGTACAAAGCCCAAGATTGAGGCTGACTGGGAAAATCATTATATGAAGCCTAGGAGGAGGCTGACTCTTGCTGAGGATTTAATCAAATTCAAGGGAATGTCTGAACTGTTTTAAGGAATCCAAAGGGAAACTAACTCTTGTTGGGGATTGGAGAATAGTTGATTTATCAGATGCCATGAGGCTCTGATACTTTTGGGAATTTGTTTATGGTAACCTGATCCTGGCTGGGGATTTTAAAGATGAAAGCCAAACCTTGTTGAGGATCAAAAAATCCTTAGAGCATGAGTTTGAAATCCTTAGAAGTTTAGACTCTCCTGGGGACTGGTATAGGGATAGATATGACTAGCATCTATCTTATGCTTTTAGGAAGCCTGAGGGACATTGTATGAAGCCCAAGAGGGGGCTAGGGGTGCTTCTAGGAAGCCTGTGGGTCCTTGTATGAAGCCCAAAAAGAGGCTAGGGATTGAGACTTTCCAAGTATAGGAAGAGTTCAAGAAATGTTTCACTGGGAAATAATCTTTTCTTTGTTGAACTATTCCAGGGTTAAAGGGGTTAAAGAAGAGGTTTCACAAGGAAATAATCCTCTCTTTATTGAACTGTTTCAAGGTTGATCGGATTGAACAAAGCCCAAGAGGGGGCTATATTCTGGTGAGATTCATTGTATGATGCCCAAGAGGAGGCAATTATGCTTGGATAAAGCCCAAAAGGAGGATAATTGTATTCCTTTGTACAGGGGGAACTAGTTATTTGAACTAAGTTACACTGATTGGAATGATCCTATTGTTTGAACTAGTCTAAACTGAGGATGATTTAAATGCTAAGACAGACTTAACAAGATATGTACAAGTATATATACAAACATATGAACAAGTATATAAACAAGTATTGAATTGAGAAAGGTGGTGGGTCTTATTCTCTGGACAAAAGCCCAAGTTTATTGTGATTGATTAGATGTTTTCTTCAAGATCGAATTAGTGTTTTGAAGAAATTGAAGAAATTTTTGAGTTTGAAGATGACTTGATCTCAAGTAGGAGAAAAGCAAAGGTGTCGGGTCTTACACTCTAGATAGAGGTCTAGGTGATTATTTGTATCGTGTACAATGCCCAGGATGAATGAGGCTAAAAGATTTTCTATTTAAAGAAGGGTGTTGGGTCTTACACTCTATTAGAGACCCAAGATTATTGTTTAAAACAAGGTCATGTACAAAGGGATTGGGCTTACACTCCTAATAGAGGCCCAAAGATTATTGTGAAAATAGTGATCGCACCATGAATTTGAAAAGCGCGATGAGACTTATAATATAGCAGAGGCCCAAGAAGTGGTTTATTTACAAAGAGGGTTGGGTCTTACACTCTAATAGAGGCCCATGAGTGTTGAAATGAAGTTTGAAATTTTGAATCAAAACAAAACCCTAATTTCATATTTTTTAAGATATTTTTCAAAGAAAAATCAATAAAAAAATAATAATAATATTAAATAAAATCATTAATCATGTTATAAACAATGATTAAGTTTTATGAAAGAGTATTTTATCCACATGAATATTTAAAACCATTTTGATTAAAAATATCAAGAAAAAAGAAACTATGTTTAAAACATTTAAAACAATTTGAAAAATAATATTTTTAATATATTAAAAATATATCAAATAAGAATTATTCTTTGATATTTTTTATGGATTAAAATAATAGGGTATTTAAATGACATGTTTGAAAAAAATGGGATTAAAAATAATTAATTTGATAAGAAAAATCAATATTTGAAATTTTTTTTAAAACAATTTAAAAATAATAGATTAAATATATTAAAAATATATCAAATATAATTTTTTTTTTTTTGTAAATAAATTATTTAAACATATAAACAATATTTGTGCAAAAAATCATTTGAAATTGAATTAAATTGGATGGGGAAAATAATTTTTGAAAATAAATGAAAATATTAAAAATATTAAAAAATTCAAAAATTCAAATTATGGCGCGAAGAACATCTTCTTCTTCCTCGCGCGTGCCACCTTTACCGGATTTGCAAAACCTCTCGTATCTCCCTCAATACGTAATGATTTTGCACGATGTAAACATGAAAGTTGTTTGTTTTTGAACAAGGAATTCAATGATACCAATTAATTGCATTTCTTTTAAGCATAGAGTGAGTTATCAAGTGATGACCAAATGAAACCTAATTCTTGCAAGAACACTATGAAACCCTATACACGATTGATACATAGCAATTGATTGAGGGAAAATATTCTATATAAGTGCAGAAACATGTTGGTAACTTGAAATATAAAAAATGACGCATGTTTCATGGAGTTTGAAAAGTTCAGGCTTACCTTGTGTATATGCGTATTTTTGACGCCATGGGTTCAACACATAAAGAGTTGTTTTCGACAAATGGAGGTACATGCCAAAAGAAGCACAACTGAAAGAGTATATCTACTTGGGAGATATTCTTCAACATTCTTCGACATTTCGACGGGGCAACGTTTCGACATTTCGTCAAGTAAAGATTTCTGCAAATGGAAAAGGTTTTGACAAGTATGAAGAACGTTGTGATAGTTCGACAATTCGACAAGTCTGAAAGGACGCGTTTGTTCGACATAACTTAAAGATTCAAATTCAAGAGAATTATAACGTTTGGCAGAAGACGCGTGGAAGCACCTGGCGAAAGGGAGACATGCAGAAGGCCAGATGTCGAAGTTTTAGGATTTAGTCGTTAATAGCAGTTATTTTGTTTATCTATAAATAGGATAGTTGTTATTAGAATTCAGTGTGAAAAACTTGTACAAAACTTCCTGCAATTACTCAAAGTACCCGTGTGAGAGAAAAGAGTTATTTGGAAAAATGTACGTGTAAACACCATCTTTCAATTTCTTTATCAATCAAATTCTTTTTACCAATTTCTTTACATTACCAGCATCTTTATGTTTTCTTCGCCATTTTACTTTAAAAGTTCTTTTCAAAGTCATTTTCTTTTATCTCAGACTTTTATCTAAAGTTAGTTGAAATCTTTCATTCTAAAAGACTTAAATACATAAAACCAAGCACCAAGATATCACCCTTGACTTAAAATTATCACGTTGATCTAAGTTTTCGCCCGACGTCCTAGGATTTGTTTGGTTAATCCTGCAAGTAACCCAGACTTCACCATTCTGGTAAACCAGAGATTGTTCGCCAAGATCAACAGCGAACAAATTGGCACGCCCAGTGGGACTAGTGCAATATAAAACTTAAATAATTTTTAAATTAAGGCTTTTTCTTCGTTGTATGATACTAAGAAGCGGTAAATTAGCCGTATCTGACGTAGAGAGACCCAAAAGAACTAGAGTAAGGAAAATGGCGAATCAGTCAAATAATCCTAATCCCAATCCAAATTCAAATGAAAATATTCCAGTTTCCAACCCTATACCTTCGACAGGGGGAAATGTGGATTCAAACCCTGTTCTGGAGGAGGTTATGCCTTCGTCAACAGGATCTATACCAGCGGTTTCGCTCTCCCAAAGTATGCATAGTTCTTCCACAATGGGACATTCAAGGCCTATGGGGACGCCTCCTCCGGGAGGACAAAATTTTAGGCCATTCCAGACAAATTTTTCCATGCCTATGTTCGGAAGAGAACAACCATATGGAATGCCAACGTCAGTAATGACAAACTTGCAAAGTGCACCACCCTTGTATTCTGACGCCATGGTCCACATGTCTTCGCCACTGCAAGGGTCAGGATATGGTGGAAATATGAGTAGATTGAACCAATCCCTACCAAATTTCCAAATACCAGCAATTACCAATAATTCTGCGCAAGTAATTCGACAACAAATGGACGAAAGTAATCATGATATGGTCCAAATGTTGACTCAACAAATGGGAGCAGTGTTTAACCCTTTAATACAAAACACTACCCAAACCAACCAATTGTTGGCTGCGCAAATGACGCACTTTGCTGACTTTTTTGGTGTTCCTCAAACACGACAAAGAGAACAAGTGATTCAAAACCAAGTAGTAAATGTCGAAGAGGAACCCACGATAAATCAAAGGCCTTTAGAGAATCCTCAGGCAAACCCTAGAAACCAAGAGGCAGTGGTCGAACAGCCTCGTGTCGAAATCCCCGTTCAACAAGAGCCTAGGAGGGTAATAGTCCAGAGAGGCCAAGATGCTGATGATGTGTTGCAACAGCGAATACGATATAATAACTTGCCTGTCGAAAATAACATAACAGCCATGGTCGAAAGGATAATGGCCCAAAACGGTGTAAATGTAGGGTTGCAAAGGCCTACTTATACTTCCCCATTGTCAGAATACATTCTGTAGGAGGAACTACCCCCAAGATAGAAAGTTCCTAAGTTTACTAAGTTTTTAGGAGATACTAGTGAATCTACTATAGAGCACGTAGCGCGTTATCTAATAGAAGCAGGAGAAATAGCCAATAATGAAAATTTGAAAATGAAGTACTTCCCAAGTTCTTTGACAAAAAATGCATTCACTTGGTTTACATCCTTGCCTGCGAACTCTATATTCACATGGACCCAATTAGAAAGATTGTTCCATGAACAATTCTATATGGGTCATACTAAGATAAGTTTGAAGGAATTAGCCAGTGTTAAGAGGAAATTTGCAGAGCCTATAGATGATTACCTAAATAGGTTCAGGTTGCTTAAGGCAAGATGTTTCACACAAGTGCCAGAACGAGAGTTAGTCGAAATGGCTGCAGGGGGTCTAGATTATTCTATAAGGAAGAAATTAGACACTCAATATTTAAGAGATATGGCACAATTAGCAGATAGGGTAAGACAGATTGAAAGGCTAAAAGCTGAGAAATTTAGATCAAATAAAAATAAAAAGGAAAGAGTGGCCTATGTAGGGGTATGCCAGGATGATGATGGTGGCGAAAATGAACTAATTTTGTTCGACGAACAAGAAATTGATCTGGCAGAACTAAAGTCAGGCCCACCATACGCCTGTAAAGTACTAGCGCCGTCGAATGGAAAAAATCCAGTCGAACCTGAAAAGAATGATAAGTTTCCTAAACGAACTTATACGTTCGACGTCACCAAGTGTGACGAAATTTTTGATTTATTGGTCAAAGATGGTCAGTTAATAAAACCACCAGGCGCTAAAGAACCGCCTGTCGAACAACAGAAAAAGAGGGGTTTTTGTAAGTACCATAACTTTTTGGGTCATAAAACATCTCAATGTTTTCTTTTCAGGGATCTAGTTCAAAATGCTATCCGTGATGGAAGGCTGAAGTTTGGCGAGAAGCCAAAACAACAAATGGGGATTGATTCGAATCCTATGCAGGTTGTCGAAGCACACTATGCTGAACCATCCACTGTGAATATGGTGGAGATTGAAGTTGCTTCTGATGGCAGTTTCGAGATGGTGGAGGCTATGGAAGGTTTCGACACCAATGTCAACATGGTCGAGATTACTGAAGATCTTGCAGGCCAGAACGAAGTCGAAGGTACTGAAGCGTTCGACAACGATAATGAAGTCAAAGTCACTGAAGATCTTGACAACAAAAACACAGTTGAAGTCACTGAGGACTTCGACGATGAAGGTAAGGTCGAAGTTACTGAAAGCTTTGACAATCAGAAATTGAAGAAAACTATAGAGGGTTTCGACAAAAAGAACGATGACAGTGTTGCTGAAGATGTGGTGGTTCGACCAGGAGAAATCTGGGATTGCTTGGGACAGCCAAGTGGAAAATTCGACTACCTGGTGAAGTACACTATTCCTGCAACTTATCACACCGACATCAGCGAAATCCAACCAACTGGTTGGGGAAGTGATTTTGATGACGATGGTGATTCCCCTATCGCCAAGGAGGAAGTTACTGAAGACTTCGTTGCTGAAAACAAGGCTACTGAAGGCCTTGATCTTGACAACACGAAGGAAGCTGATGTTGCAAATTACTGCATCAACATCATGGGACCTTTCGACAAGGAGGTCACAGGGATGAAAGAAAAAGTTGTGCATGGCCGTGGGAAATCTGGGACTTATGGGATCCTACGAAGAATAAAGGAGGATCCTAAAGAAGAGTCAAACAAGTGTTGCTGCAAGCATGCTCCTAGGAACATATCCTGGTGTTGTTGCCCAGAAGGGAAGTTTGACCTGACGAAAAAGAAGGACAGAGTCGAAGAGGAAAAGCTCATTGAAAAGATGAACAAACTAACCATTGCTGACAAACAAAGTGCGGGAATAAATATGGTAGAAGTGTCTCAGAAAACTCAGGCAGCAGTAGATGAAGATCAACGTCGAGAGGAGTACCAAAAGCTGGCGTACCCCAAAGAAGATGAGAGTTTGGTCGAATTCATCAAAAGGTACCAGAGAAGGAAGAGTGACGTGATGCTATGCCCTCGTTGCAGTTCCATTTTCGACAGAAAGGCTGCCACCAACTTGGAGGCGATAGATCAAGCAAGAAGGAAGGCAAATAGGGGAGCAACAAGATATGATCCAAGAAGGAGTGAGCACCACCAATGGAGGCGCGGAGACAGACACTATGGCACTTACAAGCCATCAAACAAAGTGATAGATGACAAATGGGTTTAACCCATCAGAGATGCCCAAGGCCAGAAGAAGTGGAAGAATTTCGAAGTGCAGAGAGGCGCTTCAATAGAAAACAAGAAGGAGTTGGAGAAATATAAACCTAGGCCATATCCTTCAGAGAATTATAAAGGGAAGAACCCCATGTCGAGATCCCAGTGGAGGAGGTTCCAAAGGCAAAAGAGGGTTGAGAAAGAAGTTGCTGAAAAAGGTATGATGAGAAAAGTGGCTGGAAACAAGGATGAAGCAGAATGTAGCAGCAACGCTCAAATGGCAAACAAGAAGAAGCCTCTCCAGCAAATCAAACCAAACAGCGTAGCAGCGCAAAGTGTGCCCAAAGAGAAGAAGTTAGAGGATGACGAGATGACAGATGATTTCAAGTCAGATTCGGAGGCATCCTTCGACGTTGTCTGTAACGTGGTCTCGGTCCTTCCCAGAGACTATGATAGGATCATGGAAGTCGAAGACGAAGAGGATGGGATGGAAGAGGAAACGATGGTGCACAAGCCCGTGTGTTACTACGTAATGAATAATGGTTGTTTCGAAGAGCAAAATGCTTTCTTCGAAAGACCAAACGATTCCATGAAGGCGCACTTGAAGCCTTTCTTTATCAAAGGAAAAATTGAGAGTGTTGGTGTGAACAAGATCCTAGTGGATGGTGGTGCTGCTGTGAATTTAATGCCCCACTTCATGCTGAAAAAGATTAGCAAAGATGACTCGGATGCAAAGCCCCACAACATGGTTCTGTCGAATTACGAAGGAAAGGTAGGAACAACCATGGGAGTTATTCAAGTGGATCTGACAGTTGGCACTATAACAAGGCCAACAATGTTTATAGTTATTGCTTCTAGGGCAAACTACAACTTGCTGTTGGGAAGAGAATGGATCCATGGTATAGGTGTTGTTCCTTCGTCGATGCATCAGAGAATAGTTATTTGGAGGCCAGATGGAATCGTCGAGAACATAGAAGCAGACCAAAGTTACTTCATGTCCGAAGTAAACAATGTAAGTGATCGAAGTTTCGACAAAAACTTAGCCCACATACCTCCTTGCAGTCCGGCGAAATTCGACTTGAAGGCAACGGACAATGCGTACTGTTCCATGTATCTCCATCCTACACATGGTTTTTAGTGGGATAAGGAAGTCATTGGTGACTCCAACTACATGTGGGGGACTACCAACATAGCACCAACAGGATGGGGGAGTGAGTTCGACAATGATGATGAATGAACAAGCAGTGCTCGACAAAATTACGGCTTACATAGCTGAAAACAAATTCAAAGCGGCTCTGGAGGCCGAAGTAAAATACATGGCTGTCGAAGCCAATCATGAAGATTCAAATGAGCAATGTCTTCAAAAAGACGTTGAGGAAAATGATGATAACAACCAAATAGACGAATGGCAGCACCAGAAACTTGACGCCATTTATGACGACGAACCTTTGGGGTTCGAAAAGGATCCAGTGTCGAACAATTTGAAGATGGTGGCGCAGGATCCTTTAGAAGAGATCAACTTGGGACTGGGGGCAGAAAAAAGACCAACTTACATAAGTGCAAGGATGGATCCTCAGTTCAGAGTCGAAATAATCCAGTTGTTGAAGGAGTTCAAAGATTGCTTTGCATGGGATTATGACGAAATGCCTGGTTTAGATAGAAGTTTGGTCGAATTGAAGCTGCCAATCATAGAAGGGAAGAAGCCAGTCAAGCAAACTCCAAGGCGCTTTGCACCAGAAGTTCTGTCGAAGATAAAAGAAGAGGTCGAAAGACTTCTAAAATGCAACTTCATCCGCACTACCAGGTATGTTGATTGGATTGCAAATATAGTTCCAGTTATTAAGAAAAATGGCAAACTTAGGGTATGCATTGATTTTAGAGATTTAAATTCTGCTACCCCAAAGGACGAATATCCTATGCCAGTAGCAGAAATGCTTATAGATTCTGCAGCAGGTCATGAGTATCTAAGTATGTTAGATGGATACTCTGGCTATAACCAAATTTTTATTGCTGAAGAAGATGTTTCTAAGACAGCTTTTCGTTGTCCTGGAGCAATCGGAACTTATGAATGGGTAGTGATGCCTTTTGGTTTAAAGAATGCTGGAGCCACTTACCAAAGGGCTATGAATTCAATTTTCCATGATTTTATTGAGACGTTTATGCAGATTTACATTGATGATATTGTAATCAAGTCTGTTTCAGGAAAAGATCATATAGACCATCTTCGACAATCCTTTGAGAGGATGAGAAAGTTTGGTCTAAAGATGAATCCCCTTAAATGTGCTTTTGGTGTGCAGGCGGGTGATTTTTTAGGTTTTGTGGTCCACAAGAAAGGGATCGAAATAAATGAAAACAAAGCCAAAGCTATAATGGAAGCGAAAGCGCCATCAACGAAAAAGGGATTGCAGTCTCTACTAGGGAAGATCAATTTTCTAAGAAGATTCATCTCCAACCTCAGTGGAAAAACACAAGCCTTTTCTCCTCTACTTCGACTAAAGAAAGAAGAATTCACATGGGGGCAAGAGCAACAAGTGGATTTCGACAAGATCAAAGAGTACTTGGCTAGTCCTCCAATCTTGATGTCCCCTTGTAGGAAAAGAAGCATGAGATTGTATATCTCTGCATCAGACAAGACATTAGGAAGTATGTTGTGTCAAGAGGATGAGAATGGCGTCGAAAGGGCCATCTATTATCTCAGCAGAGTCTTAAATGATGTTGAAACTAGATATAGTGCCATAGAAAAACTATGTTTATGTGTATATTTCTCTTGTATGAAATTGAAGCATTATATAAAGCCTGTTGATGTATATGTATCTTCTCATTTCGACGTAATAAAACATATGTTGTCTAAGTCTATTTTGCATAGTCGAATTGGAAAGTGGGCTTTGGCTCTAACAGAATACTCCTTAAAATATTTGCCTTTAAAGGCTATGAAAGGACAAGTGGTGGCTGATTTTATAGCCGACCACTCTATAGTCGAAACTATAGAGTACGTCGAATTAGCACCATGGAAACTGTATTTCGACGGTTCCAGGCATAAGAATGGAATTGGTATTGGGATGGTGATTATTTCTCCTGACAAAATTCCAACAAAGTTCAAGTACAAAGTCGAAGGGATATGTTCGAACAATGAAGTCGAATATGAAGCTTTGATTGCTGGACTTGAAATCTTGTTGGAATTGGGGGCAACAAGAGTCGAAATAATGGGTGACTCTGAGTTGGTAATAAAGCAGTTGACTAAGGAGTACAAATGTGTGAAAGAGAATCTAATAATGTACTTCGTGATAGCAAATAGACTTCTCAAGAAGTTCGACAATGTGGCTTTTAGGCACATTCCCAGGATGGAGAATCAAGAGGCGAATGATCTTGCTCAACTGGCATCAGGATACAAAGTGTCGGAGGAGAGGTTAGAAAAAGCCATTGAAGTCAGAGGAAGAATCATATCTGTAGGTTTGTCCCCATTAGATTTAGAGACAATAAAATTGGGATATGGTGACGAAGAGAATTATGAGATTTACAACGTAGATGATGTAGGAGTCGAAGACTGGAGAAAACCCATCAAAGAATATTTGCAAGATCCAAATCAAAAAGTCGAACGAAAGGTAAGGTATAGAGCTTTGAGTTATGTACTTTTTGGCAATGAATTGTTCAAGAAGACTGCAGAAGGAGTCTTGTTGAAATGCTTAGGCGAAAATGAAGCATACATAGCGTTGTCAAATGTGCATAGTGGAGCGTGTGGCGCACACCAAGCAGACCACAAAATGAAGTGGCTATTGTTTCGACAAGGAATGTATTGGCCAACAATGCTGAAGGATTGTGTCGAATTTTCAAAAGGGTGTCAAGAGTGCCAAGTACATGCAGGCATACCACATGTTCCTGCAAGTGAGTTACATTCGATTGTAAAACCTTTGTCGTTCAGAGGTTGGGCTTTAGATTTAATTAGTGAAATTCGACCAGCTTCTTCAAAAGGGCAAAGGTACATTTTAGTTGGAGTAGATTATTTTACTAAGTGGATTGAAGCCATACCATTGGTGAATGTAGATCAAGAAGCAGTTATGGATTTTATCCAAAAGCACATAATCTACAGATTTGGGATACCGGAAACAATAACAACAGATCAAGGATCTGTGTTTACTGGTCGAAAGATGCAGAAGTTTGCACAAGAAACAGGTTTTAAGCTCCTTACTTCGACACCTTATTATGCTCAGGCTAATGGACAAGTCGAAGCAGCTAACAAGGTAGTGATAAATTTGATCAAAAAGCATGTAGGTGGAAAGCCAAAAAATTGGCATAATACCTTAGATCAAATTATATGGGCTTGTCGAACATCTCCTAAAGAAGCAACCAATTCGACTCCATTTAAATTAACTTATGGGCATGATGCAGTTTTGTCAGTCGAATTGTATTTGCAATCAGTTAGGGTTCAAAGGCATCATGAGATCCCATCAGAGACATACTGGAGTATGATGATGGATGAATTGGTTGATTTAGACGAAGAAAGGCTACGTGCCTTAGATCTCATAAAGAGACAAAAAGAGAGAGTCGAAAAGTTTTACAATAAAAGAGTGAAATTTAAGACTTTTTCAATTGGTGATTTTGTGTGGAAAGTAATTCTTCCTATGGATCGAAAAGACAGAGTTATGGTCCTAACATGGCATAATGATTACCAGAAATAATAACAGGGATGAGTACCTGGGATTTAAAAATGCAGTCTTTTTCCCTCGCGTTTGGAGGCTCAGGAATGTATTGTTGATCCCCAATCAGTGTTGGTTCATCCAACCTATGCGCAGGAGGGATGATGGAAGGTTGCTCACTCTTGGAAAGTTTGCTGCTTGATGGTTTTTGAAAAGCCATTGTTGAATCAGAAAGTTTTTTAGAAAGAAGATGAAGATTTGGAGCCGTTGTGAAGAAGAAAAGTTCAAAAGCGTAAAAAAGAAAGAGAAATAAGGGTTTATGTATTTATAAGAGGAGATGATTTTTGGGTTTAGTGGTGATCATGGAGGGCACGTGGCATCATCTTGATGGTGATGAAGAAAAGTGGAAGTTAAAAAGAGATAGCCATGATGTTAGGTTAAGTAATAATGGGCTATAAGCTAGAACGTGGGCTAGAGTTGACGTTTTGAGAAAAGTAAAATGATGAAATATGTTGGGACTTGAAATTGTGTAATTTAAAATTAGGATGACATGGCGTCAAAATATTGGTTGAACACCAAAGGATTATTTCTCCAGGATAGTCGAAATACCTTTGCTGGGGGGCAATTTGTATATGCGTATTTTCGACGCCATGGGTTCAACACATAAAGAGTTGTTTTCGACAAATGGAGGTACATGCCAAAAGAAGCACAACTGAAGGAGTATATCTACTTGGGAGATATTCTTCAACATTCTTCGACATTTCGACGGGGCAACGTTTCGACATTTCGTCAAGTAAAGATTTCTGCAAATGGAAAAGGTTTTGACAAGTATGAAGAACGTTGTGATAGTTCGACAATTCGACAAGTATGAAAGGACGCGTTTGTTCGACATAACTTGAAGATTCAAATTCAAGAGAATTATAACGTTTGGCAGAAGACGCGTGGAAGCACCTGGCGAAAGGGAGACATGCAGAAGGCCAGATGTCGAAGTTTTAGGATTTAGTCGTTAATAGCAGTTATTTTGTTTATCTATAAATAGGATAGTTGTTATTAGAATTCAGTGTGAAAAACTTGTACAAAACTTCCTGCAATTACTCAAAGTACCCGTGTGAGAGAAAAGAGTTATTTGGAAAAATGTACGTGTAAACACCATCTTTCAATTTCTTTATCAATCAAAGTCTTTTTACCAATTTCTTTACATTACCAGCATCTTTATGTTTTCTTCGCCATTTTACTTTAAAAGTTCTTTTCAAAGTTATTTTCTTTTATCTCAGACTTTTATCTAAAGTTAGTTGAAATCTTTCATTCTAAAAGACTTAAATACATAAAACCAAGCACCAAGATATCACCCTTGACTTAAAATTATCACGTTGATCTAAGTTTTCGCCCGACGTCCTAGGATTTGTTTGGTTAATCCTGCAAGTAACCCAGACTTCACCATTCTGGTAAACCAGAGATTGTTCGCCAAGATCAACAGCGAACACCTTGCAAGAGGAATTCGAATCCTCAATTGTAGGTGTTACAGAAGTGTTTTGATGATCTGGACAACTTCCTTGGACATCAAGGGTTGTGTTGAGATGCTTAGAACGAGTTGAAACCTTTTGGTTTGAGTGGCTCGAATCCAACTGCAGCTTGCTTGGGATGAGATGTGATCTTGGTGAATTTGGTGTTACAAATGTGGTTTAAGTGTTTGGATCACTCATATATGATGTATGTGAGGTGTTTGCATCATTGGTTTGGATTGAATTGCTCTAGTTTGAGAAATTTGAATTTCACTCTTTGAAACTTAGAACTTTGGAATGAAAGTGAGAAATGAGAGAAAACATGTGTTGTGATGTTTTAGGGTGGTTTGAATGATCAGAAATGATCCCTATTTATAGGAGGAGAAGTTTGTTTTTGGAGCAATAATGAATGGATGAGGGAGCATGCTATTGTCCAATGGATTTTTTCATGTAGCATGACTTGAAGTCTAAGGTACTATAAGTCTTCTCTAGCATAGCTATGCATTGAATCAATTCAATTTTTGCAGGTTGGAACACTCATGGTTTTGGACAGAGTTTGAACTTGTGTGACTTGATCCATACCAATTCAAAGTATCATATTAATGCATGAGAACAAAACTTAAGTTCTCACATTTGCCATTATGGTTTTGACATGCCAAAGGATAGGATTCTTGACTTAGGGTCCAAGCATGCAGGTTTTTCATGATTGACTGAGATTCTTGTTGAATTAGACGAGGATCAATCTTGCATAGTCATCAAATTTGGATTCAAAATCATGGGATGCAAGTTATGTTCCAAATGCTGTCAAAAAACAGTTTGTATCAAAGCATGTTGTGAGGACAATAACTTCTTGCTCAAGTTGAATCAATGGAAGTTCTTGTACACTTTGGAAAGCTTGTATATCATACTTTAACTTTGATGTTTACCTTTCGCCTCGCTTGATTCATCTTGGATCACAATGAAAAATACCTCCAAAGTTGGACAAAACATGAGACAGATTCTGCCTAAAAAATTCTAAGTGTCAAAGTTCCAAATCTTATGAAACCCTAACTTTATGGCCTTATAACTCAAAATCCATGCATTTTTTTGGGGTGCCTCTGTTGGACAATCTTGTTGTATGTAAGAAGATCTATCATTTGAGCTTTGGATGGAAGAAAATGGTTGCTTGGATCACAAGTTATGGTCTTGCAAAGTTGGGTAAAAACCGTTATTTTTCATAACTTAGTGAAATTTCATGTTTCTCAAGGTTGCCCCTTTTGCAAGTAACCTCACTTTTCTTGATTTTTCTTGATTGATCATGATCCAAATCACAAGTTAACACTGTTCTTGGCTTAAAGAAGCCATGTTTGTAAAAAAAATCCAAAAGTCAAACTTGGTTTTGGTCACAGTTGACTTTTTGTATCAGATGAATCTTAAACTTTGTGATCATTTATGAAATCAAGTCCTTGGGTCAAATTGAACCTAATGGATGGATTCCAAAGGTGTTTTAGAGTGCCTTGAATCATGTCCCAAGGTTTTAGATCATGTTTTGCTCAAAAGTCAAAGGTATGGTTGACTTTTTTCTCAAAAACCCTAGTTTGTGGTCCAGATGAATTTGAATCCTTATATTGCTTATGAACCAAGTTCTTTGAATCAATTCAATCTTGTGAGAGGGTCAACATGATTTATTTGAGGTCCATAAAGCATATCTTGAGGTCTTGGCTCATGCCTTGCTCCAAAAGTCAACTTAGGGACTGAATTAGGTCAAAACCCTAATTCCTGATTTTTTATAGATGCATCCCCTGAGGCTATTTTGAACTTATGAATGGACTCATGAAGTTCTTTTTAGCTTTTTGAATCATGTATTGAAGTATTGGCTTATACCCAGATGAAAATTTCTCTTTGGAGGCCTGGGTCGATCAAAACCCTAATTTGGTGACACTGATGATCTTGAGGCTTGATCAACTTGAAATGTTGCATTTTTGTGTTATATTCTTGATGTAGGAGACCTCTTGATCCTTCATGGATGTTTGAGAGGCTTAACAAGTTGAAGATCATGTAAATTCTTGACTGATCATTTGCTTGAATGCTCTGAGGGGGCTTGAAACCCTAATTCTTGGCCAGAGTGAACGCTCAACAATCTTTGAGAGGATTGATGAGGTACGAAAGTACATCCATAATGTGGTGATTGTTTCTACAATGATGTGAAGTCTTGTGGTCAAAATTTAGGGTATGACAAGATGTCCTAACAGATGTTGGAACATGTTTTATTAGAACATCTATTCTGTTTGTTTTTAAATCTTGACAGATTTGTTTTGTTTTAATTATGTGATATTTCTTTGGATATATCTCAGTAATTTACGCAGTTCAAGATGATGCTATCAGGAACAAAGTTTTGTATCTCCATCTATACATAAAACACTAAATTAAATGAGGAGGCATTTTAGGAAACTTTGAAGATTTGTTCCTGCTATTTTGGAGACGATTCTGCAGTAGGTTACAACTGACAAAATGGGAAGAGTCCAACCCCATTCTACACAAGGTTATAAAAAGGAGACTTGCTAAACCTAATTCGTGAGTGGATTATTCATTGAAAAAAACTTGTGTGCAAATAAGGGTTTCGGGTTTGAGTTTTCTTTTAGGAAATGGAAGGCGTTTTTGTGAACAGGCCACCCATCCTTGATGGAACCAATTATGATTATTGGAAGGCACGTATGGTGGCCTTTCTGAAGTCTATGGACAACAAGGCTTGGAAGTCTATGGTCAAGGGATGGGATCCTCCAATGGTTAGAGATTTGGATGGTAGAGACGGGAATAAGTATCTGAGATTGGTAGATTGTGCATTTTTCCTCTTCAATGGGTGGCTCAGGAACTTATTATTGGTCACTTGTTGTTGTAGGACCCTAAAAGTTGTGAACCAAAGCAAGCTCTGCAGATTTCTTGGACTCTTTGGTGATCTTGCCTGAATCTTTGGAGATCTTAGTTGAAGATGCCATTGATGAAGTAGATTTGAAGAAAAACAGGTTTGCAAGAGATGAAGAGTTGAAAGAGTGTGCTCAAAGATGTTCAAAGAGTGAAAAGTTTGAAAAAATGGTGATTTTCACTATTTATAGATGGGTGAAGTGGAAACGGTTTATTGTACATATTAATTGTGAAAGAAATCGTGGGACGCGTGTCATATGGAGTATGTGTGATGAGACGGTAGCAGTTAATCTGACCCACGATCTCCTAGGGACTACATGTGTGATGATTGAAAAGATTCACACATGGGTTTTTGAGGAGACATTTGGAAAAAGTTGTCATGATGATGACGTCATAGCAGACACAGGATTTTAGGTGTCAAATGTGAACTTCAAAAAATGTCATTTTCTCCATTCAGTCAAAAATGACATTTTTGGGGGGCAATTTGTTGGCTGAGAATTTCGACGCTAGACTTTTTTTTTAAGGACACTAAGTAAAAATCAAGTGTTTCTTGAGTTGTTACTGAATTCTACAGGAGCTTGTGCAAGAATCCTGGTCGAAGAGGTCTTCATGAAGAGGACAAGTTGGATAGACACTTAGAAATATTTTCTAAGTATGGATAGAAACTTCGATGGAGGGTGTATGAAGTTCTCTTTTGACAAAAGTTTTGAATTTCAAAATACGGATAATAACTGTCTTTTGTCCTTATCTGTTTCTTAGAAAAGACGAGTGGAGAGCTATGGCGAAATAAAGGCATGCAGAGCAAAACATGTCAATTTTTGGAGGAATATCCGTTGAAGACAATTATTTTTGACATGTTATAAATAGGAGTCTTAGTGTTAGGATTTCTGTGTGTTCAATTGTTGTACAATACTAAAAAAATCACTCAAAGTATCTAAGTCAAGTGAGAAAAGAGTTATCATTTAGAATGTACGTCTGAAACACCACATTATTTCATTTCAATAGAAAATTTATTTTCATTTATCAAATTGCTTCTTTTACTACACTTTTGTTTTGAAGTTTTCTTCATTGTACTTTGTAGCGAGCGATTTTTGTCAGTGACGCGACCACCTTATTGCTGAAGTTTGGGTTTTCTCCTCGTGGAGAAAGGGTGCTAATTTATGATTTCTTATTTATCCCGTGAAGCTGGAAGAAAAAGGGAAGGTATCTAAAACTAACCTTGCACGCGGATGTTTAACTGAACAAACATTTTAAAAGAGATTGGGGGGTCCGGGGTCAGGTTATACAATGGGTAGTTGTCAGTTACTCATCCTATATGTGGTTATCCACATGATGTTAGCTTTAGGGTTTCGCTTTGTAATTGATAGTGTTTATATGCTGATGCGTTGGGAAAGTTTCTTGGGAGAGTATAACTGGGAGAATGAGTTTTGTTTATGTTTTGGGTAGGGTACTGGACCTAAGCTTTTGATTAGTATGCTCGCTAAGATTTTGCAATCTTATGCCTACGTATTCCCATTTAACGAAACAGGGAAATTAGAGCGATCGTAGTTCCTCCTATTCTATGGGAGGAAAGAGATTGTTTTGGTGTCTTGTTCAAAGCCCAAGATATGAAGCTAAAGGTGGTTTGTATCTTGTTCAAAGCCCAAGATGTGAAGCTAAAGGGTTTTGGCTGAGAGAGAATTTGTCATCTCTACAGAGGAATTGTTGATGTTTGTATGCTGTGAGCAAAGCACAAATTTGATGCTAAAAGGTTGATTGACTCAATCGGGGGTTTCCTTATACAAAGCCTAAGAGGAGACGAGAAGTTTGACTTTTCCGGGGGAAATGTTCTTCCTGTCTTATACAAAGCCCAAGATTGAGTCTAAAAGGGATTTTGACTCTGTTGGGGAGAATGTATCTTGTATAAAGCCCAAGATGGAGGCTGAAAGGGTTTGACTCAACAAGAGAGTACTTTTATCAGTCCTGTATAAAGCCCAAGACGGAGGCTAAAAAAAGGTTGACTCAACAAGAGAGTCCTGAACGGGTGATTGACTCAACAAGAGAGTCTGAAGGCTGATTGACTCAACAAGAGAGTCTTTTATACTCAACAAGATAGTATTTGTTGTCTCATACGAAGCCCGAGATTGAGGCTAAAAGGAGACGGACTCAACAAGAGAGTCTTTTATACTCAACAAGAGAGTGTTTTCCTGTCTCGTACGAAGCCCGAGAGTGAGGCTAAAAGGGGATTGACTCAACAAGAGAGTCTTTTATACTCAACAAGAGAGTGTTTTTATATGTCTTGTACAAAGCCCAAGATGGAGGCTAAAAGTTGACTCAACAAGAGAATCTTTTAGACTCAACAAGAGAGTGTTTACTATCTGTCTTGTACAAAGCCCAATGCGGAGGCTAAAAGTGGTTGACTCAACAAGAGAGTCTGAAAAGGTTATCTCCGCTGGGGAGAATCATTTGTACAAAGCCCAAGAGGAGGCTGACTTACTACGGAGGATTATTGAGATCCTGAAGCGTGTCCAAGTGTGGGGAACTCTCATGAGAGAGAGACCGGGTTTAGGCTGGAGATTGATCCAGAGTGATCGGTGTTTTTTCCTATGTTTGAAAGGAACTTGAGAATGTCTTTGAGACTCAAGAGGTTTAGACTGTCCAAGTCTAGAGTTTTATCTTTTGTACAATGCCCAAAAGGAGGCACGGGTATTAAGGGATGAGTATCAACCCTAAAATGGCCGGAGTTTTGACGTTGGAAAGACTGCTCGAGCAAAGGCTGACTAGGTTCTATCTTATACCTTTAAGAGGTCGTCAGGGTCCTTGTATTAAGCCCAAGAGAAGGCATGAGAACTTCTAAGAAGCCGAATGGTCCTTGTACAATGCCCAAGAGGAGGCGGGGATGCTTTGTAGGAAGCCTGTGGGTCCCCAAACCAAGAGAAATTCAAGAAATGCAATTCACAGAGAAGAGATCATTCCAGGAAAGTTCAAGAATTTGGAAGAAACTCAAGAGATGCCATTCACGGAGAAAAGATCATCTCTGGAGAGTTAGAGTTTCTTTGACAATTTCTAGGGGTGACAGTCTGAGAAAAGGTTCACCGAGAATACTGCCTTTCTCTTTGTTCCATATTGTTTAACCCGAAGAGGAGGGAAAACTGTATCTGGAATCCTACGGGGGATATAGTTTTGTTTGTATTTAAGAGTGACCAACAAGGCTTTACCTAGTGCTAGACGTAGTTGCCAGGGAAAACTCTAAATAACTATACTAGTATTACACAATGGATATGTGACAAGTATATAAAAGGATGTGAAAGAAGACTTACAGTGAAACAGCCCCACAATACAGTTATATACATATGAAAGCGGTAAATGAAAGCGGATAAACACTTACCCGTTGTAGAGCTTCCATGCTGTTTTCTTAGTTGTTCAACAAAGAAAGTTTTGATAACAACATATATTGGAATTCAAAATCAAAGGAGAAAGTGATTTGAAAACATTGTTGGGGCTTACAGCTCAAGGAGAGGCCCAAGTTTTAACGATGATCGCACCGTTGTCTTAAAGATCGTATCGGGACTTATACAACGACTGAGGCCCAAAAAGTTTTTATATACAAGGGGATGGGTCTTACACTCTATTAGAGGCCCAATTATTTATTTTTGTACAAGAGATGAGACTTACAACTCAAGGATAAGCCCAGGGTTTTTGTTTAAAAAGGGCGACGATCGTGCCGAACTTTTTTGACGCTATCGGGACTTATACAATACACTGAGGCCCAAAATGGCTTTCCTTTATGAAAGGATGGGACTTACTCTCTCTCAAGAGGGCCAAAGATTTATTTAAAGAAAATAAATGGGACTTACATCACGAGGGTAGCCCCAGATGGTTCTCATTTTGAAATGGCGATCGCACCGAGATTTTTGAAATCGTAGTGGGTCTTATACAATAACTGAAGCCAAATTATTTTTGTTTCAAAAAGGATTGGGTCCTACACTCTATTAGAGGCCCAAAGAGTTTGAAAAATGATTTGTTTAGGGTGATTAAGATCAAAACCCTAAATTAATTTCAAAATGCATTTTAATTAAATAAAAATTTAATTAAAATGATCAAAATAATCAAACATGTGTGAAAAACAAGTTGTGATCTTGGATTAATGCTAGAAAAATCATGTTTATATCCACAAAATGATTGGAAACCAATTAAATTTGGAAAATCAAGGAGGAAAAATATTTTAAATGTTAGAAAACAAATAAAAGATTAATTCTTTGCAAAAATATCAAGTATATGAAATAAATAATATTTTTTTGGGAATTTTTGGCAAAATAAAATATTTTAACATTTTTGTGAATTATTAAAAAAAGAATCAACTCAAAATCATTAAAACTCAGAGAGAAATTAATTTTTGAATCAATTAAATAAAATCACAAAATTAAAATATTCAAATATTCAAAAAAAATGGCGCCAAAAACACACCAAGAACACGCGCCACCCCTCTGTTTCTGCAGATTTGTATTTTCTCACCAATCTCACTGAATACTTGATGAAATCACACAATCCACATATCAATCTACTCGTTTTCACCTCACGATCATATCTATGGTCTTTAATTTCATTTATTTTAAGCATGGAATAAGAAATCAAGACAAAACTTCAATGTCATACCCCAAATTTTGACCACCAAGATTTCCCATCATTGTGTAAATCATCATCACAATATGGATTACCTTTGTGCCTCATCAATCTCCCCAAAGATGGGTGAACACTCACTGCAATCAAAATTAGGGTTTCAAGCCCTCTTTGAGCCTTAGGCAAAGGATCAATCAAGGAATGACATGATCTTCAACTTGTCTAACCTCTTAAACACCCACAAAGGATCAAGAGGACTCCCACATCAAGAATTAGGCACAAGAGTGCAACATTACAAATGGATCAAGCCTCAAGTTCATCTAATACAAAGTCAACTGACGCAGAAACTCAAAATTTGACTTTTGGTCAACTTTGAGCTTCACAAGCCATTACTCAAGAAAATATGATGGATGATTTAATTTGATCAAATTTAAATAAAGAAATCATGCAAAATCGCAAAATTGATCAAATTGAAAGAAACTTAGAAATTTTTTCTAAGTTAAAATCATGTTCAAGTGCACAACTTTTCAAGGTTGTAACTATTGATCCAAGCATCCACTGATTTTGCGTAAGAGCTACTTTTAAAAAGGGTATTTGATACTTCAACATTATAGAAGGGATCAACTCAAAATATCATAAGGATTGAAAGATATAAGTGACCAAAGTTGGGAATTCTTAATGTCAAATGTTTCAACATCTCATAGGACATCATTAATATTTTTTCAGCAAGAATGTCCCAACTTCAAGGATGTTTTTCTCCATGATCCAAGTTGAACCAGGTCTGGGGTCAAACATGAAAGTTGAAGTACATCATCTCAGCTTTCCAGAAAGTCCTAGAACGTCCTTGTAGCATACTCGAGTAGGGAGATATGATTTTTGTAAAAAGCATTGATAAAGCAGAATTTTCATGACAGCTTTTAGGACAGATTTGACTACACAAGTTCAAGACCATTTTTGATGACTTTGCAAGCTGAACCAAGACCAAAGTCAAACATCAAAGTTAAAGTATATCATTATGGCTTTCCAAAATGTATAAGAACTCCCATTAATTCAACTTGAGCAAGGAGTTATGAACCTCACAACAGGCCTTGCTCGAGCTGATTTTTTTTTGACAGATTTTGTGCACTTTTCTTGTGCCACCTAATTTTCAAGCTTTGTCACCATGCAAGACAAGCATCAAAGATGCAATTCACTTCAACTCAAAATATCATAGTGGATTAAAAGATACAAGTGATTAAAGTTTGGAATTATTAATGTTCAAAGTTGTCTGATGTTCCAACATTGCATAGGACATCACTAATATTTTTCCAGCAAGAATGTCCCAACTTCAAGGCTGTTTTTCTCCATGATCCAAGTTGAACCAGGTCTGGGGCCAAACATCAAAGTTGAAGTACGTCATCTCAGCTTTCCAGAAAGTCCTATAACGTCCATGTAGCATACTCGAGCAGGGAGTTGTCGATTTTACAAAAAGGCTTGCTGCAGCTGAATTTTTCAGGGGCAGATTTGCACATTTCTTGTGCCACACAAATTTTTAAGCCTTGTCATCATTTTGAACACATCTGAGGATCAAATCTAAAGGGGACAATCAATAAGCCAAGCCTCCAAAGTCCTTGGAACAAGAAGTAGCATGCCAAACCTAGAAATGCCTAAAAGAGGGACAAAACTCCAATTTTGGATTGAAGCATTTAATGGATGCTTAGAAGTGGCATGGACTGACACATTTGCAATTGAATTCAGTCAAGATTCCTCCAACAACTAGGGAACCAGCAGCCTGTGCCCTAACCTCTAGTCAATGGCTAGAGGAGACTTGGATTTTCATTGGACAACATTGGCCAAACCTCTGCTGCAGTTACCATTCACTGTGGATCCCAAAACAAACCTGCTCTACTATAAATATAGCTCATTTGTCCTCAGTTTGAGTACACCAAAGACATCAAACAGATGCTTTCCTCAAAATCTCTTCTTTCACCTCAAATTTGCCTTCCAAAGCAAGTAATTCTGAGTTTTTGAGTTAGAGAGCAATTCCACTCAAACTAATCACACACACACCTCACATATATCATATGTAAGCTGTCCAAACTATCAAAAGTGGCCTGTAATCACAACATCACAAAGTCACCTCTCAAAACCTCAAAATTGGACTTTTTTGCATTTTTCAAGCCATGTCTTGATTCAGTCACTTTCCAAACCAGATAAAACCTCAAACACACTCCAAATATCATCTTTGAATTGTCCCAAATGGTTCCCCCCATCTGGAACACCATTTGAGAGAGTTGCTATTTTGGTCACTTTTAACCCCTTTTGCAAGAAAGGGACAGTTTGTGTTTTTGCAGGTACCAGCTGATTCCAATCATCCTAAAAGCATCCAAGAGGTCATTTGAGGGTGTCCAAAGCATCAAATCATTTCTGGAACAAAGCACTTGGTAGGTTGCACAAAATCTCCAAAAAAGAGGTAAAATTCACAACTTGAATTCTTTGAATCATGCTTTCCTTTGTTGTCCACGTACATGCATAATATTGAACAATTCTTGAAGCAAAAATGTATTCCTTAATGTATATGTTATGATCCTCCTACTGTTTGCACTTTAACATGTTTATATGTGGAGTTTATGTTGTTTTAAACTTAAGGTGTAGATCTGGTTTTTTGCCTTGTGTGTGTTGTACATTAAGTTTCAGTATGTATGAGTGATACCATTGGATTCCTTGCGAAAAATTGGTCAAGATAGGTTCTTGCGGATTTTAATTTCGTTAAAAATTGAGAGAGTTATGAATGTTTGAAGTTTGATAGCAAAGATGTTGAAAAACCAAGGTGCAGTTCTAATGTCAAATGTGATGTTGTGACATCTTCCCTTTTTCTCTTATCTTCAAAACTCATGAGTGATGTCAAATGTGATGTTGTGACATTAGTTTATTCTCAAAAAACTCAACCAATTCTTTTACATAGCAAAAATCATCATTTTCCAATTCTGTTTTACACACTTCTTATTCATACTCCAAAATATTTTATTCCACAAAAAAAATAGTTTTATATTATTTATTTAATATAATTAGTATTTTTGCGAATAAATTCCTTTTTAATGTTTTTAAAACATTTTAAAAGTGAATTCTCATATTGAAAATCAAGACCAAATGAATTTTATTTCATCTTGTGATTAAAACATCATTTTTCAAACCCCGACCAAAAATCACAAGTTGCTTATTTGGTATTTTTATCATTTTGTATTGATTTTCTTTTAAGAATTTACTTTTAAAATGATAAAATTAGGATTTCTTCGATTTTCACCATCATAAAACTTTTTCAAACACTCATGGGCCCCTAATAGAGTGTAAGACCCAATCCTTTTTTTGACCAAATCATTTTTGGGCCTCAGCGTATTGTATAAGTCCCGATACCGTAAAAAACAAACGGCGCGATCGTCACCTTTTAAAAAACCTTGGGCCTACCCTCGAGTAGTAAGACCCATTTCTTTTCTTAAAACTTTTGGGCCTCTAATAGAGTGTAAGACCCAACCCCCCTTGTACAAACCATTTTGGACCTCACTTATTGTATAAGTCCCTCTGTACAAGTAAACGGCGCGATCGTCGCCTTTTAAAAAATCAATTGGGCCTCTCCTCGAGCTATAAGACCCACTCAAAACTTTTGGGCCTCTAATAGAGTGTAAGACCCAACCCTTTGTAAATACAACCTATTTTGGGCCTCACTTATTGTATAAGTCCCGTTGTATTTCAAAAAGTTCGACGCGATCATCATCCGTTGAAAAACAAATTTTGGGCCTACCCTCGTGTCATAAGCCCCACTCTTTTTCTTTAAACCTTTTGGGCCTCTTGAGAGAGTGTAAGACCCATCCCTTTGTACAAAAAACCATTTTTTGGGCCTCAGTCACTTGTATAAGTCCCTCTGTACAAATTCAAATAGTGCACTCATTGATAAAACCCTGGGCCTCTCCTTGAGCTGTAAGCCCCAAAATCTTTCTTTTTCAAAGCACTTTCTCCTTTGATTTTGAATATACTGTTATTTTTCAATCTTTCTTTGTTGAACAACTAACCAAACAGCATGGAAGCTCTACAACTGAGTAAGTGTTTACACGCTTTCATTTACCGCTTTCATATACATATAACTGTATTGTGGGGCTATTTCGCTGTAAGTCTTCTTTCATAAACTCATATCAACTGTGTAATAATAGTACAGATATTTAGAGTTTCCCCGGCAACTACGTCTAGCATTA